>CM042159.1:74327197-74355530 GCA_023376005.1 Doryteuthis pealeii | reverse complement strand
AAAAAAGAGAAGAGATTCCCATTCGCCAAACCTCCAGAACTGGAACCTCACCACCAGGTTTAACGTCATTCCCAGGACATGTAGACCCTCAGTCACCGCCTTCTAGCACCCATATGAAGGCGCAGTCGGTGTATTCTAAAGCCCCTGCTGACTGAGAGAAAACCAAATAACAGAGCCGAGAGAAAAAGAGTGTGTGTGTGGTGTGTGTGTGGGGGGGGGAGGCAAGACTATCATCGTTATATTTCGGTTCATTTCTTCTTAAACAAACAAATTCATGTTTCCAGTAGAATTCCGATAACTTTGAATATTTACTTTATCAGTTTGGTTTAGTTTTAAGTAATCATTAAATGGATACTCAATTTTTTTTATAAACTCATGTTTTTCTATTTAACCCATAGATGGGACACTAACAGGTAATATCAATTCGAGTCAGAGTGGACCAGGGAGCAATAGTACAAAAAGTACAACCAACGCAAAAACACATTTGCATTCTTCCACAATGAATTGGTACACAAATAAACTTAACCACTATATGACCGCTTAATACGGCAGAGGTGGACGCACATCAAATAAACGAATTCACAATTGTTTTTGATGTCTTGAACACGCCACTCGGTTTGTAGAAAGCAGAGTTTAAGGTTTAATCTGTTCTCAGTCCAAGAACACCTTCCTGCTTAGAAACAGATTTTTTGTCCATCCTCTTGTTTCTTTGAGCACTTTCGACACCGGTGTCCCTCCAGAAATCAGTTTTTGGTCATTTTTGTGCCCCTTTTGGACTTCTTTTATACTATCCCTGTTGGGCAGTGTACTTTTACTTATGTTGTCCTTTTAAGGGAATGGAATCTTATTGGTCAGCGTGATAATCATATTTACGTTTACAGAATAATCAGTGGGTCATTTAAGGGTTTTTTTTAAACATTTGTTTAGAACTCAATTTGTTCTATTGAACTATATAATAAAAATGGTTCGGGCTTGCCATAAGGGCAATAGGGTTGGGAAAATCATAGTTGCTAGGGCTTGACGTGACCAGCAAATTGATCGGAGGGGGCCTCTCAACCGCCCGTCTAGCCCAAGAAAGGGCCAAAATGGAATATTGCAAGTCATGGACTATTCACCCACCTGGGTTATATCCTTAAGCATCATGGGTCGCCACCCACAGCTAACACCTTCCTGCTTAGAAACAGATTTTTTTGTCCATCCCTCTCTTCTGTTCTTTGAGCACTTTCGACACCCGTATCCCTCAGTTTTTGGTCATTTTTTCTCTTTTTGGACTGTCTTAATTTATAATAATTATGCATAGTAGAATTTACATCGACTTGTGGGAATATAAAAGTGGAGATTTATATAATCCACCATAGTAACAGTCCATTACACTCCAGAACTTTGATTCAAATTTAATACCAAGCTCAACTATTTTATCTCCAGATTTGTAAAGCCATCTAGCAGATAATAAAAATAGTTGAGGCTTGTCATTAGGGCAATACGGTTGGGACAATCCTATAGGTGTTAAGGCTTGACATGATCAGCCGATTTTTTTCAGATGGGACCTCTCTGAAAACCGATCATCTAGTCTATAATCATACATTTTATAATAATTATGCATAGTAGAATTTACATCGATTTGGATGTATACGAAAGTGTAAAGATTTATGTAATCCACCCTAAAGCCCCAGCTGACAGGGCTCGCAAAAATGTGGAGATTTATAGGTTTTATAACCTATGGACAATAATGGAATGCGCCGACGGATACTATAAGTAATAGCAACAATTGTGGCTTGACACGAAGCAAATGCGAGTCAGCTCGTAACTGTATTGGTCGGACGCAATCTCCACTTTCTTTGCTGTAAATTTCTACTCCTTTTGTTCAATACATTTGTCTACATTGTTACCAGTCGTTTGTCTTATTTTTTACCCTTAAAACCCCACAACATTAACGATCATTTTCGCTCCAGATCTTTAGTTCGCCAAATTTAATACCAAGCACAATTATTTTATCTCCAGATTTGTACAACCATCTAGCACATGATTAAAAGGGTTGGGACAATCCTATAGGTGCTAGGGATTGACCTGATCAGCCGATTTTTGGATGGGCCCTCTAACTGACCATCTAGCCTATTATAATCATAAATTATTTTATGATAATTATGCATAGTAGAATTTACATCGACTTGCGTGTGTATAAAAGTGTGGAGATTTATGTAATCCACCAGAGTAAAAATCCATTACAATCCGTTCAAAGTTAATACTAAGCACAAGTATTTTATCTCCAGATTGCATCTGCCACAAGGGCTGGGGCAATAGGGTCGGGACAATCCTATAGGTGCTAGGGCTTGACCTGATCAGCCGATTTTTCAGATCTGATTGCCCGTCTAATTATAATCATACATTATGTTATTCTTGGATTTGTCTTCATAAAATGATGAGAATTATGCATAGTAGAATTTACATCGACTTGGGTGTATATAAAAGTGTGGAGATCATAGTAAAAATCCATTACACTCCAAAACTTTTATTTAAAGTTAATACCAAGCAGAGGTGCAGTCGTGCATTCTAATGCCCCAGCCGACAGGGCGGCACAACTATTTTATCTCCAGATCAACTGCCATTCAACACAAGTGCTGGGGCTTGTCAGCGCAATAGGGTCGGAACAATCCTATAGGTGCTAGGGCTTGACCTGATCAGCCGGTTTTTCAGACTTTGGTAGATTTTTCATAAAAATCTCATTTGGTCCAAAATTGATATGAACTCTTGATTGGTTAACGGCATTCATTTTATATGGGAATCAATATATATTTTTTAATGACAAAAATGTCAATAAAATCAGGAAAGTTTTCATAAACTAACTAAAAATGTTCATTGAAAAAGAAAGCATTACTCTATTTACAGATGTCTAAATAAACTGGTCTATGACAAAAGGGCATCTATAAAAAGACCAGGATATGTTTGGAAGCCACAAGTTGGGGAAAAAAAGTGACAAAAAAGGGTTGGGAATTTTAAGCGCAGTAGAGCTTGATGTGACCAGCGGATTGATCGGAAGGGAACTGTTCACTCATGTAGCCTAAGTAAGGGTCAAAATGGAGTGATGAAGGGGTGCTTCACATTCCCGAAACCCCCAGAACTGGAACCTCAATCAGAGTTTAACGTCATTCCCGGACATGAAGAACCTCATGTATTGCATGTTGATTGTGTTGTCACCAAAAACTAAGAATTCCATAACACTCCAGAACTTTTGGTTATCAAAGAGAATACGAAACTACAATTAATAGATTTGTTTTGTGGCATGTCAACCTCGTTGGGTCATTTAATGCCGACCGTTTTGAAATAGATTCATTCTTAATGGATACTCAATTTTTATAAACACATTTTAATATTTAACCCATAGATAGGACCCTAACAGGTCCTCCCACTCTGGGTCAGTAGACTAGAGAACAATAGTGATGAAGGGTTGCCCAATATTCCCCAGACATGGAACCTATGCGAATTTGATGTCATTTCCAGGATATCAACATCCCCAGCCACTGCCTTCTAGCACATGATAAAAAGGGTTGAGGATTGGCGTAAGGGCAATAGGGTTGGGATAATCATATAAGTGCTAGGGCTTGACAGGATCAGACCATTGATCGGAAGGGGTCCCTCTGTCCGCCCGTCTAGCCTAAGTAAAGGCCAAAGTGGAGTGTTGCATGTCATGGACTGCTCATTCACCTGGGTTCTGTCCTTAAGTATCACTGGTGGCCACCCACTGCCAACAGGTGGTCATATTTAAAGGTGGGTTATACTCTGCAGAGGTGCAGTCGGTGTCTTCTAAAGCCCCAGCCGATAGGACTCAATAGGGATTTAAGAGTTGAAAAATTTGTTCCACATCCGATTGGTTTGGTTGGTTAGGTTTTACGGCATGTCAACCCCTTGGGTTATTTTATGCCGAATATTTCTATTGCTAAAATTAAACCTCACCATCAGATAGAGTTTAACGTCATTCCCAGGACATGTAGACCCTGAGTGAACCAGGGAGCAATCGTGATGAAGGTTTTGTTTTGTTTTACGGCACATCAACCTCAGTGGGTCATTTAATGCCGATAAAGTTTTGAAATAAATCAATTCTTAATGGATAATACAATTGTGTTTATCAACTCATGTTTTTCTATTTAACCCATAGATGGGACCCTGACAGGTACTACCACTCCGAGTCAGTGGACCAGGGAGCAATGGTGATGAATGGGTGCCCACATCCCCCAAACCTCCAGAACTGGAACCTCACCATCAGATAGAGTTTAACGTCATTCCCAGGACATGTAGACCCGCAGCCACCACCTTCTAGCACCCATATAATAAGGGGTTGGGGCGTGCCATAAGGGCAATAAGGTTGGAAAATCTTAACAGTTTATAAATCTAGCCCTTTACTCTATTCCTTCGAGTCGATACCCGTTTCCGCCCAGAGAACAGATTTTGGCGTCTTTGGGTCTTTTTTATACTGCTCCATTTGGACTTTATACTTTTACTTACGCGGCCCCTGTTAAGGGATTGAAGCTTCCCAAAACTGGGGGTTGGGGGAGATTATTCAAGATTCATTGAAGATGGCCAAGAGGCACAAAAAGACGCGGAATTCCACCGCTAGGCTTAACTGGTTTTCGGCCGTCACATGCCAGGAACTGGTTAAGCCTTAAGCACATTGCCATCAGGGAGGTAGATTGGTTTGTTTTGTTTTATGGCATATCAACCTCAGTGGGTTATTTAATGCCAATAAAGTTTTGAAATAAATCAATTCTTAATGGATAATACAATTTTTTATAAATACATTTTTCTATTTAACCCATAGATGGGACCCTAACAGGTACTACCACTCCGAGTCAGAGTGGACCTGGGAGCAATGGTGATGAAGGGGTGCTCCACATTCCCCAAACCTCCAAAACTGGAACCTCACCATCAGTTAGAGTTTAAACGTCATTCCCAGGACATGTAGACCCGCAGCCACCGCCTTCTAGCATCCATATCATAAAAAGGGGCCGGGGATTGCCATAAAGGCAATAGGGTTGGGAAAATCATATAGTTGCTAGGGCTTGACGTGACCAGCCAATTAATCGGAGGGGGCCTCTCCAACCGCCCGTCTAGCCCAAGAAAGGGCCAAAATGGAATATTGCAAGTCATGGACTATTCACCCAACTGGGTTATATCCTTAAGCATCATGGGTCGCCACCCACAGCTAACACCTTCCTGCTTAGAAACAGATTTTTTGTCCATCCCCTCTCTTCTATTTCTTTGAGCACTTTCGACACCCGTATCCCTCAGTTTTTGGTCATTTTTTCTCCTCTTTTTGGACTGTCTTAATTTATAATAATTATGCATAGTAGAATTTACATCGACTTGTGGGAATATAAAAGTGGAGATTTATATAATCCACCATAGTAACAGTCCATTACACTCCAGAACTTTGATTCAAATTTAATACCAAGCTCAACTATTTTATCTCCAGATTTGTAAAGCCATCTAGCACATAAAAATAGTTGAGGCTTGTCATTAGGGCAATACGGTTGGGACAATCCTATAGGTGTTAAGGCTTGACATGATCAGCCGATTTTTTCAGATGGGACCTCTCTGAAAACCGATCATCTAGTCTATAATCATACATTTTATAATTATGCATAGTAGAATTTACATCGACTTGGATGTATACGAAAGTGTAAAGATTTATATAATCCACCATAAAGCCCAGCTGACAGGACTCGCAAATATGTGGAGATTTATAGGTTTTATAACCTATGGACAATAATGGAATGCGCCGACGGATACTATAAGTAATAGCAACAATTGTGGCTTGACACGAAGCAAATGCGAGTCAGCTCGTAACTATTGGTCGGACGCAATCTCCACTTTCTTTGCTGTAAATTTCTACTCTTTTTTTTTTCAATACATTTGTCTACATTGTTACCAGTCGTTTGTCTTATTTTTGACCCTTAAAACCCCACAACATTAACGATCATTTTCGCTCCAGAACTTCAGTTCAAATTTAATACCAAGCACAATTATTTTATCTCCAGATTTGTACAACCATCTAGCACATGATTAAAAGGGTTGGGACAATCCTATAGGTGCTAGGGATTGACCTGATCAGCCGATTTTTTGGATGGGGCCCTCTAATCATACATTATTTTATGATAATTATGCATAGTAGAATTTACATCGACTTGCGTGTGTATAAAAGTGTGGAGATTTATGTAATCCAGAGTAAAAATCCATTACAATCCGTTCAAAGTTAATACTAAGCACAAGTATTTTATCTCCAGATTGCATCTGCCACAAGGGCTGGGGCAATCCTATAGGTGCTAGGGCTTGACCTGATCAGCCGATTTTTCAGATAGAGCCTCTGATTGCCCGTCTAATTATAATCATACATTATGTTATTCTTGGATTTGTCTTCATAAAATGATGAGAATTATGCATAGTAGAATTTACATCGACTTGGGTGTATATAAAAGTGTGGAGATCATAGTAAAAATCCATTACACTCCAGAACTTTTATTTAAAGTTAATACCAAGCAGAGGTGCAGTCGGTGCATTCTAATGCCCCAGCCGACAGGGCGGCACAACTATTTTATCTCCAGATCAACTGCCATTCAACACAAGGGCTGGGGCTTGTCAGAGCAATAGGGTCGGAACAATCCTATAGGTGCTAGGGCTTGACCTGATCAGCCGATTTTTTAGACTTTACTTTGGTAGATTTTTCATAAAAATATCATTTGGTCCAAAATTGATATGAACTCTTGATTGGTTAACGGCATTCATTTTATCATATGGGAATCAATATATTTTTTTAATGACAAAAATGTCAATAAAAATCATGAAATAGTTTTATAAACTAACTAAAAATGTTCATTGAAAAAGAAATCATTACTCTATTTACAGATGTCTAAATAAACTGGTCTATGACAAAAGGGCATCTATAAAAAGACCAGATATGTTTGGAAGCCACAAGTTGGGAAAAAAAAGTGACAAAAAAGGGTTGGGAATTTTAAGAGCAATAGAGCTTGATGTGACCAGCGGATTGATCGGAAGGAACTGTTCACTCATGTAGCCTAAGTAAGGGTCAAAATGGAGTGATGAAGGGGTGCTTCACATCCCGAAACCCCCAGAACTGGAACCTCAATCAGAGTTTAACGTCATTCCCAGGACATGAAGACCTCATGTATTGCATGTTGATTGTGTTACCAAAAACTAAGAATTCCATAACACTCCAGAACTTTTGGTTATCAAAGAGAATACGAAACTACAATTAATAGATTTGTTTTGTGGCATGTCAACCTCGTTGGGTCATTTAATGCCGACCGTTTTGAAATAGATTCATTCTTAATGGATACTCAATTTTTATAAACACATTTTAATATTTAACCCATAGATAGGACCCTAACAGGTACTACCACACTGGGTCAGTTGACTAGAGAACAATAGTGATGAAGGGTTGCCCAATATTCCCCAGACATGGAACCTATCCGAATTTGATGTCATTTCCAGGATATCAACATCCCCAGCCTTCTAGCACATGATAAAAAGGGTTGGGGCTTGCCATAGGGTTGGGATAATCATATAAGTGCTAGGGCTTGATGGGATCAGACGATTGATCGGAAGGGGTCCCTCTGTCCGCCCGTCTAGCCTAAGTAAAGGCCAAAGTGGAGTGTTGCATGTCATGGACTGCTCATTCACCTGGGTTCTGTCCTTAAGTATCACTGGTGGCCACCCACTGCCAACAGGTGGTCATATTTAAAGGTGGGTTATACTCTGCAGAGGTGCAGTCGGTGTCTTCTAAAGCCCCAGCCGATAGGACTCAATAGGGATTTAAGAGTTGAAAAATTTGTTCCACATCCGATTGGTTTGGTTTGGTTGGTTAGGTTTTACGGCATGTCAACCCCTTGGGTTATTTTATGCCGAATATTTCTATTGCTAAAATTAAACCTCACCATCAGATAGAGTTTAACGTCATTCCCAGGACATGTAGACCCGCAGCCACCGCCTTCTAGCACCCATATCATAAAAAGGGGTTGGGACGTGCCATAAGGGCAATAAGGTTGGGAAAATCTTAACAGTTTATAAATCTAGCCCTTTACTCTATTCCTTCGAGTCGATACCCGTTTCCGCCCAGAGAACAGATTTGGGCGTCTTTGGGTCTTTTTTATACTGCTCCATTTGGACTTTATACTTTTTACTTACGCGGCCCCTGTTAAGGGATTGAAGCTTCCAAAACTGGGGGTGGGGAGATTATTCAAGATTCATTGAAGATGGCCAAGAGGCACAAAAAGACGCGGAATTCCACCGCTAGGCTTAACTGGTTTTCGGCCGTCACATGCCAGGAACTGGTTAAGCCTTAAGCACATTGCCATCAGGGAGGTAGATTGGTTTGTTTTATGGCATATCAACCTCAGTGGGTTATTTAATGCCAATAAAGTTTTGAAATAAATCAATTCTTAATGGATAATACAATTTTTTATAAATACATTTTTCTATTTAACCCATAGATGGGACCCTAACAGGTACTACCACTTCGGGTCAGAGTGGACCAGGGAGCAATGGTGATGAAGGGGTGCTCCACATTCCCCAAACCTCCAAAACTGGAACCTCACCATCAGATAGAGTTTAAACGTCATTCCCAGGACATGTAGACCCGCAGCCACCGCCTTCTAGCACCCATATCATAAAAAGGGGCCTGGGATTGCCATAAAGGCAATAGGGTTGGGAAATCATAGGTGCTAGGGCTTGACGTGACCAGCCGATTGATCGGAGGGGGCCTCTCCGACCGGCCGTCTAGCCCAAGATAGGGCCAAAGTGGAGTATTGCATGTCATGAACTGCTCATCCACCTGGGCTCTATCCTTAAGCATCACGGGTCGCCACCCACGGCCAACAGGTGGCCCCATTAGGGAGTCTTACCCCTCTGCAGAGGTGCAGTCTAATGCCCCAGCCGACAGGGAGGTAAAGTTGGGAGGGTAGAAGCGTTGTTTTTTTTGGGGGGGGGGCTGGCCTCACTCATGTGGTCACTTCCATAAATGAAGTGTCGATGATTGGTTTGGTTTACGGCATATCAACCTCAGTGGGTAGAGTCTGTAGAGCGTTCGGCTATGAATCGCAAGGTTCCTGGTTCGATACCGGTTCTCCAACTCAGCGTATGAGTAGCACAGGGATCTGTGCGTAAAATTGAGCTGAGGGTAGGTATGGCGCCCCACCTCATACGCTAAATTAATCTCCTTGTCTAGCGCTAGTGAAAAGGGGATAGACTCCCTCGCTGTCTAGCTTTAGGCCGCCCCGACGACTTTACTTTTACTTAACCCATAGATGGGACCCTAACAGGCACTACCACGCCGGGTCAGAGTGGAACAGGGAGCAATGGGAAGTGTCTATGAAAGAGGGGAAAAAAAAAAAAGACTGCCAGAGTTTATCTTCCTATGTAGATAAACTTATCGTTCATGTAAAAGGCAAGAGGGAGACAATATGTATTTTATAGTGCGAGAGATGGAAAGAAAAAAGAAAAGCGGACAAGAGAGGCCTGTGTATTTGGATGTGGGTTGAATTGTGGCATATCAACTTCGGTGGATCATTTAATGCCGACAAAAAGGTACTACCGCTCCGGGTCAGTGTGGACATGGAAGCAATGGTGACCAGCCGATTGATTGGAAGGGGCCTCTCCAACCGCCCGTCTAGCCCAAGTAAGGGCCGAAGTGGAGTGTTGCACGTCATGGACTGCTCAGCCACCCATGTTTCATCCGGGTCGCCACG
Source organism: Doryteuthis pealeii (assembly GCA_023376005.1). Taxonomy (NCBI): domain Eukaryota; kingdom Metazoa; phylum Mollusca; class Cephalopoda; order Myopsida; family Loliginidae; genus Doryteuthis; species Doryteuthis pealeii. The sequence continues at coordinate 74,345,775 of CM042159.1, read as the reverse complement.
CACGACAAACAGGTGGCCCCATTGGTGTAGTTTTGCCTTTCTGCAGAGGTGCAGTCGCTGTATACTAAAGCTGCAGCCGACAGGGATGGAGTTGAATTTGTTTATATGTACATTGTGGGTTAAAATTAGGGATTAATAGCCGTGACCTCAGAATCAGTACCACCTTAACGGCATTCAAATTGTATGAGTTATTGATTTCCAAACAAATTCAAATAGAAGTTAAAATCCAATTTTTGTATATGCCGTTAAAAAAGTCAAATTTTGTTTCATTTCGAAAATATTCGACAAATTTTTAAGGGATTTTGTTTTGTGGCATATCAACCACAGTGGGTCATTTAATGCCGACAAAATATTGAAATAAACTCATTCCAGATTGATATTCAATTGCTTGGTTGATTTAATGGTAACTGCGATATATTGGCTCCTATTTTTGTTGTGCACTTTTAAATAAAAATCGAACAGAATGAAACAACTTATTGAATATTGGCAAAAGAACATCCCTGTACATTATAATAACCAATATAAGATGGGGGGGGGGAATAGAACGGTTATAAGAATGCGCTGTGCAAAAATGGAAACAAAGAAAGGGACAACAAAAAACAAAACCAAACAAAAATAAAGAACATGGCTTCAGAAGAATAAGCAGCCATCAAAACAACCAGAGTTGACGGAATTAGAGGATGACCCGTTTGGAATAATTCAGAAAATAATGAATTTCACAAGATGGCGTTCAGGCGTTAAGAAAATAAAAGAATCAAACAAGGTCTACTTAAAAAAGGAAATTATAGAGTAAGCGCTGAACATTACAAACTTATTACGGTTTGTTTTACGGCATATCAACCTCGGTGGGTCATTTAATGCCGATAAATCCATCAGTTTAAGGAATAAGTTTAGGGTAAAGTTCAAGTTAGTTACAAACGATATTTTGATAAAAAAGTTTAAACAATTTCTATTTAACCCATACATTGGCCAGAGTTCCAAACTCTTAGATGGAAAAATTGGTGTTACAATACTTCATAAAATTAAGATTGTGTTCATTTAATAATAAAAAGTAGAATTCATAAGAGGAACATTCGTAGGAAGTCAAGATATGTTGAATGTCATACACAGGACAATAAGCTCTTCCCCAGATGGACTACAACACATCAATACCGTAGTTGAAGCCCACTCTCGATCAGGGCTTCAAGCCAGAAAAGAGAAGTTCAGGTATGAGTCAACCATAGACTCTTGAACTCATAAACCACTGAAAAAAAAAAAAAAAAACGTAGAGGAGTTTACTTACCTGGGATCTGTCTTAAGCAATACAAACTCACAAGTGAAATTCAACGGTGGATTGGTTTGGCTTCAGTATCTTTTGGTAGGCTCAGTGTTCAGAAATAGATTTCCATCAATACTAAGATCTGCATATAAAGTTGTGCCTATCCATACTTTTATATGGAAGAGAGTCACGGGTGTTTTATCACAGACACTTGAACTGGAGGAATTCCACATCAACTACCTCCAACGTATACTGGGCGTAAAGTGGTGGCACAAAATCCCCCACTTAGACATTCGAAGCAGAGCACGCATTGACCCAATTGAGACCATCCGCATGCCGGCAGACAGAATCCATTTTCTGTTAATTTTTAATTTAAAAAAAAAAATTAAAATTAAGAAACAAGGAATTGGCCTTTTTAAAGATTTCTTTGGATTTAGATGAAGGAATTCTTTTAGAAGTCAACGCGACAAATCAGTTTATACCAGTTATCATAGGTAAATAACAAGCCATTGGTAGCGAGTTCGATTCTCAGTGACACATTTTTAATTTGTCGTTATGGGAGGAATATTATCATTTTTGATCCAGTAACCAGGAGAGTAAAGATGTGAAAGAAAGCGTGACAAGATGCGATACTGCAAGTGAAATAGACACCGACTATTTGGAGTTACGTCGATCACAGTACTTTACGGTGAACTCGCAGATGGCACGCGGAGGACAGGAGCTCCACCCCCAAAGCGGTTCAAAGACCATATATCGCTGAAGAAAGGCGCCATCACACCTTCAAGCGTGGAAGTTTGGTTTGTTTTACGGCATATCAACCTCAGGTCATTTAATGCCGGAAGTTTTTAAAGATTCTTAAATGGATAATCCATTTTTTTAAAGCACATTTTTCTATTTAGCCCATAGATTGTGCTCTAACAGGTACTACCATTCAAGCGAGGAAGATCTGGCCTCCAACAGACAGGGTTAGCGAGACGCAAACAGCACAGAAGCTAATCGGTTTAATATAGAGATTAACAGGGCTGCAGAGCGACGACGTTTTCGTAGTCATGAACAACCAAATGTAGATAGGAATTTCCCTTGCAATGTGCGTGACCGCAACTGCAAGTCCAGATTTTGACTAACTAGTCACCAGAAGGTCAACAACTGAAGATATAAAGTGATGTCATTGGCAACGGACTTCTAAAGGGAAAGGAAGGACAATAAGACCCTCAGCTACCGCCTTTTAGCACCGGATAATAAGGGTCGGGAAATGTCTTAAAAGGCAATCGTATAGGTGCTAGGGCTTGATATAGCCAATTGATCGGAGGGGGCGTCTAGCTTAAGTTGGGGTTGCAGGTCCTGGACTGCTCAGGCACCAGGGCGGAATTGGTTTGATTTTCAGACAAACGTTGAAATACGAAGACATTCGTAACATAATCAAGAAACAATTTTGGTTCACCGAAATTCAATGGAAAGCAAGATTAAATCCTTGACTGAACTAGAAAATATTGAGCAATGTTAACGGAATGTCAATCGTCTAGGGTTATTTTATGACTAGCGGTTAGAGAATCGCGTTCATATTTACATGTATTTTATTTTTTTTGCAAAGTCTTTCAAATTTTTAGACAGATGGGTTTATTTGTCGCATACCCCTACTGTATGGACTGGGAACAAAGCTCCGTTTTAACGTGGGCCCACCCACAAGCCGAAGCTAATGGGTGGGAAGAGAACAAAAATTGCGTCGATCCCTTCGTCATTTCCCCTCAAGGGGGCGCCTCAGGCGCTGGGCAATAAACAAAGGGACAGGTATTGCCTGGAGGGACGGCCCTCTGGGATCGACGCTATTAATTTAACACTTCACCGGTCCAGTGGCCGAAGCTCACTGGACCCCGTCTCTAAGGACAGATGGGACCCTAACAAGTATTACCACTTCGGGTCAGAGTGGGTCTAGGAGTAATGGCTGTGAAGGGGACTCAGATCTAGTTTAGGGAGATAACCAAGACATCCTTTGTTATTCTGGAGGCGGTGGTGGTGGGGGGTCTTACCCCTTTGCAGGTGGATACAGTCAACATGTTCTATGCCTTGCCGACAGGGAGAGACCATGAAGACTTCTTTCGAAATCCTCGAGAAAGTATAAAGTTTAAAACCAATGGCTTTTGAGATGAAGTTTTTCGGGGTTTCAAAGTAGCGTTAGATTTCTTAAGATCGAATTGAGAACATCTGAAATGTTTACAAAGTTAACCCTTTGCAATTCCATGTTACTGGTGCAGAGTTCTTCCGAAAATCGGATCTCATTTTAAAGTAATAGATCTAACAATTGCTGAAGGGGGGGGGAGAGGTTAAGCAACAATTGTCACGAGCGCAGAAGAAAAATTCTAATTTTTTTTTTTCAGGGGATGATTGGTTGGTGGTTTTGTTTTACTGCATATCAAACCCTTTTCAGGTCATTTAATGTCGATCAAGTCATTTTGATAAACAAAAGAATGAAGTTGATTACAGTACCTGCTGTTGCTTAAGTGGTCACCCAATTAAGTACTGAACAAGCTCACTGTTGCTCAATATATTTGGTTTCTTATAGTACCAGTTGTTGATTAAATCGTCACCCATCTAAGTATTTAACAGGCTCATCGTTGCTTAACTTCGGTGATCTAGCAGGAACCGGTGCTTTCAACGTGACGACCGCAAGCCCAGGGGGGGGATGGTGGTTGGAAGGAAATGAAGACTTAAAGCAATATCGAGAAGATTTAGCGACTTTAATGTCGGTTTTTTTTTTCCCAAGACAAGCAATCACATGACTACAAGCGTTGGTCAGTTAACTTGCAACGACAGCAAAAAAACGAGTGTTACACGTAATTCTTATGTAGTTCTTTGTTAACCCTATAACTTCTGTTTAAGATTTTGACAGTGTCACATCCTGCCGAATTAGTCGGGTAACTACTTATTCTCGAAGAATGTTTGTTAATATCATCAGTCCAACTTCTTTTACGGAAGTGTGAAAATACATTGTATTTACCGCGTACCCCACTAGTGTGAAAATACATTGACTAGTGGCTGAATAAAGTCATTTTAAAATGAATTTTCGATTTTTTATTTTTGCATTCTTTATGCAACATCCGGGTTATTAAACACACATCCAAAAACCCGGATGTGAGTAAACAAAAACTAATTTTAATAAAAAAAAAAAAAAAATGATTCTAAAAATAAAAAAATCAATGAACATAAAATAAAATAATGTTAAGAATAGATATCATGAATAAACAGTGAAATAAAGAAAAGAAAGAAATGTTTTCTTTCTTGCACCCCCCATGAGTCTATATTTTGTAGCCCTCCCACCAAACCGGATGAACATAAAGTCTTTTAACAGGGGGGAGGAGGGGGGGTACACATAGAAATGAAACCCTGAAGACTGAACCAGTTTTTACAAATCCATGGCGCTTCTTAGGTGAGATTGAGTCTCACTGGGAGACTCCCAACACCCCACCTTGTGCCACAACCAAAAAAAAAAAAGGCTAGAACCGGGTTTACGCTCAGTTGGTAGAGTGTTCGACCAGAAACTAAAAGGCTCCTAGTTCGGTACCGGCCCTCGCCAACTCTGCGTATGAGTAGGACAGATATCTGTGCGGTAAAGTGAGGAGGTGATGGTAGGTGTGGCGCTCCACCTCAGACGCAAAAACAATCTCCTTAGTCTAGCGCTAGTGAAAAGGGGATAGACTCCCTCGCTGATTGGCTGATATCGATTTTAGGCCACCCCGACGACTTTAAATAGATACCAAATTCTTAGTCCAAATCGATGAAAGCAATGGGAATAACGAGAGAAGTAATTCACCGCTTAAAAAAAACTGGCCTTGTGCCAGACGCTGGCAGAGTTTGGTAAATATAAAACCAAGAATTGGTAGCCTCCACCTACTTTCGAATCCTGCTCGTGGCTGTTTGCATTTCCCATAGCGCTAATACCATTGAAAAACGTATACACGCGTGTTCAAATCACGTTAGGGTCACCAGTTATTGGGTTTGTCGAGCCTTGAGCCCCCCCCCCCTGAATAGAAGCTAGACGGGCGGTCGGAGAGGCCCCCTCCGATCAATCGGCTGGTCACGTCAAGCCCTAGCACCTATATGATTGCCCCAACCCTATTGCCCTTATGGCAAGCCCCAACCACATCATATGGGTGCTAGAAGGCGGTGCCTGAGGGTCTACATGTCCTGGGAATGACGTTAAACTATCCGATGGTGAGGTTCCAGTTTTGGAGGTTTGGGGAATGTAGAGCACCCCCATTCATCACCATTGCTCCCTGGTCCACTCTGACCCGGAGTGGTAGTACCTGTTAGGTTCCCATCTATGGGTTAAATAGAAAAATGTATTTAGAAAAAAATTGTATTATCCCTTAAGAATTGATTTATTTCAAAACTTTATCGGCATTAAATGACCCACTGAGGTTGATATGCCGTAAAACAAAACAAACCAAACCAAACCAAAACCAGTTATTGGGTCTGTCGAGCCTTGAGCCCCCCCCCCCAAATAGAATTAATAAGGTACAAAAATAAAATTGCTGGAAAGCACATGTACAGTTTGTAGTGGGAGGCTACGGAGATTGAACTTGCAACCTCCAAGTTGTGAGTGGTAACTCGTGATAATCCCATCGGTCACCCCTTGTTGGTTTGGGTGATAAACTCTATCCAAGGCTAAATACTGGGGCGAATCACTGGTTTTAGCGGGGAGAACCAGTTGTTCGTGTGAAATAAGACCATTTAGTATTTTACATTTCCTAAAAGTCCGATGTGGAACACATTTTTCAACTCTTAAATCCCTATTGAGCCCTATCGACCGGGGCTTTAGAATACACCAATTGAACCTCTGCTGAGGAGTATAACCCACCCACAAATGTGCCCACCTGTTGGCAGTGGGTGGCCACCAGTGATACTTCGGCCCTGTCAGCTGGGGCGTTAGAATGCACCGACTGCACCTCTGCAGAGGGGTAAGATTCCCCCAAATAGGGCCACCTGTTGGCCGTGGGTGGCGAACAGTAATGCTTAAGGACGGAGTCTTGGTGGATGAGCAGTCCATGACCTGCAACACTCAATTTAGAACCTTACTTACGCTAGACGGTCGGTCGGAGAGGTCCCCTCCGATCAATCGGCTGGTCACGTCAAGCCCTAGCACCTATATGATTTTCCCAACCCTATTGCCCTTATGGCAAGCCCCAACCCCTTTTTATCATATGTGTGCTAGAAGGCGGTGGCTGCAGGTCTACATATCCTGGGAATGACGTTAAACTCTATCTGATGGTGAGGTTCCAGTTCTGGAGGTTTGAGGAATGTGGAGCACCCCTTCATCACCATTGCTCCCTGGTCCACTCTAACCCGGAGTGGTAGTACCTTTTAAGGTCCAATCTATGGGTTAAATAGAAAAAATGTATTTATAAAAAAAATGTATTATCCATTAAGAATTGATTTATTTCAAAACTTTATCGGCATTAAATGACCCACTGAGGTTGATATGCCGTAAAACAAACCAAACCAAACCTTCCTGTCTTATCCCCCAGTCGAGAGGGCTGGGAATTTAAAATATACTGACTGCACCTCTGCAAGAACCCCTCCAATGGGGTCACCTGTTGGCCGTGGGTGGCGTCCCGTGATGCTTAAGGATGGAATCCTGTTTAATGAGCAGTCCAGGACATTCAACACTCCTCTTAGGCTCTTAGGCTAGACGGGTGGTCGGAGAGCCCCCCCTCCGATCAATCTGCTGGTAACGTCAAGCCTTAGCACTTATATGATTGTCCCGACCTTATTGCTCTTATGACAAGCCCCTACCCTTTTTATCACGTGCTAGAAGGTGGTGGCTGAGGGTCTTCATGTCCTGGGTATTAAGTTAAACTAACTGATTATGAGGTTCTAGTTCTGAAGCATCCTTTCATCACCACCGCCCTGTCAGCTGAGGCGTTAGAATGCACCGGTTGTACCTCTGGGGCCACCTGTTGGCCGTGGGGCGACCCGTGATGCCTAAGGATAGAACCCAGGTGGATGAGCTGTTCATGACATGCAATACTTCACTTTGGCCCTACCTTGGGCTAGAGAGGCCCCCTCCGATCAATCGGCTGGTCACGTCAAGCCCTAGCACCTATATGGTTTTCCCAACCCTATTGCCCTTATGGCAAGCCCCAACCCCTTATCATATGGGTGCTAGAAGGCGGTGGCTGCGGGTCTACATGTCCTGGTAATGACGTTAAACTCTATCTGATGGTGAGGTTCCAGTTTTGGAGGTTTGGGGAATGTGGAGCACCCCTTCATCACCATTGCTCCCTGGTCCACTCTGACCCGGAGTGGCAGAACCAGTTAGCGTCCCATCTATGGGTTAAATAGAAAAAATGTTTATAAAAGAATTGATCTATCAAGAATGAATTTATTTCAAAATTTTGTCGGCATTAAATGACCCGCCGAGGTTGATATGCCGTAAAAAAAACAATCTAAAAAGAGTAAAAAAAAGGTCGATGGGCTTTCTGGGATTGTCATGTGACATCCTACGAGGTATGGAGGCAAGAAATAGTAAATTGACTAATTTGTAACTATTCAATGTAATCTTGAATAAATGATGTTCGGTTGGCAAATTGAGGAGTATCGTCGAATCTTCAGATGTAGAACACCAGGAAAATTTCGGTTTTCTTTTCAATCGGCCGCACTGTCGGCTGGGGCGTTAGAATGCACCAACTGCACCTCTGCAGAGGGACAAGACTCCCCCAATGAGGCCACCTGTTGGCCGTGGGTGGTGACCCGTGATGCTTAAGGATAGAGCGCAGGTGGATGAGCAGTTCATGACATGCAATACTCCACTTTGGCCCTATCTTGGGCTAGACGGGTGGTCGGAGAGGCCCCCTCCGATCAATCGGCTGGTCACGTCAAGCCCTAGCACCTATATGATTTTCCCAACCCCCCTTATGGCAAGCCCTTTTTATCATATGGGTGCTAGAAGGACGGGTCTACATGTCCTGGTAATGACGTTAAACTCTATCTGATGGTGAGGTTCCAGTTCTGGAGGTTTGGGGAATGTGGAGCTTTATCACCATGGTGTTAAATAGAAAAATGTATTTATAAAAAAATTGTATTATCCATTAAGAATTGATTTATTTAAAAACTTTATCAGCATTAAATGACCCACTGAGTTTGATATGCCGTAAAACAAAACAAACCAAACCAAACCCTTTTCAATCGGAAACATTCGATCTCAAATATAAATGATTTAGATCAATCAAGTTTCTGCAAAATGTCTTAGAATTTTAACTTGATACAAATTCTTTCTAAGAATTTTCCTCTTATGAATTCTATTTTTTTAGACTGTTGGATGGACAGAATTTCATGAAGTATTATAGCGCCAATTTCCCCCACCTTCGGCACAAAATAACCCATTGGGTTGACATGCCGTAAAATCCAACCAACCCATCTAGGTGTTTCATTAGCATGTAGACTTTCAATTAGTGAAACCACCAAACCCTTAGACCCCTGTCGGTTAGTGCTTTAAAATACACAGACTGCACCTCTACAGTGGGGTAAGATTTCCCTGTCAATAGGACACTTGCTGATCGTGGGTAGCAACCCGCGATGCTTAAGTACGGAAGCATCGTGGCTGAGCAATAGTCCTTAGGCTATACGGACAGTCAGTGGCCTCTCCGATCAATCGGAGTGGTAGTACCTGTTAGGGTCCTATCTATGGGTTGAATAGTAAAATATGAGTTTATAAAAAAAAACGAATATTCATTAAGAATGAATTTACTTCAAAAACTTTGCCAGCATTAAATGACCCACTGAGGTTGATATGCCGTAAAACAAACCAATCAAAGGAGTCTATCCCTACTTCACTTACGCTAGACCAAGGAGATTGTTTTTGCGTCTAAATTGGAGCGCCATACCTACCATCAACTCCTCACTTTACTGCACAGATCATTGTGCTACTCATACGATGAGTATCGAACCAGGAACCTTGTATATCGTAGGAGGACGCTCTACCGACTGAGCTAAACCGGATGCTATTAAATTGAATTAGAAATTAGTTTCACCTTTTGAAGAAAAATGCTTGGGTTTGGAGATTTGAGCTCAACGTGTTTTAAAGTGGTATCTACCCATCTATATGAAAAAATGAGAAAAATAAGTTATGAGGATGAATTAGTATTTCCAAATTATTGTCAATGTTTAAAACGTTTCGATTATTGAATGTATATTAAATATACTAGCAAATATATGCATTCTCCAAGTGCAAGTATTTAAATTTTTGTGACTGAGAACGAGAAAGGAAAAAGAGCAAGACATTGTCTTGTCTGCCGGGATCGAACTCGCGTCCTCTCGCATGCAAAACAAATGCGTTTTGGGCACTGGACGGACGCGAGGTTCGACTGATGTGCCCGGATGTTTGGCTAATATGCCATAAAATAACAAGTGAGTCGAGCGCTAGGAAGTCAGCAGTAGCAGTCGACGACGAAGCGCTTTTCAGTAAAGAAATGGATTTTAGTGGAACAGAAACAAAACTAAATAGGAAAAGTGATTTTGAACTGCTAAAGATTATTTCGACTACGACGACGGATTTTCCAGCTGCTAGACGAAGAATGTGTTGACCAACAGAGGGTCTGGCTTGTGAGAAGACTGAGAACTCGCTTGTTTTTGGTTCCCCCTCGGCGGGAGCTTGTTGATTCGAAGGTCTATTTCGCCCCATATATTTTCCCTCCTTCTATAGTTTTAATGTAATAAAATATATTAAATTAGAACGGTTAAAAAAGAATGCAGATAAAAAGATTTCAAACAGCCCCCCCCCCTGCATTCTTTTAATATATATATATATATATATATATATATATATATATATCGAAATATAGAACTGAAACTTACTCTTCTATCACTCCCATTTTTTAATTGCAAAACTTTTCTAATTTAACAATTTAGTAAAATTAAATAAATAAAAAATAAAATTAGTTTCTTAATAGATTTCTCCCCAAGATTTTTGCTTATATTCATTAAGATAAAATCAAACAATTAGAAATCAATAATACTAATCACATATTTATTAAAATCAGATTTTTAATATCAATATGCAAATAAGCCTCCCCGTTCACACTGAAAACTGCTATTTTGTTGTATATATAAATACAATTGCATGTTATTAATGTTATGGTCAACAGTATTAATAATGTAAAACAATTTTATTGATAATTAAGGTTTAGATAAAAAAAAATCGTAGGGAATGTGATGTTAATAACAAAGGGAATTGTTACTTGAATAATAGTTTCGGTTACAGACAGGCAAATACACAATCTCTATTATGATATATATATAGATAAAAGGTGGCTTACCGGTGAATATGGGCACGATCGTTGGAGGTGCACAGGATCCAGGGGTTAAGTCCGCGATAAAACAAATACAAAGTAGAGAAAATTTATTAAAGAAATGGATTCACTAGAAACCTACTCGAGTTTCACCATTAGGATCTTCAGGGTTAAATCTACTGAATTAATCGAGGTATCGATTAATTGCAGCCGATTACACGTGTGTTCATTGAATAAGATGTTACGTTATAAGGAGACGCTTGTTTATGTTTTTTGAATTTCACCGGAAATTGTTTTTTCGTGAGTATTAAAATGAAAGATGCGAATCGATTTGTGGGTATTTATTTTACTATGGTTGTTTAATAAAGTATGGGTCTATTGTATCCATTTCTTCAATGATATATATATATATATATATATATATATATATATATATATATATATCAGACTCCCTGGTCCACTCTGACCCGGAGTGGTAGTACCTGTGATGCTTAAGGATAGAACTCAGGTGGATGAGCAGTCCATGACTTGCAATACTCCACTTTGGCCCTATCTTGGGCTAGGCGGTCGGTCGGAGAGGCCCCCTCCGATCAATCGGCTGGTCACGTCAAGCCCTAGCACCTATATGATTTTCCCAACCCTATTGCCCTTATGGTAAGCCCCAACCCCTTTTTATCATATGGGTGCTAGAAGGCGGTGGCTGCGGGTCTACATGTCCTGGGAATGACGTTAAACTCTATCTGATGGTGAGGTTCCAGTTTTGGAGGTTTGGGGAATGTGGAGCACCCCTTCATCACCATTGCTCTCTGGTCCACTCTGACCCGGAGTGGTAGTACCTGTTAGGGTCCCATCTATGGGTTAAATAGAAAAATGTATTTATAAAAAAAAATTGTATTATGCATTAAGAATTGATTTTAGAAAAATGTATTTATAAAAAAATTGTATTATCCATTAAGAATTGATTTATTTCAAAACTTTATCGGCATTAAATGACCCACTGAGGTTGATATGCCGTAAAACAAACCAAAAAAACTATATCAGAACATTAAATTATCGTCTGGTGATGTTGGCGTATTTATTTGTCAAGGAATACGCGAGAACATTCATGCGTTTGAATTTTCTTATAATGGCATTAAAAAAATTGAACATTGTGTCTACAAAATCTTTTAGTTAAGACGCTGTATGTAATTAGAAAACGACAAATCTTATTATAATGGAGATTGTGTGTTTTTCCGTCTGTAACCGAAACTATATTCCTACTCAAGTCACAATTCTCTTGATTATTGACATCACATTCTCAATGATTTTATTTTTTTATCTAAAACTCAATTATTAATAAAATTGTCTTACATTATTAATACTGTTAACTATGTCTACATACTGACAACATGCAATTATATTTATATATACAACAAAATAGCGGTTTACAGAGTGAACGGGAAGGCTAATTTGCATATCAATATTTAAAAATCGAATTTAATAAATATGTGCTTAGTATTATTGATTTCTAACTGTTTGGTTTTATTTTAATGAATCTCTACAATGAATCTTAAATGAAATCCATTAACAAGATAAAATAACTGTCATTTTATTCTTTACTTCCTCTTATAACTAAATACTTAAATTAGAAAAAATAACAATGAAAGACGAGAGTGATGGAATAGTAAGTTTCAGTTGTTCTATTTTTTATTATACTCCCTCTGTTTCAAATGTTTTTATCTGTATTCTTATTTAGTTTCATTAGCCTTTCTAATTTAATACAATATTTTATTACATTAAAACTTAAATACTTGCACCCTACGGAGGGTGCATATATTTGCTAGTAAATGTAATTGAGAATATGTATTGACTGATGTTATTTATGAATATATATTTAAGAAATATTCTGTTTGTATGTTTATTTGAACAAAGACCAAACGCACATCTTTTTATAAAGGAAAATTGAAGACTAACAAAGATCGAAATAACCCTACACACTAATTTTTGTATAACTCAATGACATATTACTACATTAATTAAAAAAGAATGATTAAAAATAATAATGGATAAAACACAACAAAAAGCAAATAAAAGAAAAAAAAACTTGAAGAATAATCAGAATAAATAACTTGAACTTTTCTAATATACGAATTTTACTAATCTATGTATAAATACAGATATATTTATTAAACCTTTTAAATCCCGGGCAACACCGGGTAGCTCTGCTAGTTTTTAATTTAAAAAAAATGGTGGCTATGTTGTAGTTTTTTTTTTTCAAAATAAACGTAAACTCAAATACAAACTTAGTTAATCCTAAAAGGGGTTATTTCCCTTTACAAAATGTATAACGGAGTTACTTCCCTTAAACCATTCAATGAACCGAATGTTAATCTTAAACGTTGGTTAGTGGAGACTCGATTAAATACCCCCCCCCTCTGCTCCAAGCAACCAATTAATGACTTACCTGGTTTTGTTTATTGACCTTTTTGACACCAAAGGAATCCAACTGTCTCTCCCCACAAAACATGCACAGCAGAAGACTGGTGTATGGTCACAACAGCTGGGATTACAGTAAGGTTCAAACTCGCGACATGTGTGTTCGGATACAATAGATAATTATTTCCCTTGTATAATGTCCTGCAGGGTGTCACGAGACAGTCCCAGAAATCAATTCATATCGCTAGATATTAAATTCCGAATTTGTGTGTGTGTGTGTGTGTGAGATAATTTTTTATTCCTATTTTCAATAGATACTGACACTTCTCAGAAGAAAAAAATCGCTTCGTAAAAGTCATCCGGAAAAAAGAAAAAAAGGTAACTGTAACACAGACGAATAATTATATTAAAAAACATAATATGGAAAACTCCCAAAAAACTAATATGTAAACTAATGAATTTAACAAAAAACGTCGTTTAGAATCAATATATTTTTAAATTACAATAGAGAACGAATTATTATAAACCTTAAAAAATAATTGATATCTTAATAGTAATATAACCTTGATTTTTCGGACTGTTGTCCTCATCTTCATTGTAGTATGTAAAAACACAACGTTTCAGTCGCAGTATCCTCCGGTCTTCTTCAGGTGTTTCCTGTGTATGGCATTGCAAAGAGTCAACATGATAAATCATTTTGAATAGTTTGACTCTTTCATAAAGAAAACATCAAAGAATATTTTGAACATCTCGTTCAAATAATGACGTCATTTTTTCCCCCCAAATTTCTTCGACGACTGATTTAATCGGCAGTCGAACTATTTAAAATGATTTCTCGGGTTGAGTCATTGCTATGCCCGAATAGACAGGGAAACCCCAAAGAAGGCCGGAAGAAACGTTGTGGTTTTACATACTATGATAAAGATGAGGACAACAGTCTTAAAAATGAAAATTATACACATCAAGCCTCATCTAAAAAAAAAAAAAAATTAAAAAAAATTAAAAAAAAATTCTGACAAATAATAGTATAGCGATTGTCTGCCTTTGTTGAGATGGACAAGAGTCCAAAAGGGTTATTTGGTTATTTCCTATAACTCCAACATAAACAAAGGGGAACCACTCTTGACTTATAAATTATTTATTTAATTTCCCATTAAACTAACCCTAACCCTAACCCTGTTTTCTTTTTTCCTAGTTGATAAATAAATAAATAAATAAATAAATGAATTATCAGTCAAAAGTGGTTCCTCTTTGTTTATGTTGGAGTTATAAGAAATAACCGGTTATATTCCCTTACCGAGGGGGTTTCGCCACGAGACACATTCAGACAAATAATTGTAATATTTAACAATTCTGCGACTGGTGATGGTAATTGTATACAGAATAGAATAGACACCGCCAATTTGTCGTCTGCTTTTCATTTTAAAAAGGAATTAAAATTAATTAAATCGATTATTTAAGGTCAATTTTTTGTCTAAATCGAAAAGTAGTAACATGATGAGCATAATTAAATAAAGCAAAATAATATTACACATGTAATTTATTTTTGATACATTTAAAACGATTTTTTCGGTCAATATTGCTGAAAAATATCATAAATATGGCCGTAAAACACAGCCAAAGATGTCGTAAAATTCGTGTTTTAAAAAATAAATTTACCCCCCGCCATTGAAAGAAATTTACCAAAAATCTGTTAATTATCCGATTTTAATGAAAAAACTATAATAAACTAGAGTAGTTATTAAATAAATATTTGTTTTTTTAGAAACTAAAAATATGAAATTTTAAACTTAAAATTAGGCATTTCATATTCTAAATGAATTTTATTTATTAATTTATCATAGCAGGAATACCTAATTAAATCAGAAAGTTTTGAAATAAAATAACTGATAAATTTCATCCATTGAAAACCAACGCTGAAAATTTCATTAGAATCGGATAATTCCCTAATTTTTGGTAAATTTTTTTTTCAATCGAGGGTTAAATTTATTTTGTAAAATACGGATTTTACGGAAACTTTGTCAGTGCCTAGAATAGAAATATTAACCCTTTTTAGCCACTTGACCCTCAGATAACTCTCTACATGATCTCACAATATCCTAAAAAAAGAACAAAAAACAAAATAAAAAAGCCCCCCCCCCCAACAAAACTTGAGCATCCGGACTTCGCTCCCGGGTACGTCCTTATTTATTTAAAGCTATCTAATCATTCCATTAAAATAAAAAAAAATTTAGTGGTCACTATTGATATATGATAGGGACTGGCAAAAAATCGGATACTGCGAGTTTTAAAAGCGAATTAAGAATAATTAAATCTATTATTTAAGGTTAAACTTTGTCTAAATCGATAAGTAGTAACATACTGACCATCATTAAAAAAGAAAAATATCATTACATATGCAGTTTATTTTTAAAAGATTTGAAACCATTTGTTTTGATCAATTTCGACTCGATCCGCCATTTAGCTTCGTTTTCGATGATTTTAAGTGTTTGTTTACAATTTTGCCGTAACATTCGCGATTGCAAAATTTTTAACAAAAATCAGGTAATTATCCGATTTTAATGAAATTTTCAGTATTGATTTAACAATTAATGAATTTTATAATGCATCAGTTATTTTATTTCAAAACTTTAATTTAGTATTTTTGCTATGAAAAATTGATATATAAAATTCATTTAAAATATGAAAATCCTGATGTTAAGTTTAAAATGTTATATTTTTAGATTCTAAAAATAAATATCTACTTAATGCAAACCTTATTTTAGGTTCCAAAAGTAATAAGTTTTGAAAAAAAACTCGATTGAAAATGTACCCCCTCCCCCTTTTAAGCAGAAAAAACATCGATGTATAATTTTTCTTTTATAAGATAATAGCCAATTAAATAATTATCGAAATGAATAAAAATAGAAATCTCCAAAAAATTAATTATTTATTATTTTTTTACATTTTATTTTTCGATTTTCGGTACTTATTTTCTCATAAAACAACGACCGTAAAAATTTTTTTTGTTTCTATTCATAACTTCGGTCTTTTATCTCTTTATTTATACTGTAATTAGTATCGAAAATGACCAACTTGCAAAACATTTTACGCCCCAACATAAGGGGGTCAAAATTAAGTGACCTGAAAAAATGAGAAAGTTTTGAAATAAAATAAATAATGCATTATAAAGATCATTCATTGATAAATAAACACTGAAAATTTCATTAAAATCCGATAATTCCCTGATTTTTGGTAAATTATTTTCTGTAGGGGGGGCTAAAGTCATTTTGTCAAAAACGAATTTTAGGCTCCGTTTGCCAGTAGCTATGATATATGATTATAGCTTTTATCATATGTCGTCATCTTCCTGATTTCACGGCGTTACGGATGAAACGGATTAGTAATATCTGTTAGGGTAATATAGAAATGATGAGTTTGCAAAAATGTGTTAAAAAATGAGTTTAAAAAATTGAGTACCCATGAATAAAAAAAAACCGTCTTTCGACATAAAATGACCTACATAGTTTGACATGCCGTAAACTTATTGGTTAAAGAGTTTAATTTTAATGAAATGATATTTGATAATTTTAATATAATAAACTTTATCAGAATGACATTCAGTATGAATAATATAACGAGATGCAAAAACAATTGATAGAATAAAATAAATTCTATGAGGAAATGATTATAACAAATACTCTTTAATCAATTACTTAAAATAATAATGATAATGATAATGATGATGATGATAGTTTCATAAGAAACATTAAGCGGCGAGAGTTATCCCCCTTTTTAAAAGTTGTCTCCCCTTATATAAACTATAACGTAAAAAACATTATAAAAATGGTTCTTCATTTTATTCCAGGTGGACTCTTGTTAAGTTTAAAATGATGAATAAAGCTACAATAGTTCGACCTGCTTGTCGTATTATTTTATTTACACTCATTTATCTGATGGATATTTCAAAATTCAAGCATTCTGATTTCTTTTGTTTAGGGAAAAAAAAATCTCTTAATTCGTATTTCCTTCTGCAGAAACTGTAACAATTGTAAAAAAGTTTTAAAAGTTAACAAAAATGAAATTCAAATGTTTTTTTTTCTTTTCTCTTTTTTTTTTTGTAAACTGACATTTGTTTACGTTATGTTCAACATACGAACTCCCTAATTTTTCAGATTAAAAAAAAAGGAAAGAATGATCTCTTCAAATTAGCAGCAGGTGCTAGCCTTCCATGTTCTTTTAATCTGCTTTTTTTTGGCGGGAAAATAAACTCGTTTTTCATCTGAAATAATTTTCTTTTACTCTAAGTTATTTTTGATATTCTTTTAATGAAGTCAATTCACTGTTTAAAAAAATAATTGAAACCTATTCATTGAAAAATGCCCAAATAATCTATTGTAAAAGAAAATTATTTAAGAATTTACATGAAAAAGCCCCCCCCCAAAAAAAAAAAACCAAAAAAACAAATCAAAAGAGAGTATGCTAATTTGAAGGGAGCTTTCGTAAAAAAAAAAAAAAAAAAAAAGTAAAAATTTCAGGAGACCGTAGCTTGAAGATAACCTTTGTCAAATTCAAATTTATTCATTTCAAGAAAAACATTGGTCGCCTGTCTAATTTAGGGAAAATGGACTTTTTGTAATTAACCTTGTTTCCATCAGTTCACCTTTTTTTTTCATAATAGACCCTAAGTTGAAACTACAGAGAAAAACATTAAACTATAAAAAGACTTTAATTTTATTAGGTACATCTTTTTTTTTTTTTTAATACACAAGTTTGTATTTAAAGATCCGGGCACTTCAGTCTTTTTTTTTCAGTATAGATAAAACACAGGAAATATTTTTCAATGTTAATTTTAAGCATAAAGATGTTTATTTATTTTTCCTGTACCAAAAAAACACAATAACTTCGTCCCTGCAATTATTAACAGTAATAGATTTATATATGCTGTGGTTGTTTAATTGTAAACATATATATAAAAAAAACATAACAAACAACAGTCGATCATACAAACGTATATATTCACTCACGCATTGAGACATAAACGGTTATTTTGTATTGTTTGAGCATTTTCTCTAAATGTCTTCAAACTGATTCATTTATTGGTTAGGTAACTGTTGTTGTTGTTGTTGTTGTTGTTTAGTTCCATGTTCAAAGCAAAGGGTGAAGTTTGTGAGGATTCAAAATCGGGGATTTTCTTCCAAAAAAGATGGAAGGTCAAAGGTGAGAACTTTTTTTTTTTTTTTTTTTTTACAGGTAAAATGTTAACGCGTAACAAAGTAAAAAAAAAGAACTCGTTTAATTTCAAAATCAGGTGTTGAGAAAGTGATTTCACTTTCAAAAAATGTCAATAGTCTGGATTAAGTCTTTTCTTCTGTTTTTGTTTTTCTTTTTGGTCCATATTGCAATGAATAGGGCAGAATTCCAATGGAATTGTTGCACAAATCTGATCAGATATCGAACGATGTGTGTGTGTGTGTGTGTGTGTGTGTGTGTGTGTACAAACAGACATACCTTTACGTATATGTATGCATTGGTAAGTATTATATATATATATATATGTATGTATGTGTGTGTGTGTGTGTGTGTGTGTGTGTGTGAGTGTGAAGAGAAAATGGAAATGAATCCGACAGTATGTAATATAA
>CM042159.1:74314697-74322197 GCA_023376005.1 Doryteuthis pealeii | reverse complement strand
GTCCTCATCTTTATTGTTATCTGTACAACGTTTCGGCCGATGTGCCCTCAGGCCTTCTTCATGAATTCCGCCCTGTCGGCTGGGGCGTTAGAATGCACCGACTGCACCTCTGCAGAGGGGTAAGACTCCCCCAATGGGGCCACCTGTTGGCTGTGGGTGCGACCCGTGATGCTTAAGGATAGAACTCAGGTGGCTGAATAGTCCATGACTTGCAATACACCACTTTGGCCCTATTTTGGGCTAGACGGGCGGTCGGAGAGGCCCCCTCCGATCAATCGGCTGGTCATGTCAAGCCCTAGCAACTATATGATTGACCAAACCCTATTGCCCCTATGGCAAGCCCCAACCCCTTTTTATCATATGGGTGCTAGAAGGCCGTGACTGAGGGTCTACATGTCCTGGAAATGATGTTAACTCTATCTGATGGTGAGGTTCCATTTCTGGAGGTCTGGGAAATGTAGAGCACTCCTTAATCACCATTGTTCCCTCGTCCACTCTGACCCGGAGTGGTAGTACCTGTTAGGGCCCCATCTATGGGTTAAATATAAAAACGTGTTTATAAAGAAAATTGAGTATCCATTAAGAATGAATCTATTTCAAAACTTTGCCAGCATTAAATGACCCATTGAGGTTGATATGCCGTAAAACAAAACAAACAAACAGATCTTCATGAATTGAATAAAAGGTTGGGTTCTGAGTCCTGTGAAGGTTCCCGTATTACGATTTTATCGGCCATCCTTTAGGCTTCAAGCAAGAGCGCTTGTCCAGTGGAAATCCTTGGCAAAGAATCCTTTGGTCGTTCCTTGGTGCTCCTCAGTAGTGCAAGTTCCTCGTCAATGATTGCAAATGGACGGCTCTCAGTATCAGTGCTTAAGTAGTCAACCAGCCACGAATTATGGCTGTTGATTAGCGGAGGAATAAACCACGTGACCACGTCTAGTCTATAAATTTAAGTGGTGTATTGTAGCACACCTTATATCTCAAAATATTTCAACATCCCGATTAAGACAATAAGGTTCTCGATTTCGAAAAGAAGGTTCCCGAGTTCGACAAAAAATACCCGAAGAAGGTCGGAGGGCACACCGGGCGAAACGTTGTGCAGATAACAATAAATATGAGGACAATAGTCCGAATAATCCAAATATTACAAATCATCAAGCCTCATCTTAAAAATTAAGAGAAACCAGGAACGTATTTAAATTCAAAACATTTATTTTACAGGAGATAAATAGTAAGAGAATGAGTTGCTAAAATAATTATTGCCCAGTTGTTATCTTGGGAAAGTTCATAAATAGGAGTGGTGATTTGGCGTCATCTTATACCAATATAATCCAACAATATTTTTATCTAATAGATGAACATTCTGGCTATAGATGTGGAAATTACCTTCCCTTGTTTGCAGACTGACTTTCACGACGATCACTAGGCTTAGGCACGTTTCACTTGTTTGCACAGAAAAATCCCCACGTGAAAACCTCTGTCATCTTTTTGTTTTGTCAATGAACCAACACTGAGACAGGTACTTGATCCTTTTGTAATCGGGAACCCATCCATACAGGTGAAAAAAATCAATGAACATTTGCTACAGCCGTCGGGGAACTTTGGTAGGCAAAGAGTTAATCAGCGATTAAAATAGTGTGTCTCTCGGATAGGTATACATATGAATATATATTACACACGCACACACACACATTCTACATATGCAGTCACATATGTTACACACAATCTTATGTCCAAACACACGCTTCCATTTTACGCAGACACATACACACACGGACACACGCATCCAACTTACGCACAGACACCCCCACACTCACACTCACACACGGACACACGCATCCAACTTACGCACAGACACAAACACACTCACACTCACACACGGACACACGCATCCATCTTACGCACAGACACCCCCACACTCACACTCACACACGGACACACGCATCCAACTTACGCACAGACACAAACACACTCACACTCACACACGGACACACGCATCCATCTTACGCACAGACACCCCCACCTCACACACACACGGACACACGCATCCAACTTACGCACAGACACCCCACACTCACACTCACACACGGACACACGCATCCAACTTACGCACAGACACAAACACACTCACACTCACACATGGACACACGCATCCATCTTACGCACAGACACCCCCACACTCACACTCACACACGGACACACGCATCCAACTTACGCACAGACACCCCACACTCACACTCACACACGGACACACGCATCCAACTTACGCACAGACACCCCCACACTCACACTCACACACGGACACACGCATCCAACTTACGCACAGACACCCCCCACTCACACTCACACACGGACACACGCATCCAACTTACGCACAGACACCACACTCACACTCACACATGGACACACGCATCCATCTTACGCACAGACACCCCCACACTCACACTCACACACGGACACACGCATCCAACTTACGCACAGACACAAACACACACACATGCACAAAGAGGTATACCTTAAACTATTCTCGCTACTTTATGCCGCCCACTGCGGCTCTCCAACCAATGCAATCATACCGTAAGCCGCTGACTGCGGCTTTCACACGTGTCACTTGTTTACATTGAATAATAACTACGTTAACATCCCTGTCATATTTTGTTTTGTCTATGAACCAACCCCGAGACTGGTGGTACTTGATCTTTTTGCAATAAAGAACCCAAATATCCTAACATACAGGTAAAGAAAAATGTCAAGAAAATTTCGGAGGCAAAGAGTAAAAAAGAAAAAAAAAAAAAGAAAAAAAAAAGATTTTAAATTTCTACTCACCATTTTCTTTTTCATCTTTCGCTCTTTCGAGTTTGAACAAATATCTTTTAACTAATCGATGCATAATATCCGTATACGACGTTTCTTCTGTTTTCAATTCGAGGTTTTTGCAAACAGTGTCTCTGCGTTTCTGTAAAATGGGAAGAAAAAATATCACATACAATTTAATTTCAACAATTCTATCGAGTGAATTACACCGAGACTTTGTGGCGAAGTCAAAGCCAATTGTCCTTTTTAAGATTCCACAAAATAGTCGTCCGTCGAGTGGCCAATTGTCTGTATCAGCCGGACAGCGAGGGAGTCTAAAGGCAAAATCACTGGAGTAGCAATAAACATAATAAAACGAGCTCTTAGCAATGAAACCAACATTAGAAGGGTGGAAATAAAGCTTCAGGAAAAAGCTGAAAGGAATAAGTAGTACTATTCAGACTTCGCAAAGGTCAAACAAAGATCACGCATTCCCACTTGTTTAATGAAGAACAATTATCAATGAAATATGAAAGAACTGTTTAAAAAATTAAGTAGACGCTTTAATATCGTTCCCAAAAGAACATGGCTCTATATGGAAAAATTTAAAGATCTGACAAATAAGAATATATATATATATATATATATATATATATATATAATATATATAATTTGATATATTGAAAAAACAAATGATGTTTACAAATGCTTGGGATCATCAGGAGAGAGGAAGGCCCCGAAACGGTGCACATTCTCTCCTGATGATCCCAAGCATTTGTAAACATCATTTGTTTTTTCATTATATCAAATTCATACTGTCGGATTAATTTCCTTTTATTTTACATATATATATATATATATATATATATATATATATATATATATATATATATATATTGAGTTTTATAATTTGCTTGAAGCATTGTGTATATATTGATTAGGAGGTTGATTTAGAAGGCTATCACAATGCAGGTGTAAAGAAAAAATAATAATACGGTAACAATGATGTTGTGTGTTAACGTGTATTTAATTCTTGAATTTTCGAGATAATATCTCTTTTTCAAAAGATCACAGGAACTGAAGCAGTCTAGTTATGTTCCAATTACAATTACATTTATTTTTATTAATAAAAATAAATAAATAGATAAATACATAAATATATAAATAGATGAAAAGAATAAACTTGAAATGATAAAGTTACTTTGAAATCGATAAGACTAAACATCTTTTTATTTTTATTTTATACGCACTGTAATTGCTTTCCTATCATTAATAAATAATAACATACTTAACAATGCTTCAAGCAAATTACCAAATACTATATATATATATATATATATATATATATATATATATATATATATATATAATACCAATTATTGATTATCTGGTTTTGCTTATCTGCTAAATTCTTTTTCTTATGAAAATCATTTTCTTACGAGTGTCGTCACTTTAATTAAATATGGACCATTCTGTTTTTATTATAAAGAAAGGGAAGAAAAGGACATGCTAGACAGAAAAATATAATAAGAAAGAAAGAAAGAAAGAGAGTAGGGGAAAGATAGAGAAAGGGGGCGCGCAGAAGCGATAACGCTAATCTGTTTCAATCGAACATAATGAAAAGATGAAAAGAGGAAAAAAAAAGAAAAAAAAACGAGTGAGAGAGAATTAAAGGAAGATTATTATACTTTTTACATATTGAAGTGTTTTGCAATAGCTCTTAAATAAACATATCAACAGTTTTAATAATCAAATTATTATACTGTGGTATATCCACTGGTCCTGCTAGTTCACTATAAATACTAAAGAATCTTCACCCTAACCTCGAGATAGTTGTCATCATTAAAAGAAATCTCCAGAGATTTTGGGAAATTCTTGACCTTTCGTAAATTAACTAAAATCTTAAAAGGTTAAATCAATAAATTCAAAATCGAGTGTCATATCTATGTTTTCGTTTTTCCCCCTGTGCATCGGTGTCTGAGGTAAATTGTTCGCGACGAGCTAGATGTTTACACGGCGCCACTTTCAGACCAGTGTAGCGCCCATGAAACACCTCTCTCGTAAGAACAATTGGAAGACAGAAAGACACCTTTAATAATTACAACAACCAAAGTATAGCACCCATAAAACACCTCCTTTGTAACACAATAGACTGACAGAAAGACACGTCCAACTACAACAATGACAATAGTCTAATGTCCACGAAAAAGCTCTCTCGTAATAAAATACGGAGACAGAAAGACACGTCCAACTACAACAATGACAATAGTCTAGTGTCCACGAAAAAGCTCTCTCGTAATAAAATACGGAGACAGAAAGACACGTCCAACTACAACAATGACAATAGTCTAGTGTCCACGAAAAAGCTCTCTCGTAATAAAATACGGAGACAGAAAGACAACAACAACAACAACAACAGTGTAGAACTCACGAAAGACTTCTCTCGTAACATAATAAAGAAGAGACAGAAAGACACCCTAGAAAAGTTTTGTTTGATATAGGACCTTGTTTTCCATTGCATCCCTGGACAGACAGAGAGATAGGAACACCACAAATATAGTTTAAGATTACCTTTTGTAACTGCCGCTAAACCGACCAGTTAATTATGTCTTATTTTTATATAGTCATTTTTGTTTATAAAAATTAACTACAACCACAGTATTCAATTTAGAGTAGTTTAATAGGTTCAATACCATTTGGTGCCGACCACTGGTTTCTGCGGTCTATGAACCCTAACCGGAAAAGGGTAAGGGGACAAGGGACAAGCCCAGAGTTTTTATGCCACTGGTCGGGATAGGCGACAACGGAAGAGCTTTCACATTTCTTTTGAGGATTTTCTATTTCTTATTAAAAGTATTCACTGTTATCCATTATTAAATGTTATTTGTTTTTCCTTATACAGTTTCACGGTGTTTATTAAATAAACAATGATATCAGTAAAGAATCGTCATGCCATTCCTTTCTTCGAGTTACCAGTAGGCATCAACATGTTTTCCGGTTTAAAATCATTTATTACCCCAACCATGCTACACTACTAACAGCTATAATAGAACGACATCATTGACGCCATCGAAACATTAATAGAAAATAGAATATTGAAAATGAAAGTGAAAGTCGATTTAGCGATTGAAGTCAGAATTGAAATGTGAGTGCGTGTTACCTTAATAAATGTTTGTTTTCGCGCTCTTTCTAAATCAAAGAGTCCTTCTGAATGCGGACTAAAGAGCTCTTTTAAAAAAGCCCACGTATAGAGAAATGATTTCGGCGTTGGTATCATATTAAAGGGAACGGGTAGAGTACTGCCGTCATCCATGTAATTCATCCACAACTTTGTGCGAGCAAACTTCCATTCGACGTCACAATCTCCCTGCAAAAGAGAGAGAGAGAGAAAAAAAAATAAGAGAGAGAGATAAAATTATTCAAATTGAAAGGGGAGGGGGGGTAAGAGTGAGAAAGAGGCTGAGCAGAGTAAAAAAGTAAAACAAATGATCCAGAAAAGATCAAAAGCGAAAAGTGTGTGTTTGGTGGGGCGGGAGGATGGAAAGTTATATGACATCTGTTGGTGGATGAAAAGTTGGGAGATAACAAGATGCGCTGGAAACTGGAATCAGATTCTGAAGATCGGGAAGCACACACACACAAACACACACACACACACACACACACACATATATATATATATATATATATATATATATATGTAAAATGAATAAATGAAAGAAAGTATAGAATGGATAATATAGGATATTTTAATCAATATTACTTACACGTGTTTCGGTCAGGAGTTTATCCACGTGTACATTATTTCCTGACCGGAAAACGTGTAAGTAATATTGATTAAAATATCCTATATTATCCAATCCTGTACTTTCTTTCCTTCATTCATTTTTTCAACATACCGTCGGATTCACTTCCAGTTTCATTTTACATATATATATATATATATATATATATATATATATATATATATATATATATAAGAATTAGCCTAGTGATCTGTTCGAAGAAACCTAGGTAGATATTCTCTGACTCAATAGGCTTACTTTATTATTTATTGGCTATGCTTATTGTATTGAGCACTTTAGTATATTCAACTTAGCCAACTCTTAAAGTATTTTTCTTTTGGCCATTATAATAGTGCCGACTGATTATTTTCAGGTGGTACATATTATTTTGCCTTTTCTTTTTTTATGTATTTTTTTTACTTCAGGTGAAAGTTTGTATTGTGTAATTACAAATTATAAAGCCAAGAGTTTTTTTTTATACTGTCGGATATATATATATATATATATATATATATATATATATATTATATATAAGGATATGAAAACACACAATACGCTGTTAAAATGAAAATATTTTATATCATATTCATAGCTAATATTGAACAATATTTCGATTTATAAAAATCATCTTTAGAGCTTGTATTTACTCTGGACTCATCGAGAGAGGAGCTGAAAATAATTTGAATTCAAAACGAAAATATTGATGTTCCAAAAAGCGTACAAGTCATGCGGTCGTTTCTTCATTAGCACATCCACTACGCGTTTCTCGGTCAACGACATAATGTATATCTTAGTGTAACAGTTTTTGAAAGAAGAAGATATACTTATACCGTCGGATTCATTTCCTTACTCTTAACTTATATATATATATATATATATATATATATATATATATATATATATATAAATTTAACTTATATAT
>CM042159.1:74267197-74307197 GCA_023376005.1 Doryteuthis pealeii | reverse complement strand
TATTTATTATTTATTATTTATTTATTATTTTATTTTATTTTTAATTTTTTTTTTAATTTTTTATTCATTTATTTTTTTATTTTTATTATTCACTTTTATTTATTGTATTTGATTTTATTATCGTGAGCTATACACAACTGTATATTTTTAAATGACTCTCATAACCAAATTAAACTAGTTATTAATAATTTAAAATTTTCAACTTTTTAAGCTATAATACGACCCAAACATATTTTTATTAAATAATAATGAAAAAATAATATCCCATAAATTAATTCAACATTTTCTAATTCAAATAAACTGTTGCTGATCTCATACGAATGTAAACAAGCGTTACTGCTATCTGAATTTAGTTCCCATTCAACGCGGCATGTTAATAACACCAAAAATTAACTCGTAAAACTCCGATTAATTTAAAAGTAACCTGTAAGCAATCTATCGATGAAACTCCGAGTATTACTCCATTTCCATTCTTTAAATATAAATTGTAGCTCTACTTGTATGAGCACCTTCTGTATTTGTTTATTTCTCAACCTTAACCTCTGAATATTGGCGCTTCGCAATCGATCGTTCTGTATATGCCCACCGGTAAGTTAATACTTTACATATACAAATATAATATATATCTATACTATTATATATTATACTATATATAATAATATTCTTTTTATAGTTAAGTTGGGCGTTATTATGAAGCATTAAAACAATATCAAAAAATTATGAAGGAACACGATGTTGTGGATACTATTCACTTATTTTTTCGGATCGTTAGATTCCCTTCCTCAGATGAATGTCGCTCCTAACGATCCAAAATTATGATAATTAATAAAAAAAAAAAAAATAAGTGAATCCTGTACTCCACAACATCGCCGTTCCTTCATTTATCTTTTAGATATTGTTTAAATTCTTCATAATACGCCCAACTTCAACAAAAAAAGACATAAAAATATATACCGAGAGAAGCTTACGGAGACCCTAAACTACAACATATATATATATATATATATATATATATATATATATATATATATATATGAAAGTACGTAATTGATATGGCTTTTTAGCCGACAATTTTTTGGTATGAGATATGTTGATTAATTGAAAGTTCATTTACCTAATTCCTCGATCAGCAAGGTTATAGACTGCTCCGTGTGTGTGGCAGTCGAGGTTTCGGTCACACACGGAGCAGTCTCCCATTTCTATAACCTTGCTGATGAGACCTAATAGTCGAAATGTACATTCAGGGATTGACATTTTCTCGATCTGTTTAGCCTTACATTTGAACATATATGCCCGCCTAAATCATCAATTATTAATATTAATTTCAAAATTAGGTATGACTTCAATTAAGTACATATCCTCAAAAAAAAAAAAAATATACATTAAACAGAACAGCCTGTTTATCTATTTTCGGGAAAAAAAGATACAACATCTTTGCATCTTAATTCCTTTGTAACCCTGAAAACTGAAAGTTGTAGACATCCCAATCAGCAAAGATCACTTTCAAGAAACCTCGGCAGTTAAAAAAGATCACTCCTTCTTTTCCAGTCTTAACATATATATATATATATATAATATATATACATATATACACACGCACACACACACACACACATATATATATATATATGGGAGGAATATGGAAAATAAATCCGACAATATTAAGAAATTTGAAAAACAAATGTTCCAAAAATAGGATGAATTTAATTATCGATGTTTAAACATTTCGGTTTCTTTAACCTTCATCAATTTCTTCACCCCAAGATACATCCTGATGAAGGTTGTATGATGATGAAGGTTGATGAACAATAAAACAAAACATTTGTTTAAAATTTGCTGAAACACGAAATTTAAAAGAAGCCAAAAATCAGTTGTTAATTGCTTCATATATATATATATATATATATATATATATATATATTATATATTAAGATATATATATATATATATATATATATATATATTATATATATATATTATATATTAAGATATATATATATATATATATATATATATATATTAAGAAAAATGAAAAAAACACAGGTTTAAATGGGTTAAGTGGTGAGTTTATTGGCCGACGCTGCAGTGTTTCGATCTAATAATTAGACCATCTTCAGGGCATTTGTTGGTATATGGAAGGTGATAAGAAATTTTTCAAACCTCAAAATTTTTTAAACAGACTGAATAACAAAGATTACCACTCGCTTTTCTCGTTATTCTGTGATAAAAAAATTTCTTATCACCTTCCATATACCAACAAATGCCCTGAAGATGATCTAATTAATAGATCGAAACACTGCAACGTCGGCCAATAAACTCACCACTTAACCCATTTAAACCTGTGTTTTTTTCATTTTTTTCTATATACTACATACCGTCGGATTCACTTCCTTTCTTCACACCACACACATACACACACACAACACACACACACAACCACACACACATATATATATATATATATATATTATATATATTATATTATATACTATTGTTTATATTTTTTGAAGGCAATCACAATGCGTATATCGTATAAAATTCGATAATTATTGAAAATAATCATGACAAGTAAACTCGGCAAATAACGAGCGTGATGTGGAACAACGTACAGCTGTTTCAACTTTATTAAGTCTTATCAGCGTTCTCGGTTTCGATTTCTGTCGGAGGGAAATCGTTGGTATACACCGCTGATGAGACTTAATAAAGTTGAAACAGCTGTACGGTGTTCCACATCGCGCTCATTATTTGGTCGAGTTTACTTGTCATGATTATTTTCAATAATTGTCGAATTTTATACGATATACGCTTTGTCATTGCCTTCAAAAAATATAAACAATAATATATTTTACTTAACAATGCTCCAAAAAGCAAATTTTCAATTTATATATATATATATATATATATATATATATATATAAGGGTTTTATAATTTGCTTGAAGCATTGTGTTTGTATTGGTTTGGTGGTTGGTTTTGAAGGCTATCACAATGCAAGTGTAGAGAAAAGTAAGATAACTATGGTGTTGTTTGTTCACCTGTAATTTTTTGAAATTAATTCTTTATTATTAATACTAGAAAATATATGCACCCTCTGGGTGCAAGTATTTAAGTTTTAATGTAATAAAATATTGTATTAAATTAGAAAGGCTAATGAAACTAAATAAGAATACGGATAAAAAGATTTGAAACAGAGGGAGTATAATAAAAAATGAAACAACTGAAACTTACTCTTCCATCACTCTCGTCTTTCATTGTTATTTTTTCTAATTTAAGTATTTAGTTAAAAGAGGAAGTAAAGAATAAAATGACAGTTATTTTATCTTGTTAATGGATTTCATTTAAGATTCATTGAAGAGATTTTTACTTATATTCATTAAAATAAAACCAAACAGTTAGAAATCAATAATACTAAGCACACATTTATTAAATTCAATTTTTTAATATTAATATGCAAATTAGCCTTCCCATTCACACTGTAAACCGCTATTTTGTTGTATATATAAATACAATTGCATGTTGTCAGTATGTAAACATAGTTAACAGTATTAATAATGTAAGACAATTTTATTAATAATTGAGGCTTAGATAAAAATAAAATCATGGAGAATGTGATGTCAATAACTAAGGGAATTGTGACTTGAGTAGGAATATAGTTTCGGTTACAGACAGAAAAACACACAATCTCCATTATAATAAGATTAAGAATTGATATAAAATTACAGGTTAACAAACATGACCATAGTTCCCGTATTTCTCTTTACACTTGCATTGTGATAGCCTTTAAAATCAACCACCAACCAAACCAATATAAACACAATGCTTCAAGCAAATTATAAAACCCACACACACATATACATATACATACATACACACACATATATATATATATATAGTTTTTTTTCGAAAAACAAAGAATACAACCATTTTCTGATTATTTTAACTTCTTTGTAGACCTGAAAACAATAGTTGTAGACAGCCCAATCTGCGAAGATTACTTTCAAAGAGTTGTAAAGGGCGAATGCATTAAACACTTGGGCACATAATTTAGAACTTCGACAGTTATCAAAGATCACCTAGCTCTTTATATCTCGTTACGAATTTAACAAATAATATTGTAGGTTATATATATATATATATATATATATATATATATATATATATATATATATATATATATATAAGAATGGAAATTATTTATTATTTATTATTTATTATTTATTATTTTTTATTTTTTATTTTTTATTTATTTTTTATTTTTATTTTTTTTATTTTTTATTTTCCTTTTATTTTTATTTTTTTTTTATTTTTATTATCGTAGCATACACAACCTGTATTTTTTTTAAATACTCTCAAACCAAATTAAACTAGTTATTAAATAATTTTAAATTTTCAACTTTTTAACTATTAATACGACCCATAACTATCTTTTATTAAATAATAATTGAAAAAATAATTCCCATAAATTAATTCAAATTTTTAATTTCAAAAACCGTTCCTGATCTACGAAAATGTAAACAAGCGTTCCTCTACTGAATTTAAGTCCCATTCCAACGGGCATGTTTATAACACCAAAGATTAATCGTAAACTCGATTAATTTAAAAGTAACCTGAAGAATCTATCGATGAAACTCGAGTAGGTTACTCATTTCCATTCTTAAATAAATTTATGCTCTACATTGTATTGAGCACTTTGTATTTGTTTTTTCTCAACCTTAACCTCTGGATATTGTGCGCTTCCAACGATCGTTCTTATACCCACCGGTAAGTTAATACTTATACATATACAAATATATATATATATATATATATATATATATATTATATATATATATTGTCTTTTTATGTTGAAGTTGGGCGTTATTATGAAGCATTAAAACAATATCAAAAAAATTAATGAAGGAACTCGATGTTGTGGAGTACATATTTCACTTATTTTTTTCGGGATCGTTAGATTCCCTTCCTCAGATGAATGTCGCTCCTAACGATCCCGAAAATTTATGATAATTAATAAAAAATAAAAAATAAGTGAATCCTGTACTCCACAACATCGCGTTCCTTCATTTATCTTTTAGATATTGTTGTAAATGCTTCATAATAACGCCAACTTCACATAAAAAAGACATAAAAATATATACCGAGAGAAGCTTACGGAGACCCCTAAACTACAACATATATATATATATTATATATATATATATATATATATATATATATGAAAGTACGTAATTGATATGGCTTTTTTAGCCGACAATTTTTGGAGGATATGTGATTAATTGAAGTCATACCTAATTTTTCTCATCAGCAAGGTTATAGACTGCTCCGTGTGTGTTGGCAGTCGAGGTTTCGAGTCACACACGGAGCAGTCTCCCATTTCTATAACCTTGCTGATGAGACCTAATAGGTCGAAATGTACATTCAGGGATTGACATTTTCTCGATCTGTTTAGCCTTACATTTGAACATATATGCCCGCCTAAATTCATCATTATTAACTAATTAATTTTCAAAATTAGGTATGACTTCAATTAAGTACATATCTCCAAAAAAAAAAAAGATATATATACTATTAAACAGAACAGCCGTGTTTTATCTATTTTCGGGATAAAAAGGATACAACCATCTTTGCATCTTAATTCCTTTGTAACCCTGAAAACTGAAAGTTGTAGACATCCCAATCAGCAAAGATCACTTTCAAAGAACCTCGGCAGTTAAAAAAGATCACTCCTTCTATTTCCAGTCTTACAAAATTTATCAATAATATTGTAGGTTTTATATATATATATATATATATATATATAAATGAAGGAAGAACTCAATACAGTGATCCCATAATAAATTTATTTCGACGAAAATTGGGGCCCATATAAATCTAAGTTGATTTAAACCGGCTCCCCAAATTTTCGCCTCATCAGATGGGTCTCAATTCACTTATCTTATAAATCTTATCTTATAGATAAGTGAATTGA
The DNA here is from genome assembly GCA_023376005.1 of Doryteuthis pealeii. Lineage (NCBI taxonomy): Eukaryota > Metazoa > Mollusca > Cephalopoda > Myopsida > Loliginidae > Doryteuthis > Doryteuthis pealeii. The sequence goes on along the minus strand of CM042159.1, from coordinate 74,301,234 downwards.
GACCCAAGTGATGAGGCGAACATTTGGGGAGCCGGTTTAAATCAACTTAGATTTATTGGGCCCAATTTTCGTCGAAATAAATTTATTATGGGATTACGGTGTTGAGTTCTTCCTTCCTTTATTGATAAATATTGCTCTGTATATAAATCTAAAAGGTTATTTACATTGAGCTCTCTTCAGTGATTTAAAGATTCGCTGTATTTATACATACTGGATCGTCAATATTAGTACAGTGGATCTTAGAAATCATATATAGAATCATCCCTTACTACCAAGTTTTGGATAAATCTCATATATATATATATATATATATATATATATATATATATATATATTGGGAGAATAAGTGCTTAATTGAAGTCATACCTAATTAAAAATTAATTAGTTGATAATTAATGAATTAGGCGAGCATATCTGCTCAAATGTAAACAAATCGAGAAAAGTCAATCTCTGTATGTACATTTCGGCATATTATGCCTCATCAGCAGAGTTATAGACAGGAGACTGCTTTGTGTGTTATTCGAACCCAGGCTGCCAGGCTGACAGGCGAGGATTCTAACCATTACACTAGCTGGTTTTCCCCAGATTATCTCGTTTGTTTTTAAACTGATATATACTACATTTTTGAGTGACTTTCTGTACGACAGTATGAAAGTAAACAAGCAGGCTTATAGTCTGTTTGAGATGGCGATAGCCGCTATGCCGAAATGTACATACAGAGATTGACTCTTCTCGATTTGTTTACGCCTTTACATTTGAACAGATATGCTCGCCTCATTTATTAATTATCAACTAATTAAATTTCAATTAGGTATGACTTCAATTAAGCACTTATTCTCCCAAAAATTGTCGGCTATCGCCATCTCAAACAAACTATAAGCCTGTTTGTTTACTTTCATATATATATATATATATATATATATATATATATATATAATATATATATATAAGTGTGTGTGTGTGTGTGTGTGTGTGTTTTATTCATTATAGTGTACAATACATTTAAAGTGGGATTTTTATCATTGGTTTCTACCTCCCCCCCCAAAAAAAACCCACAATGAAAACAAACAAAAAACCCCAAAATTATTCAGACTTATTGGTCCACCCAATAAGACCACAGTTAACTAAGAAATACTAATTAGAATCTTTACGATTTTAGAATTATTCAGTCTGTTACAAGAGTTTTATAACAACTAGCAAATATATGCACCCTCCGTAGGGTGCAAGTATTTTAGTTAAATTTTATAATAAAATATCATATTAATTTAGAAAGGCTAATGAAACTGAATAAGAATGCAGATAAAAAGATTTTGAACAGAGGGGGTATGATGGAAAAATAGAACAACTTTGAAAATAACTCTTCCATCATTTACCGTTACTCCCGTCTTTCATTGGTAAATTTTTCTAATTAAACTGTTTAGTTAAAATAGGTAGTAAAGAATTATATTACAGTTATTTCTTCTTGTTAAGGGATTTCTTTAAGATTTATTGAAGAGATTGTTGCTCATATTCAATAAGATAAAACCAAATTAGAAATCAATAATACTAAGCATATATTTATTAAAATCAAATTTTTAAGATCAATATGCAAATTAGCCTTCCAATTCACACTATAAACCACTATTTTGTTGTAAATATAAATACAATTGTATGTTATTAGTATGTAGATATGGTCAACAATCTTAATGATGTATAACAATTTTATTAATAATTGAGGTTTAAATAAAAATAAAATCATGGAGAATATGATGTAAATAACTAAAGGAATTGTGACTTGTATAGTAATATAGTTTCGGTTACAGACAGAAAAGCACACAATCTCCATTATAATAAGATGTCTTTTGATAGCGCTAAACCTCATTTAGTTAAGATATTACGAGACCGCTTATTAGTTTTCCCCAGTAAATGACATTCTAAAACAAAATCAATTAAATTCAACATTTTGTTCATCGTCAAAATTAGCTACCATACTTTTTAAACCGGAAGTTAGGTGAGCATGGACATGAAGTCAACGGCGCTTGGTTACTGACAGTTTCTCGACTTATATATAAATGCACTAGCAACGATATTGAGTTTTATTTACTTATGAATATAGTGCCCTATATCCACAATATCTCTCTGATAGAATAAAATGGGAAGTCTTCCAAGTTTTAGCCGTATCATTACTACTGTTTGGCTGCACCACTTGAACTCTAACAAAATGCTAGAAGAAAAATCTTGATGGGAGTTAATTGAGGATGCAGCTTGCTGTCTTGAACAAATCCTGGAAGCAGCAACCCACAAAAAGTAGTTGTACGGCAACTTACCTCCTATCTCACAAACCATTCAAGTAAGACAAACAAGACATCCTGGAGAAGCAGGGACGAACTCATAAGTGTCGTTCTCCCGTGGATTTATACACATGGACACACCAGTGGTGACTGACCAGCAAAGACTTACATTTATCAGCTCTGAGCGGACACTGGATGTCGTCTAGAGGAGTTTCCAAGAATGGAGAGAGAGAGAGAGAGAGAGAGAGAGAGAGAGAGAGAGAGAGAGAGAGAGAGAGAGAGAGAGAAGAGAATCCGTGCTACCAGCACGTCTTGATGATTATCTTTTGGTATCTTTTACACAATTATTTTCATATTCCCAATGCCTATATGGCAAACCCCAACCCTTTTATCATATAAGTGCTAGAAGGCGATGGCCGAGGGGGTTAGTTTCCTGGGTATGACGTTAAACTGCATCAAATAGTGAAGTTCTAATTCTGGTACTCTGGGGAACTACTTTATCGCCATTTCGCACCGATCCACCCTGACCCGGAGTGGTAGTACCTGTTAGGGTTACATCTATGGGTTGAATAAATAAATCGATTAAAAAAATGAGTATTAAAAAATTGAATACCTGACAAGAAGAAATAAAACAAAATGTCTTCGTCATAAAATAACCCAACAATGGTTGACATGCCGTTAAAACCAACCAACCAACCAACCAACCAACCAACCGATTTTTTCTATCCCTCTCGACAAAGTCGGCGATTTTTTTATGAAATGGCATTTTTATTTTCTTTAAGATAATTTTGTAAAAACCAGAACAAAATGCAATCACAATTTCTCGGCTAAGCTATAACATCTTCATGTCTTGGCTTTCTTAAGATTAAAGGGGTGATCCAAGTTGACTGCAGACATGTTTGAGGCTGATAAGGCCAATGCATGCCAGGCAGGCACGGTCGCAGCGGCTGCAGTTGAAGATCTCGTCAGAGTTTGATGGTATTGTGTTTTGGTTCTTCCTCCTTGTCCATTTGTCTTGAAGGAGGCCCTGCGGCTGTTTTCAAAGGTAGAGACAGTATGTATAGTGATAAGACGCCACAGAAATTAAGTGGGTGGCCCCCATTGACTGCAACCATGTTCATAGCTGATATGGCCTATTCAGTACCGGCAGGCACGGTCGCAATGACTGTAGCTGAAGGTCTGGTCAGAGTTTGATGGCATTGTATTGTAGTTCTTCCTCCTATGACTTTTGTCCTTGAGGGTGGTCCTGTGGATGTTTTTAAAGGAAGAGAAAAGCATGTCCATGGCTGATAAGGCCTATTCAGGACAGGCAGGTACGGTCGCAATGACTGTAGCTGAAGGTCTGGTCAGGGTTTGATGGCATTGAAATGTAGTTCTTCCTCCTATGACTTTTGTCCTTGAGGGTGGTCCTGTGGGTGTTTTTAAAGGAAGAGACAAGAATGTTCATGGCTGATAAGGCCTATTCAGGACAGGCAGGTACGGTCGCAATGACTGTAGCTGAAGGTCTGGTCAGAGTTTGATGGCATTGTATTGTAGTTCTTCCTCCTATGACTTTTGTCCTTGAGGGTGGTCCTGTGGGTGTTTTTAAAGGAAGAGACAAGAATGTTCATGGCTGATAAGGCCTATTCAGTACCGGCAGGCACGGTCGCAATGACTGTAGCTGAAGGTCTGGTCAGAGTTTGATGGCATTGTATTGTAGTTCTTCCTCCCCTGACTTTTGTCCTTGAGGGTGGTCCTGTGGGTGTTTTTAAAGGAAGAGAAAAGCATGTCCATGGCTGATAAGGCCTATTCAGGACAGGCAGGTACGGTCGCAATGACTGTAGCTGAAGGTCTGGTCAGAGTTTGATGGCATTGTATTGTAGTTCTTCCTCCTATGACTTTTGTCCTTGAGGGTGGTCCTGTGGGTGTTTTTAAAGGAAGAGAAAAGCATGTTCATGGCTGATAAGGCCTATTCAGGACAGGCAGGTACGGTTGCAATGACTGTAGCTGAAGGTCTGGTCAGAGTTTGATGGCATTGTATTGTAGTTCTTCCTCCTATGACTTTTGTCCTTGAGGGTGGTCCTGTGGGTGTTTTTAAAGGAAGAGAAAGCATGTCCATGGCTGATAAGGCCTATTCAGGACAGGCAGGTACGGTCGCAATGACTGTAGCTGAAGGTCTGGTCAGAGTTTGATGGCATTGTATTGTAGTTCTTCCTCCTATGACTTTTGTCCTTGAGTGTGGTCCTGTGGGTGTTTTTTAAAGGAAGAGACAAGAATGTTCATGGCTGATAAGGCCTATTCAGGACAGGCAGGTACGGTTGCAATGACTGTAGCTGAAGGTCTGGCCAGAGTTTGATGGCATTGTATTGTAGTTCTTCCTCCTATGACTTTTGTCCTTGAGGGTGGTCCTGTGGGTGTTTTTAAAGGAAGAGAAAAGCATGTCCATGGCTGATAAGTCCTATTCAGGACAGGCAGGTACGGTCGCAATGACTGTAGCTGAAGGTCTGGTCAGAGTTTGATGGCATTGTATTGTAGTTCTTCCTCCTATGACTTTTGTCCTTGAGGGTGGTCCTGTGGGTGTTTTTAAAGGAAGAGAAAAGCATGTCCATGGCTGATAAGGCCTATTCAGGACAGGCAGGTACGGTCGCAATGACTGTAGCTGAAGGTCTGGTCAGAGTTTGATGGCATTGTATTGTAGTTCTTCCTCCTATGACTTTTGTCCTTGAGGGTGGTCCTGTGGGTGTTTTTAAAGGAATAGACAAGCATGTTCATGGCTAATAAGGTGATTCCTCACCCTTAAGACGTGCCCAGCACAGCAGAGTTGGGATTTTAGTAGCATAGCCTCGATACTGGTGATATTTGTCAGTTCAAGGAGTACCGAAGTCACTCCAGTGGGTAATGAGGATGGTGCAGAGGCAGAGCTTGTGGAATCATAGGAGGAGATGATAAGTGACCCACGATTAATAATAGTCACCAAATATGTAACGAGGGGTGAAGTGAGATGCTACGCGAGGCTAAAGGGGTTGTGATTGGTGACTCTGGGTAAAACGATACCATGATAAAAAACATCAATTGATCTGCCACTAATGGTTCCAGGACAAACTCTGCGAGTATTAGATCATGGGAATAGAAAATGGCATTCTTTAATAATGTAAGGGCAATCTCTCTTGTCTGAGGGTTTTGGTGAATCTTCCGTGTCAGGAGACGCTATTTTGGTCACGTAACACAGGAACGCAAGGAGAGAACGCTCTTCTTCCGATGCCACTGAACAAGCCTGGACGTGCTTGTCATCTCTCTCCAGCAGACACCTACGGTGCACCCCAGACGCTACAGTCTCTACTTACAGTAAGTGGTTAACACTTTGTCTATTAACACTATTGTGTATGTTTGGACACTTGTGACATTAAATAGCATGGGGAACTTTGTTCCCCTAATATGTTATAATAAAGTTATATAATATGTTATAATAAGTAATATAATATGTTATAATAAAGTTATATAAATTTAACTAACGCGTTTGTTGTTTTCCTAACTGAAGTATTCCGCATTGGGTACTTATCCTTTAAGTAGCCCAATGTTTTATAAGAACCAGAGTTAACACTCGGTGGACCCTTATAATAAGAACTTTGCTTAGTAGTTAAAACTACTAAATTCAGACCAAGTGTTTTATGTTTTTTCTTTGTTCTATTGTTTGTGACTGTTTTAATAATGTAAATTTTTGGTAACTTATGTCAGTTGGACAATTGTAAGTGGAAAAATTCTTGCAAGCCAAGAAACCTTGTTAAAAACAAGGCTCACGGCGACCATTTTGTCTTATTTTTTCAAGCGTTCTGACTTGCATTATTTTCTGTAAATGTTTGTTTGTTTCAGTTCGGGTTTTACTAATATGGAAAGTTACAATTTTATTTCGGAGAGACGTTTTCAGGGTAAAATTCCGACAGAGTATTAAGTGTGCGGGACCAAGATCCTGTATTCTCAAATTCTTAAACGGATCTTCCAAAAGACGAAAACAGAGTTCAAATAAAAGAGACCGAAACAGCCAATCATAAACATGTTCGTTTTAACAAAAATATACAACAACAAAGTTGTAAAGTAGTCACGTTTATTTTCGATTACTTCATTTAGTTAAACTGGGAACAGTACTTGTTCGAATTGATTATTTGCTTCTAAAAGACCTCACAGTCGTAGACTTCATTTCCAATCCTATCAACTACATAATACTGGTTGGTCTAAGCAAGGCTAAATAATCTAGTCTTCCCTACTATTTACCCAGAGCTGCTGAGGAGAGAAGGAACGGATTCATGCATTTCCTATGGGTATTTTTCACCGAGTGAAACGCAAACGGCCTGGTGCAGGATTAGAACTTTAGGTGCTGATTTCATTTTGAACGACGATAACCGTAACGAAATCGTGCCTCGTTGGTAAAATTATGTTATTTCAATGAATATCAAAATTTAAAAAAAACTCTCCCTCTCTCACTCTCTGTCTGTCTGTCAGTCTGTTTATTTATCTCTCTTTATCTACCCCTCTCCATATTTACATGTATGTATATGTGTGTTATAAAAATAAATAGATAAAAATAATGTTTATATATATATATATATATATATATATATATATATATATATATGTGTGTGTGTGTGTGTGTGTGTGTGTGTGTGCATACGTGTATGCGTGCGTATTTGCGCGCGTGCGTGGTAAAATAGATGAGAATAATGTACAATGATTTTCCCTTAAGGTACTTACACGCTATTGATGTATTATCGTTGAATAACTTTTGTTATTTAAAAGCAAAGCGTGTGGACAATTTGAAGTGAATGAATAGAAAATACAAAAAAGAATTTTAAAATACGAAAGTGAAAGTAAAAGTAGAAAATAATTTAAATCATCACCAAAATTGATGACATGAAATAAAAATGGGCAAATAGAAATAAATCATTTTCAGTTTCTCAGTTACTAATATAATATATATATATATATATATATATATATATATATAACGAAAGTTCATTCGGGTCTCGAACCCGGCCAGAGGTAGCTGTTACGGTATAGCCACACTGATGAAAGGTGATACCTTGAAACACGTGTCTGTGGATTACTTATTTATTATATATATACTATTGACTAATGGTTGAGTTCTCTGAATAGGGACTTATAGATTCACCGTTATATAGCTAACCTCGCGTTTGTTTACATAAACGTTTGAGGACTCTAGTGAATTTCATTTCCGCTTAGAAATGTAGCGATTATTTATTCTCCTATATTGACAGCTGCCTCTGGCCGTACGGGTTAAAAGGTCGAACGAAAGTTCATTTGGTCTCGAACCCGGCCAGAGGTAGCTGTTACGGTATAGCCACACTGATGAAGGTGATACCTTGAAACATCGTGATTAAAAATCAGACCGTCCAAATCGTCCAAGATGAAATGCAAAAACGTAAATCCTAAGTATCTGGTGTTGTTTATCCATTGAATTCTTATTTCTTATGAGTGCCGTCACCTCAGCTAAGGAAGTAGGAAAGAAAATAGGAGAAAGATAAAGAGGATGTGATAACGCTAACCTGTTTTAATCGAAGTTAATGAAAAGACGAAAAGAGGCAAAGAAAGAAGAGAGAGAGAGAGAGAGGAGAGAGAGAGAGAGAGAGAGAGAGAGAGAGAGAGAGAGAGAGAGAGAATTATACACGCCATACGGTCGTGTAGCAGCAGAAACCATGGGTAGCAGCATAGTGGATGTAAAACAAGGCGGAGGAACCGAAAAGATGGTCAACGGTACGCTTTACAAGATACTGGGTTAAATGAAGATTATTATACGGTTTACATACTGTCTTATTTTTCGATCAAACGTTGTAATAACTAGATTATAATACTGTGGTATATCCACAGGTCCTGCTTGTTAATCGTTTAATCTTTTGATCTGTGTGTGTGATAAATATTAGAATAATAATTTTTAAATGAATTCAAAATTTTGAAAGTTAACATGCAAATATTTTTCACACTCTCTAAATCACTCACAGAGAAACTAACATATATAATGAGGAGGTAATCAAGATATACATAGAGAGGGGGAAAGTGATAGGCAGGATGTGAAGTAAGAGACTGGTCAATTTTTTACTTAATTGCAAATATTAAATAACCATGGGATTTCCACAGATAGTTTCTCCGCTTTGATCGTAAGCAGAAGTTCTGATCCCTACACAGACAATTCTATTTTTTATATGTACTAGCAAATATATGCACCCTCCGTATGCAAGTATTTAAGTTTTGATATAATAAAATATCATATTAAATTAGAAAGGCTAATGAAACTGACTAAGAATGCAGATAAAAATCTGCATATAATCGAAAAATAGAACAACTTTGAAACTAACTATTCCATTTTCCATTACTCCCCTCTTTCATAAATTTTCCTAATTTAACTATTTAGTTAAAATAGGAAGTAAAGGATAATATTACAGTTATTTCTTCTTGTAAATAAATTTCTTTTAAGATGAGAATTTGTTTATTTTCTTACCAAACAATTAGAAATCAATAATACCAAGCACATATTTATTAAATTAAAATTTTAAATATCAATATGCAAATTAGCCTTCTCGTTCAAACTGTAATATATATATATAAATACAATTGCATGTTTTAGTACATAGATATGGTCAACAGTATTAATAATGTAAAAAATTTTTATTAATAACTGAAGGTTTAAAAGAATGAATCATGGAGAATTTGACGTAAATAATTAAGGGAATTGTGACTTGAGTAGTAATATAGTTTCGGTTACAGACAGAAAACACACAATCTCCATTATAATAAGATTATACAACAGACCTAGGGACATTCAATACCCTTTATTCATTATCTCAAGGGTGTGTGTGTATATATATATATATATTCAAGTAGAAGTATAGTTATACAATGATAGCAACACTCAAATCTCCGAATGATGAAATTTTATAATAGTGGACTCAAAGAGTATATATATATATATATATATATATATATATATATATATATATATATATATATATATATATATATATATATATAATATATATATATATATATATATATATAGATTTTTTAAATCATTTTTTATAGTGAGTTAGAAGCATTAATTAAAATGTAATAATATATTTTTGAAGGCGTAATAATGCACATTTATGTTTAAAAACATATTTAATTTTTTTTTCTTTTTTTTTTATTATGTTTTTAAACATAAATGTGCATTATTACGCCTTCAAAAATATATTATTACATTTTAATTAATGCTTCTAACTCACTATAAAAAATGATTTAAAAAATTATTATTTCAATATCCCCGAGCAGGGCCTCATTATTTTATAGTATTAAAAAAAAAAAAAATTATATATAAATGATTTTCAAAACATCCCGCGAAACAAGAACGCCGCACGGAATAACGGAATTTGCCGAGCATAACTCTACATCTTTGCCAAAAATTTTGCATTTACGTTAAACATTCAACGGATTAACATCACAGTTGAGTTTATCAAATACAGATTAAAAAAATTAAAAAAAAAAATGTTTCGATCCTCTGAAGATGGGCATTGCCTGAAAATATTAAGGAAACAACAAAAAAAAAAAAAAAAGAAAAAAAAGAAAAAAATTAAATATGTTTTTAAACATAAATGTGCATTATTAAGCCTTCAAATATATATATATATATATATATATATATATATATATATATAGTATTTGTGGAAAAAGTGACTTACTGGTCACAATGGTTTGTTGATTCAATTTTCACAATGATAAGGCAGCAATATAACAAATATAAAGTGCCCAATACGTTAGTAGAGCAAATTTATTATCCTAAAGGTACACGGTAATAACCTTCTCGAGTTTCATCATAAGGATCTTCAGGGTTAAATCCACTGGATTAACCAAGTATTAATTAATTGCAGTCGTTTTCACGTGTATTTTTTCGCGATAAATTGATAATCAACCGTTTATCGCGAAAAAAATACACACGTGTAATCGACTGCAATTAATCAATATCTTGATTAATCCGGTAGATTTAACCCTGAAGATCCTTATGGTGAAACTCGAGTAGGTTATTACCGTGTACCTTTATGATAATATATATATATGTATATGCGTGTGTGTGTGTGTGTGTATGTGGTGTGTGTGTGTGTGTGTGTAATCCAGTACAACCTGTTTTATAGTCGGGTGTATCGGCGACTAAACCGGTAACCCCACAGATTTTATCTGATGAGGAGGGTGGCTAGACATCCTGCAGGACGAAAAACAATACCTGTTCAAAGGGCGGAGGAAGCTATTAGCCCAACGGCCATCTAGAACTTTTTTTGGGGGTGGGGGTGGACCCCTTATTCATTGTTAGGTTATCCATCTAGGAGAAGGACAAGTCTGATTTAACACCTGCGATTGACATGATTGCCAGTTATCTTGCTTAGGCTTGTCACTGGCAACAATCATTAAAATTTAGAGAGTGGTATTCGTGTTGTACAAGCGTTTACCACTATAATATCATGATGTACAAAGGTTCCCGTGTGTGTGTGTGTATGTATGTATGTGTGTGTAGTTTGGTATATTTATAAGAAAAGAATGTTTAATATGATTAATAGAGTATGCATATATATATATATATATATATATATATATATATATATATATTTACCAACTCCTCCGCACGAGCAGGATACGACACAAGGTCAATTTCTTAAGCGGAGTTCAACAGGTTTGAATTCAGAGTTTTCCTTCTCCTAGACTGGTTGCCTAGCCATGGTTAAAGAACCCAGTCTGCCCTGCTATTTATCCATAGCTGGAGAGAGAGTATGATTCACACCTTTCCCAAGGGTATTAGCGCTAAGTGAAATGCAATTACCACATCCAGGATTTGAACTCGGGGCGACGAGTCCATTTCCCATGACTTTAACCATTAGATCACGCGCTTCCTACTGCACATATAAGTTAGTGTAGTGAAGCCATTGGGTTCAAAATTCATCTCTGTCCTTCGACGGAGATAAAACATTAATCCTTAATCAACCTTTGATTTCAGCCAAGCTGATCACAAAACCCAAACCCACGCCATTGCCTAGTGCTATGCTTGATCCCATTGGCTCCAACTCTAACACCCCACACTTCAACATTAGGGACTTGGCCTCACCCAATGTCACTCCGCCCCCAAAACCAAGGCCGACGAAAATACCCCGGGCATTGTCAAGATTGCTCCCCTGTAATCAGCCTGGCCGAAAGGAACTAATTTCTCCTCAAAGGCCAATACGCTTGCGCAATGGGAGAGGGGGGGGGAGAAAGGGGAGATGTAGAATACTAAGTCCAATTACCGTCGAATTGGCAAGACGAGACGGCAAACAGTCGTAACTGTCGATTCTGAGATGCCGTAATACTACTGAAAAGTGGCAGGATTTATGGAGCCTCAGAGGACCCTACAAACCAAGCAGCCAATCAGGACTCAGGGAATGGACTCGCCCAAGTGCATGGGTGGACTGTCCTAAATTCCCATAAATACCAGTTGTCTTGACACTGGGGCAGTTAGGCTTGGCCAGTCACATTGTTCAAACCAATTGTTTACTTACTTCAATAATTGTGTAATCATTCTTAATTTCTAACTACTATTGAAGTCAGTAAGTCTACTGTTGGTTTGAATAACAGTAGCTAACTAAGTACAACTTAAGCAGTGTCCAAGACAGTTGGTATATATAGAAATCCAGAATTACCCATTCATGAATTTGGGTGATTTGGGTCATTCCATTCCTTGAGTTCTGATTGGCTGCTTGATTTGAATGACATTATGGAGTCTTATATATATATCCTGCCATTCTGCAGTAGACTTTGTGACATTCGGGTTTGTATTTAAGTTACAACCGTTTGTTGCCTTGTCTTTCCAGTTCGACGGTAATTGGAACTTTAATTATTCTTCAACTACACACTTATCTTTAATTTTCATTTTTGCAAAATAAACTATTTGTAAAAAGCATTAGAAAATCCTTCATTTCCATCACATTGTGACCAATTGGATGTTATCCAAACATCAATATTATTTTATTATTAAACGATTCTATTCTCTACTTTATTCAATTTCTAATGTCACATCTTATTCATCTCTCTACATACTAATTAAACATGAATTAATAATTCATCACATTCTAATTAAACATCGTCGGTTATTAGATAAAGTTGCAAATTGGATCGGAAATTCGCTTTATTCACTAAGAATATACTAACGCTGTTGTAGTAACGAAATATTCGCTATCATGTGTCATTTTGGCTGTGTTATTACGACATACAAAGATCGGATTTATAGAGATAAAACAATTTTTTGTTTTGCATCCAATCCTAAAAAAAAAAAAGGTCTCGTAACCAAAATCTGGTAAAACAAGTACAAAAGCAAAAACATTGCAAAGCAAAATAAAAATAAAATAAAAAAAAAAAATAAAATAAAATAAAATAAGAATAAAAAAAAATTTCTAAGCAAAAAAGAAAAAACTAAAAACAAAATAAAATACCCCCCCCAAAAAAACCCCAACCAAAACAAAAACAACAAAAACAAAAAAACAAAAACAAATAAAACAAAACAAAACACAAAAAATAAAATCAACAAATAAAGAAATAAAAAAAAAAAAAGAAAAGGTACCCCCCTCTCCTAAAAAAAAAAAAAAACATTTTTATTGGGTTGCGCATAATTATTGCGGCGTTTTTTTTTTTTTAAACAAATTTGTTTAAAAAGCTGCAATAATCATGCAGCAACCAAATTATATAAACCTTTTCTCATTAGAATAAATCCATAACAATAAATATGAAAGTAAAACACGAAAGGATAGATTATTATTATTATTATTATTATTATTATTATTATTATTATTATTTACTCCTTTTGAGTTTTCACATCAGTGTTAGCTGATGGTCTTTCACTGGGGTCTGAGTGACAGCAAGTCTCCTCAGGTCTCCAGGACTCTTCTGAGTATTCTGGCAGATTGCAGCAGTGCAGTGTTCTGAATGGTTTCAATCCTTCCTCTGATATCCAAACTATCCAAGCCCTTTTCTAATCCTTTTGGGACCGTTCCAAGTGCACCAATTACAATTGGTATCACTTTCACTTTCATATTCCATAACTTTTTTAGTTCTCTGGCAAGGTCCAGATATTTGTCTATTTTTTCATTTTCCTTTAACTTCACCCTGTGATCTGCTGGCACTGCAAAATCCACCAGTTGACAAGTTCTTTCTTTTTTGTTTATCAACAGTAGGTCTGGCCATTATTATCATTATTATTATTATTATTATTATTTATTATTATTATTATTATTCAACTGCGATGAACATTACGTAAAGAATATAAATTTAAAACACAACACCGCCATGATTTTCTAGAATTACATCAAAGTGAGGAGCTGATGGTAGGTGTGGCGCACCACCTCAGACGCTAAAATAATCTCCTTGGTCTAGCGCTAGTGAAAAGGGGATAGACTCCCTCGCTGCATGGCTGATACCGACATTAGGCCGCCTCGACGACTTTACTTTACTTACTCCAACCCTCTTGAAAAAGTTGGCCGTTCTATTTCTGAATCCAAGGTATTTAGCCGAAGTTTAAATACAGGAATATTAGAATTGAACAAATCTTTCTTTCAACAATTCTCTTTCTTTACAAAGAGCAATAAATTCTCTGTTGTTAACAAAGTTTTCAGCGACAAGTTCATTTATTTTTTCTTAATGGGAAATCCTTTCATTCATGTTCACGAAGTTAGATAAACTGAATCTTTTTTTCTTCTTAACTACGGTTTCGTAGCTGCGCGTCTACTACGATTAGTTTATTTGGCGAGGGTGGTTGGCTCAGAGGTAGAGTCTCGGCTCTGTGGTCGCTGGTTCAATCACCGTTGGGAGGAGATTACGGTATACACTGCTGAGGAAACCTAATAGGTCGAAACAGCTGTTCAGTGTTTCCGCATGTCACGTTGCCGAATTTGCTGGTCATGGTAATTTTATTGTATAAAATCCCTCTGCCCCCTCCCCTCTCTCTCTCTCTCTCTCTCTCTCTATATATATATATATATATATATATATATATATATATAATTTGTTATCTAGTAGACATCTAGCCGAACACCAAAACTGTGACCTTTTTTTGATGACCTTTCTTTCCCGTAAACTTTTCCGGCCATCATAAAATCAAGCCTTGAAAAATCGTCTTTTTTCATTTGTAGTACGAGTAGTAATGACTATAAACGTTAACCTCTCAACAACGTTTATAAACTTTTAAGTCCTCATAACATCAAGCCTAAAAATCCTCAGTTTACATTTGTAGAACGAGTAGTGGTGGCCATAAACGTTAACCCTCAAAAAGGTTTATAAACTCTTAAGTCCTCAGAAAACATAGTTCAGTGTTATGCCTGTGTTTATTGATGTAATACAAATTCGGAGGGTCATACTTATGGCATGTAACCTAAACCCATAGAGTAGGGCAGGGTTTCAGCTAGCTAATAAAAATTTGTCTAAGGGAAAGGTGTAATGACACCTTTACCTTAGACAAATTTTTATTGGCTATTCGACTTTAAACGAATGGAAAACGCTGAGACATTCTATTATCGTGTCAGCAGAAATTAATAAGAAGTTTCAAATTAACAGAGAATGTTATTATCTAAATTCAATAAGAATGAACAAGCCGATGAGATGAATATATACAATCAACGATGAAATTATTCATACAACCATCAATTTTAAATATGCATTTCACAGAATAAAATGCTCGCATGCTGCCATTTAAAATATTAATAAGCACAAAAAAAAAAAAAGGAATATTAAACTCAATTTATCAAAACAAAAGGTTAAATACAACGAAATTAACAGGCGAATTCTGCAAATCAGAAAAAGACAAAATCATACGTCATAAAAAAATTGCTTTAGAGAATGAGTACTACGAAGTGATAAAACATAAAGTGAACTTTTTTTGGAAATGATGATGTATAAAAGAGTTGACACAAGAAAGATGAGGCTTTCCTCCAAAAAGAACAAAGTGCCAATATCAAAACATAGAAGCGGTTCAATGATGTTTGGGATTGTTTTAGCTCAAGAGAAACTTGACAATTAATTGCAATAAGAGGAATTATGAAATCTGGGTAAAGAAGAACAGTTTTCTCGTTTATTCCTACCATAAAATAAACTGAACCCTCATTTTATGTCCGTGTTTTTGCAATAAATGTTTTATTTTTCTTGCACCCGTTATTTTACAATACTAAATATATTTTATTTATTTATTTTAATATTCACTTCAATGTGTATATTCTAAAAGTTTTATTTTGAGAGAATATTACCTTTTATTGTTATTTCTTTTTTTTTGGCTTTGGTACTCTAAAATAAAAAACGTCAGATTTTAATCATCGTCGACGAAAAAACAAAATTACGGTCATAAAAGGAGGATCCAATTTATGCCTAAATTGTAAAACGAGCCCCCACTTTAAAACTAAGCATTCTCACAAAATAAAAACTTTTAGAATATACACATTGAAGTGAATATTAAAATAAATAAAGAAAATGTATTTAGTATTGTAAAATAACGGGTGCAAGAAAATAAAACATTTATTGCAAAAACACGGACATAAAATGAGTTTATTTTATGGTAGGAATAAACGAGAAAACTGTTCTTCTTTACCGAAATCTGAACACTGTATCAAAATTCTGGATGAAAATCTACAAATATCAGCCTAAAATCTTGATCTAAGTCGGGGATTTACTTCCCAGCAAGATAATGATCCCAAACATACGTCTAAATCAGTCACCGCGTGGCTTCAGAAAAAAGATTACAGTTCTGTCATAACCTTCAATGAATCCTATTGAAAATCTCTGACAAGAATTGAAAGTTTGAATAAACTTCACCAAAAAGCCTTAAGCAATTAGAACGTTGTAACCATTGAAGAATGCAAGAAAATCCTAGAAAAGACGTCTTCAAATCTCATCAAAAACTTTGGGAAACGATTGCAGCAAGTTGTAAAGATAAGAGGCCATGCTATTAACTATTAATATATTTAAAATTGTTCATTTTTTCCACGTTTCATTCTGTACGAATAATTTTGTCTTTTCCTTTTTTTGTTTATTTTTCTTCTCGTAGTTAGTAAATTTAACCTACCCCTCTCAAAGTTTTATATTTATTCTATATTCATTTTTATGAACTTAATAACGTATAAAATGCCTAGCATCATACGCGTATTACATTCTAAGAAATGGGTTTAAATATTAAGTTTAAATATTTAATATTCATAGGTGTACGAATAATTTCGTCGTAAGTGCAAAAAAAAAAAAAAAAAAAGAAAAAGAAAAAAGTCGAGCGTGTGCATTAAAGAATTTTTTTTTCCTCAATGAAGGAAAAGAAATCAGAAATGTGTTTCAGTGATCAGAGAAGAAGAAGAAGAAGAAGAAGAAGAAGAAAGAAGAAAGAAAGAAATAATCTGTGAATGGTGCAAGGAATCCTAACTAGAAATGACAGAAAAAAGAGCGGCAAAATGTTAGAAAGTGAATCTCTCAACGAGAGTGGATTGGAGGGGCATAAAAAAGACACAAGATGTGAAGAAAACCAAGTTAAAAACAAACAAACAAACAAACAACAAAGAAAATTGTTAAAGAATGTTACAAAAAGGGAATTGTGATATGTGAAAAAAGATTTGTAGAGTCACATACCAGTCGACCATACAGATGCCAGCAGCTCTGGTTGTTGTCGCCAACGGAATAAAAGAAAGAAAAAGTGGAAAAAAAGTAAAGAATAAGCTTCACAATTTTTGGTGGTTTGAATCAAAAGAACATCAAATGAAAATCGAAGAAAAAAATATAAAGATTTTTCAGATTTAGTTAGAATTATTATTAACTTTTGGACAATAAAGTTTTAAAATTGTTTTATATCAGACAAAAGACGAACAAAAACTGTTGGTTATTCGTATTTTTGTTATTATTATTGTCACGAATAATTATATCTTTCATACCACAATTATTTTTATTTATTATTCATTTTAATATTTTTAGTTTAATTTTTAAAACATGCACAAAAACTTAAAAAAAAATTCTTAATAAATACATACCCGGTATTTTATATTTATATATAGTTTGTTTTATTTCAATATATATTTCAAGTTATCTAGTGTACAGAGTTTTACGTGAAAATTATTTACAAACAAAATAAAACAAGTAAATATTAAATTTCTCCTGAAACATTATTTTTATTTTATCTGAAATTTTGGGAAAATGTTTAACAACATTTAAACGAGGGAAAACAATCAAAAAAGTTTAATTAAAGCGAATTAAATTCAATTCCTTATTTAACTTCAATCTGTATATAAAAAAGGCAATTATTTAAATGATTTAAGTATTTTATTCTTATCCTCTTTTAGAAGAAAATATTTAATGGACATTTAGCATTAGATTAAAACGTGCTCAATACCCACAGACGTTTAAGATAAACACAGAGTTAATTTAGAAATTGAGATTCTAGTTTTAATATTAAAGCGAGTTAAACTGTTATTTAAAATGTTTTTTGTTTCGGTTTTGTAAAGAAAAATCATCGTAGCAATTAAAAATTAAAGACATTTTTGGACAATTTCTTAAATCCGAACAAATTGAAATTCCACCTTTTTTTAAAAATCCATTTTCTGCAATTGATAATAGATGTTTTGTTTGATTATTGACTGAACCAATTCCTAAGACAAACGAAATTTAGAATTTAGGAAATAATAATTATTTACAAAATGCGCTGTAACCATCCTGATTTTGGTTGCTTGGTTTATGGCATATAAAATCTTTTCGGTTTTGGTTTGTTTGTTGGTTTGTTTTGTTTTACGGCATATCAACCTCAGTGGGTCATTTAATGCCGATAAAGTTTTGAAATAAATAAATTCTTAATGGATAATACAATTTTGTTTATAAACTCATGTTTTTCTATCTAACCCATAGATGGGACCCTAACAGGTACTACCACTCCGGGTCAGAGTGGACCAGGGAGCAATGGTGATGAAGGGGTGCTCCACATTCCCCAAACCTCCAGAACTGGAACCTCACCATCAGATAGAGTTTAACGTCATTCCCAGGACATGTAGACCCGCAGCCACCCCCTTCTAGCACCCTTATGATAAAAAGGGGTTGGGGCTTGCCATAAGGGAAATCTTTTCGGGTCATTTAATGCCGAATCGAGTCATTTTGATATTCGATTTTACTTACACTACCTGCTGTAGCTAAAACGGTCACCCATCCAAGTATTGAACTGGCTCATCGATGCTTAATTTCTGTGAGCTTGTGGGAACCGGGGTGCTCATTTTGGGCGGTAATGAAATTACATTATCTGTCTGTATTTTTGTGATGAGGCTTTACGGGAATAATTTTGATTTTTTCGGATTGTTGTCTTCATCTTTATTGTGGTATTGCATAAACCCAACGTTTTGGCCGCTGTATCTCCCGGCCTTCTTCAGACGCCAGTTTGATCAACAGTCAAACTATTAAAAATCATTTACTAGGTTGGATCATTACTATACTCGGACACACAGGAAACATCTAAGGAAGGCCGGAAGATACAGCGCCCGAAACGTTGTGTTTATTCATACCACAATAAAGATGAGGAAAACAGTCCGAAAAGTTACAATTATTATACAGGCTGTTTCACAAAACAATGTCATCATCATTTCGTATTGAAATAACTGCAGCAATTCTCATTCAAATGATATCAAAATTTAATAACATTTGTAGAAAGAAGTTAAAATTCTTGTAATGACAAGCGATAACACCGATAGACTTTAAAAAGCTTTATTCTACTTAGAATAATTGGTACACTTATTGAGAGTGTATATAGTCTAGTATTCACTAGAGTTCTCCAAAAGGGAGGTAATCATAAAATAAGTGAGGTAACTCTAAATTTCATTGATGGTGTGTTAGTTTCGGGAGCCCGTCTTTCCTAGAGAACTGCGACTGGGGAAATAAATCGCATGATCCCACAGGGCCGTCCCAACAGGCAACACCTGTCCCCTCAATTTAAAAGGGCAGCAGTGGGGTAATTGCCCGGTGCCTGAGGCAACCCAAATGGGGAATGCCGAGGGTATCCACGCATTTTTTAAAACTGACCATTGTATGATCTTCGGTTTGTGCATGGCTTCCCACTTTAAAAAGACCTTGTGTCACATCCTTACCCGGTGGGAGGTTAAGGTAAATAACTCCCGTCTTTCCTCGTGAGGCAAACTAGTATTTCACAACTGTTCACACATTTTTCTACCTTGATAAAAATAAATCCTCTTCCAATTGAAAGTTACGATTCGAGTTATTTAATATAATAAACTCCAGTAACATTACAATAACATTAAATATGATTAGCAACAGAAAACACCCCCCGGGCGTCGTAAAAATTAATTTTTGAAAGACATTGCCTGAGAGGGTGTGAGTTAAAAAATTCAACGTCAGAGGGTTTGTATCATAAGTAAGCAAAATCCTCATATTTATTAAAGGAGTAAAAAAAATAAAACAATTTGAAATGAAAACTGAGCCCCGTCCCTCTCAAATAAAATGTTGCGTGCATGTAATAATCAAACAATTATTTTGAATATTTTCCACATCAATTTTACACAAAATCGTAGGTATTTATTTATTTGTAAACTTGCTTATTCAAATTTTGGGTGTATATAGCATAAGAATATTGTGACGTAATCTGTGACGTAGAGTTATGACGTAGTTTTTGTTACAGACAGAAATAGAGACAATCTCCATTATTAATAGATTAAGATAGTTTTGATTTGTTTATACATATGATGTTAAAATTTGACATCATTTGAACGATAAAGTTATTTTGTTTGGTTATTTTGTTTAATGGTATATAAACCCCCGTGGGATATTTAATGCCAAACCTTGTTTTGTCATTTATATGATTTGTAAGCGAATAGTTTGTAGGTAAATATATTTTTATCAAACGATTCTTTAGAGCACGAGACAACAGTTGCTTAACAATTTTGTTTTACAGTTTTTTTTTTGGGGGGGGGGAGATAGTTTCGTAGAAGTATTTTAGATTCATAATTTTCAGTATATTTTTTATTTCTCTCAAGAAAGATGAAATGAAATCTATAATAATAGGAAATAGATTTTTCATATTATTTACGTTGAGAAAAACTTTATATTGATATGAGAGAAGACTCCACATTTTTCTGAGGAAGTGTTTGTCAGTGCAGAGTGTTTGACAATATTACACATCGTGGTTGGTCGTCTTGTTTAGGTCTAAAAGAATGCGTGAGTCTTGTGTGGCCAAGAATTGGTCAAGTTATTAGATTACAAAATGATATTAATTGATCTGAAACACCTCGTTCATTTCAAATGATCTGAACATTTTTGAAACACTCTGTGTAACATTTTTTTTTACCAAAGACTAAATAAAAATGGTTGGGTGGTTGGATTTTACGGCATGTCAACCCTTGTTAGGTTATTTTATGCCAAAGATGTTTTGTTTGATTCATTCTTGGTGAGTAATATTTAATCTCATTTCTTCAATTTAACCCATAGAAGGGACCCTAACAGGTACTACCGCTCCGGGTCAGAGTGATTCTGTGAGTAATAGCGATGATGATGTACTCCATACTCTCCAGACCTTCAGAATTCGAACTTCCCCATTAGATGAAGTTTAACCAAGGACACTAAGACCCTCTAGTACATATCTGGTAAAGAGGTTTTGCCAAAAGAGCAACAAGGCTGGGACAATCATATCGGTGCCAGGGAGCCTCACCGATCGCCCGTCTATCCCGAGTAAGGGCCAAAGTGGAATGCTGCATATCATGGATTGCTCAGCCACTAGGATTCCGTCCTTAAGAATCACGAGCCTTCATGTCGTTATCAGGAGACTTCACGGTACTTCGAACCCTTAATTAATCCAGATAGTTCTAATTCCCTTAACCATGATCGGGTACAAAATGGGGGTAATTTTATCCATTTGCAGAGGTACAGTCGGCGTATTCTACATCCCCAGTCGACAGGGCGCATAAAAAGGGTTCCTTATATGTATGGTTAGTTTTAATTAATTCATTTTGAAAAATCTTTTTAACTCTGTTGTCCAAACTTAAAGTAACTGAGGTCGAATGAAAGTTCATATTTGTCAAGAGAAAAAAGGACACACACACATACGCACGCACGCACGCACGCACAGTTAAAATCCCCTTCCCATTCTGTAAGTGATGACAGTCTAATTGTTAAGGTGTCGGACAGACACCCAGCCGATCTGATTTCAATTCCGGCTGTAGGTAGCTTACAAAATGTCTAGCCACACTGAAAAGACTTGATAAGTCGAAACACGTGTCTGTGGATGACCCTATATATATATATATATATATATATATGCTAAGGTTTTCTGAATTTGATTTGTTTTCTGCGAACTTACATGTCTTCTTCATTCAGACAAAAGTAATTTGTAATTCTATCTAACCCTAACCCTCCTACTCCCTAACCTTTTTTTTCCTTTTTTTCCTTTTGCTTATATATTATTTGTATAAACTACTGGATTTAAAATCTTCTGGTAAATTCTGTTATAGATGGTGTTTTTTTAATATGTTAAGGGAGGGGGTTAATCTTAATAATACATTAGTGTATAATGGATTTCGTGATGACATTTCCCTAGAAATTCCTCTTTATTTGTTAAAGAGATTTTTCTTATCTGGGAATCTAATTACCCCTATCTTTTCTAGTAAACACAAGAAGCAAGGATCAGTTAAGCTTCGGAAAATATTCGATTTTTAAAGATTTCCCATTTAATTATTGGTGTTTGATTCTGTATGTTCCAAACATGGCTAGCTAAGGTTGTTAAATTTTTTAGCTTGATATTTGAAAACGAGTGTTTATGATTAGCAAACCAAGTTTTAAATTCTTATTTTGTACAAACCACGTAAAATTTGATAAGGTCTAGTTTCTGTGTAGACATTATCGATGCAAGGTAAATTACATCTTTGGTTAAACACTTTCCCTTTACAGGGCACATATCCAGGTTTCGGCAGTTGCAAATTTTCAGTCTATTCTTTTCCTTATTTCTATCATTTATGTTGTTAATTATTTTGTTATTATGCTTTTTTAATTATCCTTTCTATAAATTGGTCTTTAAGTTGTTCTTATTAAAAATTTTGTGTAGAGTATGGTTAACTGGGAAATGTTTGTTGATTAAATTTAAAAATATCTTACCTATTTTCGTTATTACCTGTAGAATGAATGGTGGGTTACACCACATAATCCTTCTATTTCTGTTTTTTCCTATTTAGTTTTCCGTTCTTTTGCTCTTTGTTAAATTTAATTTCTCGTATATCCGCTATTATATAGTGCTGTATTATAAACATCGCTAACTCTATCGAAAATTTGCTGCTTAGATGAATTTTTACTAATTCTGTATTCCTCTAAGTCTGTGATTTTCTTAATTATCGAAGGTGGGTGGTGTAGGGACCCGGTTTGTTTGGTTAGTGTGTGGTTGAGCAGTTGAAGATCCGAGTTATGGGTCCCTACAATTTTTATGTATAAGGACTACGGAAAATGTAGTTTCCATAGGTAACAAAAGAAGAAGACATTGATAAAGGAAACAAACTTTATATACATAAATACAATTAATATAGTTTCATTGTTCTTTCAGTGGTGTTGCAGTCTGATTGTGTCTGTGTATAGTTGTGTGTGACAACTGTGACATGGTGTTTATATTAGTGTGATTGCTTGTGTCAACATATTAGTAGTTTGTCTGTGATTGGAACTTGTGATTGAAAGTTGTTGTTGTTGATCGAGAGAGAGAGAGAGAAATAGGAGACGAAAAGATAGACGGACCTGTTGAGTCGTATTTGATGTTTTCGGACGTTCCCACTGTCGAGTTAGGAGCATCCTCTCCAACTCTGTTGAGTCAGGAAGAGCAAAAGCTCCTCACTGTCTCTGTGTCTCCTTCTATCCTTTTTTCCAGCTCTATGGGCCTTTTTATAATTTTAATTATTCATTGTCTACGTGTTCCTTAAGCTAAAATATTCCTCAAATATCAGGTGATTTGCAATGATGCAATATCGAATGATTTTGGTATCTGTGGAATTCTGGTGACGTAAATTATCGGATGAATTTAAACCATTGTTTCTATTGTTTCTAAAATATTTCTAAACTAATATTCATTCGATTCTCTTTTGTTTACTTAATTCTAAACTCATGACATACCATTGTAAATCTAGTTATTTAAGAAAACTTAATTATTTTAATTTGGTCTATTCCACATTCCGTAAAAATATAGGGGCCGATCCCTATAGTGGTTAGACCCCGGGGTTAACATATATGGAGTTTGTGTTTGGTTTCATCTAAAGTTCAAAATGACCTGTAATAAGATTAAATATAACGTCCCGGAAGTTCACAATTTTTGTGTTCGATTTGATGTCAACAGACAATCCCATATTCTTAAATGTTGTGATGATGTATTTTCCACCCCCGTCACGTTTTTAACGACCAATAAACCATCATCACGGTGATTTGTTAAGTTGTAGAGTGTTAATAGACCAACTAGGTTCGAGACTTGCGCTGAGTTTAGGGCCCCCATGGCTACGTCGAAACCTGTGCTACTATGAATTGGGACGTCGAAACCTGTGATATTACGAATTGGGACGAATGTGGAAGTTAAGGAAGAGTCAAAGAGTTTAGAATTGCACACACACACACACACACACACACACACACACACACATATATATAGGGGTCAACGGAGGTTATCTTCGGTTGAGCCTCCAGCCAAACTGTCTAGATCAACATCTAGACTGGTTATATAACATTCCAGATATCCACGCAACTTCATGTGGTCCCGTCTCTTTGAACGTATTTATATATTTATTTATGAAGAAGATTTTTTTAAATATTGGTGTTTTCTTTCCCTCGGTCTTCAAAGAATTGTATGTCCAAATAATCAATAATTTGCCTAATCGATGAGATTATAATAATCGAAAACGAATGAAATTATCAACTAGATTTAATTTGCTATGGATTCTTAGAAATGAATAATTTATACATCTCAAAATTTATTTACAGAGATTTCTTTTCAATCAAAATATTATGTCCATTTCTGTCACTTCAGTTGGGAGATTACTATGTTAAAGTTTGTCTTTATTATGAGAGAAAAATAGATTTGAATTTATGTTTTACTGAATTAGAGGGTAAGTAATTGTAAACAAAGTTTAGCCACTTCTAGGTGAATAAACAACTCTATTTTATTAGTAGGTGTGTATAGATATATATGAAAAGAAAATATTTTAAAAATATAACAAATACAGGATGTTACGATCAGGAAACAATTTTTAGCGTCAATACTTAAGTATTTCGGTATTTTATACCATCTTCAGGACACTGTTAGGTGAAGAACAAAATGAAAGATGTTAAGTGTATAGTGGTTGTGTGAATCTGATGCTATTAACCGTTAATTTTCGTATGCGCGTTTGTTTACGAAAAGCAAATGACGTGATCAATGCATGTGCAAAAATGGAAGGCGAAGAACATATAATGGCGCATGCTTTAACGTAAACAAACGCGCATATGAAAATTAACGGTTAATAGCATCAGATTCACACAACCACTATACACTTAACATCTTTCATTTTGTTCCTCACATAAACATCACCTAACAGTGTCCTGAAGATGGCACAATATACCGAAATGCTTAAGTATTGACACTAAAAATTGTTTCCTGATCGTAACATCCTGTGTTTGTTATATTTTTAAAATATTTTCTTTTCATATTGTCGGATTAATTTCCTCATCGTATTTCCATAGATATATATCTATATGACATGCAAGATGTTATCAAACGTATATTATTCACAAAACATTCATAAATCTACGTATATAAACGTATCAATCAATACAAACATGCATACAAACAAATCATTTTCATATTATGAAGCACGAATGACCGGAAATGGGACTTGAAAAGATTAATAAATAAGTAAAGGAATTCAAATGTGGAAGAAACGGTGAGAAATGTGTAAATTCTTCAAATGAAGAAGGTGCAGAAGATTTGAAGTGGTGATATGAAAAAAAAAGAAAAAAAAAAGACATGTTTGGGATACTGAGAGTTGATTTTTTCGTATTATTTAGATTTTTCGGACTGTTGTCCTTATCTCTATCATTATATACACAACATTTCGATCGACATGCCCCCCCCCCCCCAGTTTACTTCAGATCTTTCTTGTCGAACTGGGAATCTTTTTGTCGAATACAGGAGCCTTCATGTCGTTATCAGGAGACTTAACGGTACTTCGAACCCTTAATTAATCCAGATAGTTCTAATTCCTTAACCATGATCGGGTACAAGTTTTAAGCTATATTAAGCCCAGTTGGGTAACGGATATAAGGGTTGAATTAATACAGTTGTAAGTGACAATTTTCTGGAGGTTGCAGGTTCAATCTTGACTACAGGCGAAAATAACATAGAATACTTAACATAGCTTAACACTTATACCCGGTCAGGGTTAACGGAAAGAGAATAATCTACCCCAATGGATTTAATAAAGGGTTCGGTTTGAAGTTCCGCGAAGATTCCAGAGTTCGGTAAGAAAGTTCTCGAGCTCGACAAGAACAATCTGAAGAAATCCAAAGGACCGAAACTTTTAGTATATAACAATATAGATGAGAATAACAGTCCGAAAAATCTAAATAATGCAAATGATCAAACTTCATCTCAAAAGTTCAGACAAATAATTGTTTTTTTTTTGTTGGTTTTGTAGTTGTGGAATATAACAAAAAGGTGATGAAAAGTGAAGTGTTTTAAAAAGTTTTGGTTAAAAGAAACAAGCGTCAGGTACAAGGCAAGTCAAAATGAGCGAGTGAGAAACAAATCAATAAACGAGCAAGATTGAAATCTATACTATCAAAATGAATTGTCTGTGCGTGTTTTTTGGCGCGAAAAGTATTAAACCGATTTTCCCAAGATGCAACTGACGTCCTGCTGTGTTTGAGATGGTAAAGGATTCTACCACAAAACAGTTTTTAAGGAGAAAAATAAACCCAAACTGTCATATCTAGACATATATAAAGGACATTTGGTGTGTATGTATGAATGAATGTATGTATATCCGGATAAAATTACGTAAATAAAACAATTATCAACAAAGTAAATGTATATACACATTAAATATCACCAGTTCTTGCTTTTTGAGCAAAAATTATGAACATTTGATTTATATTCGAAGATATATAAAAATTAAAAAATATCAAAAATATACATAGAAATAGCATTGAAATTCTATTTAAAAATGTTCAGCATTTGTGAGTCTCAAAAATAAACAAATCAACACAGTAAGATTTTTTTCCCACCTCTACCCAGGTGATGCTGGGTAGCCGCTTCTAGTTGAAAATAAAAGGATATTAATATACATTCCCAAAATTTTTATTTTTGAAGAAGCAAAATAAAGTCGTTCATTACAAAACAAAATTCATTACAAAACAAAATCTAAGCACCAATATTCAGAATCAGCTTTAATCACATAGGGATTTTTCAGTGTGAAAGAGCTGCTGCCAGCGGCTTATGGTAGAATCACATTACTATTTTTCATTGTGAACAAGTGACATGTGAAAGAGCTGCTGCCAGCGGCTTATGGTAGGATCACATTACTATTTACCAATAACTGGAGGGAGAATAGTTGGATTCATAACTTTCCTGAGGGTATTAACGCTATGTGAAATGCAAACAGCCTCATCCAGGATTTGAACTGGTGTTGCTGTGTCCATTTACTAAGACAATAACTTTTACACCATGAGCACCTCATTTTGTTTTGTTTTTAAATTAAAACTTAGTGTAGACCCCCACAAAGCACACTGAAAATATATTGTTCAGGTTATTACACTAATACATTACATACAAGATTTTAGTTCATCCTGATATCAGTCAGGTCAACTGCAAGAGAAAATTAAAAACATTCCAGACAAAATCCAGACCCGCAATCTTGAATTCTTGATTCCCGAGTTTTAATTACTGCAATTGTTTTTTTGGTGCATTTTTATGTGTTTTTTTTTGTTGTTGTTGCATGAGCTAGCTTAATTGCCGCCTGATAGAGTGGCTTTTAAGCTAGTTTAAATATAAATTTTCTAAATCGGAAGTGGTTTAACATGAAGCTTAACAGTCAACAGTCAACTATTAATATGGATTTTAATAATGGAGATTTTAAATGGAGATTTAGAATACCAAACATTACAACAACGATCAAGTTTCTTTATTGTCTCTCCGTTTATAACTAAATTTATCTGAACAATATTAATAAATGAATAAAAATGAATTCAAAAGTTAACTGGTAATTCGTCAGAAGAGTCATGGAAAATAACCAATAGCTTGACAGCGTTTGACACCTCATTGACCTGTTAGTAGTTATCTCAATGGTTTAGTCATGTGTCAGAGTGAAGTAGGCAATCGCTTGGCGTCTTATCTTTAGAATTCCCCTCAGCGCGTGTTGTTGTAGAAACTTGGGGAAATAAAGACGTCGAAATTTAATTAAGTGTTCATTTCTAAGAATGGGAAGTGGACACAAATATTTAGACAAAACCAAATGGAATTAAAGGGATTAATATAGATGAAGTTAATGAAAATTATTTCTACCAATTTATTAATAAATGGCAAATGAGATTCAATACATCTAACTGTAAGGTACTTCACGTAGGAAGAAATTATTCAAAACATTAATACTCTACGAGAAAAGAATTTCTCTAATGAAAGAGAAATACTAAACGATACAAAGTTAGAAAAAACCTTGGTGTGAATGTGGGCCCTAATTAAACACATAGAAATACAAGTAAATAAAGCAAACAATGTATTAGATTAATACGGAGGTCATATGAATACATGGATAAAGAAATGCTGAAAAATTTATTCATTGAATTGGTAAGACCTCATTTGGAATTTGCTAATGTAGTTTGGAGTCCGAGACTAATCAAGGACATAAAACTCATTGAGGGAGTTCAAAGGAGAGCTACTAAAATAATGAATGATTTAAAAACCCTTTCGTATGAAGAAAGACTTAGGAACATTGACTTACCAAGTTTGGTTTATCGACGTACAAGAGGAGATATGATTGAAGCCTACAAATATACACATGGATTTCATTCAACCAATTTTGATCTACTAACCATTGCTCAAAATATCAATACCAGGGGTCATAAATTAAAACTCTTAAAATAATTTTGTAAAGCAAATGTAAGACAAAATTATTTTCGTAACAGAGTGGTGAATACGTGGAATAAACTACCATCATCAATAGTGAATGCCCCATCTCTAAACTCCTTTAAGGCAATGTTAGATAATCTGTGGAAAGATTATAAATATTCTGTGGAATTAAGATGAATGTTTATAAGGAACAGCT
Organism: Doryteuthis pealeii; assembly: GCA_023376005.1. Lineage (NCBI taxonomy): Eukaryota > Metazoa > Mollusca > Cephalopoda > Myopsida > Loliginidae > Doryteuthis > Doryteuthis pealeii. Next base: position 74,272,664 of record CM042159.1, on the reverse strand, counting down.
GACAGGTCTCAGACCTAGATATACTAGCTGAAAGGATATTATTATGTATTAGTAAATTGGTAAAAATAATTTTCATTAACTTTGTTTTTAGATCTCTAAGTATGACTGAGCGTATTCTAGTAGTGATTAGGTTTAAATTCAGAGTTTTCCTTCTCCTAGACTGGTTGCCTAACTAAGGTTAAAGAACCCAGTCTTCCCTTATATTTACCTATAGTTGGAGGGAGAACAGTTGGATTCATACCTTTCCCAAGGGTATTAGTGCTATGTGAACTGAGGATTTGAACTGAAGTCGACGAGTCCATTTCCTACGAATCTAACCAGTACACCACGTGACACCATGTGTATTAATACATTGGTAGAAATAATTTTCATTAATTCATGTGTATTAATAAATGTAATCCCTATCTTTTTTGTATTTTCTTCTGTTAAGTTTATTCAGGCAATATGTTATCTCACATTTATTCCCTGAGATGAAACGATATTCAAACAACCATCGATATTCTACATAAACATATTCAACATAAACTGCATTCTGTGGTTGTTGGTTCGATCTCCGCCGTGGAGAGATCTCAGAGGGAATAAAATAGGGAAATAAATCCGACAATATTTAAAAAAAACAAAACAAAAACGTTATAACGCCAACTTCTCCATCAAGAATAAATTCATCTTTTTGGAATACTTTTTAAAAAAATTTTCTTCATAAACATAAATATAAACAATTTTTGACAATTGTCAGATGTTTGAGTGTGTGCCCCCCCACACCAATTGTCTTCTTACTCAGCGTCGATGGATAGGTATTTACCCAACCCCTTCATTGTGAGCAGGACTTGACACATGGACAATTGTTTTAAACGGAGTAGATCTGGTTTGAATCAGTTTTCTTACCCATAGTCGGTAGGAAAGTAATTGGATGCATACTTTGCCAAGAGTATTAGCGCTATGTGAAATACAAACAGCCTCATCCTGGATTTGAACTCGGATCTACGAGTCCATTTTCTACGACTCTAACCATTACACCACGCACCTCCATATTTCAAACTGCATAAGTGTTGAAATAATAATAGAAAAATAAATCGATGCCTTTTTTTTCCTGAATCGCCAAAACGATGAGTGAAAGAAATCTCCTTTCTTCATGATGAACATGTTTTTATTTCCAACTTAGATCACGTACAGAATGAAGAGTTCCTATCAAATAACAATGCTTTCCCGACAAAGTTTCAATTGGGGGAAAAAAAGAAAGACGTCAGATGATTTCTTGTGAGTGAAGCATTTCTAACCGACACAATCGACAGTTCAATAATATTTCTCCATTTTAAGACGAAACTTAGAGAGTGGATTAAACACACACACACACACACACACACACACACACACACTCTCTCTCTCTCTCTTTCTCTCTCTCTCTCTCTCTCTCTCTCTCTCTCTCTGTGCTTACGTGTTTATATCAAATAATCTGAAATTCTCTTTGATAAACTGATAATCGATATGGATTAAGAAGATGCCAAACAATTGTGGCGAATGAGATCAATAAGTGACACAGAGGAAATAAAGTTTGGAAATATTTAACTGATGATCGATTAAAAATAAAAAAGGAATCAACAAGATGGAATAAAAAAAATGTCTCATGGGTTGAAATTCTATTTCCAGACTTTATACCTACTCTCCATAATTATAATCTCATGTTTCAAACCAAATTTATATTAATACCTGGAATACCCGCCCCTACATACAGAGAAAATTATGTTGTAACTAGCAGTACCTGTGGATATACCGCAATACTATGGTATATCCACAAATTTAATTATTACATAGTTTGATATGTATTATCTGCGTTATTCGGACTATTGTCCCCATCTTCATTGTTATTTGTACAACATTTCGGCTGATATACCCTCCGGCCTTCTTCAGGTATTTCTTGTCGGACTCGGGAACCTTCTTGTCCAATTGGACACATGGCCGAGTGGATAAGGCAGTTAGGTTAAGACAGTTCTAAGTGACAGTTATCTCTGGAACCCGAGTTCAATCCTGAGTGAAAGCAGTTAGAAAATAATTAATTAACACAACTCCTACCCCAGCTATGGTTAGCGGAATGAGAACAGGATACCCCCTTGGAATAAATAAAGGGTTAGGTTCAAAGTTCCGTGATGCTCCCGAATACGACAAGAAAGTTCCCGAGTTCGAAAAGAAGGTTCCCGAGTCCGACAAGAAATACCTGAAGAAGGCCGAAGGGTATATCGGCCGAAACGTTGTACAAATAACAATGAAGATGGGACAATAGTCCGAATAACGCAGATTATACTAATCTTCAAGCCTCATCTCAAACATTCAGAGAAATAGTTTGATATGTTTATTTAAGAGCTATTGCGAATAATTACTTAATTAATGACTGATACGTTTTTCTCGATGGTCTAATTGGGAGCAGAACTTGTTCGAATTGATCGTATGCTTCTATGAAAAGACCTTACTGAAGAAAACTTAATTTCTAATCCTATCATATATACTCTATCAGGACATGTCGATATAACACACTATGATAATTTTTTTATTACTGTGTTTTATATGTTTACTTAAGAGCTATTGCAAATAGTTCAATATGTAAAAATTATGATAATCTTGATTTAAGTCTCTCTCTCTCACTTTTTTCTTTCCTTCTTTTTATCTTTTCCTTGTGTTCGATTGAAACAGATTAGCGTTATCGCTACCGCGCTCACTCTCTCTCTATCTTTCCCTACTGTCTTTTTTCTTTCTTTCTTTCTTATATTTTTTCTGTGTATCATGTCCTCTTTCTTTATAATAAAAACGGAATTGTCCATTATTTAGCTGAGTTGACGACACTCATAACAAATAACAATTCGGTGGATAAGCAGCATCAGATAATCAGGATTTACATTTTTGCATTTCATCTTGGACAATTTGGACGGTCTTATTTTGAAACCAGAGAGTGTTGCAAGATGATAACAGTCATACAAATAAGGAACATGAGGATTAAAGTATAGATAGATAGATTAGTATCACCGTTACTTTCATGTTCCTAATATTTTTTAAGTGGTTAGGGAATCACGTTCATTGTTCATTTATATTTATATTTTCAAGTTGTTATTTAAGAGTCTTTTTTAAAGATCTATTTGACCCATAGATAGGACCCTAATACTACCACTCCGAGTCAGAGTGGACCCGGTTTGGTTTGTTTGGTTTGTTTTTGCTTTACGGCATATCAACCTCAGTGGGTCATTTAATGCCAACAAAGTTTTGAAATAAATTCATTCTTAATGGATACTCACTTTTTCTTATAAACACATTTTCCTATTTAACCCATAGATGGGACCCTAACAGGTACTACCAACCCGGGTCAGAGTGGACCAGGGAGCAATGGTGATGAAGGGGTGCTCCACATTCCCCAAACCTCCAAAACTGGAACCTCACCATCAGATTGAGTTTAATGTCATCCCAGGACATGAAGATCCTCAGCCACCTCCTTCTAGCACCCATATGATAAAAAGGGGTTGGGGTTTGTCATAAGGGAAATAGGGTTGGGGCAATCATATAGGTGCTAGGGCTTGACGTTAGCAGCCGACCGATCGGAGGAGGCCTTTCCGACCGCCGGAATAGCACAAGTAAGGGTCTAAGTGGAGTATTGCATGTCATGGACTGCTCAGCCACCGGGGTTCCATACTTAAGCATCATGGGTCGCCACTCACGGCCAACAGGTGGCCTCATTGGGAGAGTCTTACCCCTCTGTAGAGATGCAGTCGGTGCATTTTAACGCCCCAGCCGACAGGGCGGAGAGTGGACCCGGGAGTAACGGCAATGAAGAGGCACTTCTAACTCCTCCGAATTTTATAAGAAGTGCATCGAGATCATCTTAGGTCTTTTCAAAGAGGAAAATACGTTGTGTCATCAACAAAGATCTGTATGACAACAGTATTAATCTTATTATAATGGAGATTGTGGGTTTGTCTGACTGTAACCGAAACTATATTACTAATCAAGTCACAATTCTTTTTGTTATTTATACCACATTCTCCATGATTTTATTTTTAATTTAAACTTCAATTATTAATAACATTTTTTTACATCATTAAGACTGTTGACCATATCTACAAACTATTAACATGCAATTGTATTTATATATACAACAAAATAGTGGTTTACAGTGTGAATGGGAAGTCTAATTTGCATATTGATCTTAAAAATTTGATTTTAATAAATATATGCTTAGTATTATTGATTTCTAATTGTTTGTTTTTATCTTATTGAATATGAGCAAAAATCTTGGGATAAATCTTAAAAGAAATCCATTAACAAGAAGAAATAACTGTAAATTTATTCTTTACTTCCTATTTTAACTAAATAGTTAAATTAGGAAAATTTACCAATGAAAGACGGGAGTAATGGAAAATGATGGAAGAGTTAGTTTCAAAGTTGTTCTATTTTTCAATCATACCTCCTCTGTTCCAAATCTTTTTATCTGCATACTTATTCAGTTTCATTAGACTTTCTAATTTAATATATTTTATTATAACAAAACTTAAATACTTGCACCCGGAGGGTGCATATATTTGCTAGTATGATTAACAATATCAAGGGAGATCATTTACGAGGTGTGTCTGAAAAGTAATGAGACTGTTGTCACAGAAAATTCATTTAAAATCCAAACAACAAAGTAAATGTTTTCTCCTCCAACGTAGTCCCCTCCTCTTGAATCTAATGTACTTTCTCAAACAGTACGAGTTACTAGAAAAAAATGAAGCTGCTACGATAATTTCGTAAATTCCTACCAACACACAAAACCTTCAGTAGACACAAGAAGTAAAGACTACAACAGAGTGTCAAGTCCTTCGACGTCACATAGGTGAAGCCTGTAGGAGAACTCCTACCCTACGTCCATTCGTCGGTTATTAAAATGTCTCGCTGCTATCTTATGCAAATAAGTCTGTAGCATAAAAATGGCAGTTTTGAGAACGGTTCTCAGAAAGTAGATCGACATGCGAGACAGCGAACGCGTTTAGCTTCCGGTAAGTCACTATCACTTCTATTACACTCCCCCCTTCTCTGTCACGCTTCTTTGCCCCGCTGGAAGGACTCTTCTGGTATGTCTCTCAGCTCCGTCGTTACGGTTCTCTTGATGGTCTCAACGCATTAAAAACGAGCCCCCTTGATGAGCACTTTCAGATTGAGAAAAAGAAAAAAAAGCCACGATTTGTCCCGCCAAAACTGTCGTCCCTTCCCGCGCACTTCACAAGATGAAGGGACTTTTGAATGCGTTGAGACCATCAAACAGTAAACACCGTTCTTTAATTGGCCAGGGAGACTTATTATTATACCCCCCCACCGCTACCCTCTCATTCTAGTTACTATTAGTATTACCACTACTACAACTAGTACAACCATAAAAACTCTACGTTCTATGTATGATAAAGCTAAACTATAATATAAAAACTGAAATCAATTGTAGTCAAGTATAAAA
>CM042159.1:74234697-74259697 GCA_023376005.1 Doryteuthis pealeii | reverse complement strand
AGTCTATCCCCTTTTCAATAGCGCTATACCAAGGAGATTGTTTTTTAGCATCTGAGGTGGAGCGCCACACCTACCATCAGCTCCTTACTTTACCGCACAGATCCCTGTGCTACTCACACGCTGAGTTGGCGGGGACCGGTATCGAACTAGGAACCTTGTTGTTTCTAGCCGAACGCTCTACCGACTGATATATATATTATATATATATATATATAATATATATATATATATATATATATATATATATATATAAGGATAAATCAGTTAGTGATTCTTTTTACCTTACTCTTAATCAGATTTATAGGACCAGTTTAGCTCAATCGGTAGAACAGCCGACTAGGAACCACAAGGTTCCGCGTTCGATACCAGCCCTCGCCAACTCAGCGTATGAGTAGTACAGGGATCTGTGCAGTAAAATCAGGAACTGATGGTAGGTATGGTGCTCCAGCTTAGACGCCAATACAATATCTTTCGTCTAGTACTTGTGAAAAGGGGATAGACTCCCTGGCTGTCTGGCTGATATCGACTATAAGCAACCCTAGCGTTTTTTATGATTAGATGTTGTTAACTTACGTAAAGTGACTTGTCTTTTCTCTACCGAATATTCTGTGTTGGGTTACCTTCTTTTGGATAGCCTTGTAGAGAATTATCTTCCCTTTGCCTAGAAGAGTTATCTTCCCACTGTGTTGCCGTTTGTTTCCACTAGGGGACCTCTGGTATATAGGCGGCTGATTCAAATGCTTCCTTCTCTCTTTCCTTACTGCCTCTGAACGAGCACATGGGTTAGACTTATGTCTACCCCATTTTCGGTGGGGCTTTGACCCCCTCCCTTACATTACTGTAAGTCTTTTATACAGCATGGACTATACTTTAGTTCCATGTCTGTAACATTTATATTTTATGTACATTTGGGTATCTCGTTTATACCTAAATATTGTATCTTGTATTTACCATTCATGAATGTGTCCTTTTATCTCTACTCTTATATCTTATTTGTATCTTATGTATCTATGTACTTTATGTATCTTATAGTTACCATGTGCTGTACAAATATTAAATGTTTTGTCTCACAACGTGTCGGAGCTGTTATTCAATTATTAACTTTGAATCTTACAGCCTAATGCATTATATGAATATGGGTGATAACTTTGAACTAGTACCCTGCTAATTCTTATTCTGTACACACAACCTATGCCCAGTTCCCATGACCCACCCCAATCTATGATACACCGCCCAAATCTAAGATGCAGGGTCTCCACTCTACTACATATCAATTTTCATAAAGTAGTATTTATAGAAAATATATGAAACCCGCTCTTCCGGGGACCCCAAGGAGGCTTGAGGTCAGGGGGTTCGGGGGAAGAACGCGTTGGCCCTGAATGTACTTTGTTATAAGAATAGATATCTTTTTGGTTATATTTGTTGTTGTTATTAGTCGAATAATAATAATAATAATAATAATAATAATAATAATAATAATAATGGAGTTGGTGCCCTTGGAACAGTCCACAAGGGTTTGGAAAAAAAGACTGGAGGGATTGGAAATCAGAGGAAAAATCGAGACCATCTAAACAACATCATTGTTAAGATCGACTAGAATATTCAGAAGAGTCCTGGAGACCCGACGAGGTGTGTTGTCATTCAGCATCCAGTGAAAGACCAACAGCTAAAGTTGGTGGGAAAAATACATAATAATGATAATAAAAATGAAAATATCGTCATGTATTTCGAAAAATATGGGTTTCTAATTCATAAAATCAACTCAGACCTTTAATCGTTTATGAATGAAATGTTTGTAAATGAAACGTTTATGAATGAAATATTATGAATGAAATATTTATGAATGAAACATTAAGTATATTTGCAATAGGAAAGTTATAAAGTCTTGCAGCATGAAGGTTTTCTTTCTCTAAGCACAAATATTAAAAACGAAAAACAAAACAAAACAAAAAAATAACTACAACAAAAAACAAACTAATCAAAATTACTTCAAATGAAGCTGCGTAATAAAAACGTGTGTGCAGGTGTTAATATTAATTAGTGCCTAAACAAGGTGAGAATAACATACAGGTATATTAATTAAGAAAAAAAATCAATTTTTTAAAGGATACAAATTTCGTTTATACAGAAATAAATACAAAGTTATAAAAAATTGGCAGAAGAGTTCATAGGCTGACCAAGATATTCCCACGAAATGTAACCGAATGACGTTTACTTTTCAACATAGTGTCCTTTGCGGTTCACACACTTCCATCGGTGTTGCAGTGCTTGGATCTCATAGGTAAAAAAGAAAGAAAAAAGACATCTACAGCAGATATGAAGTCATCATATAAACTTTTTGGCCTATGAACTTTTCAGCCCTACAACCCCCGTACAAAATATTTTACAGAAAAAAAAATTCAAAATGTCGTTTAATAATGAAATTATTTCTCATTAATAAATTATTATTATAATATCAATTATATTATTTATTATTATATCAAATTATATATTAAAAATTATATTATAAATATTATTATATTTATTATATTAAAATTATATAAATATTATTATTATCATATTAAAAATATTATTATTATTATTATTATTATTATTATTATTATTATTATTATTATTATATTATTATTATTATTATTATTATTATATCAAAAATTTATATTATTATTATTTATTATTATTATATTATTATTATTATTATTATTATTATTATTATTATTATTATTATTATTATTATTATTATTATTATTATATATTAAAATTATATCATTATTGTTATTATATTAAAATTATATTATTATTGTTATTATATTAAAAATTATATTATTATTATTATTATATTAAAATTATTATTATTATTATTATTATATTATTATTATTATTATTATTATTATTATTATTATTATTATTATTATTATTATTATTATTATTCACTCCTTTTGAGTTTTTCACATCAGCATTAGCTGATGGCCATTCTCTGGAGTCTGAGTGACAACAAGTCTCCTTAGTTCTCCAGGACTCTTCTGAGTATTCTTGCTGTCACTCAACCTCCAGTGAACCACCAGAGTATCTTGGTCAGCCTATGAACTCTTCTGCCAACCCCCGACGTTTCTTTTCAATATGAAGGTAAAATACAAAATGATAGATTATTATTATTATTATTATTATTTATTATTATAAGCGTTAGTAATGAAGTCATTTTGTGGTTATTTCCTATAACTCCAACACAAAAAGGGGAACTACTCTGGATGACTGATAAATTATTTATTTATTTATTGATCTACTAGGAATAAAGAAGATGGGGTTAGGGTTTAGGGTTAGGGTTAGGGTTAGTTTAATGGGAAAATAAATAAATAAATAATTCATCAGTCAATCAGAGTGATTCCCCTTTTTTATGATGGAGGAAATAACACATTTTGTTGTTAAAGCGATCATTTTTTCATTCTAGTTATTCCTTTTTTTGTCAGTGAATGATAATTATGTATTAGAACTCGGTAATTATGAACTTTTGTTTAGTAAATTAGGGTGTCCCAGAAAAAACAGAACCTACAAATTTTGTAATAAAACTGTTAATTTTAACTGGGGGGGGGGTTAGGGTTAGGTTTAAGGTTAGGGTTGGGTTGGGGTTTAGGGCTTAGGGTTAGTTTAATGGGAAAATAAATAAATAATTTGGGTTCTGTTTTTTTCTGGGTCACCCTGTACAGAGTGACCCAGCAAAAAACAGAACCCAAATTATTTATTAATACCCTAACCCTAACCCTAACCCCCTAGTTAAAATTAACAGTTTTATTACAAAATTTGTGGGTTCTGTTTTTTCTGGGACACCCTAATTTACTAAACAAAAGTTCATAATTACCAAAGAAAAAAAAAAGAAAAAAAAAAGGCATCTACAGTAGATATATGGTCATTATAATAACTTTTCAGTCCTTCAACCTCGTACAAAATATTTCACAGAAAAAATTTCAAAATGTTTATTAAAAAAAAAAAAAAAAAAGAAACTGAATATAAAGTAATTATTTTAGTTATTAGCATGAAATATCTCATTGATAAATTGTACAGTTACACACAATTATTATTATTATTATTATTATTATTATTATTATTATTATTATTATTATTATTATTATTATCATGAGCGTTAGTAATGAAGTCATTTTGTTATTAAAGTGATCATTTTTTCATCTTAGTTATTCCTTTTTTGTTGTCAGTGAATGAATGATAAGGATATATTAGAATTCTATTGTTATTCGGAATGTCGTTAAATCTGCTGCTCTGCGTATTGCAAAAAAAGAAAAAAAAGAAAAAGAAAAAAAAAAGTGACTGTCTATTCATGCGCATGCGTGTGCATATTTTTGGTTTTCAACTGAGAAGGGGTGTATGTGGGTACCTGCAGTGGTTTTGTTAGACGCATCCTCCGTACAGATAATTTTGTTGCGGTCATTGTCAATTATGACACATTGTTGAACTGAAAAAAGACGAAGGGTTGCAACCATTGAAAATGTGGACTCACTAAGCACGGCACAAAACGAAACGAAACAATTTAAAAAAGAGAATTTTGACGAAAGCAGACAATAGATAACAACAACAACAACAACAATAATAACAACAATCCTAAGAAAAAGCTGGAAAATGGCGGCACAATGGAAAAAAATATGTTATACTTATTTTATTTATATCTTAATTGGTTTCTAAATAGATAACAACAACAACAACAAAAACAACAACAATCATAAAAAACAAGAAGGAAAGCTGGGAAAATGGCGTCAAAATAAAAAGATATTTCCTATAGAAAATGATATATGAATGGACTATTAAAGAGGCATTAAAAAAACAAAACTAGCAAGAATATGCGCTCTCCATAGGGCGTAAGCATTTAAGTTTTAACGTAATGAAATATATTAAACTAGAAAGACTAACGAAATTAAATAAGAACGTATATAAAAAGATTACACTTGTTCTAATTATATTTTAATTGGTTTCTATATAAAATCATTCATAGGATTGATTTTAATACGTTGGTGAATAAAAAAGTAAAGTCATCGGGGCGGCCTAATGTCGGTATCAGCCAGACAGCGAGGGAGTCTATCCCCTTTTCACTAGCGCTAGACCAAGGAGATTATTTTAGCGTCTGAGGTGGAGCGCCACACCTACCATCAGCTACTTACTTTACCGCACAGATCCCTGTGCTACTCATACGCTGAGTTGGCGAGGGCCGGTATCGAACTAGGAACCTTGTGGTTTCTAGCCGAACGCTAACAATAATATTATGACTAATATCACCAATTAATTATTTATTAAACCCGCTTTTGTTAAAACCAGTATGCAAACCTTTATTTATTACTGATATATAAGACATATTGCAGTATTTCAAATGCACTAATAACATGGGCTGTTTTGAGGCAAATCATCCTCAGATTTTCATGGTGACCTCATTAATAAATAAGCTTTATTCTATGTATCAATGATTTTGAACATAGATTAAATACTCATTGATAATTTTACGCAATTCCTGAGGGTAGTGTGGCGTAAGCAGTGAGGTAATTTCAGTTACAGACATTCACCGAATCTCCATTATAATAAGATGACAATTTAATTTTTATATTGTGTGATTATCACTGACAAAGTTAAATTTAAAAATAGTTGTCTACGTTAATAATTAGGAAGTGTTTGTCTGTCCTCCATAGACGGCTAAATAGTTTGATGCAGGGCTACCAAATATCAAATTAAATTAAATCAATGAAATAGATCACTAATTAGGACTAAGCCTATTCTAGTAACGGATTTAACAGGTTTGAATTCAGTTTTCCTTCTCCTAGACTGGTTGCCTAACCAAGGTTAAAGAGCCAGTGAAATAGATCACTAATTAGGACTGGGCCTATTCTAGTAGTGACCACTTCAAGTGGATTTAACAGGTTTGAATTCAGAGTTTTCCTTCTCATAGACTTGATGTCTAATTAAGGTTAGAGACCTAGTCTACCCTACTAATTACCCATAGCTGGAGGGAGAGTAGTTGGATTTATAGATTTCCCAATGGTATTAGCGCTATGTGAACTAGCTTCGTCCAGTATTTGAACTCTGGTCGACGAGTCCATTTCCCATGACTGTAACCATTACACCACACAACTCCAACATGGTATGCATATTAAAGGAACTGACTAAGGGAAAATACAAAATTATTCTTCATGGGGAAAGGGTTAATCTAATCGAATGTATTTTCTAACAACAGACACTAATAAGCGATAATCAATGTTCATGCATGACGTAACTAATCGTATAAGTTTTTAATGTTAAAACTTGAAAAGAAAAAAATCTCACTAAAATAATTATTTATACTAGCAAATATATGCACCCTCCGGGTGCAAGTATTTAAGTTTTGATATAATAAAATTAAAATATCATATTAAATTAGAAAGGCTAATGAAACTGACTAAGAATGCAGATAAAAAGATCTGCAACAGAGGGGGTATAATCGAAAAATAGAACAACTTTGAAACTAACTATTCCATCATTTTCCATTACTCCCCTCTTTCATTGGTAAATTTTCCTAATTTAACTATTTAGTTAAAATAGGAAGTAAAGGATAATATTACAGTTATTTTCTTGTAAATAAATTTCTTTTAAGATTTATCCACGAGATTTTTGTTTATATTTCTTAAGATAAAACCAAACAATTAGAAATCAATAATACCAAGCACATATTTATTAAAATAAAATTTTAAATATCAATATGCAAATTAGCCTTCTCGTTCAAACTGTAAACCGCTATTTTGTTGTATATATAAATACAATTGCATGTTATTAGTACGTAGATATGGTCAACAGTATTAATAATGTAAAACAATTTTATCAATAACTGAAGGTTTAAAAGAATGAAATCATGGAGAATTTGACGTAAATAATTAAGGGAATTGTGACTTGAGTAGTAATATAGTTTCGGTTACAGACAGAAAAACACACAATCTCCATTATAATAAGATTTAATTGAATTTAAATAATTTTATTTATAAGTTGTTCTTAAATCTGAAGGTGTAAAATAATCAGATAATATTATTGGTTAGTTAGGACTAACATGAATATATCATTATTGGTTAGTTAGGACTTAAAATCTGTACACAAAACAAAAATGATTAAATCAATAAATCTCTTAAATGTCATTCCTTTTTTTAAAGATTGGCGCAACACAATCTTCCAAACCCAATTTGACCATTTATCGTACTAAGCTATACTTAATTAATATCTTAAACTCATTGCATTAATCTGCATGTAACACCTGAACTGATCGACTAGAAATAATTTTAGAATATTAATTCGTTTCGGGATTAAATGAAGAGTAAAGTGCTACCTTGACTTACGAGTGACCCAACTTACGAGTCTTTTGAGTTACGAGCTAAAATTTGAGGTACTTGCGAGCTTCAGATACGCTTCTTCTACACTGGTTGTCATACCAAGGTTAAAGAACCCGGCGTCCCCTGCTATTTACCCATATCTGGAGGGAGAATATTTGGATGTATACCTTTCCCAAGAGTGTTTCAGTTGTTGTATACTCTGACTAAAATCCTCAGCGGACCTGAGCATCTGGACCCCCCCCCATCTAAAATTTTTTGTTTTTAATTTTTTTTCCTTTTCTTCAATGGATTATTATCGATTACATACCAATCTATCAGATTGTAAAAAAAAAAAAAAAAACAATTCAAAAAATTTCTTTATTTTTCGAGTTTTCAGGGGTGTTCATTTCCCCGTATAAGTTTATCGTAAATCGATCCCCCATATCGGAACCGCTTAAAAAGATTTTTTCTTTGTAATTTTTTTTTCTCCAATGGATTATTATCAGATTGTAAAAAAAAAAAGAATTCTAAAAAGTTATTAATTTTTTTGAGTTTTCAGGGGTGCTCATTTCCCCGTATAAGTTTATAGTAAATCGATCCGCCATATCGGAACCGCTCTATCTTAACAGTTGGGCTGAATTTGCACAAAGGTATCAAAATTAAGGTGACACAGAAAAAACAGAACCCACAAATTTTGTAATAAAACTGTTAATTTTAACTAAGGGGGTTTAGGGTTAGGGTTAGAGTTAGGGTCTGGGGTTAGGGTTAGGGGTTGGGGTTGGTGTTGGGGTTTAAGGTTAGTTTAATGGGAAAATAAATAAATAATTTGGGTTCTGTTTTTTCTGGGCTACCCTAACTTTGACACCTTTGCACAAGTTCAGTTCGGGCGGTTCCGATATGGGGAATCGATTTACTATAAACTTATATGGGGAATTGAGCACCCGTGAAAACTCAAAAAATATAGAACTTTTAAGAATTTAAAAAAAAATCTGATAGATTGGTGTGTAATCGATAATAATCCACTGAAGGAAAAAAAAAATTCTTTTTTAGCGGTTCCGATATGGGGGGTCGATTTACGATAAACTTATACGGGGAACTGAGCACCGCTGAAAACTCGAAAAATAAATAACATTTTTGAATTATTTTTTTACAGTCTGATAGATTGGTGTGCAATCGATAATAATCCATTGAAAGAAGAAAAAAAAATTAAAAACAAAAATTTTAGATGAGGGGGGGTCCAGATGCTCAGGTTCGCCAAATCCTCATCTTAGTTATTATCAAAGTCCAAAAGAATGTCACAGTACAAATGAGTGCTCCATCTTATGAATTTTCCGAGATACGAACATAATTTTCCGAGATACGAACATAATTTTCCGAGATACGAACATACATTCAGTTGATGTTTGGCTTTGTGTTAAGATCTAAATAACTAATTTCAAAAAGACAAGCATTTGATCATTTCTTTGAATTTTTTTTAGATGAGGCTTGACAATTAGTATTATTTTTATTATTCGGACTATTGTCCTCATATTCATTGTTATTTGTACTACGTTTCAACCGATATCACCTCAGGCCTTCTTCAGGTATTACTTGTCGAACTTCTCGAACTCGGGAACCTTCTTGGGCTCGGGAACCTTCTTGTCGAAATCAGGAGCCATCACGAAACTTTGAACCTAACCCTTTATTCAGTCCACTGGGGTATCCTATTTTCATTCCGCTAACTATAGCTGGGGTACAGGTGTTAAGCTGCGTTAATTATTATTCTACCCCCGTGGACTCAATAAAAGGTTAGGTTCAAAGTTCCGTGATGGCTCCCGATTACGACAAGAAGGTTCCCGAGTCCGAAAAGAAGGGTCTCGAGTCCGACAAGAAATACCTGAAGAAGGCCGGAGGTTACATCGGTCGAAACGTTGTACAAATAACAATGAAGATGAGGACAATAATTCGAATAATAAAAATAATACTAAGCATTTGATTGTCTAAATGGCCAAGGAATTTGGTAATCAAATCTTTAGGGTTCATGAGTGAATTTATTTTGGGAGAAAAAAGAAAAGAAGAAAAGCAGAAAGAGAGACGAAAGTTATCGAATTTAATAAGAAAATGTTTTACCTCCATCAATTTCAGGTGTTTTGACACTTATATCGTTGATGCTGACTTGGCCGAACATTGACCAAAATAAACTATAAAATGTGTGTCGTAAACTGAAAAAGAAAAAAAAAAAAGAAACATTAAGAAAAATAAACTATAAAATGCGTGTCGTAAACTGAAAAAAAGAAAGAAAAATTAACAAAAATAAACTTTAAAATATGTGTTGTAAACTAAAAAAGAAATAAGAAAGAAGAAAGGAACACCACCAAAATGTCAAAACACAACAAAAAAAAAAAAAAAAAATTCTAATTAGTAAAGCAATAATAACATTCGATAGAAGTTATAAGTTTTGTAATATTTTGGTAACCTGCTAGTTTTTAGAAAAAACCCCCAAAACTCAGGGAACTAATGCCACACAGTCTGGAGCTAGTTCATTCGAATTATTACTTGTTCTGATCCTGCGCTTCAACAAACAAGTGAGGTGAGAGATTCAATGAAGAAGTTTTTTTCCCTCAAAGGACAAGTGTTGCATACCTCTTTCCTTACTTACTTCTATTCTTCTTCTGGCGTCTTTGATATCTTAAGTTCTTTTAGCGTCTTTTCTAACATCTCTTCTAGCATCTGGACTTCGTCTTGGAGATTTCGTGTCTGGTCTTCCATTGGGGATTTCTCTTTATCAGAAGCCCCGTGTCATTGGTAGTTTTTAGATAATAACACAAGACTTCGATTTACTTAGATCATATTTTATTCGGAAATCCCCACCAGACTACCTGCGCAGATTGAGCCGGCCGCGTGCATAACACGACTTACCACTGTCGTGGTTTTTGGCCGACTGCCTAAACATCTCTTTCTAATCTAAACCGGAAGAGGGTCTTCTCCACCGATTCTCACGGTATCCACCAGAAGGAGGATCAGGACAGGTCAAGCCTTGTCACTTATCCTTCAAGGCCGTGGGCTGCAACTTATAACAGCCATTTTGATTTCTACACTACTGTACATAAATATTAGGAATCTAATAATTATGTAACACAAGAACAGGTATCAACGTTGTATAAGTAGAATAGATTGATCTGCCCCTGTGTATAGTCTGAACAGAGTGATCTGCCCTTGTCAGAGGAATATAAACAAAAGAGAAGCATCCATTTGCAATTGGGCTCACGACGTCTGAACACTTCCCTCGTACTTTATAAACGTGGGATCAAAAACCTAGCGGAAATGTTATTTCATGAAGTATATAGTCCTGACCTAGATCTCTCAGATTATTACAGGATGCTCTAACAACCAAGAGAAGGTGGAAGCTTTAGTGAAGGAGTTCTTCGCTTTGAATGACAAGAACAGGTATCAGTGTAGGATCAAAGAATTGTCAGAATGGTGACCTCATCCGGCATGTAGACCGGACGTAGATCCCTCTGATTATTGCTTGTATTATCCATGGCTCACATCCTCCGCACGGGATGTTCCAGCAACCAAAAGAAAGTGGAAGCTTTAGTGGAGGAGTTCTTCCCCTCGAAGGACAAGAGCTAGTATCATTTGAAATAAAATATCAGGGAGAAATGTGGCTTCAGAAGGTGCAATACGATCGTATCTTCTTTTGTTGTAACTTGTTGAAGAATAAAGCAAATAATTTGGATTATTTGGATTATTCGGACTATTGTCCTCATCTTTCTTGTTATATACACATGTGCAGAAGGTCAGGGGATGCATCGGCTAAAATATTGTGTATATAACAATAAAGATGAGGACAACAGTCTGAAAAATCCAAATAATACAAATTATCACGCTTCATCTAAAAAATTCAACAAGAGAACCCGAAGAAGGCCAAAGGTCACATCAATCAAAACTTTGTGTATATCACAATAAAGATGAGGATAACAGTCTGAAAAAGTGTGGCACGCATACAACACTCATGCAAAGTACAAAAACTGATGTTTAGTTCATTATAACTGAGCAGAAGGACTCACATTACTGATAATTGAGATGAGGCTTGACGATTAGTATTATCTGCATTATTCGGACTATCTTCATCCCCATGGATTCATGCATTTCTCAAGGGTATTAGTGCAAAGTTGAATAAAAACAGCCGCGTCTAGGATATGAACTATTTCCTACTATGATAATCGTTACGCTAAGTGCGCATCCGGCATTTAATGGCATATCAACTTTGTGGATCCCCATCTTCATTGTTATTTGTACAACGTTTCGGCCGATATCCCCTCCGGCCTTCTTCAGGTATTTCTTGTCGGACTCTTAGTGGAATGAGAACAGGATTCCCCCGTGGACTAAATAAAGGGTTAGGTTCAAAGTTCTGTGATGGCTCCTGATTACGAAAAGAACGTTCCCGAGTTCGAAAAGAAGGTTCCCGAGTCCGAAAAGAAATACTGTACAAATAACAATGAAGATGAGGACAATAGTCCGAATAATGCAGATAATACTAATCTGATGTTTAGTTCATTATAACTGAGCAGAAGGACTCACATTACAGATAATGATTGAATAGAATGAGTTCTGAGGTGCATGAATAGTGAAATCTGAAATATCCCATCATACAGGTGAAAAAAAAAAATATCAAGAAAATTTGGAACAACCTAGGGGAAAATTTGGTTGGCAAAGAGTTAAATATTTGAATAATCATACTTCCATGAAAAAAAAAAAAAAAGAAAGAGAGAGAAAAAAAAAAAAAAGAAAAACAGAAGACAAAACCAACATTTCTGTATACAGTTCTAAACAGAACTGTAGCCACTCAACTCCCAATAATTGAACAGTTCATTTGTCCAAATATCACAATAATATCCAACCAGTCAACGGCATACAATTTCATTAATCAGTTGCTAAACCGTTAAATTCACCCGAGTGTGAACCCTTCACTTAATTTTGAAGATCTGACCAAGGGAGGAGTCGACACACAAAATGTTCAAGGGTTATAATACCATGCCAAGAAACAAAAATTACAATAAAAAGAAGCAGTATGCAATTCAAGCAGATATTGATTAGAAGGAGTTTCTCTGACCATCCATCTAGCCAAAGTAAGAACCATGTCAGGCTCAGCTACAAGGATCCGTCCTTAAGCATCCCAGGTTGCCATCCACGACTAATAGGTGGCCCAATTGGGGGGATTTTAGCCATCTACAGAGATGCAGTCTGTGTATCCTATATATATTTACCAACCCCTCCGCATGAACAGGATGTAACACAAGGTCAATTTCTTCAGCAAAGTTTAACAGGTTTGAATTCAGAGTTTTCCTTCTCCTAGACTGGTTACCTAGCCACAT
The DNA here is from genome assembly GCA_023376005.1 of Doryteuthis pealeii. NCBI lineage: Eukaryota > Metazoa > Mollusca > Cephalopoda > Myopsida > Loliginidae > Doryteuthis > Doryteuthis pealeii. Next base: position 74,247,018 of record CM042159.1, on the reverse strand, counting down.
ATCTTTGTGAATTCTTGTACCGAGAGAATACAACAAAGAAAGTAACACTTTCAATCAAATTCTTAAACATCTTCTATTAATAATGGAGATTGTCTGTATTTCTGTCTGTAACAAAAACTACGTCATAGCTCTACGTCAAAGCTGACGTCTCAATATTTTTATGCTATATACACCCACAATTTGAGTAAGCAATTTTTAAAATTGTTTTTTTACTCTCGTCCTTTTTTTTTTTACAGTAACAAGAAGTTAAGTAAAAAGTTTACAAATAAAATACCTACGATTTTGTGTAAAATTGATGTGGAAAATATTCAAAATAATTGTTGGATTATTACATGCACGCAACATTTTATTTGAGAGGGACGGGGCTCAGTTTTCATTTCAAATTGTTTTATTTTTTTTTACTCCTTTAATAAATATGAGTATTTTGCTTACTTATGATACAAACCCTCTGACATTGAATTTTTAACTCCCACCCTCTTAGGCAATGTCTTTCAAAAATTAATTTTTACGACGCCCGGAGGGTGTTTTCTGTTGCTAGTAATTAATAATAGATATTCCAAATCCTTATAGATTTGCAACTTAACCCCTTGCCCACTTTAAGGCGCTCACAGCGGCTCACCCATGCAGAGTATATGAATAGATGCTTAGTTCATTATAATTGAGAAAAAGAACTCAGATTGCAATAATAATAATAATAATAATAATATTTCATTTGAACAGAATGAGAATCAAATAATCCACAAAGGTTGATATGCCATTAAATGCCGGATGCGCACTTAGCGTAACGATTATCATAGTAGGAAATAGTTCATATCCTAGATGCGGCTGTTTGTATTCAACTTTGCACTAATACCCTTGAGAAATGCATGAATCCATCTGTCCCCTCCCAGTAAATTGTTGGTTGGATTTTACGGCATGACAACTCATTGGGATATTTTATGCCGAAGACGTTATTGTTTTATTAATTCTTGTTAGGTAGTCAATTAAAAAAAAACAACAACACATATATGATAAAAAGGGTTGGGAGTTTGTGATAAGGGTTTGGGCAATCATATAGGTGCTAGGGTTTGACGTGAGCAGCTGATTGATCGGAGGAGTTCTCTCTGACTATCCGTCTAGCTTAAGTAAAGGATAAAGTGGAGTGTTGCATGTCATGGACGACCCAGCCACCATGATTCCATTCTTAAGCATTACAAGTCGCCACCCACGGTCAACAAGCAGATTTTACCCCTCTGCAGATGTGCAGTCGGTGTATTCTACAGTTCCATCCAACAGATCTATGAGTAAATTGGGAATGTGGGGATTATCTTTCCTTTACCAGGAAGAGTTATCTTCCCACTAGGGGACCTCTGGTATATAAGCGCCTAATTTAAACTTCTCTTCCTCTTTTCTACCTCTCCTCGTTGGTACCCACATGGGTTAGACAATTGTCATTCCCTTCTCGTTGGGGCTTCGGCCCTCAACGCCGGCTACTGGTCACTGTAAGTGATTTATACAGCATGGACTATTCATAGTCTCATGTCTGTACCTTTATATTATGTGTACTTTAATATTATCTTGTCCGTGACTTTTATGTATGTATGTTTATGTACACTATTCTATTCCATCTTCTATTGTTTATGTATCTTGTTTATTCATGTGCTGTATTATATAAAATGTTTTGTCTCAGAAATGTATCGGAGTTGTATGTTCAATTATAACTTTGAACCTTACAGGGGTAAACTGTAGATTAGACTGGGTTCTTTAGTCTTGGTTAGGTAACCAGTAGAGGAGAAGGAAAACTCTCAATTCAAACGAGCTTTACTCCGCTTAAAAATTGATAATGTTAATTACATTAAATTTGTGAAAATAGATAACTAATTAGGACTGAGTCTATTCTAGTAATGACCACCCCAAGCGGAGTTTAATAGGTTTGAATTAAGAGTTTTCCTTCTCCTAGACTGGTTGTTTAACCAAAATTACTATTTACCCATAGCTGGAGGGAGAGTAGTTAGATTCATACCTTTCCCAAGGGTATTAGCTCTATGTGAACTGTAGCTTCGTCCAGGATTTGAACTCGGGTCGACAAGTCCATTTCATATGACTCTAGCCATTACACAACGGCCTTGTGTCGCATATTTTCCCCTGGTGGAGGGGTTGGGTAAATGCATGTGCAATGCCCGTAAAATCACCCTGTCCATTTCTATTGATTCCCCCCCGATTCCCGCCAAATGACGTATCCAATTAAAGACATAAGTAAACAAACACTTACCCTTGGAATGCGCCTGCGGCATGAACATAGACTGGTTGGCCGTTCACAGACATTTTAAATTTTTGTGCACCGTAATACCAATAAAGATTATGTAGACCCACCATGAAGGCGAACAGAACCTGAAAAACAAACAAACAAAATAAAACAAGAAAGAATATAAACAAACAAAAGAAAGAAAAAGAAAGAAAGAAAAAAAAAGAAAGAAAAAAAGAAAGAAAGAAAAAGAAAAAGAAAGAAAGAAAAGAAAAAAAAGAAAGAAAAGAAAGAAAAAAAAAGAAAGAAAAAAAAAAAGAAAAGAAAAAAGAAAAAAAAAAGAAAAAGAAAGAAAGAAAGAAAAAAAGAAAGAAAAAGAAAAAAAGAAAGAAAAAAAGAAAGAAGAAAAAGAAAAAAGAAGAAAGAAAGAAAGAAAGAAAAAGAAAGAAAGAAAAAGAAAGAAAAAGAAAAGAAAAAGAAAGAAAAGAAAAGAAAAGAAAGAAAGAAAAGAAAGAAAAAAAGAAGAAAAAAAAAAAGAAAAAAAAAAGAAAAAGAAAAAGAAAAGAAAATTTCTTTGTAAAATAACGAGAATCAACCACCATTGTTTTTTTAAAAAAGTAAATCTGTCTGTTCTAACTTAATTTGCTTTTGTTTTGTTTGTCTTAATTTCATTGGTCGATTTTACAACGAACAGTTAATTGCTTGAGCGATCACAATTGGTAACTTATATTGTTGAATTGATTCACTTAAAACCGAACAAAGAAAACATAAAAACCTATTCAAAAAGAAATCCTTCTTCACCTTCGGTAAATGTTTTCGTTGTAAGAAATTTAAATTTGGCTCGAAATTACTCATTCTGATATAAACAAATTCTGTTTTCATCTAATTTGAATAATTAAATTGAATAAAATATTTTATTTATCGAACTTATTCAATGTATAACACGCACTTTTTTTCGTCTGATTTGAACTCTTTGCTTTGTTTAAATAGAATGGCGTACGGGGCTCTTTAACATTGGATAGGCAACCAGTTTAGGAAAAGGAAGACTCTGAATTCAAAATTGTTAAACTATGCTTAAAGTAATTGCTCGTGAAGGCGTTGGTAAATTCATAGATATAATTCACTTGATACTTAAATTATTATGTATACATTTTCTTAATATCGTACATATATAATATATATATATATATATATATATATATATATATATATATATATTCTCAAGGCATGTGTTATTGAACAACACGGAGTATTCTTTTTTCATTTTTTGTATGGATATTTTTTTTCCAGTCTTCTGTCTATCCTTTTTGAATCTGGATCGAGTTGATTCATGATATTTTTCATACTGATTTCCCGAGCGCTTTCGACTGTTGCTCCAGTCGTATTCATGGGGTTATGTAATTTGGTTTTTAGTTAATTTTTAGTTCTGTTATCTATGCTTTTATCAAATTCAGAGAGTCTATTATTTTTAAGAGGGGGGGTTAGGTAAGTGTTAGTTATTGAAGATATTTAATACGTTGTCTCCGACTTTAAAGGCTATTTTATTAATGTTAGTTTTTTTAAATTTTTAATGCATATGGCTTAGGATCTGTAGGCGTTTCTTCTTATTATTTTTGTAGATAATTTTAGTATTTTCGTTTAAGATTTTTCTAATTTCGGGGGAGGTGGATTTTTCTGGGTGTTTTTTAATAAAGTGTTGTTTTATGGAGCTTGTGTCGGAGAGATGGTATGTGAGAAGGATAGCCAGAAGACTGGAAAAAATATCCATACAAAAAATGAAAAAAGAATACTCCGTGTTATTCAATAACACATGTCTTAAGAATAATTTGCTGCCAAAATACACAAAATTTAATATATATATATATATATATTTGTGAATAAAAAGGCCTTAAATGCCATGAGTATCGTGGTTATGGACCATTTCCACTCGTGAGTATGCCCACGAGCTTCTTCAGACCACTGATATATTTTATTTAGACAGTCTAAATAAAAGTGGGCATACTCACGAGTGGAAATGGTCCATAACCACGATACCCATAGCATTTAAGGCCTTTTTATTCACAAATAACTTTGGTCTGTTTACAATAATTAAACATTGAGCTCTCATACGGAACCTGAACTCTACAACAAACTATTGGTAGAGAATTAGGACCCGCCTAGAATCACCCTGTACCAAGAAACTTGGTACTGCACCAAAGTATATATATATATATATATATATATATATATATATATATATATATATAATGAAGGTGAGTTATATATATATATATATATATATATATATGAAGGTGAATTACACACATATATCTATATCTATGAAGGCAAGTTAGTTATATATATATAATACATGTTTCCTGTTTTGATAATTATACCTGTCCTAAACAAAAGGACATAACTTTTTGACTCACCATCGTATATATATATATATATATATATATTATATATAATATATATATATTATATGGACTCTCCCGTCGATTTTCGACGCATGAGGGTTCATACACACAATGAACACCCACACAGTGATTTGTTTATAGTGGTGAAGGCTTGTGTTGGACCATCCACACTTGTTGGCACAGTCGATAGGAAAGAATTGGTGCATCAAGGGTTGCCACAAACCCAATCAACGACCGACCTCAGGAATTTTGAATTCAGAGTTATCCCTCTCCTAGACTGGTTACCTATATATATATATATATATATATATATATATATATATATATATATATATATATATTCTTTCAAGTTTTCTAACAATTGCTTTATGTCATCACCTTAAAAGACGTTAATGAGTTGTCCGAAAGAGTTTTCATTAGTAAACCAAGTACATTCAGTTCTTTTCTTAACCATTATGAACGCTGTTTATTATTTATCATTATTTGTCTTAACTATGGTGTTTGTCTTTGTCGCTAAGGTGACGCTACATAACGATTGGTTTTTGAAAAAAATATACATTTAACCAGCTAGGCAAACGTGATTTAGAATAAAAAATTGTTTTATCGATTTAAAGTAATTGTTTACTCATCAAAACCTTTTCGGACAACTCATTAACGCCTTTTAAGATGATAACATAAAAAATTGTTTGAAAAGTTGAAAGAAAAAAAACCCATAAGGATTCCATTATTTCAAACCAAATTTGTTTGAACACACACACACACACACACACACATACACACACACACACACACACACACACACACACAATTTTCCTAATAATAAAATGGAAATATTTAGAGCATGCCCACACCGAAATTTTTTTTTATATGGAATTGGACTAACCAAAACCTCAGACCGCCATAATTTAGGAATTCACACATATATATAAACGCACACAAAATAAAAAAAAAAAAAATCATCATAAAAACACGAGACTGAATGATGACAAATAGGAACGCCGGCGAATGAAGAAAGCAAAAGCAAGAACGAATAACAGATCACGTTCACACGAGGCACGAGTTAAAAAACTGTCCAATATTTTCAAAAAGTCAACGTCTCTGATGACGGATAAACATCTGAAACCATTGGTAAGACGAACTTTGTATTGGTGACTTAAATAAATAATATCCGCTTAAGAATTGCGGAGGAGTGAAGTAAATACATAAATTTATATGAAGTGTAATTATTCTTTTTATAGCGTTTCAGTGCTGTAAAATTTGGTAATAAATAACAGCTAATGATATCCGTTTAGATAGTATAATGTTCTTCTAGAAATAATGAAATACTGGTATCTTTGGTTTAGAAGAAAATTAACTTTGAATTTCTTGTGGTGTACTTATTTATGGGCGATATTGTATCTGTGTGAGTTAGAGTTTACGAGACCGACTTTATAAGGAGTATAACAAAGCTGCGTTATATGATGTCTGTTGTTACTCCCACTTATATTGGTGAGCTTGTTTGCAAAAGAAACACACACACACACACACACACACACACACACACACACACACACACAACAAAAACAAAAACGTAAACAAAAAAAAAAAACAAAACAAAAAAACAAAACAACAAGAACCAAAAACAACAAAACAATATTCTAGGGAGGGTAATTATAGTTGAATAAACATACACATGTACACATACTAACACAACACACACACACACACACACACACACACACACACACACAGAGAAGAGAGAGAGAGAGAGAGAGAGAGAAGAGAGAGAGAGAGAGAGAGAGAGAGAGAGAGAGAGAGGCGGGGGTTATGTTATTTTTGTTTTTGAAGCATTTTTAAGTAAAATAAATTATTATTTATATTTTTGAAGGCAATTACAATGCGTATATCGTATAAAATTCGATAATTATTGAAAATAATCATGACAAGCAAACTCGGCGAATAACGCGTGCGACGAGTGGAACACCGTACAGCTGTTTCAACTTTATTGAGTCTCATCAGCAGTGTATACCTACGATCTCCCTCCGACAGAGATCGAAACCGAGAACCCAGCGCGCAGAATCAGAGACTCTACTTCTGGGCTAAGCTGTACGGTGTTCCACTCGTCGCACGCATTATTCGCCGAGTTTACTTCTCATGAATATTTTCAATAATCATCGAATTTTATACGATATACGCATTGTAATTGTCTTTATATATATATATATATATATATATATATATATATATATGCGTGTGTGTGTGTGTGTGTGTGTGAAAATGGAAAAGGAATTGAATCCGACAATATGAGGAAAAATGAGTAAAAAAAGAAATGTAGATGGATAAAATTAATTTAATCGATATCACATTAATCGATATCACTTACACATGTGTAATCGAATTTTTTTTTTTTTAATTTGGAACGCTGAGAATAGAGTTAAGATAGACCGTTATGATTTGGATATTTGTTTTTTTTCTAGGGGTTATGGTACAAAATAGTTTTTTTTATTATTACAAAAAATAAATAAAATAAAAATAAAGTGTTATTATTTATCAATAACATGTTGAACATTTTTCTCGGAGCTTAGTTATTTTTTCATTCAAAATAAATGTTCACTCTGATGAAGGTCGATTCTTCTATGTGTGCGAAATATTTTCACACACATAAACTGACCGAAACACATGTGTAAGTGATATCGATTAATGTGATATCGATTAAATTCATTTTATCCATCTACATTTCTTTTCTTTACTCATTTTTCCTCATATATATATATATATATATATATAATATATATAATATAAGAATGTGGTAATACTTACAAGAGCAAACAGCACCATAAATCGAGAGATGTCCCCGACCATTCGCCCCAAGGATATTTGCAGTGGGCCAAGAACTTCAAATGCGGGCATGAGGTAGGTTGTGCGGGCAAAACTGATTACATTTGCTATGGCAAAGAGGACATCCGACACGATCTCAGGATCGTTGGGTTTCCATTGAAACCGGGCTAAAAAAGAAAAAAAAAAAAAAAAAAAAAGAAAAGAAAAAGAAATTAGATTAAACTTATTGAAAATATCGTTTTTGTTTTGAGAATAGCAACCATAAACGAGTTCATTCTTAACTAGAATTATCTGTTTTCACCTGAGTCTCATCAGAGGATTACCACAGGAAGAAGAACAACATAAGAATGTCATAATGGGGTGGTTTAAAAAGATTATTGCGATTACCCAGGTTTAGTTGCGGAATTTTTCTGGCAATTTGATTGATGCAAGGGAAATTGTTTCTATATTATTTTAAATATATCCAACAACCAATCAGAGGATTACCACAGGAAGAAGAACAACATAAGAATGTCATAATGGGTTATATCCAACAACCAATATAATCCCGATCATTTCAATTGCACTCAGTTATTTTGCTCCGTTTCGACCTTATTCAATAGCCGAATGGAAACACTCAAAACATAAAAGTTGCAAAATTTTAACTGACGTTGTGGCTTCGGTTTCTTTTTGGTATAAATGATGTACAATGTATATGAAATAATAAGACATTTATTTTGTCATTGATTTTCCCACCTATTGATCTTGCTATGAAAAAAATAAAAAATCATCAATAACTTTTAAATATGAATAATTATTTTAGAATTCTTAATTAGATTGTAGGAATGGTTTTTCAATTAAAATAACAGAATTGATTAGTTAGGACTGAAAATGTTATTGCTTAGTTTGGTCTGGTCTGGTTTGATTTGGTTTAATGGCATATAAACCCTGTGGGTTATTTAAAGCCAACTCTTTATCTATTATTATACTAAAGCTGAGTTTATCAACCTTCGCCAGCTAAAGGATTTTTTTCTATTTATGTTATGGACACAATATTTATACTTAGATATTCCTTGGTTTTAGCACTACCCATTGTTAAAAAAAATCAGTTTAATTGGTTTTAATTAGGCGTAATTAGCAAATAAGTAAAAAAACCGACCAATCCCTGTCTAAATTACACCTGACGCTCTTCCACTCTCCCTCTATTTGTCAGTTAAGGGGAGTAGAGAGAGTTCACAGCATGTGAGAGTCTTACTAAAAAAATCAGCTGTCAGACACCTCAGCTTCTCACCCACTCTACCTCAGTAGATTCGCCCACTTCTCCAGGCTAGAGAATAATTTTTTTTTGTTTTGTTTTAATAAAACTTAACTCACAAAGCAACCCATCTCTGTCTTATCTTCTAATCTATCAATTTCCATTCCTATCTCTATTAAACTCTTATTGTATCTATTGAGATAAAGATTTTGACTTTCTTTCTCCGCTGTATTTACTTAGTTTGCAAATAATTGTAATCAAAAGTTTGTTTTTAATCTAATTCAGATTAAAAACAAACTTTTGATCACAATTATCTAAAAACACTTATTTTTATTATGAATGCAAGTAATTTTAAAAATAATACAGATTTAATACAAAAGTTTATCTATATTCATTTATATTTTGTGAAAGATAAAAATATAAAAAATTCTTCTAAATAAAAACTATAGATACCGTTAATGACTTTGTGATCAAACATGTGGATTTTTACAAATTAAAAAATATATCAAAAGGACATGATAAAGGACTTAGGGACTGGCAAACAGAGCCTCAAAGTCATTTTTGACCAAATGACATTAGCACCCCCCCCCCTACAGAAAATAATTTACCAAAAATCAAGGAATTATCGGATTTTAATGAAATTAAAAGTATAAAAATCTCGATACTCTTTTTTTACACCTTGGTGTATATATATATATAATATATATATATATATATATATTATATATATATATATTAGGGACTGGCAAACGGAGCCTAAAATGCGTTTTTGACAAAATGACTTTACCCCCCCCCCTACAGAAAATAATTTACCAAAAATCAGGGAATTATCGGATTTTAATGAAATTTTCAGTGTTTATTTATCAAAGAACGATCTTTATAATGTATTATTTATTTTATTTAAAAACTTTAAATTTTTTTCAGGTCACTTAATTTTAACCCCTCTTATGCTGGGGGCGTAAAATTGTTTCGAGTTGGTCCTTACCTGATACTAATTACAGTATAAATAAAGAGATAAAAGACCGAAGTTATGAATAGACACAAAACAATTTTTTTACGGTTGCTCTTCTCTGAGAAAATAGCGACTGGCAAAATGAGCCTAAAATACCTTTTTGACCAAATGACTTTTTTAGATTTTTTTTTAAAGTGGAGAGGGGGGGAGTAAATTTGTTTTGTAAAATACAGATTTTTTTTTTACAAAATGCCAGATTGCTCGTCAACAACCATTTTAATCTCATAACTTTTAAATTGACAAAATAATATTATCCTGTGATTTTTTTTCAACAATTTATGTTGAGCTCAATTGGTGACCCAACAGGTCACGTCTTTTCTAGTATACATATATAAATAGATATACTATACTTGTATGATATACAATATGATATATACTTTCTCTGGGATTTTGAGATAAAGACGGATCACCTTATCCCAGTCAGGAGACTAGACCTAGTATTGATTAATAAAAAGAATTATTTAATAATAACTTAATTTTAAGATTTTTAATGGTATTTTTGAATTCCTAGGACGAAAAAGCTATTATAAACCAATTTTTAGGAGTAGGGAAGCTCTAGAACTCATTTTACAGACAAAAGTAGATTACAAAACATCGCATGTTTTTGCGCACCCCTTAAATTGGAAAGCTATAAGTCGACATAAATCGGTCAATTTTTGGAAAAGGAACTTCAAATTTGGGGAATTGTATTACTTTAACATAATCCACACGTTGACAAAATTTCAGAAAAATTGAAGGTGGGGTAGGATATAAGATGAAGAACAGATCAAATTTTCGCAATTCTTTCTGCAAATTGCATAAAAATATTCTTTATTGTAAAAACTAAGGGTATAAATATTTGAGAAAACATCACGGAAAATGTTGTACCGGACGTTCCTACAGTGGAGAATATACACCGGTTCTCACTATAAATAGTGAGACACCGAGTGAAAAGGTTGTACTGTTACCGTTTAACGGCAAGCTAACCGTTCCTGTACCATTATTGTTAATACACTTGTCAAAACTTCAAAACACAGCACTCAAAACCTGCACTCAAAACATAGCACTCAAAACCTGCACTCAACACCTAGAACTCATAGTATGCACTCAAAACTCAGGCACTCAAAAATCTTCCTTTCTACAATTATATTCAATCATGGCATTAGATGTGACAATTTTACTTTTTCTGGATGATTTGACATGGAATTTACTCCGTATGGAAATCTGATCTTTCTGATAATTCTTTCAAGCTGTAGCCATGTCAGTGCTACTGTATGGCAGCACCACTTGGAATTTAGAGAAACACTTGAGAGACAGACAAAGAGGGGTTCAGATAATTTTCTTACGTGAAATTTGCAAATATGCAATAAACCAACAAAACAATTTTGATACTTACAAGCTTCCATAAAATAATTCTTGGGTTCGTGTCGCTTGCCCTTAATCTGTGACAATAGTGTATTGAAATCTGAATAGTTCCCCGTCACTAGAAGCTCCTTTGCTCGTTGTGTTCCATTAAAATATCTGGAAAAAATATAATAAAAAAAAAAAGATTTTAAAAATCAATAAAGATAGAAACAATGACTTCTAATCAAATTTATTAATTTATTTTTATTCTTTTTTAACTAGCAGTAAAAAATATATACCACAGTATGATAATTCAATTATTATAACGTTTGATAAGTTTACTTAAGAGCTATAGCGAAATAGTTCAATATGTAAAAAGTATAATAATCTTCATTTAACCCTCTTTCACTCTTTTTTCTTTTTTTCTTTCTTTCCTTCTTTTCATCTTTTCATGGTGTTCGATTGAAACAGTCTAGCGTTATTGCTTCCGTGCGCTCACCCCTCTCTTTATTTTTCCCTCAATGTCTTTCTTTCTTTCTTTCTTTCTTTCTTTCTTTCTTATCATATTTTTATGTGTAGCATGTCTTTTTTAATCACTTTCTTTATAATAAAAATGGAATGGTCCATTATTTAACTGAGGTAACGACACTCAAAAGAAATAAGAATTCGGTGAATAAGCAACACCAGATAATCAGGTATTTTTTTTTTTTGCATTTCATCTTCAACGATTTTAGTGATCTCATTTTTAACCAGAGGTTGTTGCAAGATGATAACGGTCGTACAATTAAGGAACACGTGAATTAATGTATAGATCAATTTTTAAACAATTAAAAACATATAGCATTGATTTTCATCTAAGTATATTTTTTAGCTTTTCTTAAGGAAAAAGAGGGGGGGGCGTTCTTTTAAACATCTCTCTCCGGCCAAAACAGAGTGTGGATTTTTACAGAACTATGGTCTTTGTTGGTATTAGCGCTATGTGAAATACAAACAGCTTCGTCCAGGATTTGAACTCGCGTCGCAGCGTCCATTTCCAATGATGATAGTCACTGCACCACGAGTAAAGCCATCCTTGTAGAAGAATAGTAGTGGTACTATTAGACCCATAGCTGGGGGATGAGAAGGTTCATAGCTTTTCCAAGGTAATTAGTACAAAAATTAACGTAATAGCGCGACTCGCTTATAGCTCGATATCACTTACGACTATACTAAAAACTTAAAAACTGACCGTGTATCTCATCATGCTGATGGGGTCTGTGACATCGGAGTGAGTTCGAACTACAGTCGGGCTATTACGTTAACTCTCGGACTG
>CM042159.1:74219697-74229697 GCA_023376005.1 Doryteuthis pealeii | reverse complement strand
TAAAGAAAAATAAAGAGGGGAGAAAGAGAAAGAGAAGAAGAGAAAAGAAAAAGAGAAAAAAAAAGAAAAGAAGAAGAAGGAGAACAGAAGGATAAGGAGAAATATAAGGAGCCAGTGAAAAAGAAGGAGAAGTAGAAAATGAAAGAGGAGAAAGAGAAAAAAAGAAGAAAGAGAAAAGGAGAAAGAGAAGAAGAAGAAGAAGAAGAAAAAGAAGACAACAACAACAACAACAACAAACAAAGAGAAAGAGAAAGAGAAAGAGAGCGAGAGAAAGAGAAAAAAAGAAACAAATAAGAAAGAGAAAAAGAAATAGTATTATTTGGATTATTCGGACTATTGTCCCTATCTTTATTGTTATTTGTGCAACGTTTAGGTCGATGTGCCCTCCGGCCTTCTTCAGGTATTTCTTGTCGGAGAGCACATCGGCGAAAACGTTTTGTAGAGAACAATAAAGATGAGGACAATAGCCAGAATAATCCAAATAATACTAAGTATCAAACCTCATCTCAAAACTTCAGAGAAATAGAAATAGAAATATTGAGAACAATTGAAGAATTGAAGATAAAGAAAAAAACAAACAAAAAAACAAATAAACAAAGGAAATCTGAAAAAAATGACGCCTCCCCCTGAAGACCCCTTCAAAAAGAAGAAAACAAAAGGATGGAGAAGAAGGGAAGGGATGAAGAGAAAAGGCAAAGAGTCATGAAAACCGATCTGCACCATGGTAGCCGCCCTCTTAATGTTTAAATGATAGACCAATAATTGTCAACATAAGTCTCCTTTGACCATGTTACTGATGTTGTGAAGGGGCAAGGGTCGATACAGCTTGCAAGGGATTCACATGGCCATTATAGGGCTGTAGTTGAAGCAGTGAAGATTCTTTTGGCATAAACTTTGATCCTTTCTTGAAGTAGAAAGACGAAGGATTAGTTTTAATCCTTGTCAGCTGATCTGTCTTCAAAGTAGAAAGTTCTGTATCAGAATTCATCCTGTCTTGAAGTAGAAAGTTATATACATATAATGTTGTCTGTTGATCTGTCCTCAAAGTAGAAAGATGTAGTATCAGTTTTAATCCTTGTCAGCTGATCTGTCTTCAAAGTAGAAAGTTGTATCAGAATTCATCCTGTCTTGAAGTAGAAAGTTATATTAGATATAATGTTTGTCTGTTGATCTGTCCTCAAAGTAGAAATGTAGTATCAGTTTTAATCCTTGTCAGCTGATCTGTCTTCAAAGTAGAAAGTTGTATCAGAATTCATCCTGTCTTGAAGTAGAAAGTTATATTAGATATAATGTTTGTCTGTTGATCTGTCCTCAAAGTAGAAAGATGTAGTATCAGTTTTAATCCGTGTCAGCTGATCTGTCTTCAAAGTAGAAAGTTGTATCAGAATTCATCCTGTCTTGAAGTAGAAAGTATATTAGATGTGATGTTTGTCTGTTGATCTGTCCTCAAAGTAGAAAGATGTAGTATCAGTTTTAATCCGTGTCAGCTGATATGTCTTCAAAGTAGAAAGTTCTATCAGAATTCATCCTGTCTTGAAGTAGAAAGTTGTATTAGATATGATTCTTGTCTATTGATCTGTCCTTTAAGCGGCCCTTCCAGCAAGTAATTTTAGGACAATTTATCAACGCCTTTAAATAGTAAATTAAACACATGTTTGGGAGTCAATTCAGCTCCTGCTCTTTTGGAACAGTTTATAAATATAAGTTGCGGTCTTTCGCCTACCTTATACCAAGAAGAACTCCAACAGTCTAGAAATTGATAGAAGGAAGTAAAAAGACAATATTGGACTGTCATCTTGCAATCCGCATATAATATACATAATAGTGGTTGATTAGTTGGGTTTTACGGCATGTGAACCCTTGTTGGGTTATTTTATGCCGAAGACATTTTATTTTATTAATTCTTGTTTGGTATTCCATTTATTTTTTTTTCAAATACAATTTTTGAAAAAAATTTTTAATACTCGTTTACCTATTTAACCCATAGATGGGACCCTAATAGGTCCTGCCACTCCGGGTCAGAATGGATCTCCACATTCTCCAGAGTTCTTAAATTGGAACTTCATCACTTAACGTCATACCCAGGGCACTAAGATCCTCAGCCACCGCCTTCTAGCACGTATATGATAAAAAGGGTTGTTGGTTCGTCATTAGGCTAATAGGGTTGTGACAATCATATAGATGCTAGGGCTTGACATGACCGGTCGATTGATCGGAGGGGGTCACTCTGACAGCCCATCTAGCTCAGTTACGCTCACCCCGGTCGTTATAATTTATAAATGGAGATAACTACCAGATGACAATTATAGAGTATTTAAAATTAATTAATTAGTTACAGGTAGTTATTATATAAGGTAATGAATAAGATGGGAGACTAACAGTCGCTTAAAAGCCGCTAAAGTCAACCATTAAGTCAGAAAATAATCCCAAGTTATAATCATAGTCGTTAGTAGTAGTAGTCGTCGTTAGTTCAGAAACAACATACACATGCAGTATAGTCACAAAGTGCCTGTTTATTTATTTCTAGGCTCGTGGGTTCTTTTTCAGAGAGAGAGAGAGAAGAGAGAGAGAGAGAGAGAGAGAGAGAGAGAGAGGAGAGAGAGAGAGAGAGGAGAGAGAGAATCCCATGTGTGCAATTTTTTACTATTTCTCAGAATTTTTGAGTGGGGTCTTGATAATATGTATTATTGTGGATTATTCGGACTATTGTGCATACCTTTTATTGTTATCTGTACAAATTTTTCTCAACGCAAACTGTCTCCTTTAGGAATTGAACTTGCGTAGCCGATTCCATTACATACGGCAATAACCTTTACGCTAAGCGCAGTATATGTGCACAGACAGATAGACAGACATACAGACAGACATACAGACACACACACACACACACACACACACACACACACACACACACATAAAATAACAAGTGCGCAATTTCTATCCCCATAAGACGGTTGAGTGCATTTTTCTGCTCTGCATATGTTGTTATTTTCTGATGCAATGCTATTTATTTTCCTTTAATACATAATCATCCTTATATATATATATATATATATATATATATATGAAGATGATATATATATATATATATATATCATCCTCATATATATAATATATATATATATCATCTTCATAATATATATATATATATTCCTCTTAAGTGACCTCTACACGAACTTACGAGAAGTAAACAAACAGACGATGTTTGTGATATGGCTATTTTCAGCCGACAAATATATATATATATATATCATCCTCATATATATATATAATATATATATATATATATATATATGCGTATAAAGGTCTTCTTGTTTCTTTTGTATTTTTTTGTATTCGCTTTTTAAATCTCTGAGGAAGATTATATATATATATATATATATATATCTTATTATAATGGAGATTGTGTGTTTTTCTGTCTGTAACCGAAACTATATTCCTGCTCAAGTCACAATTCTCTTAGTTATTGACATCACATTCTCCATGATTTTATTTTTATTTAAACCTCAATTATTAATAAAATTGTCTTACATTATTAATACTGTTAACTATGTCTACATACTGACAACATGCAATTATATTTATATATACAACAAAATAGCATTTTACAATGTGAACGGGAAGGCTAATTTGCATATTAATATTAAAAAATCGAATTTAATAAATATGTGCTTGGTATTATTGATTTCTAACTGTTTGGTTTTATTTTAATGAATATAAGCAAAAATCTCTTCAATAAATCTTAAATGAAATCCACCAACAAGATGAAATATCTGTCATTTTATTCTTTACTTCCTCTTTTAACTAAATACTTAAATTAGAAAAAATAACAATGAAAGACGAGAGTGATGGAAGAGTAAGTTTCAGTTGTTACATTTTTTATTATACTCCCTCTGTTTCAAATCTTTTATTATACCCCCCCTCTGTTTCAAATCTTTTTATCTGTATTCTTATTTAGTTTCATTAGCCTTTCTAATTTAATACAATATTTTATAATATTAAAACTTAAATACTTGCACCCGGAGGGTGCATATATTTGCTAGTATATATAAAAGTAAACACAAAAAAATACAAAAGAACCAAGAAGACCTTTATACGCTTATATATATATATATATATATATATATATATATATGCACAAAGAGTAGTGTGTATGTACATATGCAGTTTAACTGCACATGGTCGTTTAGTTTGTTTACTGACTGCATAAATGCCCCCCCCCCCTTAGCTGTGTGGTGTTTTTTTTCTTAACACCTCCCGAAAAATAGATAAGCGCCTAATCGGACCAGTCACGCGTTAATTCCTATCAGAATCGTAGATACTTATCTCTACCGTTCCATTCTCCCCCCCCCTTCCCGGACCACAGAAACACCCCCCCTCTTTTTAATCTTGCTGTTTTCTTTTCTGCTTCTTCCCCTCATCCGACCCAATATTGCCAGGACCACCAGTAAATCAACAAATAGCAAGTTAAACTCAGTCACATCTATTAGAAATTGAATATAATGGTTAGAATCCCCGCCTGTCAGTTTGGCAGTCGAGGTTTCGAGTCACGCACGAAGCAGTCTCCCATGTCTATAACCTTGCTGATGAGACCTAATAGGTCGAAATGTACATTCAGGGATTGACATTTTCTCGACTTGTTTAGCCTTACATTTAAACATATATGCCCGCCTAAATTTATTAATTATTAACTAATTAATTTTCAAAATTAGGTATGACTTCAATTAAGCACATATCCTCCAAAAATTGTCGGCTAAAAAAGCATATAAAAATAAACACATAAAAATAAACACTTACTTTCATACTGTCGTGCGACAAGTCCCCAAAAAGTGGTATATAAATAAGTTCAAAACGAACGAAGAATCTGCGATAGGCCAGCTGGTGTAGTGGTTATATTGACATTTTCTCGATTTGTTTAGCCTTACATTTGAACATATATGCCCGCCTAAATTCATTAATTATGAACTAATTAATTTTCATATATATATATATATATATATATATATATGTGTGTGTGTGTGTGTGTGTGTTGTGTGTGTGTGTGCGCGCGCTCCCAAGTTCCTGGTCGAGCACTGTAGGGGAGACATTAGTTGAACTTTCATCGTTTAGCGTAAAGGCATTTACTCTCCTGTTGTTTACAGACTTGAGTTCTCTGGTGATTGTAAAAACATCCTGTAAGTATGTATAAATTAATTGTTCGCCCCTGAGTTGCTGCAGTATATATATATATATATATATATATATATATATATATATATATATATATATATATATATGAATGAAGTGATGCTAATAACTTTATTAATTCAGTGCGTCCTGTGACGTACGGATTTGATTTGAATGAGTCCATGGGAAATTTGATGGGTCCCAACAAAAGTTTCTTAATGAATTGTAGAGTTTTTTTTTTATCAATGAACAACTAAAACTGTCCAACCCCTACCTTGTACTACATACAGTGTAATTCGTTTCTAAGAAAATATTGAAATGTATTTACAGTTAGCTGGAAATGGTGGGGAAGAAGAAAGAACACTGGGATGCATGGATACGATTTTAATGAGTCCTTTCAGATTTTTATACGTCAGTGACGCAGGACGCGTACCTATAAGTATCTCTGTATATATATTATATATATATATATATATATATATATATATATATAGAGAAGAGGAGAGAGAGAGAGAGAGAAGAGAGAGAGCCAAACTTATTGGTAAGCACCTGCAGTAAGGAAAAACCCGGCAAATAGTTTGATTGTAAAAATATACTACCAAACTTCACCTGGAGGAAAATGAAAAAAAAAAAAAAAAAAAAAAAGAAAAAAAGAACAGACCAAGAGGGCTGTATCAACCGAAAATAATCGGTTAATTCTATAACACTTGGCCAAAAAGAAAAAATATAATATATATATATATATATATATATATATATATATATATATGTGTGTGTGTAAAATGAAAATGGAAGTAAATCCGACAGTATGTTGAAAAAAGAAATAAAGGAAAGAAAGTATAGAATGGATAAAACAGGATATTTTAATCAATTTTACTTACACGTGTTTCGGTTAGGAGTATATCCATGTGTACATTATTCAATCTATTATTATTTAAAAAAAACCCCAAATGAAATGAAATAATAATAATAGAAAAAATGTAGAAATGTTCCGCACACAAAGAAGATTCGAACTTCATCAGAGTAATATATATATATATATATATATATATATATATATATATATATATATATATATATATGTTTTTAATAAATAATATATATATATATATATATATATATATATTTATATATATATATATATATATAAAACCGCTAGGATTATCTAAAGCTAAAAAGTAAAGACTGCTCAACACCTAAGTAGAGCACATAATAAAGTTAAATCTAATGAGTCAGATAAAACTACTAACAGTTTCGCTCAGTAGCTCATCAGGACAAGAATCTAGTGTAGCTTTCGACTTATACACGAATAATGTAGCATTCGACTTATACACGAATATATACGGTATTCTGTTTTTTCGGCGAGTTAAAGTCTTTGAAAGAAAGAATGAAACCAAGGTAACAAGAAATGTTAGAAATCCTAAATCAGGGCGATAAAAAAAAATTGGGGGCAGGGGGGGGTGGTCAGAAGCTGATAATTTATTTATCTATTTAATTGTTTCATTTGATTTGTTCCCGGAAATCCTACCCCATCAAGCACACCTGGAACTAATTATCGATAAAAGAAAAAAACTGTTTCGGCTCATTTTTGTTTCTCTTTTTGTTGTTTGTTCAATGTTATCGATAAGGCCGATTGAGTTACGAAGTTTATTGATAATCCAAAGATAAGATGGAAGCTTTTCGCGCCCAAATGAATGAAATGAATCTTTGGTCAAAACAAAAAACAAACAAAAAAAGGAAGAAAAAAAAGAAGAGATTAATCTTTCAATTCAGTAACACCTTGTTTATCAAGAATTCTATACACAACCAAGTATTTATGATTAAATGTGAAGAGAGAGAGAGAGAGAGAGAGAGAGAGAGAGAGAGAGAGAGAGAGAGAGAGAGAGAGAGAGAGAGAGGAGGATGAGGGGGAGAGACAGATAGACAGAGATAATATAGAGCACGTATCTGTGTGTGTGTGTGTGGGTGTGTGTGTGGGGGTGTGTGTGAGAGAGAGAGAGAGAGAGAGAGAGAGAGAGAGAGAGAGAGAGGGGGGTGCAAGTGTGTGTAAGAAAGAGTAGAGATAGAGATAGATAGATAGAGACTATGTATGTATGTGTGTGTGTGTGAGAGAGAGAGAGAGAGAGAGAGAGAGAGAGAGAGAGAGAGAGAGAGAGAGAGAGAGAGAGAGAGAGGTGTGTGTAACAGAGAGAGACAGACAGACAGACAGACAGGGATAGATAGATAATATAGTGTGTATCTGTGTGTCTATCAGAGGAGTGTGTGTGTGTGTGTGTGTGTGTGTTGTGTGTGTGTGTGTGTGTGTGTGTGTGAGAGAGAGAGAGAGAGAGAGAGAGAGAGAGAGAGAGAGAGAGAGAGAGAGAGAGAGAGGAGAGAGAGAGAGAGAGAGAGAGAGAGAGAGAGAGCGTGGGTGGTTGCGTGCACGCGCGCATGTGTGTGTAAGAAAGAGTAGAGATAGAGATAGATAGATAGGGACTATGTATGTGTGGGAGAGAGACTCTGTGTGCGTGTGTGTGTGTGCGTGTGTGTGCATGAGAGAGAGAGAGAGAGAGAGAGAGAGAGAGAGAGAGAGAGAGAGAGAGAGAGAGAAAGAGAGAGAGAACGCTTCCCATCAGATTAAATAATCGCTGAAGCAGTCAACGGAAGATTGATAGTTAAATTCCGGTGTCAGATGGAGGCTGTCGTACATTTTGAATCCCCCCTCCATGTTGCCGCAACAAATAAAAAAACTTTGTTTGGAAAAAAAAAAAGATCAAATAACCTTTTAGTATTGTAATAATAAAATTCAATGCTTACAAAAAGAAATTCACAAAACGCAAAAAGTACAAACCTTTTTTTTTTATTTAGTAAAAGCAGTTTCATATAAGGTACAGTCGTACGTCGCATAACGCACTACTGAACAACGTCCATTCGCCTATACGTCCGTTGTTAAGAGCAATAAAAAGTCTAAACAAGTCTAAAAATTGACCGCTCCTGAAAAAAACATGTAATTAGATATTCACACGAGCTTAGTGGTCACTGAAGAGGCTTTTAACTAAGCATTCTGAAGTGATCAACCAAATCGCCCAGGGCTGCAGAATATATACCAACTGCACCTCTGCAGAGAACCACTTGTTGACCGTCGGTGGTAACACTGAATGCCTGAGAACAAGATCCTAATTGCTTAAGGGTCTGTGACTTGCAACACACCACTCCAGCCCTTACTTTAGACGGTCAGTCGAAGTGGCCTCATCCGAACAATCAGCTGGCCATGTGACACCCTAGCAACTATATACACACAAACCTTTTTATCAAAAGGTACCAGAAGGCGATATCAATACTCATGAAGTTAATAGATTATTCTATCAATTTATTAATACACATGAAATTAATGAAAATTATTTCTACCATGTTATTAATACATGTGAAAATAATGAAAATTATTTCTACCAATTTATTAATACACATGAAGTTAATCAAAATTATTTCTTAATCAAATCACACACACACACACACACACACACACACACACACACACACACACACATATATATATATATTGAATTTATCAATATACAATTTTAACTGTCCTGATTATTTACCACTGTAGTAAGAGGTGAATTTATTTATTATGAAATACTATACGATTAAAAAGCGTTTGTTACCATTGGTTTGCAAGCAGAGTACTAACCGCTTTTCCTCAAGACAATTCATTTAGAATATGACAGCAAATCTTCAGTCAATTATATACAGAAGTGAACCATTCTCGCCCAAATCATCCGTTCATTTTTTCCCCTCTTATTGCATTTAACTATCATATATATATATATATATATATATATATATATATATATATATATATATATATTATTGACTCTCTAGTCGATTTTCGACGCATGAGGTTTCATACAATGAACAACCCACACAGTGTTTTGTTTATAGTGGTGAAGGCTTGTGTTGGACCATCCGCACTTTTTGGCACAGTCGATAGGAAAGAATTGGTGCACAAGGAATCAACGACTGATCTCAGGAATGTTGAATTCGGAGTTTTCCCTCTCCTAGACTGGTTACCTACCCAAGGCTGAAGGACCCAGTCTGTCCTACTATTTTACCCATAGCTGAAGGGAGAATATATGGATTCATACATTTCTTATTACCATAATAAAGGTATTAGCGCTATGTGAAATGCAAACAGCCTTGTCTGGACTCGGGTCGACATACATATATATATATATATATATATATATATATATATGAGGTAAAATAAATAACCCCCGTTTCCTCATATATATATCATCATCATCATGTCGCGCGTCCACCACGGATATCCATGACAATCTTTCGCCAACCTTCCCTATTACTCATGGCCCCTGGGAGGTCCTCTGTGCAGCATCCCGAGTCCTCGCATAGTTGGTCAATGTAGGTCCTTAGCGGGCGTCCTACGTTAGCATGTCCATGTGTTGGCCTCCACAGGAGGACATCGCTTATGAGCTCATCCCCGCTTCTCCAGCAGTGTCCTGCATGTCTAGTCCGTCTCACCCGAATGGTTTGTGAGATGGGGGGCAGGTGACCATATAGTTGCTTCTTTGTGGGGTGCTGCTTCCATGACTTATTCAGGACTGCTCGCAGCATTCTTGTGCAGGTACCATCTAGCTTATCCTCGAGGCGCTTTGTCAGGGTCCAGGTGGTGCAGCCATACAGCAGCACTGATATAACCACAGCCTGGAAGAATTGTCGCTTTAGCTTGGATCTCCATATTACTGATAGTCTGTTTGTGGCCGCCCATGCCTTTCCTATACGTATTAACATCGCTTTCTGTGGATGAGATATTACTACCTAGGTAAGTGAACTGTTC
>CM042159.1:74199697-74214697 GCA_023376005.1 Doryteuthis pealeii | reverse complement strand
AAGTGATAATGAAACCCAATTATAAAATTTCAATAAAAAAATTCCTTTACACATGTATTTCGATAAAAACAAATAATAAAAAAAACGAATACGAAAATTTAAAAACAACTTTGTTAATTCGCTTTAAAAATAATTCAATGTATGAAAAGATATACTAATTACATATTCAGAAAGATCTTTTTTCTAATCAAATAAATATTTTCAAGATAGAAACAGAAATATGCGATAAATAAGATTTGATTTTATGTTAAAATTTAAGCATGAAAAAATAATACTACGAATTCTAGGCTGAAGCAAAATATATATTTTTTTAACTCGCTGTAAAAAATAATTCCATTTATAAAAACTCAATCAAATTACATGTTTAGAGAGATTATTTCATTCTCTTTCGAACCATATGGATATCTTAAAGAAGATTGAACCGTAAATAGGCGAGAAAAAAGAATTTGTTTTTATTTTCTCAAAATTTAGAATAAAAAAAAAAATCATACAAATCAGCTCTCTGAAGCCAATTTTTTTTAACTCGCAGTAAAAAATAATTCAATTAATAAAAACGCATAAAAATTACATATTCAGAAAGATTATATCATATTCTTTTCAACAATATAAATATTTTAAAGATTGGACCAAGAATAGGTGATAAATTCCTAGAAGAACGGCTTAGACTGCGAAATTTATTCGCAAAAATATACATTTCTGCTGTAAATCGCTATAAATCACTGTAACAAAAAGTCAGTCAGCGGACAATATTTTATTATCAGCAGGTTCTGGTATATGGACAGTTCTGCAAATTGGGTGATTTTGGCTTAATTAATTGATTATATCCCTTAACTAGTAAAAAATCAATAACCAAATTTGAAGTGTTTGTTAGTTAGAAGGATATTAATCTATATGCAAGATTTAAAATCTGAGTGACTTCTCTGTTCTTTGTTATAGATCGACACGTACATACCAAAAACTTACTCTTATATATTTAGATTAGTAAAAAGTAAAGTAGTCGTGGGAGCCTAAAGTCGGTATCAGCCTAACAGCGACGGAATCTATCCCTTTTCTTAGCGCTCGACCAAAGAGATTCTTTGGGCGCCTGAGGCGGAGCTCCATTCGAACAATCAGCTCCCTACTTTACCGCACATATCCATGTGCTACTCATACGCTGAGTTGGCGAGGACCGGAATCGAACCAGTAGCCTCGAGATTCCCAGCCGGACACTCTACCGATTGAGCTGAGCCGGCCAACCTCTCCGTCAAAGACAGGATGTGACACAAGGCCAATTTTTAACCGACGAGAGGGTTTCGATCGCTTTCCACCAACGGACACCGCGCGTCGACCTGCACGTCGAGAACGGGTCGCGACGACGGACCGGGGGGGAAGTGCGTCCGGTGCCGACCGTGCGGGTAGTCGCGCCGAAGCGCCCGCGACATAATTGCCAAGCGCGAGACGGAACGAGTCCGCCCCTGTCGGCGACGCGAGCGCAAAAGCAAACGTCCGCCGAAGCGAACGAACGACGACCGCAGCGGCCTTTAGCAGTGGCAGCAGCACCGGACTGAGTCCCCCCGCGATCGCGGTGAACGGTCCCACCCGTTTACCCCTGGGCGGTTTCACGTTCTCTTGAACTCTCTCTCCAAAGTTCTTTTCAACTTTCCCTCACGGTACTTATCGACTATCGGACTCGTCCCGGTATTTAGCCTTGGATGGAGCTTACCACCCGATTTGGTGATGAACTGCTTGGAATTCAGAGTTTTCCTTCTCCTAGATAGGTCGCCATACCAAGGTTAAAGAGCCTGGCCTGCCCTACTATTTCCGCGTCAATGGTTTTCCCAAATGCATTAGCAATATGTGAAATTCAAACAGCCATGTCTGTGATTTGAACTCAGGTCACCGTGCACATTTCCTCTGAAGTTAGGACAGCGTTGACACAGAAGCAAACAGCGCTTGGTGACCGTCAGTTTCTCACCTATGGGATCATCAGAACATGTAGTTCCTGTTAGACCTTTTGAAACATTATAACGTCGACATCACCACCTACAATAAACATCCCGTGTTTGTCTACCTTTCTCCACATATTGTCAGATTAATTTCCTCTTATTTCTCCACACACACACACACACACACACACACACACATATATATATAATCAAATATATATATATATATATATATATATATATATATATATATAATCAATGGTGATATTATGGTTTCACACTCATAACTTAAAGTTTCATGGTAATCCAATCATCAGATGAGATCAATGGTTGAGATGTCAAAAACCCGTCGTGAAATCTTTCACGACTGGTTTTTGACATCTCAACCATTGATCTCATCTGATGATTAGATTACCACGAAACTTTAAGTTATGAGCGGGAAACCATAATATTACCATTGATTATAAATCTGCTCTGCTTTATTAGCATTGAGCACCTGTCCATGCAAATACTTTTCTCATTTTTTCATTCACTATTCATTATATATATATATATATATATATATATATATATAAAAAATATATAAAATATAAAAAGATAAATTGAATTAGATATAAATAAGTAAATAAACAAATAAATATAATAATAATATTGATGATATATTAATATAATAATAATAATAATAATAATAATAATAATAAATGATTAAATTGATTTATATTACATCCAACACGAAATATTATACATCACCATGGCCACCAAACACAAATACGCTCTTTCATACGCACATACGCACGTGCAATCCCGCGCTATGATACAGTCTTAACGTCACAGCCAACATGTATTTTCATGGACACGCGCATGACAACATACGCACAAGTACAAACAAACAAAAGCAATCACGTAAACATGCAACACGAGAATACAGTTATATGAAAAAATACCATCATTTAAAAAAATAAATAAATAAAAAAAAATACATTTAAAAAGAAATGCCATAAGTAGACTGCTTCATTTCCAGTGATCTTTTGAAAAAGAGATTTTATCTCGAAAATTCAAGAATTAAATACAGGTTAACACACAACATCATTGTTACCGTATTATTTTTTTTTCTCTTTACACCTGCATTGTGATAGCCTTCTAAATCAACCTCCTAACACAATGCTTCAAGCAAATTATAAACCTTTCTCTTATATTTATATATATATATATATATATATATATATATATATATTTGAGTCAACACCTGGTTACTGACCGTTTCTCGCTCTTCAGACCAAATGATCACAATCTGCTTAGAAATATAGCCGCCATATTATCTACAGCACACACACACACACACACACACACACAAGAGAGAGAGAGAGAGAGAGAGGAGAGAGAGAGAGAGAGAGAGAGAGACACACACATATATATGTGTATTGGGACATTGAGTTTCATATATAAGTAGGTAGGCGTAGTCAAGTTTATTTCTTTATTTTTTGAGATTAGAGGAACCAGTTTGGAATGAAGTCGAGTCAGGTCTTTTGATTGGGCGGTGATTTCATGCATTGTTTGACAGAAGTAAAAACTAACAGAACGCACATGTGCCCGCCCCCCTTTAAGCAGCAGCAGCAGCAGCAGCAGCAGCAGCAAAAAGAATGTTACATTTCCTCTTTTCATTTCGCTTTCGAAAATGTGCTTTATACGCCATGGCCAAATTAACAAACAAATAAAGAAAAACAAACTTCGAGAAAAAAAAAAATATTTTTTTAGACTGTTTTCATTAAAATAAAATAGAAATAAAATAAGATAAAGATAGCAATATCAATAACAATCTCCAAAGAGCCCTCAGATAGAAAGAAGCCTCTGGGCATGAGCAGAGAAAAGGACCCACTCCCTACCGCCAAGAAGATCGCTCAGACACTCAAATTCAAGGCTTCACTGGGATCAAAGACCATGACTTGACAGGAAGAGATATCTTCTCTACGAAGTAGCTATGAACCAAGAATAAAAGTCTGAAACCTAAAAATGCCTTTTGTCTTTGTCTCTTCCTTTTTCTTCCTTTTCTGCTAGATAACACAAAAGAAGGAAAAGAAAACCCGCGAACACGAACCAAAAAACGAGCTTCGACCTTAAACCCACATAAACCCACAACTTACCTTTCCCCCATATGGTGGATAAGAAAGAATTTTACACTTCTGCAGCCGAGAAATCTTTTTGGTTTGGTTGATCGATTTTGTAAAATGCCACGTCAATTCTTGTTGGGTTAATTTATGCTAAAGTCAGTTTAATAGTTATGATCTTCAGTTTTATACGATACACAACCTGAAATTTTTATACGATACACAACCGCATTAAACAAGTAAATACTTTATACTTAGTTGCAATATCAATATTTTAAGAGTCAATGTATAAATAAAAATCACATTCATTTTAAGAAGATAAACCCTTTTTCTATTATTTGGATTATTCGGACTATTGTCTTCATCATTGTTGTTACTAGCAAATATATGCACCCTCCGGGTGCAAGTATTTAAGCTTTAATATAATAAAATATCATATTAAATTAGAAAGGCTAATGAAACTGAATAAGAATACAGATAAAAAGATTTGGAACAGAGGGGGTATGATTGAAAAATAGAACAACTTTGAAACTAACTCTTCCATCATTTTCCGTTACTTCCGTCTTTCATTGGTAAATTTTCCTAATTTAACTATTTAGTTAAAATAGGAAATAAAGATTAATATTACAGTTATTTCTTCTTGTTAATGGATTTCTTTTAAGATTTATCCCCGAGATTTTTGCTCATATTCAATAAGATAAAACCAAACAATTAGAAATCAATAATACTAAGCATATATTTATTAAAATTAAATTTTTAAGATCAATATGCAAATGAGCCTTCCCATTCATACTGTAAACTGCTATTTTGTTGTATATATAAATACAATTGCGTGTTATTAGCATGTAGATATGGTCAACAGTCTTAATGATGTAAAACAATTTTATTAATAATTGAGGTTTAAATAAAAATAAAATCATGGAGAATGTGATGTAAATAACAAAGGGAATTGTGACTTGTATAGTAATATAGTTTCGGTTACAGACAGACAAACACACAATCTCCATTATAATAGGATATGCATAACGTTTCGGCCGATGTACCCTCGGCCTTCTTGGGGCATTTCTTGTCAAACCCCGGAACTTTCTCAAACTCGGGAACCTCCTCTTCGAACTCGAGAACCTTCTTGTCGAACTCGGGATCCATCAGGTCGTAATCGGGAGACTTCACAGAACTTCAAACTGAACCCTTTATTCAATCCACCCGCGGTAGACTGTTCCCATTCCATTAACCATGACCGGGTATAAGTGTTAAGCTATGTTAAGGGTTATAAGCTATTATTGCCCTTGGCCAGAACCGAACCTGCAACATAGAGATGATTGTCACTTAGAACTACATTGACTAAACCCTTATATCCATTGCGCTATGTGTCTAAATAGGGCCTTTCACAACCTTATGAATAGACCAATAGTATATATGTACATCTCCACATTAGAAACTGGAGGGTAGAAATTCCAGGAATACCTACAATCTGTAACCTCAACCATCCTCTAAAAATAATAACAATTCTTCAATTATTTTGAATGCCAGTTGTCATAATGAGTCCAGTCAGTCCTACTATTTACCCAAAGCTGGAGGGAGAATAGTTGGATACCATTCTTAAGGGTATTAGCACTATGCGAAATGCTACCAGTTGCTAATACCCTTGGGAAAGGTATGCATCCAACCATTATCCAAAGCCATCCTTGTAGAAGAACAGTAGCAGTTATACTACCCATATTCTTTCTTTCTTTCTTTTCTTCTTTCTTTCTTTTTCTTCTTATCTTATCTTATCTTATCTTATCTATCTATCTATATACTTTTCTCTATGGATCTCAGTCTAACTTTTTAAGCTTATAATATTACAAATGCTCACGAGTATATTTTATTATTTGCAACGTTTTTCTCCCCTTTTCTCTCGCTTTATTATATATATATATATATATATATATATATATATATATATATATATATATATATATATATATTTATTTATGTTGAGAAAGCAATAGCAATGCGTATAAAAATAAAATAATGTTCAGTCTTATCGATTTCAAAGAAACTTTAGCATCAGAGACATTTTCTGAAATGGACGCAGTCTTGTGTGTGTTTTTTGTACGTTATAAACACGCGACTCGTGGGGTTGTTTTTATAACGCCACGCGGAAGGGTCCTGATAGCCGTTGTTCAAACAATTTCAATTTCAAAATTTTAAATTAAAAAAAACCCCAAAAACCACAATCGATAAGACTGAACATTATTTTATTTTTATACGTATTGTAATTGCTTTCTCAACCTAAATAAATAATAACATACTTAACAATGCTTCAAGCAAATTATCAAATAATATATATATATATATCAATAAAGGAAGGAAGAACTCAATACAGTAATCCCATAATAAATTTATTTCGGCGAAAATTGGGGCCCATATAAATCTAAGTTGATTTAAACCGGCTCCCCAAATTTTCGCCTCATCAGATGGGTCTCAATTCACTTATCAGTGGATCTCTTATATATATATATATATATATTATATATATATATATATATATATATAAGTAAAGTCAACGGGGCGGCCTAATGTCGGTATCAGCCAATCAGCGAGGGAGTCTATCCCCTTTTCAATAGCGCTAGACAAAGGAGATTGTTTTTTTTGTGTCTGAAGTGGAGCGCCACACCTACCATCAGCTCCTTACTTTACCGCACAGATCCCTGTGCTACTCATACGCTGAGTTGGCGGGGACCGGAATCGAACTAGGAACCTTGTGGTTTCTAGCCGGACGCTCTACCGACTGAGCTAACCCGGCCCCTTATCCGGCTTCATATCGATCTATCTATCTATCTATCTATCTATCTCAAGCTATACAAATGCTGAAAGTTTTGTTGCCCACGCACCTGTTTCTTTTTTCAGCAGTATGTGTATATAATATCATCATTACTGAGTTGAAAAGTTGCAATATATATATATATATATATATATATATATATAAAGAAAATTTGAAAAAAACAAGTATTCCAAAATTGGGATGAATTTAATAATCGATGTTTAAAACATTTCGGTTACATTGAACCTTCATCAGGATGTCTCTTGGGGTGAAGAAAATGATGGATGTTTTTATATGTGGCAGGAGATGAAAATCTTTTTTTTCATCTCCTGCCACATATAAAAACATCCATCATTTTCTTCACCCCAAGAGACATCCTGATGAAGGTTCAATGTAACCGAAATGTTTTAAACATCGATTATTAAATTCATCCCAATTTTGGAATACTTGTTTTTTCAAATTTTCTTTATATTGTCGGATTTAATTTCCATATTTACTCCCATATATATATATATATATATATATATATATATATATATATATATATTATATATATATATATATATATATATATTACTACTACCACCTTTTCATTGTAGTAGTTTCGATGTTCAAGGTACAACTAAAAGAGGTTTAATTCTCATGAGGAAAGAGTACCCTGAAACCGAAACATTGCTACAACTATATATATATATATATATATATATATATATATATATATATATATATATATATATATTATATTATATAGCGTGTTGGTAGATTTTGCGGAGAGAAAAAACCCAGCAGAAAGTTTGATTGTAAAAATACTACCAAACATCAACCAGGAAGAAAAAATTTTTTGAAAAAAAGAAAGGACCAAGATATTCGTACCAACAAAAAATAATCTATTAGTACAGTATTTGGCCAAAAGAAAAAAACAATTTATATGTATATATATGTATATAAGATATATATATATATATATATATATATTCATATAACCGCTAGGAGAAGCTAAAATGTAAAAAGTGCTCGATACCTAAGTAGAGCCCAGTAATAAAGATAATCTAACGAGTCAGACGAACCTACTATTAGTTTCGCATAAAGCTCTTCAGGGCTAAAATCTGACAGATTTTAGCCCTGAAGAGCTTTATGCGAAACTAATAGTAGGTTCGTCTGACTCGTTAGATTATCTTTTTATATATATATATATATATATATATATATATATATATATATTGAAAGGTTGCAATATACGTATAATAACATATATAGCGCAAAACTTCAATGTACACACACACACATACACACACACACATACACACACACACACACTACATATATATATATATATATTGAAAGGCTGCCATATATATAACAATATATATTGTGCATTCTTTCAATGTACACATATACACACACATACATACACACACAAATTCATATATATATATATATATATATATATATATATATATATATATATATTAAATATTTTTTTTTTTGAAGGCACTTACAACGCATGTATCGCATAAAATTCGATACTTTTTCTTATAGAAAATGAACTTGACAAGTGTAATCCCAGTAAAGGATGGCTCGATGTGTAGAATACCGTACAGACTGTTTCGACTTTATTAAGTCTCATCAGCGGTATATACTAACGATTTCCCTCCGACAGAAATCGAAACCGGGACTTCAGCAGACACAGTGAAACACTAGTGAAACACTTTTATCGCCTCGGCCACAGTACACAGCTGACCATCCTAGCGAAATCAAGCTTGTCAAGCGATACTACACGCCTCTACCATAATAGGTAAGGGGGCGTTATTGAGAGAATAATAACAACAAACAGACCGAATGCCCTTCGAATTTTATGCGATACATGCGTTGTAAGTGCCTTCAAGTAAAAATTTAATACTTTATTCAGCAACGTTTCTAAATAAACAAACATCCAAAAATCTTATATATATATATATATATATATATATATATCGTGCAACCTTTCAATGCACAATAGTTAAATCCCACCAGTTCAGTATCCTACTTCCTACACACTATGTAGTAAGAGAGATTATGTGTTATGTCGAAGGCGGAGTAATGCCAAATTAAAATAAATAAATCTTCCACTTGTAAATTTTCAAATCAAAGTAAAAGAGAAGGGGGGGGGCAATGAAATCGGATCAAAAAAGCCTTTTTGCCTTAAATGTGGTTGCTGAGATTTCAGCGAAAAGTAAATCATCGCTTCCCACACGTTTTGTTTTTTGTTTTTTTGGGGGGTGGCGAAACTTCTTTTTTTTTTAACATGAAGTAATTCTTTCTTTCAGACGGAAGGTTTGGTTTGGTTGAGTTGGATTTTACGGCATGTCAACCCTTGTTGGGTTATTTTATGCTGAAGATGTTTTGTTTTATTCATTATTGATGGGTATTCAAGATGTGTGTTTTTTTAAAAAAATCTAAACACAATGAAGGGGTACTCCACATTTTCTAGAAACTTAGTTGGTTGGCTTTTACTATATACCAACACTTGTTGTGTTATCTAAGCCAAAGACGTTTGTTTCATACGGCCGAAAGTTATAATCATAGTCGTCGTTAGTTCAGAAACAACATACACATGCAGTATAGTCACAAAGTAGCTGCTTATTTCTTTCTAGACTCGTGGTTCTTTTTCAGAGAGAGAGAGAGAGAGAGAGAGAGAGAGAGAGAGAGAGAGAGAGAGAGAGAGAGAGAGAGAGAGAGAGAGAGAGCTTCCGTTTTTATTTTCAAATCTAGTTCCGGGGTCATTCGTCGGTCAATTGCTGGCACCCCGTTGAGAGTTTACCCTTCTAAACTTTAACCTTTGTTCTTATTTCTTTTTCTTCTCTTTCTCCAGAAATCCGAATTTTCTTTTCAATCCCCAAATTCCCCGTAGACCATAATTACGCTACACGTTTTGTCTTATACATTCTTGATGGCTATTCAACATTCTTTCAAACTCATTTTTTCTATCCAACCAATAGATAGGACCCTAACAGGTACTACCACTCCGGGTCAGAGTAGATCTAGGAATAATGGTGATAAAGGGGTACTCCACGTTTTACAGAGTTCCACAATTAGAACTTTACCATTAGATGCCGTTTAACATCATACTCAGGACATTAAGACGCTCAGCCATCGCCTTCTAGCACATATATGATAAAGTGGGTTAGGGCTTGTCATAAGGGAAATCGGCTTGACGTTAACCAATTGATCAGAGGGCCCTCTCCGACCGCTCGTATAGCCTAAGTAAGGGCCAAAGTAGAGTGTTGCGTATCAGATGGAAGGAAAATGAAAAAGATGTATAAAACTTTCATTAAAAATTACAATCATGGTGATTATTGAAAGGGTCGTTTTAACTCAGTCGGTTGCGCATCCGCCCAGGAATTTCCAGGTTTGATACCGGCCCTCACCAACTCAGCGCGCAAGTAGTACGGCTTGGGTGTGTGGGGGATGGTCACCCTGGGATTCACGCTGATATTATATTCCTTACCGGTCCAATGAGAAACAAGGTAAATATATCATTAAAAATATATTTAATGTAAGTGGGTTATCTCCCTTGGTCGACGCACCCCTTTTCAAACCAACAAATCACAGGCCCTCAATTTTTGGCGGCAGAAATTAAAGTTAGAAATCTTCCTCTTTTTGAACCAGCAACTCGAAGACAAGGACATAAAAATTGTCGCTTTCTCTGGGCCAGCAGACATAGAAAAGAGTCGTCGTAAGTACGATGTTACCATAAACATTCCAAGGACTCGGTTAAGTGGACTTTTATTCTTTTATATTTATATAATTGATATTTGCCACAAACCGAAGCTCATACGGAGGCCAGTGTAAAAATTGCGTGTATCCTGTCGGCATTCCTCTTTTGAGGCGCCTCAGGCGTTGGGCAAGTGGGCAGGTGTTGTCTGTAGGGATGGCTCTCGGGGGATTCACGCTGATATTATATTCCCTACCGGTCAAATGACCGAAGCCACTGGACACAGATCCCGAAGGCCGAGTAAGTAAAGTTCCGATTGTGATATGAAATTATTTTACAGATAAAAACCAAAAAACAAAAAAACAAAAAAAACATATCTATGGGTGACAAGACTTTCGGACCACTCTGGACCACATCGGAATTAAAAACAAAAACAAAAAAAACAAATCAACAACAACAATAACAACAACAACAACAACAACAACAACAACCTAAAAACAAAGATGGCGCTGGGAGTTCTTGTAGATTGTCAATACGCGAAGATTTATCGTACAAATTTCGGTTAGATATTTTCTGCTGCAGTAAGCAAAGTAACTGAACGATTTTGTTTGAGATTTTATGGAAACCCTGAGATAATATTTAAGTAATTCTCTTGGTTTCAACTTGATCGATCATAAATCGTCTTCAAAGGGGGAATTTTTAGTTGAGTAAGTCAAGTGTTTATTCTAAGATTGGTTTAACAGGAGAAAACGATTGATTGGTTTATCGATCTATTGATGGGGGGGGGGGGGGAGAAAGTGGAGGTAACTCTGAGGGAATGGATAAATCTGATTGAATATCTATACGTAAACAGGGCTAAGCGGCAGTGCACCACACACACAGACACATACTCACATAAACATACACACACATATAAATATACACATACAAACCCATACATACATGCACGCGCCCACACATATACACACATACAAACACACAGACACACACACACACACACACACATACATTTTCTCTCAACTCAAGACAAATATTCGTTCCTGACGTTTTCACAAAAAATCCCCCACGGTGAAATTCAGTTTACAAATATCATTGTATAAAACATTTCATTGTATAAAACATTTCATTGTATAAAACATTTTATGGGGAGAAGACAACACATGTACATATTAATGTAGGCCGCCCACCAAGGACCTACATTAATCAACTCAATGCGCGGATACCGGATGCTGCACAGAGGACCTCCCTGGGACAATGAATGATACAGAAGGTTGGCGAAAGATTTTCATGAATATCCGTGCTAATTGCCCGACATGATGGGGAGAATGTAAAGTGTCGATGTGGAGGACATTTCTTTTCCCACTGTCTTTATTCCCTTTCCTACTTTATAATAAAAACGGAATGGTCCATTATTTCGCTGAGATAACGCCGCTCATAAGAAATAAGAATTCGACAGATAGACAACACCAGATAATCAGGATTTACATTTTTGAATTTCATCTTGAATGTTTTGGACGGTTTCATTTTTAACCAAAGTGTGTTGCAAGAGGATAACGGTCGTAAGTTTAAGGAACACGTGTATTAATATATAGATTACTTTTCATCTTGGACGATTTGGATTGTTTCATTTTTAATCAGAGGGTGTTGCAAAATTATAACGGTCGTACTTTTTAGGAACACATATGTTAAGTAGTAATATGGTCACAGTACAAAAAGCGATATATGTTGTATAGCGGGTCTGTCAACGTGCCACCAAATTCACGACACTAAAAAGGTATTTGTACGCGGCGGTCGTCTTGTCGACAAAAAAGGTACAACACGTAAGATATATCGTCATATGGGCTTAACATTTATTTTCGGGTTCGTCTCGTGGGTTGTTTCGGAGAGGAGGAAAGGTAGAGAGAGAGAGAGAGAGAGAGAGAGAGAGAGAGAGAGAGAGAGAGAGAGAGAGAGGGGACACTGTTAAATTACTGTGATCCCACACTAGGGAAGAGGCCCGTCCGCACTCTACGCCTCGGAAAGCAAAAAGAGGACGATCTTGTTGTTCCTCGTCACCACGTGACTTCCGGTTCCGGTCAACACCCGAAACATCCGGTTGGCTTTCAATTCTCCATTCGGGGGTCATACCTCGGTCAAATTCCCGACTACCGGTTTTGTCTCCATTACTACCTTTACTCTCTCTTATTTCTTCTTCTTCTTCTTCTTCTTCTTCTTCTTCTTCTTCTTCTTCTTCTTAATTTCTCTCGTCTCTTCTTCTTCTTCTTCTTCTTCTTCTTCTTCTTCTATAGCAGTCTACCCAAAACTCTGGACCTTCATAATCACGTGTTACACATAGATTAATTATCGGTAGGTTTTTGTGCTGTAGTTGTAAAATAATTACATAACACTATTGCTAAGGGTATTTGCCTCTCATCCCACTTATGAGGGCGTGACACAAGGACATTTTTATGTGGGCCCACCCACAAGCCGAAGATCATGGGTGGTAGGCACAAAAAATGCGTCGATCCCGTCGGCATTCCCCCTCAAGGGTGGGGGGCGCCTCCTGGGATCGACGCTATTAATTGTACTTAACCGATCCAGTGGCCGAAGCTCATTGGACCCCCGAGTGGGCAACACTATTACTAAGTGTAAAAGAAAGAAAAGTTCTCATCCTCACCTGTCGGCTTCTTGCACATATATGATAAAGTGGGTTAGGGCTTGCCATAAGGGAAATCGGGTTGGGAGAATCATAAGGCTTGACGTTAACCAATTGATCTGAGGGCCCTCTCCGACCGCTCGTATAGCCTAAGTAAGGGCCAAAGTAGAGTGTTGCGTATCAGACGGAAGGAAGATGAAAAAGATGTATAAAACTTTCATTAAAAATTACAATCATGGTGATTATTGAAAGGGTCGTTTTAACTCAGTCGGTTGCGCATCCGCCCAGGAATTTCCAGGTTTGATAACCGGCCCTCACCAACTCAGCGCGCAAGTAGTACGGCTTGGGTGTGTGGGGGATGGTCCCCCTGGGATTCACGCTGATATTATATTCCCTACCGGTCCAATGACCGAAGCCACTGGACATAGATCTCGAAGGCCGAGTAAGTAAAGTTCCGATTGTGATATGAAATTATTTTACAGATAAAAAACAACCCCCCCCATATCTATGGGTGACAAGACTTTCAAGACAGTATAACACTATTGCTAAGTGTAAAAGAAAGAAAAGTTCTCATCCTCACCTGTCGGCTTCTTGCACCCTGAAATCTGTAATAAATCTCAGCAAGTAAGAGGCCATATACATGGATAAGACACCAAAGTCCATAAAATTGTAGTAGTCTGTTAAATAAGACCGAGCTCCAGTATTGTAGATTTGTTTGCACTCCATCCATAACAACCCTGAAAAAAGATAAACATAAAAAAGGTTGGTTTTTTGTTTTGTTTTACGGCATATCAACCTCAGTGGGTCATTTAATGCCGATAAAGTTTTGAAATAAATCAATTCTTAATGGATAATACAATTTTTTTATAAATACATTTTTCTATTTAACCCATAGATGGGGCCCTAACAGGTACTACCACTCCGGGTCAGAGTGGACCAGGGAGCAATGGTGATGAAGGGGTGCTCCACATTCCCCAAACCTCCAAAACTGGAACCTCACCATCAGATAGAGTTTAACGTCATTCCCAGGACATGTAGACCCGCAGCCAACGCCTTCTAGCACTCATATGATAAAAAGGGTTGGGGCTTGCCATAAGGGCAATAGGGCTGGGGCAATCATATAGGTGCTAGGGCTTGACGTGACCAGCCGATTGATCGGAGGGGGCCTCTCCGACCGCCCGTCTAGCTCAAAATAGGGCCAAAGTGGAGTATTGCATGTCATGAACTGCTCATCCACCTGGGCTCTATCCTTAAGCATCACGGTCGCCACCCACGTCCAACAGGTGGCCCCATTGGGGGAGTCTTACCCCTCTGCAGAGGTGCAGTCGGTTGCATTCTCATGCCCCAGCGGACAGAGCGGTAAAAAAAAGTTATCTTCATGGAGAACACACATTCATACACATGTACAAATAACTGAACAGTAGAAAATTCTGATCAAGTTACCAATAGGCACCCCAGTTGCGAGCTGTTTTCAGACTTTTGCTTTTCATCGGTTGTTAGTAAACCAAATCAGCAACACGATATTTTGACATTAGAATTTCATACAAACCAAAGACACGTTTTTATACTAAAATAATTTTTGATATTAATTAAATAAAAAATACTTATTTCATGTTATTGTCGTTAGCCTATGTGAAGAAATTAATTTTGCACTAAAGATAAACTAATATTCTTATTTATTTTTTAAATTATAAAACTGCAATCGAAAGACACGTTTTTATATTAAAATAGTTTTTATTTTATCAAAAGAGAAATGCAGATATGTTTATTTAAATAAAAACAGTTTTTATTTACAAACTATTTTTATGTTTAATTAACTAAAAGGATGTTGTTCA
>CM042159.1:74179697-74194697 GCA_023376005.1 Doryteuthis pealeii | reverse complement strand
TTGGCTTGCTTTTTCGGTATTTAGATTGAAATTTTGCCTCTGGAAAGTACAAATATCTTCCATCAGAAAATACAAAAACACCTCATTTTTATCTTGGACGATTGTTAGGACCGCATAGGTAACCTCTGAGCCGGTACTAGGGGTCTCATGCAACCCCACATCCGATCTAGGAAAGCTCACCCCCCCCCCGTGTCTAAGATACGCCCCATAATCTATGCATATCAATTTTCATAAAATAGTATTCATAGAAAATATATGAAATCCACCCTTCCGAGGCGGCAAAGAAGGTTTGGGTTCCTCCGGTCAAGTGAGTTTGGGGCTAGTAAGCACCGGCCTTTGGTCGTCTCATCATCATTGGCAATTCAGTCTCGAAAGACTATGATAAAAGTTTTTGTGTGTCCCTGAAGTTGCAGCGCCTCCTGTGACTATGAAGTCCGATGTTTGAGAAACATTCTCGACCACAGATTTTGCATTTGTAGGTTGTCCCTGTAGATGATGATGTTCCGATGCTTTGTTGCCGTTGCTTTCTTATGGACCTTTTAGCTTCATGATGTTGTATCAGGGTGACTTCTGACATGTACAGGCCTCTATGGAGATTCTGCCGCCACCGAGGGCGGTCTTGAGCCAAATTTTCCCAGCTGGAAGGGACAATGCCAAAGCACCTGAGATCATTTTTGCAGACATCCTTGAATCGCAGTAGGGGGGCGACCAATCTGTCTTTTACCAGATGTTAGCTCTCCGTATAGGATGTCTTTCGGGATTCGTCCATCATCCATCCGACGTACATGACCCAACCATCGGAGACGACGTTGTCTCAGTAGAGAGTACAGGCTGGGGAGTTGAGCTCTCTCTAGGACGGCTGTGTTAGTGATCCTGTCCCTCCAGGTGATGCCCAGTACACATCTAAGGCAGCGAAGGTAGAAGGTATTTAGCCGCCGCTCTTGGTGGGAGTATAAGGTCCATGTTTCACTTCCATACATGAGGGTGCTGATGACACATGCCCTATACACTTGTACCTTTGTACGGATAGTGAGCTTGCTGTTGTCCCACACTCTTGTTGTGAGCTTCCCAAAAGTTGAGGCAGCTTTTCCGATCTGGCAATTATTAACCGTAAATTATTAATGTTTGTTCTTCTATAATAAAAACAATTTTTTAAAACTAATTGAATTTTGAGGGTTTTTCAGTGGTTTTATCTTAAACTCATTTCTTCTTCATCTTATTGTTGTTGTCTTCATCCGAACTGACCAGGTCGAATATCGATTAGACCCTTCCCTCCGACCAATAAACTAAGGAACTCATCTCTATTGATTATTGATCTGGTTACCATGGTTTCCATCTTGACCCACAGAATGCAACCCATCTACTTCAAGTAACTTTCTTCCGTTAATAAAAGAACCGACAATTGTTTGATAAGACATTTTTGATTAATTGACATTGATGGATATGACGTCATAGCCACACCCATCAACTTCCGTTTCCGCCCGGTCTTAGCCGAACAGATACATCCGGCTACTTATTAGACATTTCCTGTACTTTTCTAGGATTTAAGTCAAATATGTCTTATATCTTATTATAATGGAGATTGTGTGCTTTTCCGTCTGTAACCGAAACTATATTCCTACTCAAGTCACAATTCTCTTAGTTATTGACATCACATTCTCGATGATTCTTATTTTTATCTAAACCTCAATTATTAATAAAATTGTCTTACATTATTAATACTGTTAACTATGTCTACATACTAACAACATGCAATTATATTTATATATACAACAAAATAGCGCTTTACAATGTGAACGGGAAGGCTAATTTGCATATTAATATTAAAAAATCGAATTTAATAAATATGTGCTTAGTATTATTGATTTCTAACTGTTTGGTTTTATTTTAATGAATATAAGCAAAAATCTCTTCAATGAATCTTAAATGAAATCCATTAACAAGATAAAATAACTGTCATTTTATTCTTCACTTCCTCTTTTAACTAAATACTTAAATTAGAAAAAATAACAATGAAAGACGAGAGTGATGGAAGAGTAAGTTTCAGTTGTTCCATCTTTTATTATACTCCCCCTGTTTCAAATCTTTTTATCTGTATTCTTATTTAGTTTCATTAGCCTTTCTAATTTAATACAATATTTTATTACATTAAAACTGAAATACTTGCACCCGGAGGGTGCATATATTTGTTAGTATATATAACTGAACTAGCAAACATATACACCCTCCGGGTGCAAGTATTTAATTTTTAATGTAATAACATATATTAAGTTAGAAACGCTAATGAAACTAAATAAGAATGCTGATAAAATGATTTGAAACAGAGTGTGGGGGGGTATAATCGAAAAATACAACAATTTTGAAACTAAATCTTCCATCATTTTCCAACACTCCCGTCTTTCATTACTAATTTTTCCTAATTTAACTAAATAGTTAAATTAGTAAAGTAAAGAATAAAATTACAATTATTTCTTTTTGTTAATGGATTTCTTTTAGGTGTTATCTCCGTGATTTTTGCTCATATTCAAAAGATAAAACCAAACAATCAGAAATCAATAATACTAAGAACATATTACAAAACTTTCACAAAATCTTTCATCAAAAATATTAACCCCATAAAATAAAATCAATATCATTAGGTTTGGTTTGGTTGGTTGGGTTTTACGGCATGTCAACCCCTTGGGCTATTTTATGCCAAATACTTCTATTGGTAAAAAAAAAAAGTTTAATTCTAACAAAGTTTTGAAATAATTTCCTTTTTAATGGATGATTGTGCCTTCTAGCACCCATATGATAAAAAGGGTTGGGGTTGCCATAAGGGCAATAGAGTTGGGGCAATCATATAGGTGCTAGGGCTTGTGACCAGCCGATTGATCGGAGGGGGGCCTCTCCGACCGTCTGTCTAGCCCAAGATAGGGCCAAAGTGGAGTATTGCAAGTCATGGACTGCTCATCCACCTGGGTTCTATCCTTAAGCATCACGGGTCGCCACCCACGGCAAACAGATGGCTCCATTGGGGGGAGTCTTACCCCTCTGCAGAGGTGCAGTTGGTGCATTCTAACGCCCCAGCCGACAGGGCAGTAATATCGTTAGATAATATTTATGAGGAAATGTCTTTTGTTTGTTTTTACTTACCTTACTGTTTGGGGCTATGATATAAGCTGCACAAAAGAATGGCACAAAAGGGATATAAATAATTCCAAAGATAAGCTTCCGCCACCAATTTAAGGATTGAAGGAATCCCATTTCAGATCCATACCAAATACTAGTCATGTGTTGTTGACAATTTGGATGGGCCACAAACTGAAAAGAAAGAAAGAAAACAAAATCAATTACTCATGTTGTTAGACTGTCTATGTATAGTTATTCACTAATCGTAGCTTAGATGTGGCACGAGGCCTGAAGTATGGGGCACCCAATGAGAATCAAACTCACTAACAATGGTCTGCGAATCTAGCTTGCTAACCATTAACCACCTGAGGTGCCCTCTTTTTACTAAGCATCGCTTAGATATGGCACAAGGCCGAATGGAAGAGGCACCCAGTGAGGCTCGAACTCACTAGTCATGGTTTGCCAGTCTTCCTTGCTAACCATTACACAACCCGAGGTGCCCAGACTGTCAATGTATAAGATGTACACCAAATCGCCACTCATATTTATGAACTTTCCCAACATCAGCAGCAGCATGAATTTCCGATAAAAATTAGCCAATCAGAAACGATAGAGAACGCATTTAAGATCGTTGGTATTTGTGCTGAAATCAATGACAAATTGGACTTTATGAAATCAACACCTACAGAAAAGGGATACAACAGACATGATATTTTTTGAATCTGCAGCTTAGAGATAACTGTAACTTAGAACTGTATTAAACCAACGCCTTTATCCACTACGCCATGTGTCCAAATACCCAAAGAAAACCGGAGGGCACATCGCCAGAAACGTTGTACAGATAATAAAGATGGGGATAATAGTCCAAATAATCCAAATAATTGTTATTATCAACCCTCATTTCAAAAGTTCAGAGAAAGAAATCTTGTGTTTTCTATATACATCATTTGTTTAAGAAATAACTTTCATTAACTTATTAATAAATATTAATTCATTAATATTAATTTATTAATACATTGGTAACTTCATGTGCACAAATAAATACTGGTGGTTAACTCATCCACCGCCTTGTTGCGCCTAGACGTATTTACCCAACCCCTCCGCACGAACAGGATGGGACACATAGTCAATTTCTTAAGTGGTGTCTAACAAATTTTAATTCAGAGTTTTCCTTCTTTAGACTAGTTGCCTAATCAAGATGAAAGAGCCCAGTCTGCCCTACTATTTACCTATAGCTGGAAGGAGAATAATTGGATGCATACCTTTCCCAAGAGAATTAGGGCTATGTGAAATGCAAATAGCCTCGTCCAGGATTCTAACATCTATATGATAAAAGAGGTGGGTGTTTGCCATTAGAGCAATTTGAAGAGTACAGTTGGGACAATTATATAGTTGCTAGGGCTTGATATGCCCAGATGATTGATCGGATGGAGCCTCTCCGATCTCCCTCGAAGGCAGTTAATGCAATGATAAAGCCCTTACGTCACATTCAATACTTACCTGCAACTCGTCCTTCGGGGCGGGGGTCCAGTGTGCTTCGGCCACTGGACCGGTAAAGTACAATTAATAGCGTCGATCCCAGGGGGATTTTTCCCCCAGGTAACACCTGCCCCCTGACTTAAAGGGGCAGGGCTGGGTTTATTGCCCAGCGCCTGAGGTGCCACTTTGAGGGGGAATGCCGAAGGGATGAACGCAATTTTTGTTCTTTCCCACCCATGAGCTTCGGCTTGTGGGTGGGCCCACGTTAAAACGAGGCCTTGTGCCCAGCCATACAAGTGGGGTATGAAGCAAATACCCTTACGTCACATTCAAATCGCTCATAAAATTAACTATTTTATTTAAAAAAGATTTTATAAACACATTTTTCGGAATTTCACAAAATTGAAACAAAATTTATTGAATTGTTTCTGAAGTCACAATGTGTCAGCGAAGAATATATTTAAAAAAAAAACTTCGTTATTAAAACTCCAATCAACCTCTAAAAAGAATCCCCCGTTCCCTCACCCCCAAAAAATGGCCGACTTAAAAAAAAAAGAATATCAACACTTGTTTGGAAGTTAATCTATTAATCAAAGACACGTTTTAATATTCTTATTATTATTGATTTATTAAATGTAAACAGAATTTGTCTCAGTTTACAAACAATAAACAAAACTTGAACAACTTTGAGTCAAATTGTGAAATTTTATATTTGAATGGCGCAATTAAATGTCCTTGGAAATTTGAAAAGGCGACTTAAGTTTTGTCGAAACAAAAACCGAAAGACAGGGAGAAAAAAAAAAGAAGAGAAAGAAAATGTATAAAACGGTCAAAATGTTTACTCGGTCAGTCAATCCAATCGAAATGAAACATTTTTGTTGAATTTAATTTCGAATCGGCTGATATGAAGAGAAAAAGATCTCCAAGAGGATCGGGTTAAATAAAAAAAAGTCGTCGGGGTGGCCTAAAATCGGTATTAGCCACACAGCGAGGGAGTTTATCTCATCAATAGTACTAGACCAAGGAGATTGTTGTTTTCAGCATTTCAGGTGGAGCGCCACACCTACCATCAGCTCCTCACTTCAACGCACAGATTCCTGTGTTACTCATACGCTGAGTTGACGAGGGTCGGTATCGAACCAGGAACCTTGTGGTTCCTTGGCGGACGCTCTACCGACTGACATATCGGGTTAGTTCTTCCAAAATATATTCAAACGGAAACATACGGATAAAAGAATGGCTTAAGCGTTAAAATCGGATTTAAAAATGACTAGGTGAACAAAATCGGATTAAAGAATGACCGAGGCAAAACGAATGGTTATCTTGCTAGGATCGGATTAAAGAATGTTTAAAGTCATAAAGTCGGATTAAAGAATAACTAAGGCGCTACAATCGGTTTAAAGAATTGTTAAGTCGTTAAAATCGGATTAAAATAGCTAGGGCACCAAAACTGGGAAAAGCAATAAAATTGGATTGAAGAATTACAATGTTGCAACGATCGGATTAAAGAATAACTGAAGTGATAAAATCGGATTAAAGAATGACAGTGGCGCTAAAATTGGATTTAAAATATCTATGTGGATAGAATCGGATTAAAGAATGACTAGAACGCTAAAATTAAATTAAAGAATGCCTTATGTGGTAGAATCGGATTAAAGGATTGTTAAGGCGTTAAAAT
This sequence comes from Doryteuthis pealeii, assembly GCA_023376005.1. Taxonomy (NCBI): domain Eukaryota; kingdom Metazoa; phylum Mollusca; class Cephalopoda; order Myopsida; family Loliginidae; genus Doryteuthis; species Doryteuthis pealeii. The sequence continues at coordinate 74,188,429 of CM042159.1, read as the reverse complement.
CGGGTTAAAAATGACTAAGGAGCTAAAATCGGATTAGGGAATCGTTAAGGCGTTCGGATCGAATTAAAGAATATATAAAGCTGTAACATTGGATTAAAGAATGATTATGGATTAAAATTGTATAAGGCGTTAAAATCGGATTAAAGAATGTCTTAGGCTCTAGAATTGGATTAAAGACTCGTAAAGCGCTGATATCGGATTAACGAATAGTTAAGGCGTCAAGATCGGATTAATGAATGGCTAAAACGTTATAAGCATATCAAAGAATACCTAAAGCGTTAAAATCGGATTAAAGAAGGTCACAGTACTAAAACGCAAACTATTTCTATAATAGATTAATGACATGAGTTATTTCATTGAAATATATTTGGAATAGACACGAATTTAAAATTCTTGTTAGTTCCCCCCCACACACACCCAACACTATAATTACTCAGCCGTTCCATAAAATCTTAACAACCAAAAAGGTCAGAAGGAATCTAGTGTAATATTTCTTCAACCAATTCTCATCGAGAAGAATTGGTTGTGGCATTTTATGATTACTTGGGCCCCTTAAAGCGAGGCTGGGGAACTAATTCCAGAAATGGACCGAGGGTCACCGGGTTAGACGAGCAATCACTAATGTTTGATTGAAATCTCTCGAAGACACCACAAACCCCTCATGCCACCCCCCCAAAAAAAAACAAAAAAAAAAAAAAACACACGATACCATTGCGAACAAATTCTATTTGCCGCAGTTAGTCGTATAAAAATCCTATAAAAATCCTATAAAAATCCTATAAAAACCAAACAATTTACATTTTACTCGCAAGTAACTTTTTTCTTTTGTCTTTTTTTGACAAATTAGATGATTGGCCCCAAGTGATTGATTATCGGAAAGAAAATCCAAACATTAAATATAAAAATCTTAGAAATCGATTAACTATAATCACAAAAGTCGGGCACCACGTTCGGCAACAAGATTATTGTTACCGAATTCGATTCTCACTGGGTGTCACACATGTTTGCTCTAATAAGTAAAAATAGTAAATGTTGAAAATGTACTCCTTTCATTTACAATCCTTATTGTTTTTCATTTACGGTCACGACACGTTGAAAGCGCAGATACCTGCTAGATCACCGAAGTTAAGCAGTGATGAGCGTGATAAATACCTAATTGAGTAACCGCTTAAGCAACATAAGTCTTTTGTTTATCAAAATGACTTCATTCGGCATTAAAGTATCATGTTTTACGGCATGTCAACCCTTATCAAAACAAAACAACCAAGCAACGTGCTAGATCAACGAAGTTAAACTGCGATGATCCTGTTCAATACTTAATTGGGTGGCCACTTTAGCAATAGCAGGTACTGTAAGCAACCTGAGTCTTTTGTTTATCAAAAGGACTTGGTTCGGCATTAAATGACCCGAAAAGGTTTGATATGCCGTAAAACAAACCAACTAACCATCCAAACATTCTCTCTCTCTCTCTCTCTTCTCTCTCTCTCTCTCATTACGCTCAAGTTATGCTTTGGCATCGGTTACCGCCAGATCACCGAAGTTAAGCAGCGATGAGCCTGTTTAATATTTAATTGGGTGACCATTTAAGCAATAACAGGTACTATAAGAAACCTGAGTCTTTTATTCATAAAAAAATGAATTTAAACCAAAAAGTGTTGATTACCCGTAAAACCAGCCAACCAACCATTCTCCGGCCTTCTCCAGGTGTATTTTTGTTCTTAACAAGAAATGTTCTTAAACAATTGTTATAGAACAGTAGTAGTATAAGGTACTTAAAAAATAAAAACAACAGAGGGTCACACGTATGAGACACCTAGTGAGAATCAAGCTCACTACTCAGTAGTTATTGATCTGTAATTGCTTGTTAACCCTTGCGCAAGAAAGAGGTGCCACAATTTTTTTTATCTTAAAATTGGTATCGAAAATTAATTTATTTGCAGAAACATTCATACAAGAAATGAAGCGGGAATGTTGAAAGAGAGAGAGAGAGAGAGAGAGAGAGAGAGAGAGAGAGAGAGAGAGAGAGAGGGAGGGAAAGGCATTGAGAGGGAGAGACAGAGGGACGGAGAAAAAGAGGACGAGAGAGAAAGAGAGAAGGGGTGGGAGGGGGAGAGAGGGAAGAAGAAGAAGAAGAAGAAGAAGACGGATAGAATAAAGGCCAAAGGAAAGAGCATTTGGGGTACACCCCCCCCACATCACTAAACCCCCATCATCCTCATTGCATAGCTGCCATATTTGTTCAGCTCTTAGAGTGTGTGTGTGTGTGGGAGGGGGCGGTGACCATGGAATCTCAACGGGCACCGACCTTGTTTCATGCGTGACAACCAAGAGTCGGATACTTGACCATTTGGATTATGTGTTCATCTGAACTTTCCTTTTGTCGGCTCATCCCCCAACACACACTACACTCGCATACCCCCCTCTCTCTCTCTCAATTACATACACTCACACACAGAGTTTCCACCAGAGTATTAGTCATCTCTCTCTCTCTCTCACCTCCTCTCTCACCTCCCCCCTCTTCTCTCTCTCCCTGAAAAACACACTCAAAAAATGTATGCGTCGTGTAGAGGACTTAAGTAAGATTGTTTGTATTAACATTGCTTTTATCATTAACATACTAGCAGGACCTGTGGATATACCAGAATATGAGAATTTAATTATTACACCGTTTGATATATCTTATTATAATGGAGATTGTGGGTTTGTCTGTCTGTAACCGAAACTATATTACTATACAAGTCACAATTCCCTTTGTTATTTACACACATTCTCCATGATTTTATTTTTTATTTAAACCTCAATTATTAGTAAAATTGTTTTACATCATTAAGACTGTTAACAATATCTACATACTAATAACATGCAATTATATTTATATATTCAACGAAATAGCGGTTTACAGTGTGAATGGGAAGGCTAATTTGCATATTGATCTTAAAAAAATTGATTTTAATAAATATATGCTTAGTATTATTGATTTCTAATTGTTTGGTTTTATCTTAATAAATATGAGCAAAAATCTCGGGGATAAATCTTAACAGAAATCTATTAACATAAAGAAATAACTGTAATTTTATTCTTTTCTTCCTATTTTAACTAAATAGTTAAATTAGGGAAATTTACCACTGAAAGACGGGAGTAAGGGAAAATGGTGGAACAGTTAGTTTCAAAGTTGTTCTATTTTCCGATTATACCCCCTCTGTTCCAAATATTTTTATCTGAATTCTTATTCAGTTTCATTAGCCTTTCTAATTGAACATGATATTTTATTATATTAAAACTTAAATACTTGCGCCCGGAGGGTGCATATATTTGCTAGTTTACTTAAGAGATATTGCTATTTATTTCAATACTAACAGGACCTGTGTATATACCAGAATATGATAATTAAATTATTACACTGTTTGATATGTTTACTTAAGAGCTATTCCTATTTATTTCAATACTAACAGGACCTGTGGATGTACCACTGAATGATAATTTAATTATTACACTGTTTGATATGTTCACTTAAGAGCTATTCAAATAGTTCAATATGTAAAAAGTATGATAATCTTCATATAAGTCTCTCTCACTCTTTTTTTTCTTTCTTTTCTTCTCATCATTTCATTTCAATTGAAACAGATTAGCGTTATCGCTTCCGCGTGCTCACTCCTCTCTATATTTCCACTACTCTCTTTCTTTCTCTCTTAATATATTTTTTCTGTGTAGCATATCCTTTTCTTTCTTTTCTTTCTTTCTTTCTTATAAAAACGGAATGGTTCATTATTTAGCCGAAGTGACGACACTCAAAATAAATAAGAATTGGGTGGATAAGCAGAATCAGGGTTTACAATTTTTGCATTTCATCTTGGACGATTTGGCCGGTCTCATTTTTAACAGAGGGTGTTACAAGATGATAACGGTCGTACGAACACGAGTATAAGTGTATTGGTGTTATGGTGAAAGTGCGGATAATTTTTGACTCACCCTCATATAAAAGACAAAATAAAGATTGATAAAGAAAAATGACTTCGTGAAAAAAAAGTCCAATTGGACACACAGCGTAGTGGATATAGGCGTTTGTTTAAGTTACAGTTACCTCTGGTTGCGGGTTCAATCCTGGTCAAGGGTGACAGTAACATAGAATAATAACACTGATGTACAAAAATTGTTTTTTTTCTGAGGCAAGAATGTGAATAGGTGTTTTTTTTACTAATTTGGGTGTGCTGAATTCACATTTATAAACAGTTTTGCTCTATCACCTCTAGTTTTCTGTCTTTTAAGTAGTCTCATTTTAGTAAATACAGAGTATATACGTGCTTATTTCAACAGTTGCAGCAGCTTATTACAGATAAAACAGGATAGATAAAGAACATTGACGGAATAGACATACTTGGATGACACAATGTACACAATTCATAGTACCGCAGACAGTTAGAAATGTGTTTTCTTAGATGATCTGCTGACTACCAGTGCACTACTGGCTGTTGATTGAGACGTGTTGGTTACGCTTAACTGCCAAAATCCGTCTTAATATATAGCTGTATATATATAATGTAATGCTATCACTTACATTTATTGCATAATAACTAAAAAAGAAGACATAAGTCACATAATATTAGAAATTAACCCTGAATGCATATACGCCTTTATGTACAGTATGAGTACAAAATGTACAGTATGCATATCTAAAAAACTAGAAGTGATGAGTAAAAACGGATTTCAAATCTAAATTCAGCCCCCCCCCAAAAAAATTAGGTTTAAGCAGCTATTTTTGTGCTTGTCTTAATTTCTTTGGTAACCAGTGTAATTAAAACAGCTTAACACCTGTACCCCAGCTATGGTTAACGGAATGAGAACAGGATAAAAGATTGGACTCAAAGTTCATTGATAGCTCCCGATTACGACAAGAATGTTCCCGATTTCGATAATATGGTTCCAGAGTTCCAGTAGGCTCCCAAGTCCGACAAGAAATACCTGAAAAAGGCCGGAAGGCACATCGGCCGAAACGTTGTACAGATAACAATAAAGATGAGGACAATAGTCTGAACAATTCAAAGAATACTAAAAAAGGTTTGTTTAATCGGATCAAGAAAAGAAGAAATGGTTGATAGAATTTTTCTTATTGAAGGAAATATTTTTTTTCAAAATACCTTTTTCTCCTCATATCTCAGTGCCATTTTGAGTCTTGCTAAAGGATCTCTAAAACTGAAGTCACCCCATCCACCACTCAGCACCGCCTCCACCTCTTGGGTGCCACGACATAAATCCATTAATTCACAGGCAAAATCCATGCACTGCTCAACCAAACCCAAATACTCGTTCTGAAAAAGAAATGAAAAAACAGAAAAAGAAGAAAGAAGAAAAGAATAAAAAAGAAAAAGAAAAAAAAGGAAAGACGATAAAAAGAAAAAGAAGACAAAAGAAAAACAAGAACAAAGAAAAAAAACCGCCAAAAAACAGGAAAATGAAAAAAAGAGAAACAAAGAAGAGAAAAAAAAACAAAAATGAAAAATATGTAAAATGAAAAAGGAGATAAATGAAAAAAGAAAAAGAAAATAAAAGTAAACGAAGAAAAAACAGAAGAAAAACAAAAAACGAAGAAAAACAGAAAAAGAAGGAAAAACAGAAAAAGAAGAAAAAACAGAAAAAGTAGAAAAACAGTATAAAAAAAACAGAAAAAGAAGAAAAACAAAAAAAAAAAAAAAACAGAAAAAAAGAAAAAAACCGAAAAAGAAAAAAAAAAAGAAAAAAAAAAAAAACAGAAAAAGAAAAAACGAAAAAGAAGAAAAAAAAGAAAAATTAGAAAAACAGTAAAAAAAACAGAAAAAGAAAAAAACAGAAAAAGAAGAAAAAACAGAAAAAAAAAAAAAAGAAAAAAAAAGAAGAAAAAGTAGAAAAAACAGAAAAAAAGAAAAAAAAGAAGAAAAAGTAGAAAAACAGTAAAAAAACAGAAAAAGAAGAAAAAACAGAAAAAGAAGAAAAGAAAAAGAAGAAAAAGAGAAAGAAAAAAGAGAAAGTAATTTAATATAAAAAAGAAAACGATAAAAAATGATATAAAATATTTTTGTGAAGTACCTCCCTCCACTCCACAGATTTACTGCTGCCGACCACCCACTACCCATCTTCCTTGTTTTACACTCATTTGTGTTAATACAAGTAAATAATCATTAAACTTATAATTGTCGACTGATTTTTTTAGAGTAGAGTTGTGACCTCATTGTTTCCGTTTTAAGAAAATAATTTTAGTATTTTAGTTTTTAGCAGAATAAAAATATCTGGTACTAATAAACTTAGTTTAATTGTTTTTTTTTTTTAAATAGATGTCATCACGTACAGTAGGTGTGTGGTAATGTCACCCAAAAATGAGCCCGGCGTTGTCTACTAAAGATTAGGGAAGTGTAGACGTAATTGAAAAACATCTGCAGAGGAAGTGTAGAGTAAACAAAATGTCCCGCGCCCGGAAAATGAGCAGGATAAACACACCATCCACTTGATTCGAAGAGGGATGAACATACATTGGACCGGGGGTTAGTATGAACGATTAAAAGCAATTTTATAAAAGAGTTATAACACACACCGCTTTGTTACGTTAGACATGATGAATAATATATATATATATATATATATATATATATATATATATATATATATATATATCCCTAAAAGTGGAGGAATCATATGTAATTAGGGAGATAATATTCTATTATGGAATAAAATATAAATAAAAGGGGGGGGGATACACGAAGGCCTTTTCAGCCGGTACTTTTCAAGTGTATACACCGGCGACAAATAAAAGTCAGATTGTATAAGAAATTCATAAGAAACGAATAGGGGTGAGCCAGAGAGGGACAAAAAAGGGGGGGATAGAAGAAGGGGGGGGGCGTGTATGAACCCTAGGTTGAAATAGGGTAGGAAGTGTCTCCCAATAAATAGAGGGAGTCAAAGCACTTGAAAAGTACCGACTGAAAAGGCCTTCGTGTATCCCCCCCCCTTTATTTGATATTTTATTCCATAATATTCCATAATAAAATATTATCTCCCTAATTACATATGATTCCTCCACTTTTAGTGCTATACAAATTCTCCTGTACCAAAAACCTATTCGTATATATATATATATATATATATATATATATATATATATATATATATATATATATATGTAAAAATGGAAAAGGAATTGAATCCGACAATATGAAGAAAAATGAGTAAAGAAAAGAAAAGTAAATGGATAAAATGAATTTAATCGATATCACATTAATCGATATCACTTACACATGTGTTTCGGTCAGTTTATGTGTGTGAAAATATTTCGCACACATACAAGAATCGACCTTCATCAGAGTGAACATTTATTTTTATGAAAAAATTCGTTGGGAAAAAAACAAAAATCTCTGTTGTTTTTTCCCAACGAAAAAATCTCTGTTGTTTTTTCCCAACGAATTTTTTCATAAAAATAAATGTTCACTCTGATGAAGGTCGATTCTTGTATGTGTGCGAAATATTTTCACACACATAAACTGACCGAAACACATGTGTAAGTGATATCGATTAATATGATATCGATTAAATTCATTTTATCCATTTACTTTTCTTTTCTTTACTCATTTTTCCTCATATATATATATATATATATATATATATATATATATATATATATATATATATATATTCGCAACAACTTGTTCACAACTCTATTCTCAAAAATACTACAGAAATGATCAATACCGTAATTATTCATGTATAACAGGCACTCGTGTAAAATACACACGCTTAACTTCCGGCTACGAAATTCTGAAAAAAACAAACATCGTATAATACGTATTGACTTTTTGGTATTTAAAGCTGCTAAATTTAAATTAAATTTATCATTGTTTCAACTTTTTATTTTCCGGTTTCTATCGACTAATAATCTTATTATAATGGAGATTGTGTGTTTTTCTGTCTGTAACCGAAACTATATTACTACTCAAGTCACAATTCCCTTAATTATTTACGTGAAATTCTCCATGATTTCATTCTTTTAAACTTTCAGTTATTAATAAAATTGTTTTACATTATTAATACTGTTGACCATATCTACGTACTAATAACATGCAATTGTATTTATATATACAACAAAATAGCGATTTACAGTTTGAACGAGAAGGCTAATTTGCATATTGATATTTAAAATTTTATTCTAATAAATATGTGCTTGGTATTATTGATTTCTAATTGTTTGGTTTTATCTTAAGAAATATAAACAAAAATCTCGCGGATAAATCTTAAAAGAAATTTATTTACAAGAAGAAATAACTGTAATATTATCCTTTACTTCCTATTTTAACTAAATAGTTAAATTAGGAAAATTTACCAATGAAAGAGGGGAGTAATTGAAAATGATGGAATAGTTAGTTTCAAAGTTGTTCTATTTTTCGATTATACCCCCTCTGTTGCAGATCTTTTTATCTGCATTCTTAGTCAATTTCATTAGCCTTTCTAGTTTAATATGATATTTTAATTTTATTATATCAAATCTTAAATACTTGCACCCGGAGGGTGCATATATTTGCTAGTAATAATAAAACTCATATAGTTTATATAATGTTTCAAAACACAAAATCTACAAAGTATTTAGAACAAAAGCACAGACATGTTCACATGAAAATGTAACAAACTTTCGTCGAAAATAAGTTTCCCGAAATAAGAAATAAATTTTAATGACAAACGATAACACTGATAGACTACGGAAAGCTTTATTCTAC
>CM042159.1:74172197-74174697 GCA_023376005.1 Doryteuthis pealeii | reverse complement strand
TTTTAAAGTCAAACCGCAAATCAAATCAAAAAATGTTTTTAACAAGATTTCATCAAAGTTACAAATTCTATTTAGAAATGTTTAGTTTAATAATTAATTAAATTACTGACGACTAAAAATATTTATTCGGCCGAATCTACAATCTAAACTTCTTTATGTTATTTTTGTTTTCCTGTGAATCGAATATTTTACTTACTTACCTTGAACTCTTTTTCGACTTCTGCAAGTTTTTGCATTTCTTGTCTCAGTTCAAATGTTGTCATAATGGGGTCTGGACTGGAAAGTGCCATGTAGGCAGGACTGGCGAGGGCACGGTAGGCGTTCAGGCGTGAACGGGATCGTTTGAGCGAATCATAGTTCTGCTTTGTCACGCATCCGGTGCATTTGCAAGAAATTGGGTGTGGCTTTTCGATGGTATGGTTGCGCGATAGAAACATCTGAATGATTTCGTGATTATTGTAGTGCGCTGCCAAGATGAGAGGAGTAATGTCCGGCGGGAATTGGCTTTTTTCCTCCGTTCTGTTGCCGGAGGGTGGGGTTGGTAATAACAACACAAGAGGGGGCCAGTTGCCAGGATTTAGGGGGTTGGTTGGTTTGAAAGGGGTTAGGGAATAAGGTGAGGATAGTGTTTGTGTGTTTAGGGCGATTTTGGGAATATGTAGAACGGGGTTATATGAGGATACAGTGTTAAGTTGTGTGTTTAGGGTGATTTTTAGATGTGTAGAAAGGGGTTAGGGAACAAGGTAAAGATACAGTGTTTGTGTGTTTAGGGAGATTTGGGGAATGTGTTGAACGGGTTTAGGGTACGCAGTGTTACATTGTGTGTTCAGGGTGATTTGGGGAATGTGTTGAAATGGGTCAAGGAACAGGGTGGGGATACAGATAGATTATGTGTTTAGGGCCATTTTGGGAATTTGTTGAACGGGTTTAGAGAACACGGTGAGGATATAGTGTTAGATTGTGTGTTTAGGGTGATTTTGAAATATGTTGAAAGGGTTTAGGGAACATGTTGAGGATACAGTGAGTTTATGTCAAATTAAAGGTAAGTGTAAAAATGTGTATGTGTAAATTGTTGGTATGAGATTAAAAATTCAAGAAATATTTAAAGGGATTAGGGAAAAAAGATAAGGAGAGAGAGAGAGAGAGAGAGAGAGAGAGAGAGAGAGAGAGAGAGAGAGAGAGAGAGAGAAGAGAGTGTGTGTGCGTTAGATTGTGTGTTTAGGGTAAGTGTAAAAATTGTATATGTGTAAAAAGAAAAGTATATACATATATATATATATAATCGGGTATATTATGTAGATATTTTATAGAATGGTTTACATTTTGAAGGCGAATATATATTTTTATATATGTTACAATTATATTCCCATGTACGTCATTTACGTATTGGTGTATGTGGGTATGATAGATAGATAGGTATGGATGTTGGGAGGGAGGGAGAAAGAGAGAGAGGAGGGAGAGGGAGTGAATGTGTGTGTGTGTAATGATGATATTGATATGATTAGAAAAAGGGAAATAGTTGGAGAGAGAGAGAGAGAGAGAGAGAGAGAGAGAGAGAGAGAGAGAGAGAGAGAGATTGATGGAAATCGTTTTGTTGTGAAATATTAAGGTGAATGAATGGGTTGTTATTGTTTTTTTTATTTTTTATTTTTATTTTTTATATTAAAGTCCAGTTTTAATCGTTTCAATAAAGATATATCGCCACATCAGGAAGAGAATGGAAATCAGGATTCGGAAGAAGAAGAAGACGTAGATCATCATCGTCGTCGTCGTCGTCGTTGGATGTCATCATTGTTCCGTTTCAGAATGAAAGAATATCCGACATAGGTGTTGGGGATGGGTGAAATAATTCACCAGGGAGACAAATAAAAAAAAAAAAAAAAAAAGAGAAGAGAAAAAGGAATATATCAGTTAATTATTCAATATTAAAAAAAAAAGGATGTTTGCACACATCATACATCTACCTTCAGGATGAATTTTAAAAAATATATAAAAAAAGCAAAACTATAAAAATTCACCCAACTTTTTTCATTCTTTCTTTTTTAGGTTTTTGATGGACGACCCGCACTATCATGTCCATGTCCTGGTTTCCATCAAAGGAAATCCCTTATGAGTTCATCCTTACTTCTCCAGCAGTCTTCGACATTATTTTACTCGGATGGTTTGTGTGATAGGGGGCAGGTGGCCGAATAGCCGCTTTCTTGTGGGATGCTGCTTCCATGATTTGGTCAGAATCGCTCGTAGTATTCTTGTGCAGATCCCATCTAGCCTATTTTCTAGAAGCCTCGTCAAGGTCCAAGTGATGCAACCATACAGTAGCACTGATACCACAATGGCCTGGAAGAAGGGTCGGCGAGGTCTGACTTCCATATAACTGATAGTCTATTTATAGCGGATGTGAGAATACCCGGTCTGCACTCCGGCACCTTCGCTGCACAATGTCTAGACGCCAACTTTGTGATGTTATGTGCTGGCCGATTTGAAGGGCACGAGTCAGGGA
>CM042159.1:74124697-74167197 GCA_023376005.1 Doryteuthis pealeii | reverse complement strand
GTAGTTCTTCTTCCTGTGATAATCCACTGATGAGGCTCAAGGGAAATTCTTGTTAAGGATGAATCCGCTTATAATTACAATTCTCAAATACTATACCGAAAATTATAAAAAAATTTACACTGAAAGTTATAGATACTATTATGAAAATTTTAAATACTACATCAAATGTTATAAACAGTATATTGAAAATTCTTAATACTAATCTAAAAATTATAAATACTACTCTGAAAATTATAGATACTACTATACAATCCAAAATACTACACTGAAAATTATAAATACTATTATCAAAATGCTGCTATAAAAATTATAAATATTATTCTAGAATACTACAATATAAATTATAAATACTTCGCTGAAAATAATAAATACGACTATTAAAATGATAGATTCTATCATGAATATCATAAATACTATTCTAAAAATGATAAACACTACAATGACAATTATAAATACTACTAAAAATCCTAAATACTACAATGAAAATTATAAATACTGCATTGAGCAATTAAATACTGTAATTACAAATGCAATGATAAAAATGTTTATTACGATGGAAATTACAAATACTAATCTAAAAATCATAAATACTATGCTAGAAATTCTATATACTACTCTGAAAATGATAAATACTACAACGAAAATAGTAAATACCACACTGAAAACTACAGATTCTACATAGAATTAAAAAACACTTTCATGAAAATCATGAATTCTACAGTGAAAATGATAATACAAAAATTGTTGTTTTAAAAGAAAACAAATAATTTTGTGGTGGGCAAATTTTAAGTTTCTGCTGATCAAATTGAAATCCTGACTCCCAATATAAACAATGAAAACCTGAAAATTGTTTTTCTTTGGGATTGTTGTCGTGGCTTGGATTTTGAAAATAAAATTCATAATTTATTTATTTGCTTGAAATATTTTGCTTATGAGTTTGAAAAACAAAATTGAATACCCCTCAAGAATTAATAAAACAAAATGTCTTCGGTATAAAATAACCCAACAAGTATTGAAATGTTGTATTATCTGGATTATTCGGACTATTGTCCTCATCTTTATTGCTATCTGTACAACTGGACACATAGCGTATTGGATATAGGTGTTGAGTTAAGACAGTTCTCAGTGACAGTTATCTCTAGGCTGCAGGTTCAATCCGGGTCTAAGGGCAACAGTAACATTGAATAATAATTAACACAGCTTAACATTTGTACCCGGGCATGGTTAGCAGAATGAGAACAGGATACCCCCGCGGATTGAATAAAGGGTTAGGTTCAAAGTTCCATGATGGCTCCCAATTACGACAGGAAGGTTTCCAAGTTCGAAAACAAAGTTTCCGAGTTCGAGAAGGCTCCCAAGTTCGAAAAGAAGGTTCCCGAGCCCGAGAAGGCTTCTGAGTCCGATAAAAATACGCGAAGAAGGCCGGAGGGCGCACCGACCGAAACGTTGTACGGATAATAATAAAGATGAGGACAATAGTCCGAATAATCCAGATGATACAAATTATCAAGCCTCATCTTAAAAATTCAGAGAAAAAAGGATTGAAGTGCCGTGAAATTCAACCAACCAACCAACCAACCAACCTGAAATGTCCCAGCATTTTTTTCTCTTTCATATAATTTCTTTTAATTAAGAAGTAGAGAATTTGGAGATATTATTATTGATAATCTTAAACACGGACACACACACACAGACAGACAGACACACACACACACACAGACAGACACACACACACACACACACACACACACCCCCCCACACAAACACAAACAAACACACGCACACAACCCCCCACACACACAAACAAAAAAAACACACACACAGACACTCACACACACACAAGCACACACACAAATACACCCACACACACATACGCACAGAGACACACACACAAACACACACACACACACATACACACACACACATAGACACTCACACACACACAAACAGACAGACACACACACACACAACACACACACACAAACACACACACACACATTTAATTAAGAAGTAGAGAATTTGGAGATATTATTATTGATAATCTTAAACACACACACACACGGACAGACAGACAGACAGACACACACACACACATACACACACACACACACACACACACACACACACACAACCCAAACACACACAGACACACAGACACACAGACACACACAAACACACACACTCACACATACACAACCACACACTCACACACAGTGAGAGACACTCACACACACAAACACATACACAAACAAACAGACACACACACACACACACACACACACACACACACACAAAGAACAACAGGGTGTGAGTGAGTGTGTGAAGTGATTTATAGCAGGAGAATAAACATTGCTGGTTCCTGTAGACTAGTTGCCAGATATCGTCCACCTGGCACAAGGGTTCTGAAAGTGGTCCATATAAATCCCCTGGGAGGGGGGAATAATATTTTGGCAAGAGGAATAAAAACATGGGGGGGGCGGGGGTCTACAGGTCTACTGAGGGAGGGGAGGGAGGGGAGGGGGGGAGGGGGTTACTAGTTTTCATTTATGAATCCCTTTCTAACTGGAGAACAAAAATTCTGAAGAAACGTTGTCATATCTATTGAGGCTTTCACTTATTCAAACAAGTCGGTTGAGCGTTCGGCGGGGAATCCCAAGGTTCCTGGTTCGATACCGGCCCTCGCCAACTCAGCGTATGAGTAGCACAAGGATCCGTGCGGGAAAGTGAGGAGCTGATGGTAGGTGTGGCGCTCCACCTCAGACGCCAAAACAATCTGCTTGGTCTAGCGCTATTGAAAAGGGGATAGACTCCCTCGCTGTCTGGCTGATACTGACATTAGGCCACCCCGACGACTTTTCTTACTTTACTTATTTAATTATTTATCTATCAAATTATTATTTTCTTTATTTAAAGAAGAATTTATTGAAATGACTTAGCAAAATTTCTGAACTCATTTAAAGGAATTGAAATATTTGGATGATTTACTTCTTTTTCTTATTTCTCTGAATTTTTGAGATGAGGCTGGATGATTAGTATTATCTGCGTTATTCGGACTGTTGTCCTCATTTTTATTGTTATCTGTACAACGTTTTGGCCGATATGCCCTCCTGCCTTCTTCAGATATTTCTTGTCGGATTCGGGAACCTTCTCAGAGTCGGGAACCTTCTTTTCGAAAAGAAGGTTCCCGACTCCGAGAAGAAATACCTGAAGAAGGCCGGAGGGCCCATCGACCGAAACGTTGAACAGATAACAATGAAGATGAGGACAATAGTCACAATAATCTTATTATAATGGAGATTGTGTGTTTTTCTGTCTGTAACCGAAACTATATTACTACACAAGTCACAATTCCCTTAGTTATTTACGTCACATTCTCCAGGATTCTATTTCTATTTAAACTTCAATTAATAATAAAACTGTTTGACATTATTAATACTGTTAGCCTCACCTAAATACTAATAACATGCAATTGTATTTATATATACAACAAAATACCAGTTTTAAGTGTAAACGTAAAGCTAATTTGCATATTAATATTAAAAAAAACTGATTTTAATAAATATGTGCTTGGTATTATTGATTTCTAATTGTTTTGTTTTATCTTAATGAATATGAGTAAAAATCTCTTCAATAAATCCTAAGAGAAATTCATTAACAAGAATAAATAACTGTAATTGTATTCTTTACTTCCTATTTTAACTAAATAGTTAATTTAGGAAAATTTAGCATTGAAAAACGGAAGTGATGAAATAGTAAGTTTCAGTTGTTCTATTTTCCGATTATACCCCCTCCGTTTCAAATCTTTTTATCTGAATTTTTCTTCAGTTTCATAAGCCTTTCTGATTTAATCTAATATTTTATTACATTTAAACTTAAATACTGGCACCCGGAGGGTGCATATATTTGCTAGTTCAGATAATATTTATTCGTTTTGTTTTTACAATCATATTTTACAAAATCTTATTTGTGAAGAAAATATTCTTCAAATGTAGGATTTCTCAAAGGGATTCTTATTGGCCGGGTGAATAAAAGCATAGAAGGTCCAAAAGATGTAAATTTACAAGTTTATTTTTATAAATCTCTTTATAACAGAAGGAAAATATCGTTAAACCAGTCGCTAGATATGGTACACCTAGTACAGGGCTTCTCAGAATAGTCCATATTGACCCCTGGGGTGGATAGAATTTTGGCAGGGTGAATAAAAGCATAGCGTTCTACAAAGGGTAAATTTACTTGCTTGCATTTATAAATCCCTTTATAACAGGAGATGAATTTCTGTCGATCTTGTTGTCAGATATCGTACAGCTATCAGAATGACTAATTAGGTGTATGGCCACCAGTAATGTGTCGTTCATATAAGACCTGTTCAAAAAACATTCTGTGACATTTAAGGGGAAAGTGTAAATTTAGACATCTTTCTTAAAGAACTTATTCTAAAGAATTTCAATATTGAAGCAAAGGTTATTACCGTGTACCTTTTCTATAATATATATATATATATATATATATATATATATATATATATATATATATATATATTTTATTGCTTTTAATTTTAGTCAGACCTAATTTTTTTTGAAAGTTAATTCATTTATGGTTAATTAGGCGGCTTTCAAAAAAAAAATAGGTCTGACTAAAATTAAAAGCACATATTCTCCCAAATATACTGTCGGCTGAAAATAGCTAAAAGTTGTTTACACACACACACACACACACACACACACACACACACACACACATATATATATATATATATATATATATATATATATATATTATATATATGATAAGTTGTAAACACGGTATGTTTGGAATGGCTTTTTTGCCGACAATTTTTGGGAGAATATGTGCTTAATTGGAGTCGTACCTAATTTTGAAAATTAATTAATTAATAATGAATTAGGCGGGAATGCCTATTTAAATGTATGGCTAAACAAATCGAGAAAAATCAATCTCTGTATGTACATTTCGGCCTATTAGGCCTCATCAGCAGGGCGGCCTTCCTATCTATAGCTCTGCTGATGAGGCCTAATAGGCCAAAATGTACATACAGAGATTGATTTTTCTCGATTTGTTTAGCCATACATTTAAATAGGCATTCCCGCCTAATTCATTATTAATTAATTAATTTTCAAAATTAGGTACGACTCCAATTAAGCACATATTCTCCCCCCATATATATATATATATATATATATATATATATATATATATATTGTACATCCACAATGCATGTTCATGTTGATGCAAATTTAGAGATTTATATCAGGATTTTTACAGACAAAGAGAGCTCAATGTATAGAAAAAGGAAAGAAAAAAAAAGAGAAATAAGATGATAACGAGAATAAGTACAGAAAAATAATAAATAAATAAATAAAGAAAGAAAGAAAGAAAGAAAGAAAAGAAAAAGGAGACAAAAAGAAAATAAATAGATTAGTAAAGATAAAGGAAGGAAGTAGGGAAGGAAGGATGGAAAGAAAAAAGGATTGAACTGGCGAAAGAAAGAAAGGAAAGAAAGAAAGAAAATAAATAAAAAAGAAGAAGGAAAAGACAACGGAGAAAATTAAAAGAAATGTGAATAGGAAAAGGAACGAAAGAGTAAATGAAGGAATCTATGAACGAAAGAAAAAAAAAGAAAGAAAGGAAGAAAGAAAGAAAGAATGAAATAAGGAAAGGAAAGAAATAATAAAAGAACGAGGGAAGATAAGAAAAAAAAAAGAAGTAATATGAAGGCGAGGAAGACAAAAAGAAAAGAGAAAAGATTTAAGAGAATAACAAAGAGACATAAGATAAAAAAAGCCCCCTACTGCTCCTTCCGACCCTAAAGTAGGAGACATTTTAAGATATTATTGTGTTAAGTAACTTAACATCAAATAGACCAACAAAAGAATTCTTCTCATTTACGATTTTTTTTTCGGCCAACGCCCTCCTCCCCCAACATGCTTTTTTTTTTTTTAAAATGAAGGTGAATATCTGATGAATTATCACTTTAACGGCGGATAACACCTTCAAGATAACACGGGCGCTTTCAAATGCTCACGGTCTTTTGATCATTTTCACGTTTAGACTTGTTATCACACACACAAACACAAACACAGATATAGACACACACACACACACACACACACACACACACACACACATATATATATATATATATATATATATATATATATATATATATAGGTGTGTCATAAAAGTATCGAGTTTGAAGCTCTGTTTTACCAAGATAGAAATGAGCAATGAATGGAACATTATTTTTTTTCAGAATACAAGGTGTGTCATAAAAAAGTGCCGATTTTGAAGCTGTATTTACCAAGATAGAAATGAACAATGAATGGAACGTTAATTTCTTCAGAATACAAGTTGTGTCAACAAGTACAAAAAATCACGATACTTTTTCACACCTTATATATATATATATATATATATATATATATATACTAGACAAAACATGAGCTGTTGGGTCACCCATTGAGCTCTGGGTAGATAATTGGGATTTGGGAAAAGTGACTTTTCAAAGCGAATTAAATAAAAAAACAAAAAACAAATAAGACCGGAGAATTAAAAAAAAAGTATTATGATCATTTTGTAAGATTTCTAAGAAAGGGAACGTTTAACCTAATTCAACGGACTACGCTGTTTCTGAAACTTAACATACACATATATTTCACACTCTTCAAATCAATCTCTGTACACATACAGAGAAACTAACATATATAACGAGGGGGTAATCAATATATAATAGGCCGAAATGTACATACAGAGATTGATTTTTCGATTTGTTTAGCCTTACATTTAAATAGTTAAATCCCGCCTAATTAATTATTAATGAATTAACTTTAAAAAAATTAGGTTCGACTTCAATTAAGCACATATTCTCACAAATATTTCGGCTGAAAATAGCCACATCACAAACATCATATATATATATATATATATATATATATATATATAAGAGAGAGAGAGAGAGAGAGAGAGAGAGAGAGAGAGAGAGAGAGATCGGGGGAAAGTGGCAGGCAGAATGTAAGTAAGTAACGGGTCGATTTTTGACTTAATTGCGTCCTTTGTTTATCAAAAATGATTTAAATTTTCTTTTCCCTGATTTGATGATATTCGAAGGTTTTGATTAGTCCTTTGCTAATGACTTTTCGTTTCAACTAAGAGAATTTTGATAATAATAATAATAAAGGAAAATAATCACTTCCTTTGAGTCGATTAAAATTTCATTCAAATAAGAAAATAGGGATAAAATGTTTCATTTTTTTTCTTTGCTCGACGCCATATATGAATATCTTTATTGTTGTTAAAAGTATTGTTTATGACGAAATTTGTTGTATAATTTTGATTTTTTGGACTTTTGTGATTCTACATATCACAACGTTTCGGCCACTGTTTCCTCTGTCCTTCTTCAGAAGTTTCCCGTGTATCCGAGCATAACAATAATACAACATGGGAAATTATTTTGGATATTTTTCATTCATTTATTTTTGCAAATGATTTCAAAATGATTCCAAATGATTTCCCAGTTTGGGTCTTGCTATGCTCGGATACAACGGAAACATCCGAGGAAGGCTGGAGAATACAGCGACCAAAAGCATTGTATTTTTACATACCACAATAAAGATGAGGATAACAGTTCGAAAAATCTAAATTATAAACATCAGTCTCATCTAAAAAATTCAGTAATTTATAAAAATTAAACATGAAAGAAATGGAGAGAGAATACGTGAGTCATGAAGTCAAGGAACATGTCAGAGGATCCATCGATATTGATGCAACCTTCGACAAGCTTCCTCCCATTGATACTTTCAGTCCACTAGACTGTCGCAGGATTACTCTTGCAAAACATTTAACTGTACCAAATATCTAACTAAACCATACCTAACCAAATAACTAACCACCCTGTCGGCTGAGGTGTTAGAATGCACTGACTGCACCTCTGCAGAGGGGTAAGACTCCCCCAATGGGGCTACCTGTTGGCCGTGGGTGGCGACCCGTGATGCTTAAGGATAGAGCTCAGGTGGATGAGCAGTTCATGACTTGCAATACTCCACTTTGGCCCTGTCTTGGGCTAGACGGGCGGTCGGAGAGCCCTAGCACCTATATGATTTTCCCAACCCTATTGCCCTTATGGCAAGCCCCAACCCTTTTTTATCATATAAGTGTTAGAGGGCGGTGACTGAGGGTCTTCATGTCCTGGGAATGACGTTAAACTCTATCTGATGGTAAGGTTCCAGTTCTGGAGGTTTGGGGAATGTGGAGCACCCCTTCATCACCAATGCTCCCTGGTCCACTCTGACCCGGAGTGGTAGTACCTGTTAGGGTCCCATCTATGGGTTAAATAGAAAAAACATGAGTTTATAAATAAAATTGTATTATGCATTAAGAATGAATTTATTTCACAACTTTGTCGGCATTAAATGACCCATCGAGGTTGATATGCCATAAAACAAAACAAAACAAAACAAACCAAATAACTAAACTAATTATGGCTATATCAGACCTCTCTTTGGTGCTGTTTAACTCGTTGAACTGAACTCTTAACTGAATTACCTGCTTGTCCGACCTAAATTATGAACATTTCCAAAACATTACCTGTTTAATTTTTATAAATGGAGTGGTTGTAACTGTTAGAGTCTCATATATGGGTTAAATAAAAAAAAAGTGTTAAAAACAAAAAAGGCCGATAGTAACTACCTTCCTTCTGCCCAGGACGAAACAGAGGAGCCCTCGATAAGATGCAACCTTCGAACAAGCTTGCCCCCCCCATTGATACCTTCAGTCATAGACTGTAGCAGGATTTATTCTTGCAAACTAATTAACTACCTAACCAAATAACTAAACTAATTATGGCTATATCAGACCTCTCTTTGGTGCTGTTTAACTCGTTGAACTGAACTCTTAACTAAACTACCTGGTCGCTTGTCCGACCTAAATTATGAACATTCATCATAACATTACATGTTGTATCCACTTTAATGTGCTTTATTATCAAACCTGTTGTATCACATATCGTTCTATTGCTTGTTCCTTGACTTCATGTTCCCATGTATTCTCTCTGCAATTTAATTGTTATACATTTGATGTTATTCGAATTTAAAGTGTTGAAGAAACGTATTCATTATTTTGAAGAGAGTAATATTCTATATCTGGTTAAATCGAACTTAATGTATCTAAATTCCACCATCGTATGTCACCCCGCCGAAAGAAAAAATACTAAAAATCAGGAAAATTTTCACTGTTGATATACTAATGAATAAAATATATAATGCACCAGTTATTTTAATTTTAAAACTTTGAACCCCGTATCTTTGAGAATCTGTGTTACGCCTCAAAGATACGATGGTTCAAAGTTAACCGACCTGAAAAAATGTAAAAGTTTTTGAATAAAATAACTGGTGCATTTGATCTTTTATTCATTAATATATCATTGAAAATTTCATTAAATTCGGTTAATTCCCTGATTTTTGGTATTTTTTTCTTTCGGTGGGGTCACATTCAATGGTGGAATTTAGGTCCGTTAAGATTTAACCCTATGTTTGCTTGAATAGAGTTTATTTTTAAAGAACAAAATATCTGTAGGTTACAAAGTTAGATTAGTCAATGCTACACCATTATAGATGCTGTGAAACCACAGCGCTAACGTGTGCGGAGATTGAAATAAAATAAAGATTAAAATAGAGTAAAATGAAAAATAGCAATCTCCCAGGAGGCACCAGACAGGAAGAAACCTCTCGGCATGCTCAGAAAAAAGGCTCCTTGCAGGCGCCAAAAAGAACTCTAGGTCATTCAAATGCAGACCTTGACGGAACAGACGCTTTTTCTGGCCTAGGAGAAAATATCCTCTCCAGGAAATAGCTATGAACCTAGAAATAAAGTCTGAACCTTGTAAAATGTCTTTTGTCTGTGTCTCTTCTTTTTCCTTTAATTCCTTTTCAGTCTGAAAACTCACAGGAAGGAAGAACCAGATATAATGGTGTTTTAAGAAAAGAAAGTAGCAACACCAAATTACAAAAAGCCTAATCCCACACATAAAATCCCCACCCCCATCAGTTTTGTTTTTTGTTTGCTTTTGGTTGTTTTACGGCATATCAACCTCGGTGGGTCATTTAATGCCGACAAAGTTTTGAAAGAAATGCATTCTTGATGGGTACTCAATCTTTCTATAAACACATTATTTTCTATTTAGGAATCCTAACAGGTACTACCACTCCGGGTCAGAGTGGACCTGGGAGTAATGGTGATGAAGAGGTACTCCCCATTCCCCAAGCTCCTGAACTTGAACATCATCAGATTGAGTTTAACGTCATTCCCAGGACAATAAGACCCCCAGCCACCACCCTCTTCAGTAAAAAAAAAAAAAAAGGTTTTCATATATAAAAAAATTCTCAGCTGAAAAGAAGTCTGCAATGAAAAGAATATATTTTTGATTATCGATTTGTTGAATTAGAAAAATAAACTGATTGATCAATTTGAAATTTGAACAAAAAATCCTTTATAGAGAAAAAAAAAAAAAATACAAAAAAAATTGTATTATTTAGATTTTTCGGATTGTTGTCCTCATCTTTATTATTATATACACAGCGTTTCAGCCGATCTGCCCTCTGACCTTCTTCTGGTGTTTCTCGTCGAACTCAGAAACCTTCACGAAACTTCTTACCGAAAACATTTATTCAATCCACCCGGGGTAGATTCTTCTCATTCCGTTAAACATGACAGGATATAAGGGTTAAGCTATGTTATGATCGTCCGTGGTCAGGATTGAACCTGAAACCTACAGATGATTGTCACTTAGAACTGTAGTAGCTCAACCCTTGTATCCATTGCGCCATTTATCCGACTTAAACACCTGAAGAAGGCCAGTGTGCACATTGGCCGAAATGTTGAATTAATATTTCAGGGGTTTAAGGTGTTCAAAAGACGGTGGACTGAAACTAACAACAACAACAACAACAACAACGTGAAAAATAACTAGAACAACAACAAAAACAACAATAATAACAAACAATACCCAACCAAAACTGCAAAAACAACAAAGACAAAAAATAATCCCAACAAAAACAAAACAAAACAATAATGTAAGCGCAGATGACGACACAGAAACGATTGTAAAACAAAATAAATAAAAAATGTTATAAAAAAAAGTCGGAATGGAACTTTGATAAATGAAACGAAATCAAATGAAGAAGAAAGAGAGAAAAATGTTGGAAGTTGCAAAATTAAATTAGTCTGCGACAACGAGGTCTTTGATTGTACAAATGGCATGACGGGAATTTAAACTCTTGATTGGTTGCATTTGTCTTACGGCATATCAAACCTTTTCGGGTCATTTATTGCCGAATCAAGTTATTTTGATAAACAAAGGACTCAGGTTGTTCACAGTACCTGCTGTTGCTTAAGTGATCACTCAATTAGGCAACGCTCAACGCTGATCAAATTGAGAGAGAGAGAGAGAGAGAGAGAGAGAGAGAGAGAGAGAGAGAGAGAGAGAGAGAGAGCTTAGTTATTTGGTTGTTTTGTTTTACGGCATATCAACCCTTTTCGGGTCATTTAAAGCCAAATCAAGTCATTTTTTATAAACAAATGACTCAGGTTGTTTACAGTACCTGCTGTTGCTTAAGTGGTCACCCAATTAAATATTGGACAGTCTCATTGCTGCTAAACTTCAGTGAGCTACTGGTTTGTTTTGTTTTATGGCATATCAATCCTTTTTGGGTCATTTAATGCCGAATCAAGTCATTTTCATAAACAAAGAACTCAATTGCTCACAGTAGTAACTGCTCTTGCTTAAGTGGTCACATAATTAACCCTTTGCCTATCAAATTTCCTCCACGGCTATACTAAATTTTCTTGGTATTTTTTTTTTACCTGTGTGATGGGATATTTCAAAATTCACTATCTATTCACCTAAGAACTCATTCTATTGAAATAAGGTCCTATTATTATTGGAATCTGAGTCCTTCTGTTAAATCATAATGAACTAAAAATCAGTTTCGTACGGCAGTTTCATACAGTAGGGTCGCAGTGTTGGGAAAACCGCTGTGAGCGGTTTAAAGTTGACAAAGAATTAAGTATTGAGCAGGCTCATTGCAACTTGATTGATCTAGCGGGAACTGGTGGATTCAGTGTGACTTGATCCTAATTAAACTCTTGATTTAGGCGATTTGTTCTTTTTTTTTTTGGCTTTTCATAAAATTAAAAAAAAACAACAACAAAAAAACAACAAAAAACAAAAAGAACAAAAAACAAAAACAATTTCGGTTTCTTGCAGTAGAAAGTTTGAAACGTAACGGGATTATTATTTATATTTTTGCTTGAAGGCAATTATAAATGCATGTATCGCATAAAATTCGATAATTATAGAAAATAATCTTGACAAGTAAATCCCGCAAAGGATGGCTCGCTATGCAGAACACCGTACAGACTGTTTCGACTTTATTAAGTCTCTTCAGCGATGTATACTAACGACTCCCCTCCGACAGGAATCGAAACCGGGACTTCACAGGCATAGTCAGAGACCATATCCGTTCGGCCACCGGGATTAATTTATTTTGTAAATTTATAATAAAAACAACAAACATTTTCCTTCCTCTTCACCCTGTGATCTGCTGGATCTGTAAAATCTACCAGTTGACAAGTTCTCTTTTTTTTTTGTTAATCAATAATAGGTTTGCTCTTCTTTCTGGGATAAGGTGATCCGTCTTAATCTCAAATTACCTGAGCATTTTATGCGTTTCATTCTCAAGAACAGATTCTGGTTTTTGCATATACCATTTTTTTGTATAATCAAAATTTAGTTTTTTTTTGCTTAATTCCCAGTGAATCACCGTCCCAAT
Organism: Doryteuthis pealeii; assembly: GCA_023376005.1. Taxonomy (NCBI): domain Eukaryota; kingdom Metazoa; phylum Mollusca; class Cephalopoda; order Myopsida; family Loliginidae; genus Doryteuthis; species Doryteuthis pealeii. The sequence goes on along the minus strand of CM042159.1, from coordinate 74,154,358 downwards.
CCAGTCGTGCCTAGCCTTGTATTCTCGTTGTGCTAGTTTGCTACATTCGCTTAACACAGGAATTCTTTGAAACGGTGAATATGTCAATACTACTGTATTGAGAGGTGGAGGGGAGATGGAGGGGAGATGGAGGGGGTGGGTGGAGTTGAGGAGGAGCTCTTTTTTGACAGATGAGAAGAAAGTCCCTTTGGTTTGAAATCAGACTTTTCTTTCTACTAGACCGTTTGCCATACTAAAGTTTAAAAGTACGGTCTGCCATACTATTTACCCATAGCTGGAGGGATAATAATTGAATTTGCACTTTTCCCACGGATATTAGCGCTATGTGAAATGCCAACAACCGCGTCTTGGATTTGAACTCGTATCGCCGTGTCCATTTCCAACAACCACAATTGCAACATCTTGTCCGCCATAAAGAAAAGCTAAATAAAAGACTAAATACTAAATCTTTGTCGTACCAATTAACTAATTAAAAAGTTAATTTAAAAGAAATGACTATTGTTTACTAATTAAGTATTTTTCCTGTTAAGTAAGATGGATGTCAACGTGTTTTGGGGGAATTAGAGATTTAGTTTTAATATTTAAATAAATACAAACAAAATAACCCAAAATATTTGTAGAAAAAATGTAATTAATAATTTTAATTATTATTTATGATATAAGTTTTAATTTAGATAATTTTAATTATTTATTTATTTTTATTTAGTCATTTTTTTTTTTTTTTTTTTAGATATTTCCTTTTTTTCTGTTTATGTGTAAAAGAAGCGAAATAAAACTGTCTCCTTAAAAAATGCTAAGCTTGTAAAATATTTAGATATTTTTTTTCTTTCTGTCGATTAATAAATAAAATAAATATAATTATTTCTTTACGGATATTTATTTATTATCTAAGAATTTACTTTAAATTTTAACAAAACCTATCGCAGCGAAGTGGGGGTACTATGGCTAGTTATCAATAATGTTTTGCCATTTAAATTATCTCTATTACCTTTATCTTTATTATTTTATTATTTTATCTAAAAACCTATACATACTTGTAATAATGAATTGAGTTACTTCTCCTGCTTATTATTACCTCCCATTTGTGTAAATCTTTGATGTTTTTGAGAGTATATAAACTCTCAGTAAACTGCAACAGTATTCTAAGTAGAATAAAGCTTTTTCGTTTAGTTTGATTAATCGTATAACTGTTCTTCAAAACTTTGCTGTGAGACTTCTGTCCTTTGTGCCTCCTAGGGCATCATCTAACAACCTGTATGCAAATTTGGAGATTCTCGAATTTTCTGATATGGTCCATTGTGAAAATATTTTGTTCTTACATAAACTATTCCACAATAAAATGCCTGTTTCTGTTCAGAATGCTTTTGCAGTTGACTTCACCCATGCTCATGTCACTCGTGCTGACCAATCTGGTTTGTTTAATTTCCCTATCATCAACACTGTTAGTTTTGGGCATAATTCGATTCGTTTTAATGCAATTAATTCTTGGAATACTGTTCAGTCGTTATTTTTTGATAAAGAAAAGATGAAGCTTGTTTCAGTAAATTATTTTGTCCTTAAAACACTTTTGAAAAATCATTTTATTGCCTCTTATAAACAACAGATTTGCATTTAGATTCTCACACGGCTAATTTGTCTCATGATATATATGTATATGTTTACGTTGTGTGTTTCATGTATTGTTTCCTGTGAGCGTCCAAGGTTGGTCATGTCCATGGGATTAGCTTCACGCTATTAGGCATGGCCTCCCTTCAATAGTAGTTTAAATCAATAAAGTTTTTCTTTTACTTATATATTTTTAAAAATAATTTGTACTATTATTGATTAATAAATTTCTTATTTCTTTCTTTCTTTCTAGTATTACAATACTTTTCTTATTAAAACCTTTTTCAGTTTGGTTTCTTTGTTTGATGACACATCAATGTTCGTGGATTATTTAATACCCAAGCCATCCTTGTAGAAGAACAGGGGTTAGCTTATATATATATATATATATATATATATATATATATATATATATATATATATATATATATATGGCAGGTTTGGGCACCTGACGTAGTGTAAGTTCGAGTAGCGTGTTCATAAAGTCGACAGCACTTTGTTACTGACAGTTTCTCGTCTATATGATTCTCAAACCAAGTCCTTGAATCAGACTTACATGCTCTATTAATGATATTGAGCACTATTTACTTATCAATATAGAACTCTCTCTCTCTCTCTCTCTCTCTCACTCTCCTTATATATATATATATATATATATATATATATATATATATATATATTATATTAAATTTTTTACTTGAAGGCACTTACAACGCATGTATCGCATAAAATTCGAAATTAATAAAGTCGAAACAGTCTGTACGGTATTCTACACATCGAGCCATCCTTTACTGGGATTACACTTGTCAAGTTCATTTTCTATTAGAAAAAGTATCGAATTTTATGCGATACATGCGTTGTAAGTGCCTTCAAGTAAAAAAATTTAATATATACTTTAATCAGCAACGTTTCTAAATAAACAAACATCCAAAAATCTTATATATATATATAGTTAGTCCTTTGTTAGTATTGGAGAAATGAGAATTAAGTGCTCGATTACTTTTGTAAGAGCTGTGTTTATCTATCATAGTGTACTATACATTTAAGGTGCAACTGCTACCATTGGTTTCTAGGTAGTATCCTTGATACTACCCGTCATCACGGCAAACCAGTGGTAGCAGTTGCACCTTAAATGTATAGTACACTATAATATATATATATATATATATATATATATATATATATATATGTGTGTGTGTGTGTGTGTGTGTGTGTGTGTGTGTGTGTGTTTGTGTATAGTTAGGCAGCATTTCTTCTCTAACGCAGCCATTTTTGTCTGCAGATCTTGTTTTATGTCCGGAAAGTACTCGGGAAATAAACTATGGCAAATATATTAGCCAATTTTCGCCAGATATAATTAGATCAATCCGGCAACTTGAAAGGACACAGAACAAGATTTGCAGACAAAAAATGGCTGCGTTGTTCAACCAAATATATATATATATATATATATATATATATATATAATTGACTCGTCGATTCGAGTTCAATTCCTAGACGAAGCTGTTGGCATTTCACATAGTGCTAATACCCTTGGGAAAGGTATAAATCCATATAGTCTCCCTCCAGCTATGGGTTAAATAGTAGGGCAGACTGGGTCCTTCATCCTTGGATAGGTAACCAGTCTAGGAGAGGGATAACTCTGAATTCAAATTTTCCTCCAGCTATGGGTTAAATAGTAGGGTAGACTGGGCCCTTCAGCCTTGGATAGGTAACCAGTCTAGGAGAGGGATAACTCTGAATTCAAAATTTCTGAGGTCGGTCGTTGATTGGGTTTGTGGCAACCCTTGATGCACCAATTCTTTCCTATCGACTGTGCCAAAAAGTGTGGATGGTCCAACACAAACCTTCACCACTATAAACAAATCACTGTGTGGGGTTCATTGTGTGTGTGAACCCTCATGCGTCGAAAATCGACGAGAGAGTCAATAATATAATTGTATTCGTTTGGTGAGGTAAACGTTTGTTAAAAGTTTATCTAACCATTATTTCCCGTATGAGGCCCTGGTGATACTTATTACCCAGTTATAAGTAGCTTAGCCGGACCCTCTGTTCGTGGCTCAACCCTAAATAGGATGCATTGGAAAGTAATGTTTACAACTTTAGAGCAGGGACTGAATACGAGATTACATCTTCCCTGTCTCCTGACTCTTCCCTTGTATCGTGTGGTCTCGCCTCGTGTTCGGTGACGCCACCAATCTCGTCCTCCCACGTTTACTTCCCACGATGAGACCGTTTAGAAGAGCCAGAACTCATTACTACAGAAATAAAATAGAATGAATTTTTGCTTGACCAAATACGTTTACAATGCCATTTCTACCACGACTAACACGGCTGTACTCTGATATATATATATATATATATATATATATATATATATATATATATATATATATATATATCACAGTACAAAAACCAAAACAAAAACAAATATCAAAACAAAAGAATAGCAACAACAATAATAACAACAGCTGTGAGACCAACAAAATCTTCATCAGATGAGAGTTTGATGAATATATATATATATATATATATATATATATATATATATATATATATATATATATATATATATATATATATATATATATATATATTATTTGTTTGGACATCAAGCTTCTTGGTACAAGGTGATTCTAGGCTGGTCCTATTCCCTACCAGTAGTTTGTTGTAGAGTTCAGGTTCTCGTATGAGAGCTCAATGTTTAATTTTTTATAAACAGAGCAAATTTATTTGTGAATAAAAAGGCCTTAAATACCAGAGGTATTGTGATTATGGACCTGGTATTTAAGGCCTTTTTATTCTCAAACATATATATATATATATATATATATATATATATATATGATGTTATATTCATAAACAGTAGTACTCAATATCGTGGATAGAGCATGTATATCTAAGTTAGGGTAGCGTGTACATGAAATCAACGGCGCTTGGTCGCAGACAGTTTCTCGTCTATGCGATTTTTAAACACAACTTGGTTTGAAAACCACAGTAACCAAGTGCCGTTGACTTCATGTCCACGCTACTTTAACTTTCATGAATATAAAATATATGCACAACCCAGCTCTTTCTAAATATAACTGGGACATTCAAGATAGATTCAACATTATAAAGGGGTAAATTGTTAAATGATCACTTAATTATATCCCGGGTAATAAATTCTGTCTTTAATGTTTGGAAGAAAAATTAGCTATAGCAACCTATTCCAATTCCAAAGGATTATTTAACCGAAGATCGAAAATTTTGAACGTATGTAAAAATCAATACAAACCCAGCGTTCCTACCGTACAAAGCGGAACTATGATAGTATATATTTTTTTACATCCGTTTGTTTTTTAATTAATTTAAATATAAATGTCCCTGACGATCCTACGGTGAAACCTGAGTAAGCTTACTCTGACAATATCGGTTTGCTATATATATATATATATATATATATATATGAGAAGTAAACAAACAGACGATGTTTGTGATATGGCTATTTTCAGCCGACAATATTTGGGAGAATATGTGCTTAATTAAAGTCGAACCTAATTTTTGAAAGTTAATTATTGTTGGCTGAAAATAGCCATATCACAAACATTGTCTGTTTGTTTACTTCTCGTAAGTTCGTGTAGAGGTCACTTAAGAGGAATATAAATACCTACTACTTAACAAAACGAAGAAATCTTGCTAAGTCCGTTTGGTGTGGAGGTAAGACGCTTGCCTGTCAATTTGACAAACAGGTTTCGAATCACACACGGGGCGGTCTTCGTATCTATAGCTCTGCTGATGAGGCCTAATAGGCCGAAATGTACATACAGAGATTGATTTTTCTCGATTTGTTTAGCCTTACATTTAAATAGGTAATCCCGCCTAATTAATTATTAATGAATTAACTTTCAAAAATTAGGTTCGACTTCAATTAAGCACATATTCTCCCATATATATATATATATATATATATATATATATATATATGAGGTAAAATAAGGAATGAAAGAACAAAACTCAGACAAAAACGTGTAGTATATTTCGCTGGAATATTAAATTCCGCTTCCTTAGCCTTTATTGGATCATTAGGATTATACAGGTGTTTTATAGAAGGGGGAAGTAGGTAGGTGGGTAAGTTTTGTGGTGAGGGAAAGATTTGATTGGTTATAGGAGACATCTTTGGGAGAGATAAGGAGGGAGAAAGAAGGGAAAGCAGTAGGTAAAAAAAAGAACGGTGAGGACACCAGATAGGGGAGGGGAAGTAGCCATTTCTTGGAAAGAAATTTGAGTAAAGGAAATAGTAGATGAGAGTAATAAAAGGGGGTGGTTAGATGACCATAAAATCAAAATCAAACCAGTGAATTAGTGAGTGGGTATTGGCCCAAATAGGTCAGCAAGTGAGGGTCAACAGGAGAGGATAGGAGAGTTGGGTGGGAAAGAGGAAGGATATAAAAGTATATATAAGTATATAAACAGACACACACACGTACATACAAATGCGCAAGCATCAATATAAACATAAAGACACAGATACATACGTAGACAGCAAAGCATATATGTGAATATACACATATACATATACATATACACATATACATATAAAACACATGCACACGTATAGCTGCATATACATAAAATATATGTATATGTAGCTTTACGTATGTACACATTTTTGTCTGAGTTTTGTTCTTTCATTCCTTATTTTACCTCATTCTGTCGGATTCATTCCAATCCCATTTTCCTCAGATATATATATATATATATATATATATATATATATATATATATATTAGAATTAAACAAAAGGCACATCTCTCTGTGCAGAACTCACTTGAAGTACTTAGACGACGGAATCTCCTCCTAATACTCACGTGACCTTACTATATAACACTTCTTTAACAGTAATTCTTTAAAAATATATGTTTTACTTTAGAATAACATTTTTCGACATCTCTCTTTAATGTTGCCCTGATGATGGTTAATATATGCAACATATATTTAAACCGAAATGTTCAAACATAGGCTGAACTATTCATTTATTCATGGATAAATGCAGCCTCTGAATATTCTTTTTTTTAATATCTCTATACACACACCTATACACACACATTCTTCTTTAAAATTGACATTAATATAAGATTCTTTTAAGAACTGCATCCAATTTCAACTGGACCAAAATAAACATTATCTTCCATTTTGTTTTCATGAAAGATGAATAAGAATTGTGTTTAATTGTTTTATAATGAATTAACGAATGTAGAAATATTTAATGGTTAAAGAAAAGGAAAACCATGCAATCCCCCAACAGGGGCAGTAAATCCATGCCATTAACCCTTTGAACACTCTTTGTCCTTTAATGATCTCGGATACCATCTACTTCAACTTAGAACATTTACAAAAAAAAAATCGTGTGGTATAATGGTTAAAGTCATAGGAAATGGACTCGTCGCCCCGAGTTCAAATCCTGGACGTGCTAATTGCATTTCACTTAGCGCTAATACCCTTGGGAGAGGTATGAATCCTACTCTCCCTCGAGCTATGGGTAAATAGTAGGGCAGACTGAGCTCTTTAACTTTGGTTAGGCAACCAGTCTAGGAGAAGGAAAACTCTGAATTCAAACCTGTTAACCTCCGCTTAAGAAATTGACCTTGTGTCGCATCCTGCTCGTGCGGAGGGGTTGGTAAATATATATATTTATTTTTTTTCAATCTATCCCAGAATTCCATAAAAAGAAAAATTATAAACAGTCACGAGAATAAGGCTTTTATTATTAGTAAGTAAGTCGTCGGGGCGGCCTTAAGTCGGTATCAGCCAATCAGTGAGGGAGTCTATCCCCTTTTCACTTGCGCTAGACAAACGGGGGATGGAAATGAAATGGAATATTTATAGCAATAACGAAATACAATACTTGCTAGCGGCAATAGTGGTACAAGACTACTCAGTCAGTATAAAGTAGAGAATTAAAGTCGTCGAGGTGGCCTAAAATCGGTATCAACCTGACAGCAAGTGAGTCTATCCCATTTTCAATAGCGCTAGACCAAGAAGATTATTTTAGCGTCTGAGGTGGAGCGCCACACCTACCATCAGCTCCTTACTTTACCGCACAGGTCCCTGTGCTACTCATACGCTGAGTTGGCGAGGACCGGTATCGAATTAGGAACCTTATGGTTTCTAGCCGAACGCTCTACCAACTGAGCTAACCCGGCCTCCTATCGTTCCAATTTTAGTATATGTACTGCCGAAGCTAGTAGCCAAAAAAAAAAAAAAAAATAAAAAAAGGCACAAGTATATATATTTTGACATAATTAAATTTTATATTGAATTAGAAAGTCTAATGAAGTTAAATACGAACACAAAAAAGATTACACTTATTGTTACTTTATTTTAATTGATTTCAATATAAAATTATAACTAGGATTGCTTTTAATACGTTTGAGAATAAAACAATATTAGAAATCAATAACACCAAGTAATTATTTATTCAAACACGGTTTTGCTAAAACCAGTATGCAAATTATTCACACCATATACTATGTATGCTATTTATTTCTTTATGATATATAACACACATTACAGGATTTCAAACACATTAATAATATGGGCTGTTTTGAGGCAAATCTATCTCAGCTAGACCTTTATAGAGACATTGTGAATAAATAAGATACTAATTAACATTAAATAATGATTATTTAATAGCCATTGAGAATATAAAATAATTAACCAAGGGAATTCTGACATTGGTGGTGATGTAGTTTCTGTTACAGACAGATGGTCACACAATCTCCACTATGACAAGATATCTAATCTGATCTCCTCACTGATCCCAAAATATTGGGCTTACGATGTGTAGTAAAATATCAGGCTAATGGTTCAAAGGTTGTTTTTTTTTAAACATGTAATGCATGCAAGCAGAAATTCCATCTTTGTAATTTTAGATTTATTTTTGGGATTTTGAGTTGAATAAAATTTTAATTGAATATCAGTAGGATTGAAAAAAATCTCTTTATAATAATAATAAAAAAATTCTTATTGGCAGAACTAACAAATATATGCACCGTCAGGGAGTAAGTATTTAAGTTTTAATGTAATAAAATATTAGATTAAATTAGAAAAGAATGAAGGTAAAAAGATTTAAAACAAAAGGGGGCATAATCGAAAAATAGAACAATTTTGAAACTAACTCTTCCATCATTTTTCACCACTTCCGTTTTTCATTGCTAGATTTTCCTAATTCAACTATTTAGTTAAAATAGGAAGTAAAGAATAAAGTGAGTTATTTCTTCTTGTTAATGGATTTCTTTTAAGATTTATCCCGAGATTTTTGCTCATATTCATTAAGATAAAACCAAACAATTAGAAATCAATAATACTAAGCTCATATTTATTAAAATCAATTTTTTAATATTAATATGCAAATTAGCCTTCCCGTTCACATTGTAAACGCCTATTTTGCTGTATATATAAATACAATTGCATGTTGCCAACATGTATTTCAGGCCAACAGTACAATAAGGTAAAACAATTTTATTACTAACTGATGTTTAAATAAAAATTAAATCATGGCGAATGTGATGTAAATAACTAAGGGAATTGTGACTTGACTAATGACATAGTTTCGGTTACAGACAGACAAACACACAATCTCCATTATGATAAGAGATGTTATTGGAAAGTGAAATAAGTTAGCAAATTTATTTTTAATAACCCCATAAAGTAACCATTAAAAACAAACAAAAAAAAAGAATTAGTCACACTGAATAGAAAATATTTTTAGTACGAATCACTTCAAAAATAAAACATGGAGAACACGTGAGTTAATTAGTGGTTATTATTTTTTTTTTTGATTGGCTAAGATTTTTGAAAATCTGTTTTGTAACTATTTCTCTGAATTTTTGAGATAAGGCTTGATCATTAGTATTATTTGTTTTATTCGGACTATTGTCCTCATCTTCATTGTTATCTGTACAACGTTTCGGCCGATGTGCACTCCGGCCTTCTTCAGGTATTTCTTGTCGGACTCGGGAACCTTCTTTTCGAATTCGGAAACCTTCTTGTCGTAATCGGAAACCTTCAAAGTTCCGTGATGGCTCCCGATTACGACAAGAAGGTTCTCTTGCGTGCTATTCTGCATTAGTAAACAGATTTTATTTTTATATTTAATACTAGAATAAATAAATTCACGTGATTATTCTAGAAACAATGGCTAATATGAAAATAAAAATGAATAAAAAGAAAAAAAAATTATTTCAGGTTTGTACATTTTGCGACAGCCAGACGCCGAACATTTTTAAATAGAATTCCTTCAATTAATAAAATATTTCAAAGTGAAAAAACGTTCAATATATATATATATATATATATATATATATATATATATATATATATATATATATATATATATATACATTTACTTATTTATATAATTAATAATACAATTTAAAAGTCGGTCCTACCATTGGTTTCTGAATAACACTTTTTCGGTGTTATTCGTCGTCAGAGGCGTTGACTTTTATATATATATATATATATATATATATATATATATATATATATATAATATATATATATGTGTGTGTGTGTGTGTGTGTGTGTGTGATAACAGAAAGAATAAAAACGACCGCATTTGTATTTAAAATAATGTTTTAATTTTTTTTTTGTATTATCTAGAATTTGGGGTATTTGCCTCTCATCCCACTTATGAGGGCGTGACACAAGGACATTTTTATGTGGGCCCACCCACAAGCCGAAGCTCATGGGTGGTAGACACAAAAATGCGTCGATCCCGTCGGCATTTCCCCTCGAGGGGTGGGGCGCCTCAGGTGCTGGGCAATAAACCCAGCCCTTATGTAGAATTTAGTACAGACACGATCAAATATTAAATTAATTGAATATTATTTTTTAAATTAAAAAGTGGACAGACTTAAATCACTCTACAAAGAAAATTAATGTCTGCTACTTAGAATATCTATCTATCTATCTATCTATCTATATGAGAGTAAGTAAATAAACAATGTGTTTGTTTGATATGGCTTTTAGCCGACAATTTTTGGAGGATATGTGCTTAATTGAATTCATACCTAATTTTTGAAAATTAATTAGTTATAATTAATGAATTTAGGCGGGCATATATGTTCAAATGTAAGGCTAAAAAATCGAGAAAATGTCAATCCCTGAATGTACATTTCGACCTTGCTCCTGAGACCTAATAGGTCGAAATGTACATTCAGGGATTGAAATTTTCTCGATTTGTTTAGCCTTACACCAATTGGGGGTACAATTCTTAGTTTTAAATTGTATTATTAATTATAAATAAATAAATAAATAAAGCTCTTACATAAGTAATTGAGCCCTCTATAATCAATTCTCCAACAATAATAATAATTTAACATATATATATATATATATATATATATATATATTGATCTTTATATAGGACTATTTTTTTATTTATTAGAAATGCAGAACGAATATAACGGAGATCCCCAGGGAGAAGATTTCAATAATGATGGTGAACAGTTGGTTGTTGTTGTTTTACGGCATATCAAACCTTTTTGGTTAATTAATGCCGAATCAAATCCTTTTTGATAAACAAAGGACTCAGGTTGCTTATAGTACCTGCTTTTGCACAAGTTGTCACCCAATTAGCTATTGAACAGGCTCATCACTACTTAACTTGAGAGAGAGAGAGAGAGAGAGAGAGAGAGAGAGGAGAGAGAGGGAGAGAGAGGGGGAAAGGGGGTTGAGAAAGAGAAATAGAAAGAGGTTGGTTGTTTTGTTGTTTAATAGCATATCAACCCTTTTCGGATTATTTTATGCTGAATAAAAATCATTGTGATAAACAAAGGATTCAGGCTGCTTACAGTACCCACTGTTGCTTAAGTGGTCCCCCAATTAAGTATTGAACAGGCTTATCACTGCTTAACTTCCGGGATCTAGCGGGAACCGGTGCTTTCAGGATGATTTGACCGTAATATCTATATATCACTTCCCCACTTTCTCTTTTCAATCTCTCTCTCTCTTTTCTCTCTCTCTCTCTCTCTCTCTCTCTCTCTCTCTTTCTCTCTCTCTCTGTATATTTGACATTGGCTGGTTGCTATGTTTTACGGCATATCAACCCTTTTCGGGTCATTTAATGTCGAGTTAAATGATTTTTCATATACAAATAATTTCGGGTTGCTTAAACTACCCGCTGTTGCGTAAGTGGTCACCCAATTAAGTATTGACCAGGCTCATCATTGCTTAACTTTGGTTGGTTGTTTTGTTTTAAGGGATATCAATCCTTTTCGGCCCCATTAATGCCGAATCAAATCATTTTTGATAAACAAAGGACTCAGGTAGCTTACAGTACTTGTTGTTGTTTAAGTGGTCACCCATCTAAGTATTGAACAGGCTCATCGTGTTTAACCTCTGTGATTAAGCGAGAACCGTTGCTTTCAACATAACTTGACCGTAATCTTCAATGATATTGACTGGAATGGGGAATCATTATATTCATAGAAATGATAACATTTAAAAAAAAACAACCTGTGATTTGCTATGATAGAAATTCACACATAACAGGAAGAACTAAGGATAACATTTGGCTTCAAAATTGCATTCCAAAAATTAATGATGCCACACAGGGAATTAAATTCATTTACAATTCTTTTTTATTGTAAAAATCATTTGCAATGTATTTTTATAGTACATTAATTTGTAATGCATTTTTATAGTAAAAATGATTTGCAATACATTTCTATAGTAAAAATCATTTGCAATGCATTTTTATAGTACATTAATTTGTAATGCATTTTTATAGTAAAAATGATTTGCAATACATTTCTATAGTAAAAATCATTTGCAATGCATTTTTATAGTAAAATTTATTTCCAATGCATTTTTATTATAAAAATCATTTCCAATGCATTTTTGTAGTAAAATTCATTTTCAATCCATTTTTATTGTAAAAATCATTTTCAATCCATTTTTATAGTAAAAATCATTTCCAATGCATTTTTATAGTAAAAATAATTTCCAATCCATTTTTATAGTAAAAATCATTTCCAATCGATTTTTATAAAAAAATCATTTCCAATCGATTTTTATAGTAAAAATCGTTTCCAATGCATTTTTATAGCAAAAATCCATGGTTTCAAGTATATGATATAGTTACTCGTGTATAAGTCGAGACAAAGTCGACTTATACACGAGTAACTACAACATTATCATTCTCGTATTGTCACTCTGCATTAAGGTATTGAAACTAAAACAAGCAAATCAGGTTTAAGACAAAAAAATAAATGAAGAAGATGAGGATGTTAGTCGGAAGTAATTAACATAAAAGCTTTTTTTTCATGGGATTAATTAAAGGATTCTTTGGTTGTTAGAAACGGAGGTGTAAAAAAAAAAAACAAGAGTTCCCGCCAAAACTATCACGTGTCCACTTGTCACGTGAGAGCGCCTGGTCCTCGGGCCAAAGTTAAAAAAATTAAATAGAAAAAAAATGAAAAAACAAAAAATAATTTGAAAAAAAACACACATTTTTTGGATCCTAATCTAATGCATATTTGAAGCGTTGTGAAAAATCCTCACCTGTGACGTGTCCCTTATTTTCTGGTAAAAAGATTGTGATACCTTCTCAATAGCCTAAATGAATAATGAAAACATTGGGTGAAAAGATTGGAGGGTTTCACTCCTGGTAAATAAATAAATGTTTTTTTTTGACAATACCTAAAAGAAAGAAAGAAAAAAAAAAAAAATCGGGGAAGGGTTAAAAGAAAATTTGGTATTCTTGTGGAATATAAATCTGCAATAAAGTAGAAGTTCCGGTTAAAATTCCATGTGGAATTGGTTAAAAAAAAAAAAAAAAAGAAAAAAAAAATAATAAAAAAGAAGAAAAAAGACAAAAAAAGGACAAACTGACTTTTAGTTAATCATATTTTTCAACAATAAAAAAAACAAAAAAAAAAAAAAAAAAACAAAACAAAAAAACAACAAAGCTTTAAAAAGATACTTACTTGATATTTGATGAACTTTAATAAAAAAACAAAGTCATGTTCACTTGTAAGACTCGAACCTTAAAAAGGACAAAAGAAATCAATCTGCTTCTCATTGATTAAAGAACTGTCAGTGATCCTTGGATTTTTTCATTAGGATAATTCCATGTCAAATCATCCAGACCATGTCACCCATACACTTCATTTTTTTCTGAAATATTGTCTAGTTGTGGATTAAGTTAGACAATCCCTAAAATTTGAGCTTCCAATTCCAAAGAAATTGGCGGAGTTATGTCGATTTGGGGCTAGGTCACGAAAAATGGTGAATTTTTATAATCTATTTGTTTGTAAAATAAGATGAAGAGCTTCCTTACAACTAAAAATTGGTCTATAAAAATATTTGGGCCTAAGGAATCCAAAAATGTTATCAAAAAGTCCAAATTTGGACATAACTCCGCCAATTTTTGGAATTGGATACTCAGATTTTAGGGATTGTCTAACATTAAAATAGTCCACACCTGGTGCGTCCCGGTCTCCTGCCTCAGAAATTGCTACCCGGTGACTATTAAAATAACGTCCCCAGCTATGTCGTCTCGGTGGTGTCACTTGAAAGAAAACAACCAACTTAGGGCATTAAATGTATTTTAGAGGGGGGGGCTTCTCTTTTTTGTCGTAATTCTTGTTCATTTATAGAAATTTGTAGTAATTCTTGTTTATTTATCGTAATTTGTCGTAATTCTTGTTTAGATATGAAGATGGATATATAGGTTGGAATAGATTGAGATAGATAGATAAACAAACAAAATAATATAGATAGATATGAATAAATGGAGATGAGTGGATAGATATATAGAAACAAAGTAAAAAAAACGAACAAATGGAGGTAGATAGATAGATAGATATCCATCTTCATATCTAAACAAGAATTACAACAAATTACGATAAATAAATAAGAATTACGACAAAAAAAGAAGCCCTCCCCCCTAAAATACATTTAACGCCCTAAGTTGGTTGTTTTCTTTCAAGCAACACCACCGAGACGTTATTTTAATAGTCACCGGGAAGCAATTTCTGAGGCAGGAGACCGGGACGCACTTCCTCATAAATTACCAAAAAACTAACTAAATATATACATATATTCAAGGTGAACACAATTGAAATGAGATACCTCCCCCAATCATCTTGTCACCCCCTTCCCCCAAACCCCCTCTAAATCACACATAAAACCACTTAAGTAACATTACACCAATACCTAACTCACTTCAATACTGAACATACAAAAAATACAAAAATTCAATTAACTTACTTTCATTTTTAATTAAAATATTACAAATCACTTGTTGTTCTCTCTATTAAATAATTTTCGACATACAAATCCTGATCCCTGTGCTACTCATACGCTGAGTGGGCGAGGGCCGGTATTGAACCAAGAACCTTGCGAT
Organism: Doryteuthis pealeii; assembly: GCA_023376005.1. Taxonomy (NCBI): domain Eukaryota; kingdom Metazoa; phylum Mollusca; class Cephalopoda; order Myopsida; family Loliginidae; genus Doryteuthis; species Doryteuthis pealeii. Next base: position 74,139,357 of record CM042159.1, on the reverse strand, counting down.
TCCTAGGCAAGTGCTCTACCAACTGAGCTAAACCGGGGTGCCTATAAATAAGTACACCCCTAACAGTTACTGCCCCCTAAAAAACAAACAAAACAAACAAATAAAATACCCCAAAACAAACTGATCATGATTTAGATAATTTTTTTGATCAAATCTAATAAAATTTGAAACCAGCGCAATTCCCTAACCCCTCGGCATAAAATAGCCCCAAACGAGTTTATATGCTGTTAAATTCAATTAATCTATAAATATATTTTGGTTTTTTAGTCTAGTGCTGCGGTGTTTGGTAAAAAATAATAACTAATTATAACTAATAACGAACCGGTTTAACTTAGTCGGTAGAGTATCATCACTTAATCGCAAGGTTTCGTGTTCGATACTGGTCCCCGCCAACTCCCAATAAAAATCTATTAATAAAAAAACAATTACCTCAAACGATTTTAATGGCTTAATTGGCAAACAACAGTTATTATATATATCTTCTGATTGGTTAGCTCAGTCGGTAGAGCGTTCGGCTAGAAACCACAAGGTTCCTAGTTCGATACCGGTCCCCGCCAACTCAGTGTATGAGTAGCACAGGGATGTGTGGTAAAGTAAGGAGCTGACGGTAGGTGTGGCGCTCCACCTCAGATGCTAAAAAACAATCTCCTTGGTCTAGCGCTATTGAAAAGGGGATAGAGTCCCTCGCTGTCTGGCTGATACCGACTTTAGGTCGCCCCGTCGACTTTTACAGTATCATTTACATTATCAATTTGGACACAACGTGTACATCACCAGTATTTCTTAAGTATTACTCTATTTGAACACTTGAAACATATCCAATAGCCTTTCATGCTGAAAAATACAGTATTTTTTATTGTTTTTATTGTTTTATCTTTTATGACACAAATATGCGAAGCATACGTGAAACCCCTTATAATTCCACACACACACACACACACATATATATATATATATATATATTATATATATATTAATAATTGATAATTTTGAATTATATTACCACAACCAGACAACTCGGCAAACACCATTTGCGACATCCGGAGCACTGGACAGCTGTTTGTGGCATGAGCTGGTGGCCCAGTGTGTTAAGTCCCCGCTCTTCACGCTGTGGTCCACTGGTTCAATCTCTAGTGGCGGAGATTGTGGTATGCACTGCTGATGAGACCAAAGGAGGTCGAAACAGCTGTCCAGTGCTCCGGATGTCGCAAATAGTGTTTGCCGAGTTGTCTGGTCGTGGTAATATAATTCAAAATTATCAATTATATATATAATTCCTCTATCAAAAAATTCAATATCAAAAATCCAATATATATATATATATATATGAAGATAGGATGGATGTAGTAGAATCCGACAGTATGAGTTAGGTAAAGGGATAGTGAACAAGAAATGATAACTCAAAACAAATCTAAGAGTTGAAATATTTCGTCCGATTTATACGGACGTCATCAGCCAAACCTTCACTTCCGCTACTAACTCAACCCCCATCACCAAATCACATGTACTTGCACGTAATTTTGCTTTCAATAAAAATCTTTGACCGATGATGTCCGTATAAATCGGACGAAATATTTCAACTCTTAGATTTGTTTTGACTTATCATTTCTTATTCACTATACTTTTACCTACCTCATATATATATATATATATATATATTATATATATAATATATATATTAAATCTGTGTTGTTGTTTTTCTTTTCAGATTGATTATTTTGTTTCAAAATTCAATGCCCAATAAAGATGTTTGGTTTGGTTTGGTTTGTTTTACGGCATATCAACCTCGGTGGGTTATTTAATGCCGACAAAGTTTAGAAATAAATCAATTCTTAATGGATAATACAATTTTGTTTATAAACTCATGTTCTTCTATTTAACCCATTGATGGGACCCTAACAGGTACTACCATTCCGGGTCAGAGTGGACCAAGGAGCAATGGTGATGAAGAAAGATGTTTGGGTGTTTAAAACTAATTTAATTCTAATTCCCGAGCGGCTTGTCAGATCGAATGCGAATTCTGGTGCTCTTTAAGAATTTTAGATAAAACTCCATGTTATGTGTATTCTTCTTATATTCATTTTTTGTTAAAATAATGGTTTAGTTTCCTGGGCATGACGTTACACTCTGTCTGGTGTTGAGGATCGATTCTGCAACTCTGGGGAAAGTGGAGTGCTTCTTCATCACCATTACTCCCAAGTCCACTCTGACCCGTAGTGGTAGTACCTGTTAGGGTCCCATCTATAGGATAAATGGATCAAGAAATGAGTATTAAAATATGTTTAAAAAGATTGTTAGAAAAATAGTTGAGCGCCCATCAGAAATGAATAAAGCAAAGGCATCTTCCCCCCTCTTTCTCTCTTCTCTTTCTTCATCATCCCTTCATTTTCTCTTCTTTCTCCCTCTTCCTCTTCTTCTCCTCCCTCTTTCTCACTTCTCTTTCTTCATCATCCCTTCATTTTCTCTTCTTTCTCCCTCTTCCTCTTCTTCTTCCTCTCTCTTTCTCACTTCTCTTTCTTCATCATCCCTTCATTTTCTCTTCTTCCTCCCTCTTCCTCTTCTTCTTCCTCCCTCTTTCTCACTTCTCTTTCTTCATCATCCCTTCATTTTCTCTTTTCTTCTTCCCTTCATTTTCTCTGCTTGTCCCGACGTTTGCATTCTTCCCACGACTAAGCTTTGTCGAGTGTCTCTCTCCTACAATCTTAAGTCATTTTGACAACACAAATTATTTCTATGATTACCGGTATTGGTACTGTTAATAAGCAGTGGTTGATATGCCGTCAAAACTAACCAAACAAGTAAGCAACCATCCAAGTGACTGGTGGTGACCACTACTCTCCAATTAGAGGAAATCCTATCTTTGAGTTTAAAGGCTCAAACATGTGTACGCAAATCGGAGTTTGTACTTTGCAATAGTTCTTAAGTAAATATCAAGCGTTGTAATAATTGATATATGTAAACCGGTTACCCTACCAAGCCTATCTGGTGAGGAGGATGGCTAGACATCCATCAGGACGAAAAACAAAACCTGTCAAAGGGCAGATGAAGCCTTTCGCTTAACGGCCATATAGCAAATAACATACGCGGGGACGTAGAAATACTTGGATTGGTATCCAGGCGCGTAGCAAAACCACCGGGAGAGATGCATTCCTCAGCCTTGTCAAGGCAAGTGTCTAGGAGAAGGAAAACTCCAAAATGTAACCTGCGACGGCTGCTGCAGCCAATGATGTTGACTTGTTCTTCTTTTTGGCTCAAATGTGGCAGTCACTTAGAGAGTGGGATTGGTTCTGTGCAAAGCCTTTCCTTACTTAAAAAAAGCTTCAGGCACAGGCATTGCTTGATATGCAATACATGTCTTGTCCTTTATATGTTTTTGAAGCTCACCATTATATTGTTTGAACTGTTGAGTTTAAAAAAAAAAATTTAATTTTTTATTTATTATTATTATTATTATTATTAGCAAATATATGCACCCTCCGGGTGCAAGTATTTAAGTTTTAATGTAATAAAATATCATATTAAATTAGAAAGGCTAATGAAACTAAATAAGAATGCAGATAAAAATATTTGAAACAGAGGGGGGTATAATCGAAATATAGAACAACTGAAACTTACTCTTCCATCACCCTTGTCTTTCATTGTTATTTTTTCTAATTTAAGTATTTAGTTAAAAGAGGAAGTAAAGAATAAAATGACACTTATTTTTTCTTGTTAATGGATTTCATTTAAAATTCATTGAAGAGATTTTTGCTTATATTCATTAAAATAAAACCAAACAGTTAGAAATCAATAATACTAGCACATATTTATTAAATTCGATTTTTTAAATATCAATATGCAAATTAGCCTTCTCCTTCACACTGTAAACCGCTATTTTGTTGTATATATAAATATAATTGTATCCAATTAGGATGTAGATTTGGTCTACAGTGGCTTCGGCCTCTGGACCATTGATATAATTAACGGCGTCGATCCCAGGGGGCCATCCCCCCAGGCAACACCTGCCCCCTCGATTTAAAGGGACAGGGCTGGGTTTATTGCCCAGTGCCTGAGGCGCCCCCCTTGAGGGGGAATGCCGACGGGATCGACGCAATTTTTCACCTGCCACTCCATGAGCTTCGGCTTGTGGGTGGTCCCACGTTAATAGGGACTTTGTGCCTGACCCGTACAAGTGGGGTACGCGGTAAATACTATGTAGATATGGTTAACAGTATTAATAATGTAAAACAATTTTATCAATAATTGAGGTTTAAATAAAAATATATTCATGGTCAATGTGACGTCAATAACAAAGAGAATTGTGACTTGAATAGTGATTTAGTTTCGGTTACAGACAGAAAAGCACACAATCTCCATTATAATAAGATTATTATTATTATTATTATTATTGTTACTATATCAAGCAATGGCAATACTTGAACACAAGTTTGCTGCCATCATGATTAATAAGTAATTATTTCTATTTAATAATGTTTACATTCAGTTATATGGTTTTAAGTAACTAATACTCATCACCATCATTATCAGCAGCTACCGAATATGGGTTGATATGACGTCAAAATCAATCAACCAGCCAACCAACCAACCATCCAACTGACTAGTTGTGACCACTACTCTCCAATTAGAAGAAATCCTATCTTTGAGGTTGAAGACTCAAAGATGTCTACAAAAATCGGAGTTTGTAGGATATTAATTGAAAAAGTTTGTAGAATATTTGTTGACAGTGCGGTGGTGTACTTGTTAAGAGTCATGGGAAATGGATTCGTCGACCCGAGTTCAAATCTTGAACGAAGCCACAGTTCACATAGCGCTTAGACCCTTGGGAACGGTGTGAATCCAACTATTCTCCCTCCAGCTATGGGTAAATAGTAGGGCAGAATGGGCTATGTAACCTTAGTTAGGCAACCAATCTAGGAGAAGGAAAACTCTGAATTCAAACCTCTAAAATCTTCGCTTGGGGTGGTCACTACTAGAATAGGCTCAGTACTACTTAGTGATCTATTTCACTGGGCTCTTTAACCTTGGTTAGGCAACCAGTCTAGGAGAAGGAAAACTCTGAATTCAAACCTCTAAAATCTTCGCTTGGGTGGTCACTACTAGAATAGGCTCAGTACTACTTAGTGATCTATTTCACTGGGCTCTTTAACCTTGGTTAGGCAACCAGTCTAGGAGAAGGAAAACTCTGAATTCAAACCTCTAAAATCTTCGCTTGGGTGGTCACTACTAGAATAGGCTCAGTACTACTTAGTGATCTATTTCACTGGGCTCTTTAACCTTGGTTAGGCAACCAGTCTAGGAGAAGAAAACTCTGAATTCAAACCTCTAAAATCTCGCTTGGGAATGTCACTACTAGAATAGGCTCAGTACTACTTAGTGATCTATTTCACTGGGCTCTTTAAACCTTGGTTAGGCAACCAGTCTAGAGAAGGAAAACTCTGAATTCAAACCTCTAAAATCTCCGCTTGGGATGGTCACTACTGAATAGGCTCAGTACTACTTAGTGATCTATTTCACTGGCTCTTTAACCTTTGGTTAGGCAACAGTCTAGGAGAAGGAAAACTCTGAATTCAAAACCTCTAAAATCTCGCTTGGGTGGTCACTACTAGAATAGGCTCAATACTACTTAGTGATCTATTTCACTGGGCTCTTTAACCTTGGTTAGGCAACCAGTCTAGGAGAAGGAAAACTCTGAATTCAAACCTCTAAAATCTCCGCTTGGGGTGGTCACTACTAGAATAGGCTCAGTACTACTTAGTGATCTATTTCACTGGGCTCTTTAACCTTGGTTAGGCAACCAGTCTAGGAGAAGGAAAACTCTGAATTCAAACCTCTAAAATCTTCGCTTGGGGTGGTCACTACTAGAATAGGCTCAGGCATACTCCGACCATTTCAATAAAAAAATGCTGCAATAATCATACACATAACCCTAACCTTCTGCAGGGAATACCATCGACCTCGCTGCATGTTACCTAGTCATCGATTTCTTGCAGTGACCAGTTGTGACCGCTATTCTCCAATTAGAGGAAATATTATCTTCGAGTTTGAAGGCTTTAAGATGTGTACGAAAAGCCGAGTTTGTAGGATATTAAAACAAGAATATCACATTCAGTAACAACAATCTGAGACACGGTGTTTTTATGAGGCAAATCGTGAAAGTGAATCATTGTCGTTTATCGCTCGATAATCTCAGCTGAAAATCCTTTGGCACTTTTAGAATTTTGCGCTTATGACAGCGTCTCCTTAAAGTAGTGACAAGTTCTTCTTCTCTGATATTGTTCAAGGTAGAAGGAACATAAAAGCCTTTATGTAAGAGATCCATATCGCATATTATAAGAAAGGGAATGAAAACTCTGTTCATTATTTTCTTTAGTTTCCATTTAAAGACTCTTCGCTAGATTAACTGCATGTCGATCTGGTCACACGGAAGATATTGCTAATAAGTGGAAAGCTTAGTCGTATTGATTATGAGTTAAATACATGAAAACAAGACACGAAAAGAAGTGAAAAGGAGAGGAAAGAAAAGAGAGCCAGAAGGAAGGAGAGACAACAGCGACTCCAGCAAGCATCATTGATTGTTTGCAGTCACTGCACCAGAGATTGCCATTCAAAAATTGGCCTCTTCAGCCACTCACGCAGATGCAGTTTTTTTTTAAATGGACACTACGCCATCTTCTTTAGCATGCCAACAAGACATGAAAACAACGAACTGATAGGGTGGTTGGATTTTAAGGCACGTCAACCCCTGTTGGGTTATTTTATCCCAAAGACGTTTTTGTTTTATTCGTTTCTTGAAGGGTATTCAATGTTTTTATTTTATTTTATGTAGACCGATTTAAACTGATTATATTGATCCTTCTATTTAGGAAGGAGTTGAAATATTTTTTAGTATTTCATAACTATTTCTATTCAAATAACAAAGGTATGCATTACCTGGGTGCAAAGTATCTAAGTTTTAATGTAATAAGTAAAAGTAAAGTCGTCGGAGGGGGTGGGTGATGTCGGTATCAGCTAGGCAGCGAGGGAGTCTATCCCTTCTCACTAGCGCTCTACCAAGGAGATTGTTTTTTGTGTCTGGGGTGGATGCACACCTATCATCAGCTCCTCACTTTAGCGCATATATTTGTGCTATTCATACGCTGAGTTAGCGAGGGCCGATATCGAACCAGTAACCTTGCGAGGCAAGTGCTCTACTGCTGAATTAAACGGGAACAAAACTAAATAAAAGGAATATAAAAATATTACTTTCTTAATTTTATTTTAATTGATTTCTATATAAAATTATATATAGGATTGTTTTAATATGTTTGAGAATAACATGATAGAATTAGAAATCAGTAACAAGAAATTATTTATTAAACCCAGTTTTGTTAAAATCATTATGCAAATTATTCCCACAATATACTAAGTAGATCTTTATTTCTTATAAATACTAGCAAATATATGCACCTCTGCGGTGCAAGTATTTACATTTTAATATAATAAAATATCATATTAAATTAGAAAGGCTAATGGAACAGAGGGGATTATGATTTGAAAAATAGACAACTTTGAAACTAACTCTTCCATCATTTTCCATTATCCCGTCTTTCATTGGTAAATTTTCTAATTTAACTCTTTTAGTTAAAATAGGAAATAAAGAATAAATTTACATTATTTCTTCTTGTTAATGGATTTCTTTTAAGATTCACTCCCGAGATTTTTGCTATATTCAATAGATAAAACCAAACAATTAGAAATCAATAATCTAAGCATATATTTATTAAAATCAAATTTTTAAGATCAATAGCAAATTAGCCTTCCAATTCACACTGTAATCCGCCATTTTGTTGTATATATAAATACAATTGCATGTTATTAACTTGTTAGATATGGTAAACAGTCTTAATGATGTAAAACAATTTTTATTAATAAATTGAAGTTAAATTAAAAATAAAATCATGGATAATGTAATGTAAATAACTAAAAGGAATTGTGACTTGAATAGTAATATAGTTTCGGTTACAGACAGACAAACCACAATCTCCATTATAATAAGAGATATAACACAATATTTTAGGATTTTAAATGCATTAATAATATGGACAGTTTTGCAGCAAATCTAATTCAGCAAGACTTTACCTCTTAACTGTCCTATACCGCCCCATTCCACCGGCCAGAAGTCACATTCGTTTTCCTAATCCGACCTAAACGATAGCCTTTGTTTAAAGGTAATATTAAACATATTTAGAAGTCTTTGTTTTAAAGGAAATAACAGGTAACTTTAAATGAAAAGGCCATTTTTAGCCATTTAAAAAAAAATTCTTATAGGAACGGGGCTCTGGACTTAGACATTTCCCAACAGGATGTTAAGAGTTAATAGAGACATTGCTGTATTATGAAGAGGAAGGATTTTTTTAAAAACTATGGTAAAATTATTTGTTTTAGTCTTTACAAAGAGATGTGTATACTAATGAACAATAGCGCGCAAGAGATAATAGTTAGAACCATTAGCTTAGTTGGTAGAGCATTCGGCTAGAAACCACAAGGCTCTAGTTCGATACCGGCCCTGCGCGAACTGTATGAGTAGCACAGGGATCTGTGCGGTAAAGTAAGAGCTGATGTTAGGTGTGGCGCTCCACCTCAGAGCTCTAGTGAAAAGGGGATAGAAATAAGATGCTAATTAAGATTAGTAATGACTATTTCATAATCATTGAGAACATAACTTAATAACTGAGGAAATCATGAGGTCGGTGATGACGTAGTTTCGGTTACAGACAGAGAGTTACGCAATCTCCCTATAATAACCTAAGACATAACAGCATAACACAGTGCCCTACAAAGTGAGGTGGAGTGCAATACCTTCCATCAGCTCCCCACTTAGCCCACACAGATCAGATTACCTAATCTGTGCTACTCATCCACTGAGTTGGCAAGGACGGTAACAAACCCAGAACATTGCGATTCCTAGGAGGGTGTTCTACCGACTGAGTTAAACTGACCCCTTAATTAATAACGATGACAACAAAAAATAATTTTGGATTTTATCAATGGGGATTCATAGCACCACATGATTTCCTCAAAGATATGTGTATGCATTCATGCATTTATTTTCGGTGCATATCGATAAATACGTCCTGGCCTCCTGCCATAAAAAATGCTAAGCGGTGCCTGCTGAAAAACCAACCTGCGCTACAACTGAACCCCTAGCTGTTTGAAGTGTAATGCGATATGAAAATACAAAAAAAAAAAAAAAAGAAAAGAACTTCGTGACAGTTGTCAGTTTCCAAATTCGATTAGAATCTTTTATTATTTTTAATTTTTCAGGTTAGAGCATTTAGATATATTGCTCTGATAAAGATCTCGCTATGTTATGCTTTCTTTGCTAGGTCATTGTTACATAGATATAGACATTATATGTTTAATTGATTGTTTAGTTGGCTCCTTGATTTTATGGCATGTCAACTCTATTGGTTATTTTAGCGAAAATATTTTGTTTTATTCATTCTTTATAGGTATTGGAAATTCTTTTTAAAACTCATTTTAATCCATTTAATTCATAGATAGGACCTTAATAGATGCTACCACTCCGGGTCAGGGTGAACCTGGGTGTAATTGTTACGTACTTCTCTTCTGGCCGGCTTTGGTACTTCTATCATCTGATCTTCTAATGGTCTCGTCTGGTCTTTTTATCTGAGGATTCCGTATCTGGTTCTGCTGGGGATCATTTCTTATCAGAAGCCTTGTGTCATTGTTAGCTTTTAGTAATAACAACAAGACTTCGATTTACCTTTGATGTTATTTTATTCAGGATCCCCAGGACCAGACAACTGCGCGCTGAGAGTCACATCTTGCTAGCTTCTAACTCTGCAACTGACTTACTCCTTAAACCGGAAGGGGCTTTCTATCACTTCCGATTCTCACGATCATCCCAGAACGCAAGGTGAGAGTGAGGTCAAGCATTGTCACTCACTCTCAAGGCCATCAGCTGTACTGATCACCATAAGGGTTTCTATACTACCTTAAAAAGTAATAGGGATCCAATTAATATGTAACATAATTGCGATGAAGGAGTATTCCACACTCCCCAGAGCTCCAGAGCATCAACTTCACCATTAAATACAGTTTAACGTCATACCAGGACACTAAGACCCTCAGCCACCGCCTTTTATCACACCTATGATAAAATAGGTTGGAGATCTTCTATAAGGACAATAAGGTCGGGACAATCCTATAGGTGCTAGGAACTGACATGACCAGCCGATTGATCGGTGGAGCCTCGTTGACCACCCGTCTAGCCTAAGTAAGGGCTTAAGCGGTGCGTTGCATTAAAAAAAATCACATATAGACAATCAGTTTTGTGTGAAATGGTTTTAGTTCGGGACACACATTCATACAGGAGGAAAGAAAGATGCACACACACACACACACACACACACACACACACACACACACTTATATAAACACAGACACAACCATAAACATAATCAAACACATACCCATGCACACATATGGGCCCACACGTATCACTCCACGCATAAGTAAAGTAAAGTCGTCGGGGCGGCCTAAAGTCGGTATCAGCCAGTCAGCGAGGGAGTCTGTCCCCTTTTCACTAGCGCTAGACCAAGGAGATTATTTTTGCGTCTGAGGTGGAGCGCTACACCTACCATCAGCTCCTTACTTTACCGCACAGATCCCTGTGCTACTCATACGCTGAGTTGGCGAGGACCGGTATCGAACTAGGAACTTTGCGGTTTCTAGCCGAACGCTCTGCCGACTGAGCTAACCCGGCCCCTCACATCCATAAATACATGCATACACAAACTCACACATATATATGCGCTCGCATGTAGACACACACACACACACACACGGCACGCACACACACACACACACACACACACACACACACACACACACACACGGCATGCGCACACACACACACACACACACACTTATACATACACAAAAAAAGTCAAGTGGAATTTAGAAATGTAAAAACAGAAAAAAAACGACAAAGCGATTAGTAATTAAAGATATCCAAAAAGGTTATCTTCCCTTACCTCAAAGGTTTCGCCACTAGGTGGCACTACTAGAGTATTTAAAGTCAACCCGAGAAGCCATCTCTCTCTCTCTCTCTCTCTCTCTCTCTCTCTCTCTCTCTCTTCTCTCTCTCTCTCTCTTGGCTGGCATCCACTAAGATGGACTAGACGAGTAGTGTCTCTTTCCATTAACGTGGGGGGGGGGGCTTCCCTACACTTTTAGGCTCGTACCTATGTGTATACGTTGCCCTGTATACCCTACCATGTGGGTCATGCACAAGTAAGTGACTCTAATATTCAGTAAGAACCCTTTCTTATATTCCGTAGACATCTGTCCTAATAGTTTTGTCTTGTTCAATATCATGTTCCATGTGTTCAGACAATAAAGTCTGCATTGTTGCTATATTGTACCTCTTTGTTTAGATCTCATTATGTATGTATTCACTTACGTTAGAAGGTTTCTCTGAAGCCTTTCAAACGTATTATAAGAACCAGTTTTGGCTATTGAAGCAAAAACTGCACATTTAATTCTTATAACTGGTATAACCCGACGTGAAAAACACGCGTTAAAAAGACTTTTTATAAAACTGGACTTTTTATTACATATAAATACTATTGTTGCCTTTGCAATAAATAACCCACAAGAATATAATTAAGAACACGATTAAAAAAATGATGTTTCTGCGTTTATTGAAGAAACGGTGGCCTATACTAAGCAACGTAAATGCGTGTACACACACACACACACACACACACACACACACACACACATACATAGCAATAGCATAATCTTTACAGATCATTGCCGTCCCTTACAATCCTATAACTCCATCACCAGAACCTTTCCTCTCATGAGCCCTCAAATGACTCACCAAACCCGCTACAGGTCCACAAAGTTTGATGCAAATATGACATAGGAAAGGATCAGATGATAAAATTTGATGCTTATGCACCACCATGTCTCTTAAGACCAAAAGCTGAATTACAGACTTTGTTACAGATTGCACAAGACACATTGTTTGTTCCTGGTGAGATTTCCTATGATTGACATATCCAGCCTTAGAAAGCAGAATTCGACCACATGTCTGACATTTCCAACCCTCCGTGTTCTCTCCAATATTACAGTTGTACCCCTTTCGAAGTTGACGCTTGAGGTTTTCATGCTCAATTCTTTCACTCTCAAAACTGGTACAGCCATCATCCACATGAATTCTCCAGTCAGTTCTCTTCAATGCCAGCTTTTCCCAGTTGTCAGGATCTATTTTCATTTTTACAAGGTTGCTTTTTAAGTAATTCTTATACCTCTTCCCAGGCTTATGCTGTGGTCATTTGCTATCACGCAGTTAACTGTAAAGGAGTTGCTTTAGCATTCTAACATCACCATACGCACAACTTAGCCTGCCCATCGCATTTTGGTCGTTATGATGAGAGTTTCAATGCTTGTACATCCTGCCATTGTAAGAACTTCTGTGTTAGGTGTGTTGGAGTTCCACTTGATGTTTAGAATGTGTCTAAAACATTTCTGATGAAAGTGTTCAAGAACTTTTAGATATCTTCGAAGCAATGTCCATGTTTTCGAGGAGTACAATAAAACACCCAACACGCAGAACCTACAAACTTTCAACTTTGTTTTATGAGTAATGCTGGTATTAGACCATAACCGTTTTTCAAGCCTTCCCATAGACCGAAGATGTCTTCTGGATGCGTAGAAGAATCTCATACACACATACATACATTTATGGGTAATAAAGGACTATTTGCTCGTAAATTCCTACCATAAAATAAACTGAACCCCCATTTTATGTCCGTGTTTTTGCAATAAATGTTTTATTTTTCTTGCACCCGTTATGTTACAATACTAAATATATTTCCTTTATTTATTTTAATATTCACTTCAATGTGTATATTCTAAAAGCCTTTATTTTGTGAGAATGCTTAGTTTTAAAGTGGGGGTTCGTTTTTACACTTCAACTTTTTACTCGCAAATTCCTACCATAAAATGCCCAAGCTTAATTTTATGTCAGGAATTTACGAGTAAAAAGTTGAATATTACTTTTTGGTGTTATTTCTTTTCTTTTTGGCTTTGGTAAACTATAATATTTGGTAAAATAAAAACTTTTAGAATATGTAAATTGAAATGAATATTAAAATGAATAAAGAAAATGTATTCAGTATTGTAAAATAACGGGTGCAAGAAAAATAAAACATTTATTGCAAAAACACGGACATAAAATGGGGGTTCAGTTTATTTTATGGTAGGAATTTACGAGCAAATAGTACTTTATTACCCATTTATGTATTACTAGTCAGACTCGCAGAAAATTCCTCGGAATGAAGAAAATCAAGAGGAATTATTCAAGCAATGAAGGATGATTTATTTCTTCCCATCAAACATTGGGATCTTCAATTCCACTGGAATCATCCCTTGTGCAAACTTCATCTATCCTCACTAAGTACCATCGTTAACATAAATTAGTTTATATCGGTTTGCTGAAGATCTGACGAGATCTGAAAAATGGTATTGCTTATTTTTGAGGATTATTTATTGCAAAAGCAACAATAGGATTTATATGTAAGAAAATTCCACACACCCTTTCTTACTTAAATAACTCCTCTTAATTTTTTTTCATTGTTTGGAATTTTTCAATCCTGTTAATATTAATAATTAACGTATATACACGAGTAATAAACGACTTCATGTAATGAACATTCCTTAATTTCTATCCCTAACTATTATATATATTGTTCTTGTATATTTTGGTATTATTTATTGCAAAGGCATAAATACAATTTATATGTAATAAAATTGCAAATCAGCCTTTCTTACTAAAATAACTACCTTGGATTTTTTTTTCATTCAGTGGAAATTCTACGGATCCTGCTACATAATCTATGACACATATGATGTCTGGCATCTCACCACTAACCATTCAGTCTCCTTTAAAAACACCCACAGGACCACCCTCAAGGACAAAAGTCATAGGAGGAAGAACTACAATACAATGCCATCAAACTCTGACCAGACCTTCAGCTACAGTAATTGCGACCGTACCTGCCTGTCCTGAATAGGCCTTATCAGCCATGAACATGCTTTTCTCTTCCTTTAAAAACACCCACAGGACCACACTCAAGGACAAAAGTCATAGGAGGAAGAACTACAATACAATGCCATCAAACTCTGACCAGACCTTCAGCTACAGTCATTGCGACCGTACCTGTCCTGAATAGGCCATGAACATGCTTTTCTCTTCCTTTAAAAACACCCACAGGACCACCCTCAAGGACAAAAGTCATAGGAGGAAGAACTACAATACAATGCCATCAAACTCTGACCAGACCTTCAGCTACAGTCATTGCGACCGTACCTGCCTGTCCTGAATAGGCCTCATCAGCCATGAACATGCTTGTCTCTTCCTTTAAAAACACCCACAGGACCACCCTCAAGGACAAAAGTCATAGGAGGAAGAACTACAATACAATGCCATCAAACTCTGACCAGACCTTCAGCTACAGTCATTGCGACCGTACCTGCCTGTCCTGAATAGGCCTTATCAGCCATGAACATGCTTTTCTCTTCCTTTAAAAACACCCACAGGACCACCCTCAAGGACAAAATTCATAGGAGGAAGAACTACAATACAA
>CM042159.1:74114697-74122197 GCA_023376005.1 Doryteuthis pealeii | reverse complement strand
TAAATTTATTAAAGGAGTATATAAAAAAAATTGAAATGGAAACTTAGTTCTGATAACTTTAAATATATATTAAAATAAAACAAACTATATATAGATATATAATACCAGGTATGTATTTATTAAAACTTGTTTAAAAAAACAACGAGGACTGTCTAATGTTGCATGCTCAAATTTTGAGTGTATTCTATTTATGACGATTTTAGGCAGTGTGACCTAAGCAGTGACGTAGTTTTTGTTACAGACAAAAACCGGAAGCGAATCTCCTTTATTAATAGATATATATTTATTCTGAAAATAATAAACTTGTATTTATACTACAACAATTTATTTTTTCTATGATTCCAGTATATTTACCCAACCCCTCTACCAGAAATGTGGCCCAAATGCGAAATACAAGTGGATTGGATTTAGGGTATTCCTTCTCCTAGTAGCTTAGTCGGTAGATCACCTGTCTTGGAATTGCAAGGTTTCGGGTTCGATATCGGTCACCGCCAACTCAGCGCTCGGATCATGTTACACAAGTTATTCAACTGTGCTACTCATGCGCTAAGTAGCACAGGTGGGTAATCTGATCCGTGCAGTAAAGTGAGGAGTTGACGGTAGGTGTGGCGATCCACCTCAGCAATTTTTTTAGACTGTTTGCCAAACCAAATCTAAATAACCCTATATATCCTACTATTTATCCATTCTGGGGTGGGTCGGGTGGATTTATGCCTTTCCCAGAGGATTTAGTGAGAAGTGAAACTCAAAACCGCTTCGTCTAGGATTTGAACTTGAATCACTGATTTCAATTCTTACGGCGATAACCATTACACCAGGCACGCCTCTTCATTATATTTAATGATACAAGTAAGCAAAGTTGGCGGAGTGGCCTTTTATCAGTATCAGCCGAACAGCGTGGGAGTCTATCCCCTTTTCGCTAGCGCTAGACCATGGAGATTGTTTTTTTGGTGAAGTTGAGCGTCACAACTACCGTCAACTCCGCAATTTATCATAGAGATCAGATTACTCAATTTGTGTTACTCATGTGCTGATTTGGCAGGGACCGGTATCGAACCCGGAACCTTGCGATTCCTAGCCCGGTGCTCTACTGACTGAGCTAAACCGGTCCCTATATAATGATATAAGTAGGTAGACATTATCAGTGATTCTGAAGAACCGAGTTTTCGCTTTGGATCTCGGAATGTAGTTTTGTATGAGTGGGTATTTCAATATTCACCCCCCCCCCGATATTCCCACAGGCTTAGTCGAAGGTGGTGGAATTTGAAACCGTATCATCAACAGTAAGTCCCAATAATTTATATTTTGATCACGTTTTTCGTATTTTGAACTGCAATTGTCATAACACACACACACACACACACACACACTCACATACACACATATATATATATATATATACATATATATATATAATGTATATTTATGTGTAGCTTTTTGAATATACGTATATACTACGTATTATTGAAATATGTGAGTACCTATGCAAGGAAATATAATATGATTATTTACGTTAATCCACAGGGTGGTGTTATTTTATTCAAAATATGTATTTTTTTGGCCTCCTTTTCGTTTTGACATTAAAAAAACAAAAAGATACCAATAAAAACAAATAACAAAGAAAGAAGTCAACAATATTTATTCATAGTCACACCAATTGTGATTTGACTCAAGCGACAGAAACGTTCCGCCAATAAGTCCTACTAATTATCGACAGAAGAATTTGCAATGCCGGCACAAGAAATGAAACAACAGAGAAACAGACGGACAAGAAAAGAAACGACTCTAAGGTGTCTCAGTTTGGGTCGCCGCCGCCGCCGCCGCCGCCGCCGCCGCCGCACTGGGGGGTGCAAAATGGGGGGGGGGTCTCCGCAGAGATGCAGTGGCGCATCAACACTGCTAATATAAATCGATCGGATTTCGAACACAGATACCAACAACTTTACACACACACACACACACACACACACACACACACTCACACACACACGAACAACAAAAGACACCAAACCACACAAATACAACCAACTAAAAGGGCACACACACACACACACACACACACATACATACACAATCGATTGGAATTCGAACTTTGCGTCCCGTTGATAGAATTGGAGTTCTTTTTTCTTTTCTTTTCTTGTGCATTTTTTATTATAATTTTTCTTGGGTTTAGTGTCAAAATAATTTTGGTTTGTTTGTTTGTTTTGTTTTACGGCATATCAACCTCAGTGGGTCATTTAATGCCGATGAAGTTTTGAAATAAATCAATTCTTAATGGATAATACAATTTTTTTTATAAATACATTTTTCTATTTAACCCATAGATGGGACCCTAACAGGTACTACCACTCCGGGTCAGAGTGGACCAGGGAGCAATGGTGATGAAGGGGTGCTCCACATTTCCCAAACCTCCAAAACTGGAACCTCACCATCAGATAGAGTTTAACGTCATTCCCAGGACATGTAGACCCTCAGTCACCGCCTTCTAGCACCCATATAATAAAAAGTGTTTGTGGCTTGCCATAAGGGCAATAGGGTTGGGAAAATCATATAGGTGCTAGGGCTTGACGCGACCAGCCGATTGATCGGAGGGGGCCTCTCCGACCGCCCATCTAGCCCAAGATAGGGCCAAAGTGGAGTATTGCATGTCATGAATTGCTCATCCACCTGGGCTCTATCCTTAAGCATCACGGGTCGCCACCCACGGCCAACAGGTGGCCCCATTGGGGGAGTCTTACCCCTCTGCAGAGGTGCAGTCGGTGCATTCTAACGCCCCAGCCGACAGGGCGGAATAATTTTGGGATTTATTCACAAATGCACCTAAGTAGATGCATGTGCAACACACACACACACACACACACACACACACACAACACACATACATATATATATATATATATATATATATATATATTATAGTAATTGGGAATTTGCTAGAAGCATTGTTAAGTATGTTATTATATATTAATGATTTGAAGGCAATTACAATGCATATAAAAATAAAAACAAAGAAAAACAGTTTTCTGAAAACTGTCTCTGAAAATAAAGATATATATATATATATATATATATATATTCCGCACATATACTACAACCTCATCCAGAGGTAGGAATACCAATCTATACATAAACAATCCAACCATTTTTGATATGGCACTCTGCGATTATCTGGTTGTAGAGTTTTTCAAATCCTCATTCTTCCTTATTTTATTCCCTTTATTATTTTCATTTTCTAATTCACTTGTTGTTTTGTCTTTTGTTCACTTTGCTTCTTCTTCTTCTTCTTCTTCTTCTTCTTCTTCTTCTTCTTCTTCTTCTTCTTCTTCTCGCCCTTCTTCTTCTTCTTCTTCTTCTTCTCTTCTTCTTGGCAATCTTCCAGTAACCGACTTAAAATTCTGCCCTTGGTCTTTTTACCGATTTGTTCCTGGTTGGAAGAACCAGAATGGCCCTCACAGCCCTCACCACAATTGCCGCCCCCTCCTCCACCACAGCCTCCGCCGCCGCCCTCCGCACCGCCCTCGCCTCGCCCTCTCCCCCCCCCCCACCGCCGCCACCGCTTAATTGTTCGCATGTTGTTTGTTCTGATTTTTATCAGCACCTTAAATCGGAGGGAGAAAGACGAAACTAACCAAACAAACCCTCTGTTCGCTTTGTTCCTTCTAACATTACTTGCCGGCTTACGCCAATTTCTTTTAGAAGGGGGCCCACACAGACACAGATAAACAACACACACACACACAAACACACACACACACACAAAGACACACACACAAGACACAGACACGCACACACACAAATCAAACCACCATATACACACACACGTACGCGCCCACATATAAAAAACACACACACACACACACACACACACACACACACAAATCAAACTGCCACATACACACACATGTACACACACACACGCACACATAAATAAACCGTACATACACACATACAAATAAATAAAATCATCACACGCAAACATACACACACATAAATAAATCACCACACACACATACACACAATTCAAATCACCAACCCCCAAACACATTAGCCCTGTCGCCTGGAGCTTTAGACCTGACTGCACCCCTGCAGAGGAGTAAAGCTCCCCCCCCACAATGGGGCCACCTGTTGGTCGTGGGTGGAGACCCGTGATGCTTAAGGATGGAATCCTGGTGGCTGAGCAGTTTATGACATGCAACTGTCCACTTTGGTTCTTACTTAGGTCAGACGGGCAGTCGGAGAAGCCCCACCCCCGAGCAATCCAAGTCAAGTCAAACCCTGTTGCCCTTATGGCAAGCCCCAACCCTTTTTATCATATGGGTACTAAAAGGTGGTGGCTGAGGGTCTTCATGTCCTAGGTATGACGTTAAACTTTAATGGTGAGGTTCCAGTTCTTGAGGTCTGGGGGAATGTGGGACACCCCTTCATCGCCATTGCTCCCTAGTTCTCTCTGGATGGCGACCCAAGATGTTTAAGAACGAAATCCTGGTAGCTGAACAGTCCATGACATGCAACAACCTTAGACCTACAACCCGTCCTTCGGGACGGGGGTCCAGTGTGCTTCGGCCACTGGACTGGTGAGATGGTAAATTAATAGCGTCGATCCCAGAGGGCCATCCCTCCAGGCAATACCTGCCCCCTTGACTTAAAGGGGCAGGGCTGGGTTTATTGCCCAGCGCCTGAGCGCCTGAGGGGGAATGCCGACGGGATCGACGCAATTTTTCTACCCGCCACCTATGATTCTCGGCTTGTGGGTGGTCCCACATAAATAGGGCCTTCGTGCCTGACTCGGTACGAGTGGGGTACTGGGAAAATAAACCTTACTTGGCGGTCGGTGAGGTCTCCTCTGATCAAACGACTGGTCACGCCAAGCCCCGTAGCATTTCTCGATCTCATTGCTCGTATGGCAAGTCCGCAAACCTTTTTTTTTCATATATGTGCTAGAAGGGCCTTAGCGTCCTGGATATGACGCTAACCTGCATCTATTGGCGAGGTTCCAATTATGGAGCTCTGGGGTGTGCGTTGTACTCTATCGCTGCCATTATCCCCAGGTCCACTCTGACTCGGAGTGGTAGTTATTGTTACGGTACCATCTATGGGTTAAATAGATCTGATTGCACACACACACACACACACACACACACACACACACATATATATATATATATATATATATATATATATATATACGTTTTTTAAAAGTGAATGTAATAAAATATTCCAACTGCAGTTTCTTGCCGTAGCAATTCTTCAGGGAATTATTGCTTATTCCAGCCATCTACTTTTATTAATATCCGGGTTGTACCCATTCTTAAGTACGTGGGGTGCCTCCCACCCTACGTAATGACTGAACCCACCAGCCACAGTTTATGCTTGTTCAAATGCCTACACTTGTTTATCAACTCAGATCGCGAGTTCAATATCTTCCCTGGGTCTCTGCATTCCGCTATTTTTAGTTTCTCATTTAAACACAGCATACAGGGGTTTTCGTTTCCTTTATGTGAAGGTGCCCTTTTTATTATTCTCCACTCTACCCCTGGATCTCTACCATGCTTTTCTTTTAGTTCCCACACATTTTTCAAGTGTGGTTGTTTCTCTGTATTTTCTATCCCTAAATGATATCTTATGCTGTGATATCCTATGCTTTACAGGTTGCTAGGTGGCCCTACATATATCTTATTTTCCTTTGTGGTTGGTGATTTTCCCACTGCATCATTTGATACTACATCAGTTAGTAAACATTTTCCTTGTACTGGGCAGATTTGGGACCTGCAATTACAAGTTGGTTCTTTCTTATTTTTGCTCTTTTTCTAACAATCTTTTATTATGATTGTTGATTATTTTACTTATATTGCTCGTGCAACTGTAGCTTACTTTTAGATTATTTTTTTAATTAAATTAATATATATATATATATCATAACAGAAAAAATATATATATCATGACAGAAAAATTACAGAAACACACAACCTATGTATATATATATGTGTATATGTGTGTATATATATATATGTATATCAATATATGTATTGATCAAAGCCTGAAGAAGATACCAGAATATCTGAAACACGTGCTGCGTATGTGAAATAAAAAGAATAAAACATTTCTCCCGTTGGAACCAGAACAACATTATATATACTAGCAAATATATGCACCCTCCGGGTGCAAGTATTTAAGTTTTAATGTAATTAAATTTTATTTAATGTAATTAAATTTTATTTAATGTAATTAAATTTTATTTAATGTAATTAATATTTATTAAATTAGAAAGGCTAATGAAACTAAATAAGAATACAGATAAAAAGATTTGAAACAGAGGGAGTATAATAAAAAATGGAACAACTGAAACTTACTCTTCCATCACTCTCGTCTTTTATTGTTATTTTTTCTAATTTAAGTATTTAGTTATAAGAGGAAGTAAAGAATAAAATGACAGTTATTTCATCTTGTTAATGGATTTCATTTAAGATTCATTGAAGAGATTTTTGCTTATATTCATTAAAATAAAACCAAACAATTAGAAATCAATAATACTAAGCACATATTTACTAAATTCGATTTTTTAATATTAATATGCAAATTAGCCTTCCCGTTCACACTGTAAACTACTATTTTATTGTATATATAAATATAATTGCATGTTGTCACTATGTAGACATAGGTAACAGCATTAATAATGTAAGACAATTTTATTAATAATTGAGGTTTAGATAAAAATAAAATCATGGAGAATGTGATGTCAATAACTAAGAGAATTGTGACTTGAGTAGGAATATAGTTTCGGTTACAGACAGAAAAACACACAATCTCCATTATAATAAGATATATATATATATATATATATATATATATATATATATATGTGTGTGTGATGATTGAAGTGTCATATTATTGACGTTGGAGAGACACGTTTGGCGAGATCAAAGATTTGGGAAGAATGGTTGCGTAAAATGAATTCTTTTTTTGTTGCCGACTACATGAAAAACAAACACTCTAACACCGAATCGAAAATCACCGAATAAAGTGCATTAATAGTCAAAGAGGAGGGTAGGTCCACTGTACACTCCCAGTAATCCCATTTAATTTAAAATATTTCTACACATTTTATGCGTAAGTACAGTTTAGCTCACTGGTAGAGCACTTGTCTAAGGTAATCGCAGGGTTCCTAGTTCGGTACCGGCCCTCGCCAAGCGTATGAGCTGCATAGGGATCTGTGCGGTAGAGTGAGGAGCTGATGGTAGGTGTGGCACTCCACCTCAGACGCAAAACCAATCTCCTTGGTCTAGTGCTAGTGAAAAGGGGATAGACTCCCTCATTGTCGTGGCTTATACCGACATAAGACTACCCCGGCGATTTTACTTTAATTATGAAACTTAACCAGAGTAATTTGACATCATTTTTTTCACCTTTTTTCCATTCAATAATAATTTTAAAGGATATTTTTTAATATGATTATTGGATTGTAATTTTCTTTTCCATAAATTGCACAATAAAACTAGAGCG
>CM042159.1:74109697-74112197 GCA_023376005.1 Doryteuthis pealeii | reverse complement strand
GCTGGATGTCCCGGACTTGCAATTTTGTGTCACATCCTACCCACTGTGAATGGGTTGGGTAAATACCTACTCATTTATTGTTTGTAGTAAAACTCTCTTCAATATGGCCTAAACTGATCACGTGACCTATTTTGATGGTACCTAGTAATCAGGCTGTATTATGTTATTATTTATTAAGTATTGCTTCAACTGGTACACAGGATTAAGTTTGCTTACACTTCCTGCTGTTACCAAGAGGTCACCCATCTAAGTACCGAACAGGTTGATTACTGCTTAACTTCTTCCTTTCGTTGTTAATTATTAAGATTTGCTTTCATCTGGCACACAGTCTGCAGGCTGCTTACATTACCTGCTGTTACTAAGTGGTCACCCATCTAAGTACTGGACAGGTTCATTACTGCTTAACTTCAGTGATCTGGTTGCAATATTTTATTATTTACTAAATAAATAGATTTCAGATAGCTTAGTACCTATTATTTGAAAGTGGTCACCCATCTAAGTACTGAACAGGTTCATTACTGCTTAACTTCAGTGATCTGGTTGCAATATTTTATTATTTACTAAATAAATAGATTTCAGATAGCTTAGTACCTATTATTTGAAAGTGGTCACCCATCTAAGTACTGAACAGGTTCATTACTGCTTA
Source organism: Doryteuthis pealeii (assembly GCA_023376005.1). Lineage (NCBI taxonomy): Eukaryota > Metazoa > Mollusca > Cephalopoda > Myopsida > Loliginidae > Doryteuthis > Doryteuthis pealeii. The sequence goes on along the minus strand of CM042159.1, from coordinate 74,111,551 downwards.
ACTTCAGTCATCTGGTTGCAATATTTTATTATTTACTAAATAAATAGATTTCAGATAGCTTAGTACCTACTATTTGAAAGTGGTCACCCATCTAAGTACTGAACAGGTTCATTACTGCTTAACTTCAGTGATCTGGTTGCAATATTTTATTATTTACTAAATAAATAGATTTCAGATAGCTTATAGTACCTACTATTTGAAAGTGGTCACCCAATTTAACTACCGAACATGTTGCTTAACTTTGGTAATATCCAACATTTGGGGGGGGGGTGCTTTTAACTTTGACTGTATGCCAATAAAGCTCAAGTTGTTTGCAGTGTTAAATTTAAATGCACAGAATTTCAGCGAATGCACATGCATACAATTATGAAAATGACCAAATATGGTCATCTAGGAAGTAGTCTAGCAGCAGGGGACCACGATAGAAATTACCAAAATGGTCATTTAGGAAGTAGTCTAGAAGCAGGGAACAAATATAAAATTGGCCAAATATGGTCATCTAGGAAGTAGTATATATATATATATATATATATATATATATATATGTCAGCATGGAAGAATTCACACTTTGTCTTATCAGAGATCAGATTTCTATATGATCAGTAATCGGTCTATATCAGTCCATGTCTTTCCTATGCGTATATTGACATTGCTTTCTGTAGATGAAATATTACTACCTAGGTATGTGAAATGGTTTGCTAATTTCAAGGGCTTATTGTCTAGTGTAGAATTGTTTTTATTCCTTTTCTTCTTTTTTTTTCTCATTAGATTTAATGATGTTTGTAGTATGAAGTCTAGGCCAATTGTAATACATACATGCATACGCCCCAAAGATCTGAAACTACAAATACATAGAAATATTGTCTATTCGAAAATTATTGTTGTTTGGTTTCGTTTAAAAGATGATGGATGATTTGAATGCGTTAAATTTGGAAATGTGTAGAAAAAAGTTTGACTTCACGTGTTCCTATCACATTTTGATTTTCGCTTTCGCATGTAGCAATCACGTTTATCAACATTCAACGAACGTTTTCTACACATTTTCCAAACTCAACGCATTCAAAACATCCATCAGCTTTTATGTACATAAATCTTTTTTTTCTCCTTGAATAATTTCATTGTCCTGAAGAAGGTTACCTTTATAAACCGAAATGTTCGAAAATCTACTAATAAATTTCCATCCATTGTAATATCCCGTGTTTGTTCTACATTTTCTCAACAAACTCTCGGATTTATTTCGTCATCTTACTCCCATATATATATATATATATATATATATATATATATATAATATATATATATCTTTGAAAGGAAGGAAAAACTCAACACCGTTATTTCATAATAAATTTATTTCGACCAAAATCTATTATGGAATAACGGTGTTGAGTTTTTCCTTCATTCCAAAGATAAATATAATCTAAAAAGATTATTATACATTGAGCTCTCTGTAGGGATTTAAAGATTCACTGTATTTATACATACTGGATCATACAATAATAATACAGTGTGTCTTAGAAATCACATATAGAATCATCCCTTACTACCAAGTTTTGGATACATCTCTCTCTCACTCTCTCTCTCTCTCTCTCTCTCTCTCTCTCTCTCTCTCTATATATATATATATATATATATATATATATATATATATATATATGCTCCGTAACCCGGTAGAACTCTTTAGGACCGACTTTAATAAACTTTCACCGCCTGCATAACGCAATGATCATCAGTTTACAGATTTTATCTCTCGGTCGATAGTAAAGTATATACACAGATTATGTATTTAAATGTTAAAAAACACCGCTCCTTAATGGCAGTCGGCGATTCCCTAGAGGTTAACGGATCGGGCTGACG
>CM042159.1:74077197-74104697 GCA_023376005.1 Doryteuthis pealeii | reverse complement strand
CTTGAAACCATTAGATAGGAATACTTGAAAACATATATTTGTGTATAAATTATTTGCATTAGATAGGAATACTTGAAACCATATAATTGTGTATAAATTATTTTTATTAGACAGGAATACTTGAAAACATATATTTGCGTATAAATTATTTGCATTAGATAGGAATACCTGAAACCTGTATAAATTATTTTATTGAATACTTGAAACCATATATTTGTGTATAAATTATTTGCATTAGATAGGAATACTTGAAACCCTATAATTGTGTATAAATTATTTTTATTAGATAGGAATACTTGAAACCATATGATTGTGTGTAAATTATTTGTATTAGATAAGAATACTTGAAAACATATATTTGTGTATAAATTATTTGTATTAGATAGGAATACTTGAAACCATATATTTGTGTATACATTATTTGCATTAGATAGGAATACTTGAAACCATATAATTGTGTATAAATTATTTTTATTAGACAGGAATACTTGAAGCCATATAATTGTGTGTAAATTATTAGGATTAGATAGGAATACTTGAAACCATATAATTGTGCAAACGAATTATTCTAAACAACTGAAATAGTACGTTAAATTCGTTAGGATTACGATAAAAATGTACAAAGGAATCAAGTTTAACGGCATATCATTATGGGTTATAAAAAAGATGCACAGAGCCAGGAGTTCTGTAGCGTATGGAGTGTTTCACTTGCACAATTTTGTGTTTCACCAAAAAAGTATTGAAACTGCTGACTGTAAACATAGAGAATGTAGCAATTAAAACAATTACAACACTAACATTCGACTATGCTAACCAACCAAAATATTCAAACATTGATTTCATCTTTCAAAATTAGGAAGCGCGTGGTGTAATGGTTAGAGTCGTGGGAAATGGACTCGTCGACCAGAGTTCAAATCCCGGACGAAACTGTTTGTATTTCACATAACGCTAATACACTTGGGAACAGTCTGAACCAAACGTATGGGTAAATAGTAGGACAGACTGCTATTTAACGTTGGCTTGGTAACCAGGAAAACTCTGAATTCAAACCAGTTAAATTCCGCTTAATAAATTGACCTTGTGTCGCATACTGTTCATGCGGAGGGGTTGGTATATATATATATATATATATATATATATATATATATATATATATATATATATAACAACTCTAGCTATTTTCAGCCGACAGTGTATTTGGGAGAATATGTGCTTATTCCAAATACACTGTCGGCTGAAAATAGCTAGAGTTGTTTACATTTGCGTAAGGTCGTGCGATAAAAGTCTCCAAAGAGGAATATAAGTGCTACTAATACCTAAACAAAGCGAGAAAAATTGCGATTTCCGTTTGGCGTGATGGTAAGAAGCTGGCGTGCCGTTTCGACACAAGGGTTTCGAGTCACACGCGGGCGATCTTCGTATCTATAGCTCTGCTGATGAGACCTAATAGGTCGAAATATATATTCAGAGATTGATTTTTCTCGATTTGTTTAGCCTTACATTTAAGTAGTTAAATCCCGCCTAATTAACCATAAATGAATTAACTTTCAAAAAATTACGTCTGACTAAAATTAAAAGCACATATTCTCCCAAATATATATATATATATATAATTTTAAAATATTTATTATCATTACAGTAAATAAACAATTATTTAAATGCAAATTATTGCTGTGAGATAGGTTGATTGTTGGTTGGATATTATGGCATGTCAACTCTTGTCGGATTATTTTATGCCAAAGACATTTTGTTTTATTTCTTCTTGATTGGTATTTTTAGAATTCAATCTTCTTTAAGCAGATTTAGTAAACTCATTTTTTCTATTTATCCTCTCGATGAAACCCTAACATGTACTACCACCCGGGTCAGATTGTGCCTAGGATTAATGACGATGAAGGAGTGCTCCACACTCCCCAGAGCTCCAGAATTAGAACTTCACCATTAGATGAATTTAAACGTCATACCCAGGCCACTAAGAACCTCAGTTACTACATTCTAGCATATATGATAAAAATGGTTATGGTTTACCATAAAGGCAATAGTATTGAGACAATCATATAGGTACTAGGGTTTGACGTGACCAGCCGATTGATCGGAGGCAGGTCTCTGTCCACCTGTCTAACCTAAGTAAAGGGCCAACGTTGACTGCTCAGCCAAGAGGGTTCCATGCTTAAGCATCATCTACGGCCAACAGCCATTGTGGGGATTTCCCCCCATCTGCAGTGGTGCTATCAGCGTATTCTACAGCCCCAACCGAAAGGGCGGGTTGCGATAGAGGAAGACGTTAAACCATAAAACTGTTGTGTAAACAGTTGTTAAAGGAATGCAAAAAAAAAAAAACTTTGAAAATATCGTTATGATTACAATGAAACATTTACAAAGGAAACAAATTTCGACGTTATATAACCCAGAAGAGGTTGATGTACCGTTATGTCTTTGTTTAATGGTACAACAACCTTCATGGGTTATTGTTGTATCGTGAGGTGGAAAGATACACAGGAATGTCAAACGGATACGTACAAACACAGAACAAATAAGTACAAATAATTAACAAGACAAAATTTACAATGAATAGAGGAGGGTCAGTTCAGTATAATCAACGCAGCAAAGTCAGTCTGAATATTATTCAGATAGTTGATCTACTTTAATCGGAGGGTATTTTATGGCTATGAGCCAGTCCATCTGGTAGAGTATTGAAGGGGTGTTAGCTACTCTACAACAGTTATTTATCTCTTTGCCTACTTTAAGTCACTCAGAATTGCTATCCTGTCACTACGATCCCACCGTAAACCACTGCCAGCGGTAGTGACTACCCCTGCCACCTTTTATTTTGTCTGTGAACAAACCCTGGGACTAGTACCTGATCCTTTTTAGGGAACCAATTGAATGGAATAATCAACAAATTTGGTATGCAAATATTTATTACCAAAGCCATTCTTTGTGAAGAACAGTAGTGGTATCATTTAACCCATAGCTTGGGAGAGGAGGGGTTCATACCTTTTCGATGGGTATTAGTCGAAAGTCATTGTAAAACCATGACTGGAGTTCGAACTCGCTAACTACGATGTTGAAGTTTATCACGTTAGCTACTATACCCACCCCCACAGAGACTCCCTTGTCGTTAAACAAAAGCAAACTGCTTACAGATGATGCTCATTGGTCTTTTCAAATTATTTAATTGTTTGCATTAAATAACCCACCATCGATTGACATGCCGTAAAACAAACTAACCATCCACCGAATTTAACTCAGGAAGGTAAGTGTTAAATATACCAATAGAAAGTCGACCAATACATTAAAAAAAATCAGAGTTTTCAAAATAACGAAAAGCGAATTCTTTTGGCAAAGAAGCGGAAAATTCGGATTGAACGGAAATCAAAGACTTCTGGGAAAATTGTGGGAAACGAAGGGAAGAAGAAGAAGAAGAAGAAGAGTGAGAAGAAGAAGAAGAAGAAGAAGAAGAAGAAGAGTAAGAAGAGAAGAAGAGAAGAAGAAGAGTGAGAAGAGAGAAGAAGAAGAAGAAGAGAAGAAGAAGAAGAAGAGAAGAAGAAGAAGAAGAAGAAGAAGAAGAAGAAGAAAATAATGGCTGTCGAATCTTAAAACAAAACAAAAAATGATTTATGTGTGCACGAAAACAATAAATGGAGGAAAAATTGCAGATATCAAAGGAACAAATGAAGTTTGAATTCTTGAAAAAATCGTTTGGATTTTCTACAAATTCCTCAAGGAAAAACAAAAAGCAGACGACAAAACGGTCAAAAACTCTGATGGTAATTTTGATCATTTGTTTTTCCGACCCTCTGCCCTAATTTACGCTATGTTTTAGTCTCCTGCCCTAATTTACGCTGTCTTTTAGTGTCCTGCCATAATTTACGCTATGTTTTAGTCTCCTGCCCTAATTTACGCTGTGTTTTAGTCTCCTGTCCTAATTTACGCTATGTTTTAGTCTCCTGTCCTAATTTACGCTATGTTTTAGTCTCCTGCCCTAATTTACGCTATGTTTTAGTCTCCTGTTTAGTCTCCTGTCCTAATTTACGCTATGTTTTAGTGTGCCGGCGTCAAGCGAATTTCCGGTCCAACTTAGATATTTTCCAAGGCGTTCTTGTTGTTGCTTTTTGTCGGCAAATTAATATAGAATATTTTTTTTTGTAAAAATGTTTGTGTCTTGTTTAATGTCTTGATTATTTTGATTTTCGAAACTCGAATATTAAAATGGGGTGACATTTGTTTTGAATAAAAATAATACGGTATGAAAATCGTTTTGAATTTTGAGTTTTGTAAAAATTCAATTGAAATTTGTACAAATCTAAACGAAAAAAATTAAACATTTAAAAAAGGGGGGGGGGCTATAAATATCTACATTAATTTGCCGATGAAAAGTGACAAAAACACGCCTCGGAAAATATCTAAGTTGGGCGAGAAATTCGCCTAACACCAACACGCTGAAACATAGCGTAAATTAAGGCAGGAAACCGGAACGACAATAGATCACAATTACCACTCTGATCACAGGTTTGTTTGTTTTGTTTTATGGCATATCAACCTCGCTGGGTCATTTAATGCCAATTAAGTTTTGGATTCGTAGCGGTAGTTTGACAGAAAAATATGTATATGTATAGATTTTAACTATTGTTCAATTGCTCATATTTTTGAGTACAACATCCACTTCTTTAAGAAAACTAGCAAATATATGCACCCTCCGGGTGCTAGTATTTAAGTTTTAATATAATAAAATATATTAAATTAGAAAGGCTGATGAAACTGAATAAGAATGCTGATAAAAAGATTTTGAACAGAGGGGGTATGATTGAAAAATAGAACAACTTTGAAACTAAGTCTTCCATCATTTTACATTACTCCCGTCTGTCTTAAATTTTCTTAATTTAACTATTTAGTTAAAATAGGAAGTAAAGAATAATATTACAGTTATTTCTTCTTGTTAATGGATTTCTTTTAAGATTTATTCCTGAGATTTTTGCTCATATTCAATAAGATAAACCCAAACAATTAGAAATCAATAATACTAAGCATATATTTATTAAAATCAAATTTTTAAGATCAAAATGCAAATTAGCCTTACCATTCACACTGTAAACCGCTATTTTGTTGTATATATAAATACAATTGCATGTTATCATTATGTGGATATGGTCAACAGTCTTAATGATGTAAAACAATTTTATTAATAGTTGGGTTTTAAATAAAAAAATAAAATCATGGAGAATGTGATGTAAATAACAAAGGGAATTGTGATTTGTATAGTAATATAGTTTCGGTTACAGACAGACAAACCCACAATCTCCATTATAATAAAATGTAAAAACCTGGATTGTCTTGGTCAACCTTTTCTTGATGGGTACTCAAGGTTTTTTGACTCAAGTTTCTTAACACATTATTTAGAATTGATTTTGTTATATTTAACCCATTGATTGAACCCTATTAGGTACTACCACTCCTGGTCAGAGATGACCTGGGAGTAATGGTGATTTTGGGGCACTCCACATTTTACCAGAATTCCAGAACTGAAACTTCAACATCAGATAGGGTTTAATGTCATGCCCAGAACAACTCAATCTCAGAGTGTTCTATTGTTGGTATCAGCCGAGCAGCGAGCGAGTTTATCCCATTTTTAGCAATAACTAGACCTAGGTGAATGTTTTTACTGAGGTGGAGCGTCCCATATGCTTTAAACACAGATTACCCAAACTGTGCTACTCATGCGCTTAGTCGACGAGAACATGTTTATGAATCCACAACCTTGTGATTCTTAGGCGAATACTCTACCGACTGAGCTAAGCCTGCACCTTTAGTTATCATATATTATTTCATTCTACTAAACCATATCACAACAAACATTTAATTATAATCTAATTATAAATGACAATTAGTATCGAACCCCGAACCTTGCAATTCCAGGGCGAATGCTCTATCGACTGAGCTAAGCCAGCCCATTTGTTTATCAAATATTATTTTATTGTACTAAACCATATTTCATGATTGTTGTGGCTGAGTTATAAAATAACAAGATTGACATCCGTAAAAAAAGGTTTAACATAGGTTTATTACCCTTTGCTACAAAATATCTTCTTATTATAATGGAGATTGTGTGTTTTTCTGTCTGTAACCGAAACTATATTACTACTCAAGTCACAATTCCCCTAATTATTTACGTCAAATTCTCCATGATTTCATTCTTTTAAACCTTCAGTTATTAATAAAAATTGTTTTACATTATTAATACTGTTGATCATATCTACGTACTAATAACATGCAATTGTATTTATATATACAACAAAATAGCGATTTACAGTTTGAACGAGAAGGCTAATTTGCATATTGATATTTAAAATTTTATTTTAATAAATATGTGCTTGGTATCATTGATTTCTAATTGTTTGGTTTTATCTTAAGAAATATAAACAAAAATCTCGTGGATAAATCTTAAAAGAAATTTATTTACAAGAAGAAATAACTGTAATATTATCCTTTACTTCCTATTTTAACTAAATAGTTAAATTAGGAAAATTTACCAATGAAAGAGGGGGTAATGGAAAATGATGGAATAGTTAGTTTCAAAGTTGTTCTATTTTTCGATTATACCCCCTCTGTTGCAGATCTTTTTATCTGCATTCTTAGTCAGTTTCATTAGCCTTTCTAATTTAATATGATATTTTATTATATCAAAACTTAAATACTTGCACCCTACGGAGGGTGCATATATTTGCTAGTATACATAAGATAGATACCAACGTGCAGCTCTTCAACAACAGTAATTAATACCTCTGTAGCAAGACTAGCAACAACCCTCGTGTAATCCGTATTTCTTTCTTTCGTTAGCCGAGCCTAACTTTCTTGCAGGGGGAAATAACTTCCCTTATAAAAAATAACCAATTTATAAATAACAGTTATTAGTAACGATGCCGGATCCTTGTGATTCTTAGTCGAATGCTCTACTGACTGATCTAAGTCTGCCCTTTTATTTACCCAATATCATTTTATTCTACTGAACCTTATTTGATGATGATGTGACTGGGTTATCAAATGAAGAGAGATTATAAATGCTTGAATACAAAATATAATAAATGCTTGAATACTGAATATGAAGGCAAACGAGAGAGAGAGAGAGAGAGAGAGAGAGAGAGAGAGAGAGAGAGAGAGGGGGGAGGGAGGGAGAGAGAGAGAGAAAGGGGAGAGAAAGAGGCAAACAGGAAGAGAGAGAGAGTGTGTGTGAGAGAGACAGAAAGAGAGAGAGAGAGAGAGAGAGAGAGAGAGAGAGAGAGAGAGAGAGAGAGAGAAATAGACACATATAAATAGAGACAGACAGACAGAGACAAACATAGATAGAAATAGAGTGAGAGAGACAGACAGACAGAAACAATATTCATATCCGAAAGAAAGGTTAACATAGATTAATTACCCTCCGGTACAAAAGATATAAATAAGACTAAGTCCAACACGCAGCTCTTCAACAACAGTAAGACTAGAACAATCTTGTAATCCGTATTATTTGATTCGTTGGACGAGTCCAACTCTCTTCCCTAACTAAATTTATAAATGACAGGTATTAGTATCGAACCTGGAACTTTGCGGTTCCTAGGCGAATAGCACTACCGACTGAGCTAAGCCCGCACCTTTAGTTATCATATATTATTTCATTCTAACTAAACCATATCTCAACAAACATTTAATTATAATCCAATTATAAACGACAGTTATCTGCTAACTGTATAATTTCCGATTTGATCTCAGACCACCAGAAATGTCCTATTAATCCACCATTCGGTGTCACGTGACTCGGCCATTGCTAACTTGTCTGACTCTAAAGATTCTTTTTGATTTGGCTTTTTTTTTGGGGGGGGGGGGGCGAGGGGGGCGAGGGGGGGACGGGGATGTCCGATTTAATAATCAAAAATATTGGACTTAATCGATAACAGGTTTGATATTTTCGTAGACGTGATTTTTCTGGAAGACAATTTATCGCGAAAGCAAATGTTCATATCCTGTGCATGACTTAACACAATAGAAGAATTTATAGAAAATGAGATAAATTACATAACAATTTCGCTGTCCACTGACCAACGTGAACCCTTATATTTCGATGGTTTTTTTTACAGCATCTTGAGAACAATAGGATTGGAAGGAAATTGTATATTTTTCGTGAGGAAGTTAAGCAGTAAAAAAAGAAGTCAAAATACATTTGTGAAAAATCAGAAATGATTTTAAAAAATGGAATAATAATAATAATAATAATAATAATAATAATAATAATAATAATAATAATATATGTAATGAAAAGCTATTTCTTAAAAGGCAATATATTCTTGACAAAACATCATTTAAAAGATTAAACAATGATATCTAAATTATATTTTCGAAGAGGTTGTCTTTTATAGGCAAACGGTTTCATGTAGAGCAAACATTTTTTATAATATATTTCATAGTAAAAATAATTTCCAATGCATTTTTATGGTAAAAATCATATGCAGTGCATCTTTATAGTAAAAATAATTTCCAATGCATTATTATAATAAAAATCATTTCCAATGCATTATTATAATAAAAATCATTTCCAATGCATTTTTATAATAAAAATCATTGTCCACTGCATTTTTATAGTAAAAATCATTGTTCAATTCATTATGATTGTAAAAATAATTTTCAATGCATTTACATAGTAAAAATCATTTCTAATGCATTTTTATATTAAATATCATTTCCAATGCATTTTTATAGTAAAGATCATTTTCGATGCTTTTTATAGTAAAAATCATTCCCAATGCATTTTTACTATAAAAATAATTGTACAACAAATTTTATAGTAAAGAATCATTTCTAATACATTTTTATAGTAAAAATTATTTCTAATGGATCTTTATAATAAAAATAATTGTCCAATGCATTTTTATAGTAAAAATCATTTCCAATGCATTATTATAATAAAAATAATTTTCCAGTGCATTTTTATAGTAAAAATCATTTCCAATGCATTATTATAATAAAAATAATTGTCCAATGCATTTTTATAGTAAAAATCATTGTCCAATGCATTATTATAATAAAAATAATTGTCCAATGCATTTTTATAGTAAAAATCATTTCCAATGCATTATTATAATAAAAATAATTTTCCAATGCATTTTTATAGTAAAAATCATTTCCAATGCATTATTATAATAAAAATAATTGTCCAATGCATTTTTATAGTAAAAATCATTTCCAATGCATTATTATAATAAAAATAATTGTCCAATGCATTTTTATAGTAAAAATCATTGTCCAATGCTTTATTATAATAAAAATAATTGTCCAATGTATTTTTATAGTAAAAATCATTTCCAATGCATTATTATAATAAAAATAATTGTCCAATGCATTTTTGTAGTAAAAATCATTGTCCAATGAATTATTATAATAAAAATCATTTCCAATGTATTTTTATAGGAAAAATCATTTCCAATGCATTATTATAATAAAAATCATTTCCAATGGATTGTTATAGTAAAAATCATTGTCCAATGCATTTTCACAGTAAAAATCATTCCCAATGCATTTTTATAGTAAAAATCATTTCCAATGAGAAATCCCAGAATAGCAGTATCGACTAGAGGAAGAAATCAACCGAAAAAAAAAAAAGATGGCTGATCAACTAAATAGAACCCACTATTTATATACCCGATACAGTAATGTGTATATAACATTAGTTTTTGTGTGTGACTTTTTTCTTTGAATTTTTTCTTTGAATTCTTTGTGTATGTGTGCGATGAATAAAGTTGTAAAGGTAGAGTGGCCTACTGTCGGTATAAGTTGAACAGCGAGGGAGTCTACCCCTTTTTCTCTAGCACTAGGTCTGGGAGATTTTTTTCCCAGGTGGAGTGCCACAGCTACCGTCACAACACCCCGCTTTACCACACAGATGAGATTACTCAAGCTGTGATATTCATGCGCTGGGTTGGAAGGGGATCGATCTCGAACCAGGAACCTTTAGATTCCTCGGCGGATGCTCTACCGACTGAGCTAAAACGCCGCCCCCCCCGCCGCCGAGATGAATAAAAATGATTTCAAAGAGAATAGCAAATACAAGACAAGAGATTTCCAGTTTTTTAATTCTTGTCAGCATCTTAGTGATTTCTTTGCGTCAATGTTTAATTTAGCGAGCAACTGAACGTCGCGGATGTAACTTGGAAACGAAGTGAATAGATTTATTTATGACCGTAACACATCTACGGTAGCCATGACACCTTTTTCTGGGGTGGGGTGGGGTGGGGTGGAGGCGAAAAGTGGAAGTTGAGAAACGACGATTTTACGCGGGAAAATGTCGTTTGCGATTTCAGCATCGATTAGACCTTCGATTGGATGAAATGTCATTATCATCATCATCATCATTGGCTGCAGTAGATAATTAGGATTTACGGTTTTGCTTATTTTCATCTTTTCATTGTGTTCAATAGAAACCGATTAGCGTTATCGTTTCCGTGCACTCACACCTCTCTATCTTTCCAAGAAGAAGAAGAACAAGATGAACAAGAAGAAGGTAGTTAAAGAAGAAGAAAAACAAGAAGAACAAAGAGAAGAATTGGAAAGTAAAGAAGAAGAAGAAGAAGATGAAGAAGAAGAAGAAGAAGAAGAAGAAGAAGAAGAAGAAGAAGAAGAAGAAGAAGAAGAAGAAGATGAATAAAGCAAGAAGAAGAGGAAGAAGAAGAAGAAGAAATAGAGAGAGGGCGAGAGAGAGAAGAAGAAGAAGAAGAAGAAGAAGAAGAAGAAGAAAAGAAAGAGAGAGAGAGAGAGAAAAGAAGAAGAAGAAGATGAAGATGAAGAAAGCAAGAAGAAGAAGAAGAAGAAGAAGAAGAAGAAGAAGAAGAGAGAGGACGAGAGTGAGTGAGAGAGAGAGAGAGAGAGAGAGAGAGAGAGAGAGAGAGAGAGAAGAGAGAGAAGAAGAAGAAGAAGAAGAAGAAGAAGAAGAAGAAAAAGAATGTTAATGAGACGGAAAGGTATAAAGTAAAGTAGATTAATTTGTGCACGAGAAAAAGAAAAAGAAAAAAAAATGAAATATTTTTATAAATGCCCGAGACATTAATGAATACGTGTGCAGGGATAATTCACACAAAAGAAAGAATCACGAGTTAAAAATGTAATATCTATTTCTATTCATGAAACCAAAAAAAAAATAAATAAAAAAAAAAAAATAAAAGACAAAAATAAGACCCTTCGCCCCAAAACACAACAAAACAAAACAAAACAAAACAAAACAAAAAACAAAGCAATATAAATAAAAAGAATTAATTTCAATCCATTTGAATTTAAATTGCAAATTATTTGACTCAAATGGTCTTTGAAAAATCAGAAAGAAATTCCATGTTTTGATCTGAATTTGTTACAGATTTCTTCTGTTCAAAGGGAAGAATAAATTGAAAGCGATGCTAAACATGGCTCATCTTCTATACTAGTAATTTGGAAGAACTTTTCTGTGCATCTCTCTCCCTCATAAACGATTAAAAGAATTCATTTAGAGTATTTCATAATGAATAGGTTAGCCTATTCATTTTTGTAATGTAGTGTAAAAGATTTGAATTTAAACGGTTAGCCTATTCATTTTGTAATGTAGTGTAAAAGATTTGAATTTAACGGTTAGCCTATTCATTTTGTAATGTAGTGTAAAAGATTTGAATTAACAGTTAGCCTATTCATTTTGTAATGTAGTGTAAAAGATTTGAATTTAACGGTTATTCATTTTGTAATGTAGTGTAAAAGATTTGAATTTACGGATTCATTTTGTAATGTAGTGTAAAAGATTTGAATTTAACGGTTAGCCTATTCATTTTGTAATGTAGTGTAAAGATTTGAATTTAAACGGTTAGCCTATTCATTTTGTAATGTAGTGTAAAAGATTTGAATTTAACAGTTAGCCTATTCATTTTGTAATGTAGTGTAAAAGATTTGAATTTAACGGTTAGCCTATTCATTTGTAATGTAGTGTAAAAGATTTGAATTTAACGGTTAGCCTATTCATTTTGTAATGTAGTGTAAAAGATTTGAATTTAACGGTTAGCCTATTCATTTTGTAATGTAGTGTAAAAGATTTGAATTTAACGGTTAGCCTATTCATTTTGTAATGTAGTGTAAAGATTTGAATTTAACGGTTAGTCTATTCATTTTGTATGTAGTGTAAAGATTTGAATTTAACGGTTAGCCTATTCATTTTGTAATGTAGTGTAAAAGATTTAAATTTAACGGTTAGCCTATTCATTTTGTAATGTAGTGTAAAAGATTTGAATTTAACGGTTAGCCTATTCATTTTGTAATGTAGTGTAAAAGATTTGAATTTAACGGTTAGCCTATTCATTTTGTAATGTAGTGTAAAAGATTTAAATTTAACGGTTAGCCTATTCATTTTGTAATGTAGTGTAAAAGATTTAAATTTAACGGTTAGCCTATTCATTTTGTAATGTAGTGTAAAAGATTTAAATTTTTAGCCGGTTAGCCTATTCATTTTGTAATGTAGTGTAAAAGATTTGAATTTAACGGTTAGCCTATTCATTTTGTAATGTAGTGTAAAAGATTTGAATTTAACGGTTAGCCTATTCATTTTGTAATGTAGTGTAAAAGATTTGAATTTAACGGTTAGCCTATTCATTTTGTAATGTAGTGTAAAGATTTAAATTAACGGTTAGCCTATTCATTTTGTAATGTAGTGTAAAGATTTGAATTTAACAATTTAACGTTAGCCTATTCATTTTGTAATGTAGTGTAAAAGATTTGAATTTAACGGTTAGCCTATTCATTTTGTAATGTAGTGTAAAAGATTTGAAATTTAACGGTTAGCCTATTCATTTTGTAATGTAGTGTAAAAGATTTGAATTTAACGGTTAGCCTATTCATTTTGTAATGTAGTGTAAAGATTTAAATTTAACGGTTAGCCTATTCATTTTGTAATGTAGTGCAAAAGATTTAATTTAACGGTTAGCCTATTTATTTTTGTAATGTAGTGTAAAAATATTTAAATTTAACGGTTAGTATATTCATTTTGTAATGTAGTGTAAAAGATTTAAATTTAATTGTTAGCCTATTCATTTTGTAATGTAGTGTAAAAGATTTAATTTTAACGGTTACCCTATTCATTTTGTAATGTAGTGTAATAAATCTAAATTAAACAATTGGCCTATTCATTTTGTAATGTAGTGTAAAAGATATAAATTTAATGGTTAGCCTATTCATTTTGTAATGTAGTGTAAAAGATTTAAATTTAACGGTTAGCCTATTCATTTTGTAATGTAGTGTAAAAGATTTAGATTTAACAACTTGGTAGACTACTCGTTTCGAACTTTCCTTCACCACTGGACCAACTGCCGGACTGCTAAGACAGAGGACTGATGTCTGTGCACCCTCTTTCCACTTAACATATCTCATGCGTAAGTTTCACTCCATATCAAGTGAGGTCACTGGCATCTGCTACGGATCTATATAAGTAATATACATGTACGGTCACTCATTTAAGTACTGAACAAGTCCATCATTGCTTAACTACGGTGATCAGACAAGAAACTGTGCTTTTAGTGTGACTTCACCGTAAGTCCAACTTTTCATTCCTCTAACAACAAATTTTGTTTAGTCAGACACATGGGCATCAGAAAATGGTCACTCATTTAAGTACTGGACATGTTGATCGCTGCTTAACTTCGGTGATCAGTGCGATTTGACTGAAAATATTAGAGACAAAGGTTTATTATGGAACTAGAAGTGGCTACATGGCGTCAACTTAGTGGAGTAGGAGTAAAAGGTTGTCTCGCAGTTCCATTATTGTTGAATTGCAAGTTGGATCCTCACAGAATGCCCCATTAAAATCCCTATGTAAAAAAAAGACTTTGCGTTGATTTAGACACTCTGAAAAGAAAAATGGATGTCTCCTATTTAAGATATGCCATGTTGTTATCATTTAAATTCTATTCTTTAATTATCTTCACGAATATAAATCAAATCTTCAATTATTTTTGTTCATAAAGCAAGATCTAGTGATAGTGAGTGTGTATATATATATATTTACTACGTCATAATAGTTTTTTTTGTGTAGTTTTCCCCAGACATACATACACACAAACTGCTCTTTATATATGTATAGATTTCATCCGGGCATACATACACACAACTGCCCTTTATATATGTATAGATTTCATAACGGACATACATACACACAACTGCCCTTTATATATGTATAGATTTCATCAGGACATACATACACACAACTACCCTTTACATATGTATAGATTTCATCCGGACATAGATACACACAACTGCCCTTTATATATGTATAGATTTCATCCGGACATACATACACACAACCAATGTATATGTATTTCATTCACTAAATGTGAACACTTATTATGGGACAGATGTAATTAATAATATTTGTCCCATAATTGTTGGTACATTTGTATATGTATTTCATTCACAAATGTAACACTTATTATGGGACAGAGTAATAATAATATTTTGTCCCATAATTGTTGGTACATTTGTATATGTATTTCATTCACTAAATGTAACACTTATTATGGGACAGAAGTAATAATAAATATTTGTCCCATAATTGTTGGTACATTTGTATATATATTTCATTCACTAAATGTAACACTTATTATGGGACAGATGTAATAATAATAATATTTGTCCCATAATTGTTGGTACATTTGTATATGTATTTCATTCACTAAATGTAACACTTATTATGGGACAGATGTAATAATTAATATTTGTCCCATAATTGTTGGTACATTTGTATATGTATTTCATTCACTAAATGTAACACAGATGTAATAATATAATATTTGTCCCATAATTGTTGGTACATTTGTATATGTATTTCATTCACTAAATGTAACACTTTATTATGGGACAGATGTAATAATAATAATATTTGTCCCATAATTGTTGGTACATTTGTATATTATTTCATTCACTAAATGTAACACTTATTATGGACAGATGTAATAATAATAATATTTGTCCATAATTGTTGGTACATTTGTATATGTATTTCATTCACTAAATGTAACACTTATTATGGGACAGATGTAATAATAATAATATTTGTCCCATAATTGTTGGTAATGTATATATATTTCATTCACTAAATGTAACACTTATTATGGACAGATGTAATAATAATAATATTTGTCCCATAATTGGGGTATATGTATTTCATTCACTAATGTACACTTATTAATAATAATAATATTTGTCCCATAATTGTTGTACATTTGTATATGTATTTCATTCACTAAATGTAACACTTATTATGGACAGATGTAATAATAATAATATTTGTCCCATAATTGTTGGTACATTTGTATATATATTTCATTCACTAAATGTAACACTTATTATGGGACAGATGTAATAATAATAATATTTGTCCCATAATTGTTGGTACATTTGTATATGTATTTCATTCACTAAATGTAACACTTATTATGGGACAGATGTAATAATAATAATATTTGTCCCATAATTGTTGGTACAATTGTATATATATTTCATTCACTAAATGTAACACTTATTATGGGACAGATGTAATAATAATAATATTTGTCCCATAATTGTTGGTACATTTGTATATGTATTTCATTCACTAAATGTAACACTTATTATGGGACAGAAATAATAATAATATTTGTCCCATAATTGTTGGTACATTTGTATATATATTTCATTCACTAAATGTAACACTTATTATGGGACAGATGTAATAATAATAATATTTGTCCCATAATTGTTGGTACATTTGTATATATTTCATTCACTAAATGTAACACTTATTATGGGACAGATGTAATAATAATAATATTTGTCCCATAATTGTTGGTACATTTGTATATATTTCATTCACTAAATGTAACACTTATTATGGGACAGATGTAATAATAATAATATTTGTCCATAATTGTTGGTACATTTGTATATATTTCATTCACTAAATGTAACACTTATTATGGGACAGATTAATAATATAATATTTGTCCCATAATTGTTGGTACATTTGTATATATATTTCATTCACTAAATGTAACACTTATTATGGGACAGATGTAATAATAATAATATTTGTCCCATAATTGTTGGTACATTTGTATATGTATTTCATTCACTAAATGTAACACTTATTATGGGACAGATAATAATAATAATAATATTTGTCCCATAATTGTTGGTACAAATGTATATGTATTTCATTCACTAAATGTAACACTTATTATGGGACAGATGTAATAATAATAATATTTGTCCATAATTGTTGGTACATTTGTATATGTATTTCATTCACTAAATGTAACACTTATTATGGGACAGATGTAATAATAATAATATTTGTCCCATAATTGTTGGTACATTTGTATATATATTTCATTCACTAAATGTAACACTTATTATGGGACAGAAGTAATAATAATAATATTTGTCCCATAATTGTTGGTACATTTGTATATATATTTCATTCACTAAATGTAACACTTATTATGGGACAGAGTAATAATAATAATAATATTTGTCCCATAATTGTTGGTACATTTGTATATGTATTTCATTCACTAAATGTAACACTTATTATGGGACAGAAGTAATAATAATATTTGTCCCATAATTGTTGGTACATTTGTATATATATTTCATTCACTAAATGTAACACTTATTATGGGACAGAAGTAATAATAATAATATTTGTCCCATAATTGTTGGTACATTTGTATATGTATTTCATTCACTAAATGTAACACTTATTATGGGACAGAAGTAATAATAATAATATTTGTCCCATAATTGTTGGTACATTTGTATATATATTTCATTCACTAAATGTAACACTTATTATGGGACAGAAGTAATAATAATAATAATATTTGTCCCATAATTGTTGGTACATTTGTATATGTATTTCATTCACTAAATGTAACACTTATTATGGGACAGATGTAATAATAATAATATTTGTCCCATAATTGTTGGTACATTTGTATATGTATTTCATTCACTAAATGTAACACTTATTATGGGACAAGTAATAATAATAATATTTGTCCCATAATTGTTGGTACATTTGTATATATATTTCATTCACTAAATGTAACACTTATTATGGGACAGATGTAATAATATTTGTCCCATAATTGTTGGTACATTTGTATATATATTTCATTCACTAAATGTAACACTTATTATGGGACAGATGTAATAATAATGTTTGTCCCATAATTGTTGGTACATTTGTATATATATTTCATTCACTAAATGTAACACTTATTATGGGACAGATGTAATAATAATGTTTGTCCCATAATTGTTGATACATTTGTATATGTATTTCATTCACTAAATGTAACACTTATTATGGGACGGATGTAATAATAATATTTGTCCCATAATTGTTGGTACATTTGTATATGTATTTCATTTACTAAATGTAACACTTATTATGGGACAGAAGTAATAATAATAATATTTGTCCATAATTGGTACATTTGTATATGTATTTCATTCACTAAATGTAACACTTATTATGGACAGATGTAATAATAATAATATTTGTCCCATAATTATTGGTACATTTGTATATGTATTTCATTTACTAAATGTAACACTTATTATAGAATAATAATAATATTTGTCCCATAATTATTGGTACATTTGTATATGTATTTCACTAAATGTAACACTTATTATGGGACAGAACTAGTATAAACAGAATAAAAACTTTATAACTTGATTTAAAGTATCAGGCGAATATATATGTATACTAGTTGAAGTACTTGTCTGCGTCGGGTAATCGAAAAAATAATATGGCGCATAATGGTTAGAGTTGTAGGAAATGGACTCGTCGACTCCAGTTCAAATCCTGTACAAGGCTGTTTGCATTTCACATAGTGCTAAATACCCTTGGGTCATTCTGTTTTTATTGTAAAGACAGAAAAGGAAGAAAAAGGAATGCTACACAGAAAAATATAATAAGAAAGAAAGTAAGAAAAAGATTAAGGGTATATATATATATATATATATATATATATATATATATATATAAAGGGGATGCTACACAGAAAAATATAATAAGAAAGAAAGTAAGAAAAAGATTAAGGGATATATATATATATATATATATATATATATATATATATATTATATATATATGAAGGGCGATTGAGCGCGCGGAAGCTTTCACTTTAATCTGTAATTAAATGGTGATCGACAAAAAGATGAAAAGAAGGAAAGAAAGAAAAAAAAGAGTGAGATTTAAATCAAGATTATTTTACTTTTCATATATTGAAGAATTCGCAATAGCTCTTAAGTAAACATATCAAACGTTTTAATAGTTAAATTAAAATACTGTGGTATATCCACAGGTCCTGCTAATAATATTTCCTTACATTAATACTTACACATGGAGTACGCATATTTTTGCCTGTATACAAGGTGTGTCAAAAAAGTATCGAGATTTTTTGTACTTTTTGACTCACCTTGTATTCTGAAAAAAAAAGTTCCATTCATTGTTCATTTCTATCTTGGTAAATACAGCTTCAATCTCGATACTTTCAAATATATATATATATATATATATATATATATATATATATATAATATATATATATATATATATATATTACACGGAGTGTAAATAAGCTCTGATGAGGATTTTCATAAAATCGAAATATTGTTCAATATCAGCGAAGTTATAAAATGTTTTTCTTTAACAGCATTTTGTGGTGTTTTCATATGGTTTTTTTTATATATACTCATATCGTCGGATTCATTTCCTTTCTTTTAACTTATATATATATATATATATATATATATATATATATATATATATATATATATATGCTGGTATATATAATTGTTTAGAGCCTTTTATTCAGTTAGAAACTGAGTTATTTTTAAACTGATAAAAATTCAGAAAGTTTGGAAAGGGTTAATGAACACTTTGTGCCCCCTCCCCTTATTTCCGATTTGTCTCCCCCTGGATCTATCATCACATATAATTTTTTTGCTGTTGTACTTCTTGGTGTGTGTTTGCCTTGTGAATGTTTGGCTTTCGGATTGTTTGCCTGATTAACAAAATCAACGAACATTCGGCAACTGAAGTCGGACTGAATATTTGAACAAATGAATTTGAAACTATTTTTATTAAACATTGACTTTTATTAAAGCTCATTTCATTTTCTTTCAACGCCAATTGTCGTATCAATATTCATTTCTGTAACGAAACTGTTGTTTTTTTTCGGTCTGTCCGTGATTGACTATTTGTTTTCTATTGTGAACGACAGTCAAATGTTGATTCAACACTAGGTGTACATTGATGCAATGAAGTCGAATAATTGGGCATTCACGATGGATTCTGACCATAGACACCACCAGTATCGTCGGATTCTATTTAGAAAACACACAAACAGGCACAATGAAAAACGGGTCTAGCGAGCTAGGTTCAAATCCAGGAAAAGGTTTGCATTTCAGCGGATTGACCTATTGCAGGTATCAGGTGGACAGCAAGAGAGAATATATATATATATATAAATAGTTCTAGCATGCATGTCGACTACATATAATACGACTATATATATATATATATATATAATATATATATATATATATATATATTACAACTTCATCTATTAAACTGTCGGACTTGTTATATTTCTTAACTTCTTTTGTAGCCGGAACATTTTCCTAAACGTTTTGAAACTATTACTGCAAACTCTTTTGAGTTTTTTTTTCATTAATAAAAATGCTTATAATTTAAAAATAAAATTTATTTTATTTTTAAACACAAAATACGCATTTTTAAACATTTTTAAAAAATTTCCGGTAATGAGCGAGAGCGTTCTGTGCCTCGGGATCTATTATATTTTTATTTCGTTTTTCCATCTGCTTTGAAAAAGACCTCTTCATAGGGTCGAAACAAACGTTTGTCAGCAAAACATATAACATTTTGTTGTTTCTTTTCTATAAACTTTTCTTCATATATATATATATATATATATATATATATATATATATATATATATATATATATATATGTGTGTGTGTGTGTGTGTGTGTGTGTGTGTGTGTGTGTGTGTGTGATGTAAAATAATTTTGTTCCCCTAAAATTTCTCTTTAAAAGTTATATTCCTAGAAAGAGAGTCTGTCTCGAGAGGTGTCAAGCGGTGAGGAGTGGAAGTGGTTGTAGTGAGAGGAGAGAATGAGAATTAGTCTGAACGAAGATGTGACTAGGAGCAGACGCAAGATGTGTGCCTGCTTCCAAGGCATTTTGACTTGGAGATAAAATAAATCAGTTCATGAGAAAAAAAACCCCAAAACAAGAAAGTCTTGTGTTATTCAAAAACTATGAACGACACAAGACAAGATATCCTCAAGCAAATCCCAAGTTGTTCCAGACTCAAACAACGAAAATGCCACTCAGATCAACATTAGATTCAATAACCAGATCCCAGCCATAAGAAGAAAATAAGTATATTACGATTATCATTAATACATCCTCACTCCTTTTAAATAGACCCACGAAGCTACAAGTTCTCACATTGTATAACACATGTGGTTGTAAAGTTGTAAAGATCAGTTGGAAAGAACCTGTCGAAGGAACAGACACAAGATGCGTGTCTGTTCTCCAAGTCATTTTGAGATGGGGATAGAATAAATCAGCTCACGAGAAAAAAACAAGAACGTCTTGTGTTCTTATTAAAAACTATGAACGGCACAAGACAATATATTCTTAAGTGATTCCCAAGTTGTTCCAGCGTTAAACAGCGAGAATGCCACCCAGCCCAACATCAGATTCAACAAGCAGATCCACAAGAAGATAAGTATATTACGTTTACCATTAAACATGTCCTCACTCCTTTCAAATAGACCCTCAACGCTACAAGCTCCCACATTGTATGACACACGTGGTTGTGAAATCACTCTACCCTTTAATTTGGACGAAGTTGTGGGAGAGAACAGATGCAAGATGCGTGTCTGTTTCCCAAGGCATTTCGATTCAGGTATAAAATAAATGGGCTCACGAGAAAAAAAACAAAAACAAAAAAGACAAAAAAAAACAACAAAAAAAAAGAAATTTTGTGTTGTTATTAAAAACTATGACGACACAAGACGAAATATCCTCAAGAGATTCCCAAGTAATTTCCAGAGTCAAACAGCAAGAATGCCATCCTGCCCGATAACCAATCAAGAGGTGCTAGTAACTCTGATCGAGCCTCGAGAAGTAAAAAAGGACTAAAAGAAGATAAGTATATTACAATTACAATTAACACGTCATCATTCCTTTCAAATAAAACCCGCAACGCAACACTGTAACATTCGAACAAATGTGTTCATGTTTTATTCGATTCATATTATAGATAAGATATCATTTCATTCATATCATATAATTAGGTGTATAACATTAGTTTATTTCAATCGTCAAGTAGAAGGCAATTATCTAATTTTCAGTGGTCGGACGCCTCACGTGGTTTAATTGTTAGCAAGATAGAACTGATTGATAATTATGAGTTCGGTTCTCACGGAGAGCATTATACTTCTGGTCTTGTGCTAAAACTAAACTAAACTTAGTAAATACTATATTCAATGTCTGAACACCTCACATGGTGTAATGGGTAGCAAGCTAGATTAGCAGACCTTTAGTAGCGAGTTTGATTCTCACTGGGTGCTCCATGCTTCTGGCCTTGTGCCACAACCAAGCAAAACTTAGTAAATAACTAATTTTCAATTCTGAAAACTTTACACTTTACACTTACAGCCGTGTCGACTGGAGCTTTACACCAGCTGAACCTATACAGAGGGTAAAACTCCCTCCACCAATGGGGCCATTTAGTTAGTCCCTGGTGGAAATTTGTTAGGCAAAGAGTTAAAAACATTCAAGATTGAGTCCGGACACGCAATTCTGAAATTTTGGATTCCTAATTGCAAATGTTTTCAGCGATTTTTTACGCCAAATTTTTTTTTGTCTTTGATTTTGAAAGGGTCCAAAAATTCAAGATAATATCAATCCTTTGCAAGTCTTTCCAGCAAACGAAATGCAATTCCTTTCCCAACCGAACACGCCACTCACACTTCAAATAGAAGTCGTCAGATTTCACTTGCCCTCCAAACACTTTCTTCCTCACTCGCCCTGTCAGCGACAGTCAGTCTTTATTTCTGCTCGTTTGGATGCGCTTATGCAAATTCGGATATACTTGAAAATTGTCCACCAGCTTCTTCTTCTTCTTCTTCTTCTTCTTCTTCTTCTTCTTCTTCTTCTTCTTCTTCTTCTTCTTCTTCTTCTTCTTCTTCTCTCTAGACACTGTTACTGAAGAACAAAAATGCAGTGTGTCGTTCAGGCCAAAAATAGGTCGGTTTTATAGTAAAATAAAAGTTGCGATGCACTATAGGTAGTCACCCATAATGTCTCGTAGCCTCTATAAAAAGTCCATTCAGCCCCCTCCAATTTCTTGACACTTCTTACTCAGAGTGGGAATAATGACGTACCGCATTCCTTCTTCCCCGACCACAGTCCTTTCCTTGCCAGCGACAGTTTCGCAGGCCAGGCATCTAGATCGCTTTGAGTCAGGTAAGTTCGACTCGTTACTACAGAATAATTTCTGAATTTAAAACTGTTAAACAAAAATGTTCGGTTAAATCAAACTTAATGGACCTAAATTCCACCATCGAATGTCACCCCGCCGAAAGAAAAAAAAAAAAATCAAGGAATTAACCGAATTTAATAAAATTTTCAGTGTTGATATATTAATTAATAAAACATATAATGAATCAGTTATTTTATTAAAAAACTTTTACATTTTTTCAGGTCAATTAACTTTGAGGCATAACACAGATTCTTAAAGATACATGGTACAAAGTTAACTGACCTGAAAAATGTTTTTGAATAAAATGACTGGTTCATTATATCTTTTATTCATTAATATATCAACACTGAAAATTTCATTAAATTCGGTTAATTCCTTGATTTTTGGTATTTTTTTTCTTTCGGCAGGGTGACATTCGATGGTGGAATTTAGGTCCGTTAAGTTTGATTTAACCATAGATTCTATATTGATTGTTCAAGGCTTTAGAAAACTCTGAATAACTTAAAGAAATTGAATTTGAGTCGCAACCTGGAGGGGTTGAATAAATATATATTTCGTCAATGATTTTTTCGACATTTCAGTCATTTATCTTCTTGGGGTGTAGGACTTATCTAATTTGTGTAGCAGGTGTCCAGAGCCAATCAGACATCAAATAAGAATAAAAGGTCAAACGTCTTTTAGCGTCTAATGTTGATGGGGGGGGGTATCAGGGCGTGATCACCTCTAATAGGGTCAGCATGGCGAGGTAAGTCTGATGTTGGAAGACCCGAAACTTCCCAATGAACCCTGCAGATAACATCACTGACGACAACCACCAGCGCCCCCAAATGTAGGAGCGTATATTTAAAGTAAATACAAATTATAATTGGTATCGGATAGCAACTATGACCAGTTGAATACATTCAGTACCCGCAGAAGATGGGTGGATGGTAGATGACCGAAATGTCGTAAAATATACTAGCAAATATATGCAACCTCCGGGTGCAAGTATTTAAGTTTTAATGTAATAAAATATTATATTAAATTAGAAAGGCTAATGAAACTAAATAAGAATGCAGATAAAAAGATTTGAAACAGAGGGGGTATAATCAAAAAATAGAACAAATGAAACTTACTCTTCCATCACTCTCGTCTTTCATTTTTATTTTTTCTAATTTAAGTATTTAGTTAAAAGAGGAAATAAAGAATAAAATGACAGTTATTTTTTCTTGTTAATGGATTTCATTTAAGATTAATTGAAGAGATTTTTGCTCATATTCATTAAAATAAAACCAAACAATTAGAAATCAATAATACTAAGCACATATTTATTAAAATACCATTTTTAACATCAATATGTAAAATTAGCCTTCCCATTCACACTGTAAACCGCTATTTTGTTGTATATATAAATATAATTGCATATTGTTAAGATGTAGATATGGTTAACAGCATTAATAATGTAAAACAATTTTATTGATAATTGAGGTTTAAATAAAAATAAAATCATGGAGAATGTGACGTAAATAACTAAGGGAATTGTGACTTGAGTAGTAATATAGTTTCGGTTACAGACAGACAAACACACAATCTCCATTATAATAAGATATATAAAAAAACGTAGACGATGGAAATAATCCAATCAACAAAATATATGAATAACAAAACCTGTCTAATAAAAAATAGACAAGAGTTGAATTCAGCTGTTAATTATGCGTTCAGCTGTTGACCCCCACCCCCCACGGGGCATAAATACTAAAAAATGGTATATGTAAACGAATTCAAATTCAACACCAGAAATCTAGTTAAAACAACTGCAACAACAGCAACACACACACACACACACACAAATAGACACACACACACGCGTACATATACACACACCAGACAGACACACACACGCTCACATAGTCATAAACAGACAGACACACGCACGCACGCACACACACGCATATACACACGCAGTCACACACACACACACAGATACGCAAACACGCACACAGACAGAAAGACATACACCACTCACACTCAAACACAGACTGAAAAACACACGCACACGCACACATATATGCACTCACAGAGAATGAAACATACACACACACACAAACACGCACACACACACGCAGATACGCAAACACGCACACAGACAGACAGACATACACGCACTCCACTCAAACACAGACTAAAAACACACGCACACGCACACATATATGCACTCACAGAGAATGAACATACATACACACACACAAACACGCACACACACACGCAGATACGCAAACACGCACACAGACAGAAAGACATACACGCACTCACTCAAACACAGACTGAAAAACACACGCACACGCACACATATATGCACTCACAGAGAATGAAACATACATACACACACACAAACACGCACACACACACGCAGATACGCAAACACGCACACAGACAAGACATACACGCACTCACACTCAAACACAGACTGAAAAACACACACACGCACACATATATGCACTCACAGAGAATGAAACATACATACACACACACAAACACACACACACACACGCAGATACGCAAACACGCACACAGACAGACAGACATACACGCACTCACACTCAAACACAGACTGAAAAACACAGCACACGCACACATATATGCACTCACAGAGAATGAAACATACATACACACACAAACACACACACACACGCAGACGCAAACACGCACAGACAGAAAGACATACACGCACTCACACTCAAAACAGACTGAAAAACACAGGCACACGCACACATATATGCACTCAGAGAATGAAACATACATACACACACACAAACACGCACACACACACGCAGATACGCAAACACGCACACAGACAGACAGACATACACGCACTCACACTCAAACACAGACTGAAAAACACAGGCACACACACATATATGCACTCACAGAGAATGAAACATACATACACACACACAAACACACACACACACGCAGATACGCAAACACGCACACAGACAGAAAGACATACACGCACTCACACTCAAACACAGACTGAAAAACACACGCACACGCACATATATGCACACAGAGAATGAAACATACCACACACACAAACACGCACACACACACGCAGATACGCAACACGCACACAGACAGACAGACATACACGCACTCACACTCAAACACAGACTGAAAAACACACGCACACGCACACATATATGCACTCACAGAGAATGAAACACACACACACACACACACACACACACACACACACACAAACACACACACATACACACACACACGATTCTTTTTATTGAATCAACTGACCATCCGCCTTAACAAATAACCGGCCAAATATATTTCGGCCTCAAATCACTTAAGAATTTTTTTCTTATGGACAATACTCAAAATAGACTTAAAAAAAAAAACATCTACAAACAAAAAACAAAAAAAAAAAACAAAAACAACAACGAAAAAGTTTCCTTAACGTTCTCATCTGGGTCGTAGTTGGTTGGAGGAGGAGCTTATTAAATCCCACCAATCCCGAAATGAAATTATCAAGAATTCTCTAAATAAAAATAGCATTTGTTGAATTAAAAATAAAACAATCTAAAAAAAAAACCTTAAATGTGTGCAGGTTAATTTTCGTATAAAAGAAAAATTGGCGAAATGGCCTATTATAGACTTAAAAAAAAACCCTACACCTGCAGGTAAACCACCCTTTCTGTACCAGAGCATCATGAGCGTCGGTACTTGCAGTGGCAAACTATATAACTATCTAAAAACATGATTATCATATTTATTTACCAACCCCTCCACACGAGCAGGATATGACGCACAGCCATTTCTTTAGCGGAGTTTAACAGGTTTGAATTCAGAGTTCTCTTTCTCCTACGCTGGTTGAGAATAGTTAGATTAATACGTTTCCCAACGGTATTAGCGCTATGTGAAATGCAAACAGCCTAGTTTAGGATTTGAACTCGGGTCGCCGAGACCATTTCCTACTAAACATGATATTGTAGATAAGTTGAAATAGTGCAATTAAGAGATGAATGCAGAAGAACATTGAAAATATAATTAGGGTTAATAATTAAATATTTAGAAATTAAACACATTTTGACATTGAATAACCCATAAGGAGTTGATATGCCGTTAAATAAAGCAAAGCAATCAAATCCTCCTGCTGTATTGTGGGGTCTGCCTCTATTGCAAAAAAGGAGAAGGTAACTCCTATTTCAACCGTGTCAAAGGTTAGAGCATTTTTCGATGATCGTCTCAGATATGTCGTGGGTCACACTACTGAATATCTTGCAAAGGGGCGTAACTCATCACCATGTAGTTGATTGATTGATTGATTTTAATGTCATATATATATATATATATATATATATATATATATATTATATATATATATATACTAGCAAATATATGCACCCTCCGTAGGGTGCAAGTATTTAAGTTTTAATGTAATAATATATTATATTAAATTAGAAAGGCTAATGAAACTAAATAAGAAGGCAGATAAAAAGATTTGAAACAGAGGGTGGTATAATCGAAAAATGGAACAACTGAAACTTACTCTTCCATCACTCTTGTCTTTCATTGTTATTTTTTCTAATTTAAGTATTTAGTTAAAAGAGGAAGTGAAGAATAAAATGACAGTTATTTTTTTCTTGTTAACGGATTTCATTTAAGATTCATTGAAGAAATGTTTGCTCATATTCATTATAATAAAACCAAACAGTTAGAAATCAATAATACTAAGCACATATTTATTAAAATCACATTTTTAATATGAATATGCAAATTAGCCTTCCCATTCACACTGTAAACCGCTATTTTGTTGTACATATAAATATAATTGCATGCTATGAGTATGTAGATATGGTTAACAGTGTAAGTAATGTAAAACAATTTTATTAATAATTGAGGTTTAGA
>CM042159.1:74067197-74069697 GCA_023376005.1 Doryteuthis pealeii | reverse complement strand
TGAACAACGTTTGCTATCCACTGTCGTATAGTCCAGGTTTCTGGTGGTGGTCGCATTTTCATGAACGACAGAAGAAAGAAATTTCTTATTAGCAAGCTTTACTTGCATATTCAAAGGATCAGGCATTTTCATTCATATATATATATATATATATATATATATATATATATATATATATATATATATATATATAAAACAAAAAACAGTTAAAGTATCAAGGAAGGTTTAACTCAATAACAAGAACAAATAAAGTTTAACATTGTATATATTGCTGTAATGCTATTTGCTATACAGATCCAATATTTTTGTTTCTTACTGAAAATAGTTATTGAATAAATTGTAAACTTTTGTGTATGTAGTAATAACTTTTTGTTGGTGAAATAATTCGGTTTCTATTGCATTTAATTTTGTACTTTTTTTATTTTTAAGCCGAAAATATTTTTTTATCCTTTAAAAGTAAATCTGTATGTTATGTAGATTATCTAAAAGAGTTTTGATAAATCGTTAGGAATATGAAAACAATCACCAATAGTGTATAAATAATCACCACGTGTATAAACAAGAAAAAGAGTAAGAAAAATTATCGATTAGATATTTTAAAAATAACAATGGGTTATTGGAAAAAAAGAATTAAGGAATCAATTTGTTTGTATCCAATGTCTGTGGTTCTACATTTTGGAGTAATTGAAATCCAAATCCAAATCGTCACTGCAAAAACCGAAAAAAAAATTCCCTTGATTCAATAATGGTTTGTTACAATGCTAATATTCCGGTTTAAAAAAACCCAAAAATCTTTTGTTAAAGTTTATCCAAATATTTTTGGATTATCCTTCTTGTATCTTGAAGAATATCAAAGAATCGTTGTTTGGTATCCTGAAGAAATGAGTATATAATCCAGAAAATTCTTCCTTTTGACGTCACAAATTATAAACCATATATTTTCCCGCTTTTTTTTTGGTTTCTTGATTTTTATTTAAAAGAATCCAATTCTGAAATTTTTATTTTTTATTTTCGTTTCTTAAAGAGTTCCTTCCAGACAGTGGCCATTTGCAAATAATGTCATCAAGTTTGAATTTAAAATATTGTTTATATTGCTGATTATAAAGTCCTCTGTTTGCAATTTCTGTATTGAGTTTAAAATCCTACGTTTAATCATTTGATTAATTTCGATTATCAACCTTTGTCTCAAAAAGGATTTTACAAGAATATTCTTAGTTGTTTTCTTTAATTGATTCCGTTATTATTCAACAGATGACCTCGTTTTTATGTGACCTCTGCGTAAACATGTAGGTATATAAGTATTTCCATAAAATATTTATCAGTTGATGGAGAGAGGCAGAATCGAACTCGGAATATCTTAACAAGATACAAATTTTGTACAAGAGTTGTTGACGCAATTTTCAACATTCAATTCTCTTTGCTGATTTCTCGTTGCTGATTTCCCTTTGCTTATTTTAGATTTCTGCAAAAATATCGCACAAATTCTCCTTATTTTAAAATCTGAATATTGCAATCTCTATTAAACATATGCAAATAAAGATATCACATGTATGACACAAGGCCATCTTCATTAGACATTTATAAATCTAATCCTTTCTTAGAGGAAGAAAAAACTTAAATATTCATTGGAACCACAAAGATTCACCCCTCTCTCCATCTGCAACTTTTCTTGAAAGATATTCTTGTAGTCTTTCCCCCAAAACTCTTGTTTATATAGTGTCTTTAAGAAACTGCAAAGAGGTTCGGCCCCCCAAAACTATTTGTTATACAAGGGGGTGGTCCTGATAAACGGATCAGCCAGACGCCGATGTATCAAACCAACAAAGCAGCCGACCAACCAATAAAACGAGCTCATCTATCGACTTCTCTCGTTTCCACCAATCAATTTACTGTCTTTATTCGAACGGCTCTTCCATCTATTATTTGTACAGCCTAAATCTAGTCGTTAATCGCTATACGCAAAGGACACATTTCTCAATGAGATCACTAATAGGATTACTATATACGCCGGCAAATGTATGTAGATATTTTTTATTTAGTTTTGTGTAGGCGAGTAGGCATTGGTCTTCTCTATTTAGTAAGAGGCAGGCGTTGCTATGTTGTCTACTGATCACTACAAATCGTCATTCATAATGTAATTAATTCGACTCGTCTACTAATATTCCGTTGTGTAGATGCGCGCCTCTCGTCTCATGTGTGAGAAGATGGAAGAAGAAAAAAAAGGGAAGAAAAAAGTATATATGTAACTTTATATTTGATTTTACGTCTATGTATCAGTTCAATGACATAAGGGATTGGCTTTTTATCTATATACATCACTTACCTTGACTTACGAGTGTATTAACTTACGAGTTTTCTAAGTTACGAGATATCATTCGGTCAAATCTTTGGTTAGTGTGGTGAGCTATATATATATATATATATATATATATATATATATATATATATATATATATATCTTATTATAATGGAGATTGTGTGTTTTTCTGTCTGTAACCGA
>CM042159.1:74042197-74062197 GCA_023376005.1 Doryteuthis pealeii | reverse complement strand
ATCCTAATGGTGAAACTCGAGTAGGTTTCTATTGTATCCATTTCTTTAATATATATGTATATATATATATATATATTATGGACTCTCTCGTCGATTTCGGGTGCAAAGAAGAGAGAGAGAGAGAGAGAGAGAGAGAGAGAGAGAGAGAGAGAGAGAGAGAGAGAGAGAGGTGGCATATTTGACTCTTATAGTTGCATATCTGTATGGTCAACCTGTGTATGTGTGTGTATGCGAGAATGTTAATTTCATCTCTATTTGTGTGTGTGTGGGGTGTGTGGGTGTGGTTGTGTGTGTCCATTGGTACCCCCCCCGTGTCGTCCATCTTTTTTTCCATTTACAATGATATCTTCACTTTCTGCTTGCATGCGTGTCTTTTGTTTTGTCCATTCAATCTCCACATTCCGATTTATTTGTCGATTTGTTTTTTTTTTTGTTTTTTTTTCGTTACTTTTTTTTATTCATTTATATTTTTGTGCTTTTCGCTCTTCGGGTGCTTCCCTGTGTGGAGGCGGCGTAAACAACGGTGCTGGTGGAAGCAAAAAGTGCAGTTGGTCACGTGTCCGACTGACCACTTTCCCGCCCATTTTAAATGGAGGATAGCGACGTGCAGCAAATCCTTAAACCCTCCCCCCCCCGAAAAAAAAGACAACAAAAAACAAAAAACAAGCGAACCTCTATCGGCAGAATGCGTAAAACTATGTGCGTTTACACGACTATTCGAACCAACGTTCCTCTGTCATTCTATCGCCTGGACGTGCACGGTGGCGACTGCGGCGGCCACAGTGGTGGTGGTGGAGGGAAAAGATGAAAAAATAAAAGAGAAAGTCGAGAGTTTTAAAGGGTGTGTGAGTGGGGTGGGGGGTGGGGGACTGCATTTTTGTATTCTTCTCAAAAATCTGTAAAAACTGTCAGTATTTTGGTATATATATACATGTGGGCCGGGTTAGCTCAGTCGATAGAGCGTTCGGCTAGAAACCACAAGGTTCCTAGTTCGATACCGGTCCTCGCCAGCTCAGCGTATGAGTAGCACAGGGATCTGTGCGGTAAAGTAAGGAGCTGATGGTAGGTGTGGCGCTCCACCTCAGATGCCAAAAACAATCTCCTTGGTCTAGCGCTATTGAAAAGGGGATAGACTCCCTCACTGACTGGCTGATACCGACATTAGGCCGCCCCGACGACTTTTTTTATATACATATATATATATATATATGTGTGTGTGTGTGTGTGGTGTGTGTGCGCGTAGTAAATAGAAAACCTGCTCTACAACCTTATTGAGCACATTCATATTCATTAATAACCCCGACTTATTTCGCTAATTATTTTATCGACAAAGTTGTGACTCTCTTCTCCGTTAAATCACTCCCTTTTCATAAAGACGCACAGACACACGCGCACACGCACACACACACACACACACACACACATATATATATATATATATATATATATATATATATAGCAATAGTATATGTTTACTACTAGCTCACTTGTTGAGTGTGCTATATTTATAAGCAAATAGTGCTCAATATCGTGGATAGAGCATTTTTATCTAAGCAATGTTAGCGTGGACATGAAATCAACGGCGTTTGGTTGACACACACACACACACACACACACACACACACACACACACACACACACATACACACACATATATAATATATATATATATATATATATATATATATTGGTGAGAAATTGACAGTTATCTAACGTAATTACGTCTTTCTTTCCACTATCCTAACTTATCACCAAGCACACTATAAATATAGAAACCAACGCCTATTCAAAAATTATGAATATTTTTTTACGAAATAATATTTTTCTTTGGCATAATAAGTTTTGAAACTTACATGCTTTTAGTGAACTTATTCACATAAGCGTTTCTGAAGCTCGCTCGTACCTCAGAAACATCAGACTGGCTCAGAAAATGGTCCAAAATTCTGCATTTAAATCATTCTGCTACCGGCAAACAAGTGAAAGGACTGAACAAGCCTTAGTTGGCATCCAGTCTAGGAGACGAAAAATCTGTTGGTAACTATGTAGCCACGTACAAACTCCTTGGGAAGGAGATGGGCATCTTCTAAGTAACAACCCTTGTCCCGTGTATGGTACCTAATTACTAGAATAATTAACAAATTTGGCAATATTTTGGTACGTGCCTGTTTGCATGACCATAGCTGGACGAGGCTGTTTGCATTTCACATAGCGCTAATACAATTGGGAAAGGTATGAATCTAAGTAATTTTCAAGAACTTTTACGTTAAGAGGCGTTAAGCTGTGTTTATTATTCGTTAATTAACGCCTCTACCCCAGCTATGGTTGGTGGAATGAGAACAGTAGTATATCCAAGTAAACACGATAAGCTACATCAAAGTCTTGACTACACTCTTTATTTACAATATTGCATTTATTTTGCCTGTATTTAGAATTTTACATCTGATAAAAATATCCATATTTAGTAAAAACAATGGCTTTGGATCGTTTACCAAAATTCTTCTCGTACCCCAATGATACCTGCATCGGAAAATAAGGTTTAAACAAGGCCTGCTTCGGGTTACCCTTACAGTGCTTTTAACCTGGACTAATAATCTTTACCATCAAACAATTTCCAAAAAAAAAAGTCCCGAATAAAATTGAAAATTCTAAGCAGAAATGAAGAGAAGAAGAAGAAAGAAGAAGAAGAAGAAGAAGAAGAAGAAATTCTTGTTGTATAAAACTTTTATGTGAACTGAATAAAGGGTTAGGTTCAAAGTTCTGTGATGGCTCCCGATTACGACAAAGAAAGTTCCCAAGTTCGAAAAGAAGGGTCTCGAGTCCGACAAGAAATACCTGAAGAAGGCCGGAGGGCACATCGGCCGAAACGTTGTACAGATAACAATGAAGATGAGGACAATAGTCCGAATAACGCAGATAATACTAATCATCAAAACTCATCTCAAACTTTCAGAGAAATCATCATGTTATACTCGCATAATGCCCGTCATAAATAACGGGATTTTTTAAAAACTTATAGATAAGTACTTACACTTATCTATGGCTATCGATATGCTGGTCATCACTATTCTGTCGCTGTAGCATTTTGGAAAATCCTACTGCAGCATTCATTATTTGAAGCGACCCAGTCCTTTCCATTAGTTCCCTCAGTCACTTGCAAGATCTTAGGGTTAGCATTAGATGATTTACTGTAGTAGTTTCGAATATCTTACAGCATAATAAGCCTAAAAGCAGGTTTGTCTATTCGACCAGGACCGGCAGGGTAGCCTCTTCCCAATTTTTTTTAGCGACTAAGGAGTCCCTTTCTTGGGCTAACACTTGATTTCTTTATGCTTAGTATTTACATGCCAGGGCTCATTTTAGGATGGAGAATGTTATTTGCTCCTCAAATACTATTTTCTTCTCTCTGTCCCATTTCTCAAATCTTAAGTATGTGAAACAGTGGAGAATGATTTTCTTCTCAATAGAACTTAGCTATGTTGAGAGACGGTGAATTGAGGGGTGTAAATTTTTACCCTCGTCTATCGGACAGATGTTAGTGGAATTCAGTCCTTAGTTTAGATTAAGCTTGTTTTGTCCTTAATTAACTCTTTGCCTCCGAAATTTTCCCCACTTCTGTACCGAATTTTCTTGGTATTTTTTTAAAAACCTGAAACACGTGATATTTCATAGTTCACTATTCACCTCAGAACTCGTTTTGATCAAATAGAGTCCTATTATCATTGTAATCTGAATCTTTCTGTTCAATTATCATGGGGTAACCATCAGTTTTTGTACTTTGCTTGGGTGTGGTATGTGCAGTTGTGGGAGGGCCGCTGTGAGTGGTTTAAAGTAGGCAAAGAGTTAAAAATAGACACTTTTTAGCGCTAAGAATATTTTATAATCAATTTTATTAATTACAATGTCTAGTTGGTTTGATTTTACGGCACGTCAAACCTTGTTGGGTTATTTTATACCGAAGAGGTTTTTGTTTTATTCATTCTTGTTGGCTATTCAATTTTTCACTAACAGGTGCTACCACTCCAGGTCATGGTGATAGTAATGGCGATAAAGGGATACTCCACATTTCTCAGAGCTGGAAATTCTCTTTTAGATGCAGTTTAACGTCAAACCAGGGCACTTAGACCCTCAGCCATCGCCTTCTAGCACATATATGATAAAAAGTATCCGGGCAGTACGATTGAGACAATCATATGGGTACTATGACTTATGTGACCAGCCGATTGACCAGCGAGGGCTCTCAACCGCCCATCTAGCCTAATTAAGGGCCAAAGTAGAGTGTTGCATATTCTGGACTACTCAGCCATCTAGATCCCGTCCTTAAGCATCACGGATCGCCAACAGGTGGCCCGATTGGAGGGATTTTACCCCTTTGTAGAGGTGCAATCGGCATCTTCAAATTCAAAGGTAACCCAAAGCTGAACTTTTTTGACCTTATTTTTCCGATGCAAGTACCATTGGGGAACAAGAACACTTTTAGTAAATAGACCTAGCGCGTTTACGAAATCAATACATAATTATTTTATCAGATAGTTAATTATCATATTATCAATACAGTTATGTATCAGTTGTAGTGCTTTTATATTTTTGGAATATCCAAGTAAACACGATAAGCTACATCAAAGTCTTGACTACATTCTTTATTTACAATATTGCATTTATTTTGCCTGTATTTAGAATTTTACATCTGATAAAAATATCCATATTTAGTAAACACAATGGCTTTGGATCGTTTACCAAAATTCTTCTCGTACCCCAATGATACCTGCATCGGAAAAATAAGGTTTAAACAAGGTCTGCTTCGGGTTACCCTTACAGTGCTTTTAACCTGGACTAATAATCTTTACCATCAAACAATTTCCAAAATATAAAGGCCCCCCCCCAAAAAAAAAAAGAATCCCGAATAAAATTGAAAATTCTAAGAAGAAGAAGAAGAAGAAGAAGAAGAAGAAGAAGAAGAAGAAGAAGAAGAAGAACTTTTTGTTGTATAAAACTTTTATGTTTTGGATACTTTTCTGCTGAAGACTGAACCAACAATCGACGTCCATCTTTAGCGTTTGAGAATTGGGGTTTCCTAGCAACAAAACAACCACGTGACACGCTCGAAAAACGATAATCGCAGGAGGCACCAAACTTTGACAATTCAGTTCTTCAGAATCGAAGAGTTTATCTTGCTTTTTCTGATCGGTAAGAGAAAACACAAATTTCTTTTTTTTTTTTGTATCAATGATGAGGGCAGGTCTACTCAAAGTGGTCTATTTAGACCCCTAGAGGGCAGCGGATAAACTTTTGACAGGATGAATAAAAGCGTAGGGGGTTCATAGGTTTGGGGTTTCCTAGCAACGAAATAAACACGTGACATGCTCGAAAAACGATAATCGCAGGAGACTCCAAACTTGGGACAATTCCATCTTAAAGAATCGAAGAATTTTGTCATTATTTTGTATCCGCTCGGTAAGAGAAAACATTTACAAGTTGTTTTTTTGTTGGTATGAATGTTGAGGGCAGGGCACCTCAAAGTGGCCCATTATATAGACCACCAATTATATTGGACCACCAATTATATGGACCCTGATTTTAACAATGATACCCAGGGCGTGGATAACATTTTGACAGGATGTATAAAAGCATCGGGTGCATCTGGAGGTGCGTGGGGTAATGGTTAGAGTAATTGAAAACGGACTCGTCGACTCGTGTTCAAATCCTGGACGAAGCTGTTTTCTCATAGCGCTAATACCATTGGGAAAGGTATGCACCCAATAACACTATGTGTAAATAGTAGGGCGGACTGGGGTCTTTAAACTTGGCTAGGTAACCAGTCTAGGAGAAGGAAAACTCTAAATTCAAACCTGTTTTCCTAAGAAATTGACCTTGTGTCATATTCTACTCATGCGGAGGGGTTGGTATATATATATATAATCATAGGGTGGTTCAAAGGGGGGGATTTACTATATATTTCTACATACTACATTTACTACATATTTCCATTCATAACAGGAAAATAACAATCCCTGGATATTGTCGGCTAGTTTCCAGATATTCTGGAGGTTTGGGGAAAGTGGACCACCGATTCATCATTGCTCCCAGGTCCACTCTAACCCACAATGGTTGTATCTTTTAGAGTTCCATATATGGGTTAAATAGAAAATTTGTTTATAAAAATATTGAGTTTAAAAAATTTTCTTCCAAACTATCGCTTTGGATATTCCAAAATTTTGCCGGCATTAAATGACCCACCGAGGTTGATATGCCGTAAAACAAAGCAAAACAACATCAACTGTTACAATTTATAGTGCCATAAATTGTTGACAGACCCTTTAGCTGAATATGGGAGCCCGTCACGAGAAACACGTAACTAGTTAATTTAGAGAATTAGAAACAACCTGACTTTTGTGCAGAGATGACGTGCCTCTCTCCGCGGGGTTGATATCTCTCCGCGCGGAAATAATATGGGCTAAATAAAGAAGCATGATCAAGTTAACAATAAAATGTCTTGTAGTTCATTCAAATTAATTGCAATGACTAAAATAAGCCCAACAGAAGCCCTTAGAATAATTCCATAGTTAGAAGACAGCAACTAGACGAAATGTCGACCAGAGTTAAGAAGAGGAAACAGAAGACTGGAACATGGCGACTAGAAACAGTAATGAAGTTAGCAAGAAGCAAGTAAGATCTCCTAACCAAGTAAGTCTCTAATCTCTCTCTCTCTCTCTCTCTCTCTCTCGCTATCAACGAGAACTCTCTGAAGTCACTCTATCATGTATATACCCAATGAGGGTATATAATGTTACATAATTATTAGATTCCTAATACTTGTATACAGTAGTGTAGAAACAAAAATGGCTGTTATAAGTTGCAGCCCACGGCCTTGAAGGATTGAATGACAAGGCTTGACCTCATCATGATCCTTCCGGTGGATACCGTTAGAATCGGTGGATAAGACCCTCCTCCGGTTTAGATCAGAGAGAGTTTTAGTCAGATCGGCCGAGACCACGACGGTGGTAAGTCGTGTTATGCAAGCTGCCGACTCAATCTGCGCAAGTAGTCTGGTGGGGATTTTGGAATAAAATATGATCTAAGTTAAATCGAAGTCTTGTGTTATTATCTAAAAACTACCAATGACACAGGGCTTCTGATAAAGAGAAATCCCCAATGGAAAACCAGACACGAAGTCCCCAAGACGAAGTCCAGACGCTAGAAGAAACAGAAGAAGAATAGAAGTAAGAAAGGAAAGAGAGTATACAACAATAAACACACACACCAAAAAAAAAAGAAAGAAAGAAAAGAAAACAAAAGAAGATAAAAATATGAAGTGAAATTAGAAAGACACTTGGAATAATAGAATGATAGAATAATGGAATTATGGAATTATGGAATAATGGAATAATTGGTTGTTCTAAACCGAACGGCTTCATTGAGTGAATGAGCAGATTGTTGGAGATGATAGGAATGTAAGTGTTAATCGATGAAAAGTGTGAAAAGAAGAGATAGGCAATGAATATTGATGGAGAATAACAGAATGATTGAATTCCTTTATTCTGTAATAGTACCGTCGACCGGATCAGTGGATGGGGGAGGGGGGCGATATCGATCTCTTTCCCTCAGTTGCTCCCACCATCACCACGCTCGGTAAAAAAAGGAGGGGTTATGCATAATGAATGAAAGGTAGTTTCTTTAAATGGATGAATCAGTAGGGTTTGGAGGAGAACGGGGAGGAGGAAGGGGAGGATAGGAAAAGTACATGGATACAAGAAGGAGGGGGAATGGACTGAGGGGGAGGAAGTTGAAAAAAAGTAGATGATGAAGGTGAGAGAGTAAGTAAAAGAATAGAGAAAGGTGAGAGAAGTAGGAAGAGGAAGATGAGGTTGAAGGAAGAGGAAGAAAATAAAGGGAGGAGGAGTACGTTATCCATTACACCACATTACGGTCAAGACAAAGCAACGGTTTCCGCTAGATTACCAAAGTTAAGCAGCTACGAGCCTGTTCAATACTTAAATGGGTGACCACTTAGGCAAAAGAAGGTACAGTAAGCAATATGAGTCACTTGTTTATCAAAATGACTTGATTTGGTATTAAATAATCCGAAAAGGGTTGATATGCCGTAAAAGAAAAACAACCAGCCAACCATGTTTTGTACAATTTCTTTCATCTTAGGTTTGGTTTGGTTTGGTTTGTTTTACGGCATATCAACCTCAGTGGGTCATGTAATGCCGATAAAGTTTTGAAATAAATTCATTTTTAATACTGGATACTCAATTCTTTTAATAAACACATTTTACTATTTAACCCATAGATGGGACCCTAACAGGTACTACCACTCCAGGTCAGAGTGGACCAGGGATCAATGGTGATGAACGGGTGCTCCACATTCCCCAAACCTCCAGAACTGGAACCTCACCATCAGAAAGAGTTTAACGCCATTCCCAGGACATATAGACCCGCATCCACCGCCTTCTAGCATCCATATGATTAGGGCTTGTCATCAGGGCAATAGGGTGGGACAATCATATAGTTGCTAGGGCTTGGCGTGACCAGCCGATTGATCGGAGGGGCCTCTCCGACCGTCTGTCTAGCCCAAGAAAGGACCAAGTCATTGACTGCTCAACCACTTGGGTTCTATCTTTAAGCATCACGGGTCGCCACCCACGACCAACGAGTGACCCCATTGGGAGAGTCTTACCCCTCTGCAGAGGTGTAGTCGGTGCATTCTAACGGCGCAGCCGACAGGGCGATTTCATCTTAGAAAAAGGGAGAATGGTCAAATATTGGGGGATCAGTTTATAACTTGTTAGAAAAGAAAATTGAACCCCACTTAATGATCACATCCTATTTTCTTGTTTCTTAAGTACCATCTACCATCTAGCAGGTACCATAAGCAACTTGAGTCCTTTGTTTAACAAATTGACTTGATTCGGCATTAAATAACCCAATGCCTTTCTCTTAAACACACAGTCTATCTCTCTTTCTCTCTCTCTCTCTCTTAAAGCACACACTCTCCCTTTCTCTTAAAACACACAGTCTATCTCTCTTTCTCTCTCTTCTCTCTTAAGCACACACTCTCCCTTTCTCTTAAACACACAGTCTATCTCTCTTTCTCTCTCTCTCTCTTAAGCACACACTCTCCCTTTCTCTTAAACACACAGACTCTCTCTCTCTCTCTCTCAAACACACACTCTTTCTTTCTCTTAAACACACAGTCTCTCTCTCTCTCTTTCTATCAAACACAGCTCTCTCTTTCTCTTAAACACACAGTCTATCTCTTTTCTCTCTCTCTCTCTCTCTTAAGCACACACTCTCTCTTTCTCTTAAACACACAGTCTCTCTCTCTCTCTCTCTCTTTCTATCAAACACACGCTCTCCCTTTCTCTTAAACACACAGTCTCTCTCTCTCTCTCTCTCTCTCTATCAAACACACGCTCTCCCTTTCTCTTAAACACACAGTCTATCTCTCTTCTCTCTCTCTCTCTTAAGCACATTCTCCCTTTCTCTTAAACACACAGTCTCTCTCTCTCTCTCTCTCTCTCTCTCTCTCTCTCTCTCTCTCTCTCTCTCTCTCTCTCTCATTACGCTCGTTATTCTTTAGCACCGGTTCCCACTAGATCACCGAAGTTAGGCTGCGATTAACCTATTCAATACTTAATTGGGCGACCGCTTAAGCAAGATTACGTACTCTAAGATACCTGAGTCTTTTGTTAATAAAAAAAAAATGACTTGATTTGGCATAAAATTACCCCTAAAATATGCCGTAAAACAAATCAAATAATTTGATTCGGCTTTGAATAACCCGAAAAGCGTTGATATGCCGTAAAACAAAACAACAAATAACTGACCATTATACTAGGAAGACTCTCCTGAAAGAGTAATGAAGAAAAGAAAAAGAGAAAGAAATAATGAAAGTGAAAAAAATAAGACAGCAACTTTCTTTAATGGCATATCAGTCTTCGTGGGTTAGGTAATGCCAGAGCAATCCTTGCAGAAGAACAGTAGTGGTACTATTTAACCGATTGCTGGAGAGACAAGTGAGTTTATGTCTTTCCAAAGGGGCATTAGTCTGAAAGTAAATGCAATAGCTCGATTGGATTACGAACTCACTTAAGATGATGTAGCAGTCCGGTACGTTATCTGCTACACCAAGGGGACTCACCCGAAAGAGAAATGATGAAAAGACAAAGAAAGAAATAATAAAAGAAGAAAAGGGAAGAAATAGAAGAAAAGGAATAATAAAAAGAGAAAGAGGGAAAGAAGAAAAGAAAAGAAAAAAGAAAGAAAATTCGAAGGGAATGAAAACACAAAGAAAATAAAGAAAAATGAATGAAAAAAATGAATGAATAATCATGTTGGAACTTCTCTTGTATCGATGGTGACCTTTGACCTTTGACCTTTAATATTGCTTCCCATTCCAAAATGAATTCTTTCACCCTCCATCTCTTCCATTCCAAAGAATTTAGACATTTTATTTGGTCCATTTTTAAAAACACTTTTAGAGAATCAGATTTAAGAAATATTCACTCGTGATTACAACCAAATCAGATTATTCATCAACATGAATGAAGGTGTCCCGTCTTGGTGCAAGGGTTAGCAAACTAATCTTGCAGATCCATTACTACTAAATATCTCAGATTAATTAGCTGGTTACGTCAAGCCCTATCACCTATATGATTGTCCCAACCCTACAGCCACCAAACCTTTTTATTATATATTTACTAGAAGGCGGTGACCGTGGGTGTTAATGTCCTGGGTATGAAGTTAAACTCTATCTGATGCTAAGGTTCCATTTCGGGAGCTCTGGGGAATGTGGAGTATACCTTCATCATCATTACTCCCAGGTTCACTCTGACCCGGAGTGGTAGTACCTGTTAGGGTCCCATCTCCCTCTGATCAATCGGCTGGTCACGTCAAGCAACTTCAACAATGATAATTCGCCGGTTCACCATTATCATCACACAAGCGAGCTGAATCTTCTCATCACTGGCAGAGCTTGACGGGTGTTCCACTACCTCTTCATGCATCACGCTTGTCTAGCCACTTTTAGACTTCTCTATCCCCTCATACACACTTTTATGCGCATTTTGATAATAGTATATTTAACAACTCGTATCGCGCTAAAAGCCTCAAACCCTGACACTACTTCCGACCGGAGAAACCGGGTCACTTCCTTGGTGCATAATGCTAGTGAAGCGGTCATGTTTACTCTGCAATGACAGCAAGCAAAATGGCGTATTGTATTAACCTAACAAAGGTTACTAAATGAGAAATAACCAAACGGAAGCTGGAAAGGAAATGGAATATTTATGACATTAATAAAATACAATAATCGCCAGTAGTGTGAATAAGGTAAACCACTGATAGTGGTATAAGACTACACAGTCAGAATAATACTCCCGTATTTATGAGGATTGGGACATATCTATTAGTGTTCATAGGTAGGGTATATAACACAGAGAGAGAGAGAGAGAGAGAGAGAGAGAGACAGACAGACAGACAGACAGACAGACAGAGTTGTAATCTAACAAAGTGTTATTAAATGAGAAATAACCAAACGGAAGCTGGAAAGGAAATAGAATCTTTATAACATTAACAAAATACAATAATCGTTAGCAGTGTGAAGAAGCAATTAAGATCTCCAACTAAGTAAGTCTCGAATCTCTAACAACCCCGTATTTATGAGGATCGTGACATAG
Organism: Doryteuthis pealeii; assembly: GCA_023376005.1. NCBI lineage: Eukaryota > Metazoa > Mollusca > Cephalopoda > Myopsida > Loliginidae > Doryteuthis > Doryteuthis pealeii. The sequence continues at coordinate 74,050,519 of CM042159.1, read as the reverse complement.
CCATTAATGTTCATATGTAAGGTATATGAGGATTAGGATATACACATTAATGTCCATAGGTAGGGTATATACCCCCCTCCCTTTTAGATTTACCCTGCACAGAGTCAATATCTCACCCTCGAGGTTAAAATATTGTAACATAGCAAAGATAACTAAATGAGAAATAACCAAACGGAGGCTGTATAATACAACGGTGGGTGCAAGAATATGTGTGTGCATATAAATGCACACTTAGTTATTGGATACATAAGTAAGTTTTAAAAAATATAATAAGTCCAACAGTACAATAGATATATAGATATGTAGGAGAAGTTATATATATATAAGATAAGTATACATGTGTGTATTCGGGTAGATGATGTGTGAATATATATATGTATAGATAGATAGATAGATACATATGTGCGTATGTATACATACATGTGTGTGTGTGGGTATGCATATGTGTGTATGTGCAGGTAGGCATATTGTTTGTGGGTGGCAATAGGCAACAAAGTCATAGAATTAAGAAGAGGATGAGGATAGATATAAAAGGGTGATAATCTCTTCTTAGGAGACGAGAAGACTGGGTTTTGACCAATTTGAGGGTCAACTATAGTTTAGACTGGTAATAAAATATGACCTAGATTAAGAACAAAGAGCTTTTTCAAATAACGCGGGGTTTAGACACAAATCTCGCAGACGAGATTTGATATGAGATCTGAGGAATTCTGGGAGATTTGAAAAGTTTAGTCAGTTAGTCTCTGGAAGTCGAAGAGGACAGACGAGTTAGTTTTCTGCAGCCGGAGAGAGCAGATGAGCCTTGGACACTGAAGAAGTAAGATGTTAGTCGCCCACTAGAGATCAGCCCTAGCAGAGGTCTACAAAGAAAAGGGGGGGGGGATCCCCATCTCGACAACCATGGGAGATAGTGACTGATTAGAAGCAATGCATGTTGTATACCTCAGCTCTGCCATCTAAAGTTCACCTGACTGGTTGTCTTGTTGTTTTATTCTCTCTTTCTCCTTGTAATACTTGTTGTTTGTACACCCCTTTGGCGGGGGGGGGGGGGCTGCGAGATGTTTTGAGCACACATGTGCAACGTGGACAGGTCCTAGTAGAGAACTAGCAGACGACACGGAATCATGGCCAGAGTTTAGGAGTGCAGAAAGATACAGTGAATGTAGGAGAGTTGCAGAGAAGTGTGAAGAGGTCTCGCAGCCCGCCGGAGGTGATACAGCTGGAAATGAAATGGAATCTTTATAACAGCGGCGTGAAGAGGGTAAACCACTGCTAGGGGTATAAGACTACCCAGTCAGCGTAACACTGCCGTATTGATGAGGATTGGGTCGTACCCATTAATGTTCATATGTAGGATATATGAGGATTAGGATATACACATTAATGTCCATAGGTAGGGTATATAACCCCCTTTTTACATTTACTCTGCACACTATCTCATCCCCATTGCCAAAACCTTTTAACCTAACAAAGGTTATTAAATGAGAAATAACCAAACGGGGGTTGGAAATGAAATGGAATATTTATAACAATAACGAAATACAATACTTGCTAGCGGCAATAGTGGTATAAGACTACTCAGTCAGTATAAAATAAAGAAGTAAAGTCGTCGAGGTGGCCTAAAATCGGTATCAACCTGACAGCGAGAGAGTCTATCCCCTGTTCACTAGTGCTAGACAAAGAAGATTATTTTGGCATCTGAGACGGAGCGCCACACCTACCATCAGCTCCTCACTTTACCGCACATATCCATGTGCTACTTATACGCTGAGTTGGCGAGGGCCGGAACCGAACAGGAACCTCGAAGTTCCCAGCCGAACACTCTACTCCCGTATTTACGAAGATTGGGACATACCCATTGATGTTCATAGATAGGGTATATAACACGTGATCAGGCTCAAAGTTCGATCACGTGACCACGACTGTTCACGCAGAGAACGCAGTGTGACATTAATCCAGATAGGTTAGTGCGAAAATGTGGATAACTTTTGACTCTCCCTCGTATATGGGTAAATTATTTAGATAATTTCAAGTACTCTCGGCTCGTATATTTTTATTTCCCGAATTCGGTATTTTTGTTGTTATTGTTGTTGTTAAAAACATGTTCTTAGTTAGTATCAGTTAAATGACTACGGACTTTTTATTTATTTTATATCTTTTGTTCGTTGTACACACACGATATTATCTTTTAGTAGATAAGATTGTAATAGTTGGGATTTTCTTTCTTTCTTTCTTTCTTTCTTTCTTTCTTTCTTTCTTTCTTTCTTTGGTATAACCAAATTCGAAACTGATGATTCGTAGAATAACATTTTTTTCTCTCCTGTTTGATTTGTTTCTCAACTCATCATTTCCCTTTTACTAATTAATTTCAAAATTTCGGTTATCAGAAAAGTTTCAGATTATTTGCATTACGTCTCTGTTCTATTCCTTTTTTTGCTACAGTCTGTTCGTAAAGCAAATAGCAAACAGCTAGCTTTTAGCAAATCATGACACAGTAATTATTTGGATTATTCGGACTATTGTCCTCATCTTCATTGTTATCTGTACAACGTTCCGCTAACCATAATTAGACACATAGCCTAGTGGATAAGGGAGTTAGGTTAAGACAGTTTTAAATGACAATTATCTCTAGACTGCAGGTTCAATCTTGATCAGGGGCAGCAGTAACATAGAAAAATAAATAACGCAGCTTAACACCTGTACCCCAGCCATGGTTAGCGGAATGAGAACAGGATGCCCCCGTTCAAAGTCCCATGATGTCTCCCAATTATGACAAGAAGGTTCCCGAGTCCGGAAAGAAAGTTACCGAGTTCGACAAGAAATGTCTGAAGAAATCGGAGGGCATATCGGCCGAAACGTTGTACAGATAACAATGAAGATGAAAACAATAGTCTGAATAATCCATATATTTCTAATTATCCAGCCTCATATAAAAAATTCCGAGAAAAAGTCAAAACATGTCTAGCTTGAATCAAGGTAGTGTTCGGCTAGCTCGTATCAATGCAGAATACAGTTTGTATCAGGGTAGCACATATAGTTCGTATCAAGATAGTACAAAGCTAGTTGGTATGAAGGTACCACACGCCTAGCTGATATCAACGTAACACACAGCTAACTCTTATCAAGGTCACAAACAAATAGCTTGTATTAGTTATCTCACAGCTAACTCAAATCAAGGAAAGCACAGCTAGCTCGTATCAAGGTAGTCACAACTAGTTTGTAGTAGAACTTAGTTATTTTGTATTTCTCTGAATGTTTGAGATGAGGCTTGATGATTAGTATTATCTGCATTATTCGGACTATTGTCCCCATCTTCATGGTTATTTGTACACGTTTCGACCGATATGCCCCCGTCCTTCTTCAGGTATTTCTTGTCGGACTCGGGAACCTTCTTTTCGAACTCGGGAACTTTCTTGTCGTAATTGGGAGCCATCACGGAACTTTGAACATGTTCTCACCACGTTGTAGTGATTTGATGGCCAGTATCTCCTCCTTTGTGATGTTTGGTTTTGGAGGCTTTGATTTCTCTAGCACCTGCCTCACCTTCCATCTTAGCTCATTGCTCGCGCTTGAGTGATATTTAAGGCTTCCTCCTCAATTGGAGCTATCAGGTCTAAGTATGGAATCCGCTTGATGGTTGTGGCGGAGTTGAGACCCTTATTTAGCACTGCCTTCTCTGAGGCGGTTACCTGGCGTTTACTGATGTTGTTGTTAGTATTAGTTCACACAGTTCTTAGTATTGGTTCTTAGTACACACAGCTCGTATCAAAGTAGAACACAGTTTGTAAGTTAGCATGTCGTTCGTTGTAAGATAACCTATAGAAAATTCGGTAGCAAGGTAGCACATAACTAGTAAAAAAAATATAGCTCACCGTTCGTTGTAAGATGAACGTAGTTCACAACTATCTCCTATTAAGGTAGCACATGGCTTGCTCGTTGTCAGATAGAACTCAGTTACTTCATATTAGAGTTGCATACAGTAAGTTCTTAGTTAATATAGCACACAACTAGCTCGTATCAAGGTAGCACACAGTCTGTATAAAGCTAGTGCACAGTTTGTAAGTTAGCCCATCGTTCGTAGTAAGATAACTTACTGAAAATTCGGTAGCAAGGTAGCACATAACTAGTAAGGTAGCGCACTTATTCATTTTTTAGACTCATTTTTATCTATTTAATACATAAATGGGACTCTAACAGGCACGAAAAAAATGATATGCCATAAAACCAAAACCAACCAACCAACCAACCAACCAACCTACGATGTCGTAGTCCAGCACGTTGACACTAGGCCACGGGGAACCCCTTAAAATAGCACGCAGTTCATTTCTGTAGTTTCCATTTAGCCTTTTCTCCATTTTTTGGTGCTCCGAGTGGAATCGGGAGTACTGTCAATGAATGGGTACTCCATATTCCCCAGACCTTTAGAATTGGAACTTCACCGCTAGCGTCATGCCCAGGACATCGCCTTAGAGAGTTGTATAATCCTCGTCTGTTGGTCTATCCTTCTAGCGAGCAATTGTAGGACAATTTATCAACGCCTTTAAATAGTAAATCAAATACATGTTTGGGCGTTTTTTGATTGACCGATTCAGCTGTTATGGAACCGTTTATAAATACAAGTTGTGATCTTCAGAACACCTTATACAAGAAAATACGCCAAAGTCAATTTTTTAAAGTGAAGTAGTGTTGGATTGAATTCACAATTTTCTTCCTCCTTGACTTTAAATTAAAATGTAATGAAATTTAAATGAAAATTAGCGCGCAATTAGTTCGTAAAGTAAAGAACATTATATTCTTCTGGATACCAAGTCACATTGGCATTCAAGGAAATGAAAAGGCAGACAAAGCCGCAAGAAAGGCACTTCAGACACATATGAGCAAATCTAAAATCCCATATACAGATCTGAAACCAACCATAAACAAATTTATATTAGACAAATGGCAGAAATCATGGGACAATCTGACTCAAAACAAGCTCCATGAAATACAAGAAGTTATTGGAGAGTGGCCGACGGGCCACAGAAGTATTAGAAGAGAAGAAGTAATACTCGCCAGATTGCGTATTGGGCACACCCACATTACCCATTCGTACCTGTTAAAAGGGGAGGGTGCCCCAGTGTGCCCAACATGCAAAGTACAACTTACAACCAAGCATATCCTTCTAAATTGTAACAGACTTAAACATATCCGCGCAAATTACTATCAAGCTAGAAACCTGAAAGACATCTTCAAGAATACAAACCCTGAAAACATTTTAAATTTTATTAAAAAAAGCAACCTTTTCAACAAAATATAATAAAACATAACCAATTATCTCCATAGAACCACTACTTTAAAGACTGAAATCCAAAATAACCTTTTTGGCATTAAATGACCCACAGAGGTTGATATGCCGTTAAACAAAACTCAAACTCCAACTTAAAGTAACACAACATTCAAAAGATATCATAGATCGAATCCAGAATAAAATGAGTTGCAATTAGCTTCGCGTGTAAACCTCGCGCGGGGCTGAGAGCACCTGTAGGTACCTTTTGCTGTGCATCTTACTGCACCTTCCAACATTACTGGCCATGATCGTCTCGTGATCGTCTGTTCCTTGATCCACACTTGTGTCCGTAATTCTGCCTCAGGGCACCGTCCAGGGAGTTTACAATCAATTACAAGAGAGAAGAAACAAGATAATACAATTTCAGGTGGACATCAGTATTAAAATGGCAGAGATGAGGTATACATAACTCGCATTCATTCTTCAATTTCTATCTGCTCTATCTCCCATGTCTGTTGAGAGGGGGGACACCCCTGTTCCTTTGGGGACCTCTGCTAACGCTGGCTTCTACTTCACAAGGCTCTAAGGGAGATGTTACTGCTTCGCTGCCCTTTTTTTAATTTCTCCCAGAATTCCTCAAATCTCACCAAGTCTCGCATAAAATCTCATACTCCGAGATTTCTTTCCACCCCCACGTGATTTGAAAAGTTCTTTGTTCTAATCTGTGTCGAATTTTATTACTTAGCTAAACTACAGTTGACCCTCAATCTTGTTCAAAAGCTAGGCTCTCTGTCTCCTAAGGAGAGATTATCACCATTCTTGATCTTTCTTAAGTCTTAATGATAGGACTGAACTATTGACACCCACAAACAATACACCTACTTACACATACAATATATGTATACTCACACGCACATGTATGTATACATACGCACATATGTATCTACAAACATACACACACACACACACACACAACACACACATATATATATATATATATATATATATATATATGAGTAAAGGATTTATCTATGTTTTCAAATTCTTCGACCAAAAAATTTCTTGGTACAGATTCTAAGGGCTCTAAGGTAGAAACCTATAACCAAATCACTTTTGATTTTGGTGTTGTGATGTGAGTAGAAATGGATATGGTCATTCTTATTGGTGAGTTTGTGGTATACTTTAAATTCTAAATGATTGTTGTTATTTATTAATAATACATCTAGGAAAGCTAAAGTGTTTTTGTGTTCTAATTCGTGTGTGAAATTAATAGTTGGTTCAACTTTATTTAGACGGTATATTATTTGTGATAAGTTATGATTAAGTGGGTATATAAACAGAATGTCGTCGATATAACGGAAGTAATGAGAGTCTGTAGGTAAAATGTATGTGAAAGGTCTGGATTCTAGGAATTCAAAAAAAGACATGCAAGGACGCCGTTGAGGGGCGATCCCATAGGTAAACCGAACTTTTGTACGCATACATTATCCACCTGAACACACACACATACCCATCTGTGGGTGGTCTCAATCTATTCCCAATCTACACTCACACACACATACTTATCTTATGTGGGTTTTCTTACTACTTATTCAATTATCTAACTATGCAGTTATATGCACACACACTTGCTTGCACCTACACGTTATGTTATACGCGCGGCAAATTAGACTCTCACCAAAATCTCGGTATTTACCGCGCACACAATGTTGGGATGAGTGCTTTCATGTGGAGGAAGTAATCCTCCCGAGGGGTGGGTGGAGAAATTGCTTAAGTTTCGTCGATATTCTTCTTTATTTTTTTCCAGACTTTTCCAGATTTTCCAGTATTTAAAGAAATGATTTTTAAGCCTTTTTGTCTAGGGACCATCGTGGTGCAAATGGGACAAGCATACAGTAGTACTGACACTGTTACCGCTTAGAAGAATCCCCATTTTATTTTATCAGAGATCAGATTTCATATGATCGTTAACCTGTGATAGATGATGGTTATAAAGCTTCTCGCAAGCCTTTGATAGTGAATTCAATCCTAAATAAGCGCTCTATTATCATAGCCTTATGCCAGCAAAGAAATTAGGCTTAATAAATCTGTCGGCTGGTGCTTTGGAATGAACCGACTGTACCCAAGACTCTCTCAATGGAGCCACCTGTTGGCCGCATGCACTGTGACCCGGGATGTGTAAAGATGGAACCCCGGTGGCTGAGCAGTCCATGACATGCAACACTCCACTTTGGTCCTTACTTAGGCTAGACATGCAGTCAGAAAGATCCACTCCGATCAATCGGCTGGTCACGTCAAGCCCTAGCACATATATGATTGTTCCAACCCTATTGCCCTTATGGCAACCCTCATCCCTTTTTATCATATGAGTGCTAGAAGGTTATGGCTGAAGGTCTTCATGCCCTGGGTATGACGTTAAACTCTATCTGATGGTGAAGTTCCAATTCTGGATCTCTGGGGAATATGGAGTACCCTTTCATCACAATTACTTACAGGTCCACCTTGACCCGGAGCGGTAGTACCTGTTAGGGTCCCATCTATGAGTTAAATAGAAAAAAATAGTTAAAAATGTGTTTAAAAGATTGAGTTAAAAACTTTTATGAACTATTAAGAATGAATTAAACAAAACGTCTTCGGTGGAGTACCTCTTCATAACCATTACTCCCAGGTCCACCCTGACTCTGAATGGTCATATCTGTTAGTGTCGCTTCAATGGGTTGAATAGAAAAATGAGTTTGAAGAAAATGAGTCTGAAAAATGTATTAAAAAATGAGTACCCATCATGAATGAATAAAACACAACGTTTATAAATGTAATCATTATGGTCTACGGAGAATTTGGGTATTGAAAAGAAAACGGTAATAAGATTTCTAGAGAAACAGAAGAAAAAGATATAAGAACAAACACTCAACGGGTGCCAGCGATTGACCGACCAATGACCACCGGAACAAGATTTAAAAATAAAAACGGAAGTCCCAGTTTCTGCGGAGGAGCGGAAGTGGATGTGACCCCACCCACGCCCGGAACCACAAACGGAAGTAGAGAAAATTCGACCT
>CM042159.1:74019697-74034697 GCA_023376005.1 Doryteuthis pealeii | reverse complement strand
CTAATCATCAAGCCTCATCTCAAACATTCAGAGAAATAACAAATAATTACATTCAATCAATATTTCACCTCTGTTTATTTACGAAGCTTTTTCAGAAATTTGATTTTAAAAAGTTTTTTTTTTGGGGGGGGTGGACTAAGGATGGGTCTTGTCTTTTCTGATGCAATCATGATGGCAACTCATCCTAAGTGTCGATCGATTTGATTTTACTGAGTCGACGTTTAAGTCACCCGAGTGTTTTCTTTTGTTCACAATTTCGTGCTTCCTGACTTTTCACAGATCTTAAGTGCCAATTGATGCCTACCAATCGATCGTTGCAGTTGATACCATTCGACCAGATTCGAAAGGTCAACACACCCGGTCGGCAGGGGGGGGGGGTGATTAGAATACTCTGACTGTATCCCCTGTAGAAGTGTAATACCTCCACCCGGTTAGAGTCCCATTCATTGGTTCAGATAAATTGTTTTTAAAGTTATTAGTATTCAGAACGACTGTGTAGAAAAACGAAACTCGTAAGAAACCCCTTCATTACCATTACTCCCAGGTTCACTCTGACCCGGAGAGGTAGTACCTGTTAGAGTCACATCCATGAGTCAAATGGATAGGTAAACAAATATTCGTATTTTGAACACATTTTATTTTCGTGTTAAACATGCAGTTGTATTTTCTCGAAAAATTCGTATTTTCAGTGTAGATTTACAGTGAAATGAAAATGGCCGACCAAAACAAACGGCTTCCTCAAAGTGAAACATACAAGGGAAGTTTACTCTCATTTATGTAGCTAATGTTAAGATTACCCTTTTGTTTTCTCTGATAATATCTATAGTTCAATTTATTGCAATTTACCCATGAAATACAATAAAATGAAAAATGGAATTTATCAAAATTTGATCCTCAACAAAACCAAAACACTTTAGAAATCAGTACCTGACAAATATAAATATGAACGTACAACAAACGCAATTCTTTGTGCATAAAATAATCCTAGATGGGTTGACATGCCGTTAAAATATGTGAATAAATCTCTTCTTAGTTTTGTCTACGAATTTTGTCTATGAATTAGAATTAGAAGTCAGATAAAAAAGATTTTACTTTTATAATCGATAAAAACTCTCAGCTGAAAGAAAATGCCATTTATGGTTTAGCCACATCTATGTATTAATACTCATGTTCCTTAATTGTATGACTGTATATCATCTTGCAGTACCTATAGCTCAGTCGGTAGAGCGTTCGGCTAGAAACCACAAGGTTCATAGTTCGATACCGGTCCCCGCCAACTCAGCGTATGAGTAGCACAGGGATCTGTGCGGTAAAGTAAGGAGCTGATGGTAGGTGTGGCGCTCCACCTCAGATGCTAAAAACAATCTCCTTGGTCTAGCGCTATTGAAAAGGGGATAGACTCCCTTGCTGACTGGCTGATACCGACTTTAGGCCGCCCCGTCGACTTTTTTATAATTAGTTAGTAGAAACTATATAACCGGGTGCAACCCCGATCTCCTAGAAAGACTGATTTTGGCATTAAGTAAACCAAGAAGGGTTGACCAACTGTAAAAAAAACAACCAACCAACCAATGTTATATAGTCGTTCCTCATCGAGTACATAAACGGGGAGAGTCATCTTGCGTGTATAAGAGAGAGAGAGAGAGAGAGAGAGAGAGAGAGAGAGAGAGAGAGAGAGAGTAGATGATAATAGTTCTTACTTTATAACTTATCTCATTTGTTGCTGATTACTGATTCGTTCTATTTCTTCGTCTAACTTGTCTGGTCACCATCTTGTCTGGGCTGACTTCTATTTGCTGTTAAGGGCTGGTCTTCTTTATTAATTTTTTTCAGGGCTGGGCATAAATTTGTCTTTAGTTTTTTTATATGTATTCACATAGGTACCAGAATTTATGTATACACATGTCACTGTCGTAAGTAAATTAAATTGCTGTTAAGGGTTGGTCTTCTTTATTAATTCTTCTTTCAGGGCAGGGCATAACATTGTCTTTAGTGTTTAATATGTATTCACATAGGTACCAGTATTTAAGTATACACATGTCACTCTCGTAAGTAAATTAATGTCTTCAGAGTGGCTTATTGCCAATCAAACCGAACAGTGAGGGAGTCTATCTCCTTTAAACGCAACACAATGGAGATTGTTTTGAAAGGTGGAGCGCCACACCTATCTTTAGCTCCCTGATGCTACTCATTCGCTGAGTTGACGGGGTGGTATCGAACCCGGAACTATGCGATCCTTAGTTGAGATGCTCTACCAACTGAGCTAAATCGGTCCCCCATTAACCAAAAATTTCGTCTAAACCATTCTATTCAATATTAGATTTCTCTAAATCTTCCCCAAATATATTGGTGTCACGAATGGACATTTAAAAAAAACAAAAAAAACAAGAAAAAAAAAACAAAACATCGACTTTGATACGTGTGGCAGATTTGTATATTATCATCTTTTTTTTTTTTTTTTTGCTTTTATTGGCGTTTGTCTCGAAGATCCGCCAATTCCTTATTCATCCTTCGAATGGCTCAGCTAAAAGTGAACACACTTGCCGACTAGCGTCTGATTTTGCGTCAATAACGCCGCCACACAAACCCCACACGTCACCCACAAATGTGAATCTCTCGAAGTTTCTGTTGGGCACGTCTTTCTTTGTCAGATCTGAGCTAACTGCAAAAGTGCTCGGATACCCGGCACCCACAAAGGCGTACATAAATGTTCACAGAAATTGACAGATGCGTCTAGATTATGCCAACAATCTCGTCAGGAAAAGTCGGGTGGGGGGTGGGGAGGGAGGCGCTTGACGCAGACGCACTTGCAGCAGCAGAAACATCATCATCATCATCATCATCATCATCAGCAGCAGCACAACAACAACAACATGGTTACTTTCCGATGCTCCTTATACGACTTACAGCATAACTGCATACATTTGGTAATATGGAAATAGTTTATGATATACACACAATATCGATGAAAAAATATATTGTATTTATTCATATATTAAACAAAATCAAACAAAATATAATAGCACACACACACACACACACACACACACACACACACACACACACACACAAACGCACACACAAACAAACATAAGCAAGCACCCCCCACACACAGAATTTGGAAGACACGAAACAGAAGAAATTGAGCAACTACTAGCACCACTTCAATTCTAGTGATCTTCTGATGAGGGGATTTTTTATCCCGAAATATTAAGAATAAAATGACAGGTTAACAAACAACATCATAGTTACCTTTTTTTTCTTTAGATTTGCCTTGTGTCAGCCTTTAAAACCAACCAACAAAAATATAATAGATTTTTCCATATCACAATACACACACACACACACACACACACACACACACACACACATATATAATATATATATATATATATATATATATATATATATATTCAATACCGATGGAAAAATCTATTATGTACTAAGAAATATATACACCCTCCGGGTTGAAGTATTTAAGTTTTAATGTAATAAAATATTATATTAAATTAAAATGGTTAATGAAACTAAATAAGAATGCAGATAAAAATATTTGAAACAGAGATTTGAAATAGAAAAATAGAACAACTGAAACTTACTCTTCCATCACTCCTGTCTTTTATTGCTAATTTTTTATAATTTAACTATTTAGTTAAATTAGAAAGTAAATAAAAAATAAAATTACAGTTATTTCTTCTTGTTAATGGATTTCTTTAAAGATTTATACCCGATTTTTGCTCATATTTATTAAGATAAAACCAAACAATTAGAAATCAATAATACTAAGCACATATCTATTAAAATCAAAGTTTTAATATCAATATGCAAATTAGCCTTCCCATTCACACTGTGAACCACTATTTTGTTGTATATATAAATATACTTGCATGTTATTAGTTTGTAGATATGGTCAACAGTATTAATAATGTAAAACAATTTTATTAATAATTGAGGTTTAAATGAAAATAAAATCATGGAGAATGTGACATAAATAACTAAGGGAATTGTGACTTGAGTAGTGATATAGTTTTGGTTACAGACAGAAAAACAAACAATCTCCATTATAATAAGATTATATTAAGCTATTAATACGAGGAGCATGTGACACATGGTCGATTTCTTAAGCGGAGTTTAGCATGTTTGAAGTCAAAGCTTTCCTTCTTCTAGACTGGTTGCCTAACCAAGGTTAAAGAGTCCAATCCGCCCTACTATTTACTATAGGTGGAGGGAGAATAGTTAGATTCCTACTTTTCCTAAGAGTGAAATGCAAACAGCTTCGACCCGGATTTGAACTCGGGTCGCCGATTCTATATCCTACAACGATAACCATTACAAAACATGCGCTACCATCAAACCATATAACTGTGTGCAAATTACTTGCATTAAATGATTATTATTTCTTCGTTTTTATACGTCCCCCTCCATTTTCTCAATGCCAAAGACGAAGAAATGGTTTTGGTTGGCTTCTTTATTTAATGACACACCAACCTGCGTGGGTTATTTAACGCCAAAGTCATCCTTCAAGTAGACTGTTTAGTTGGTTATTTTGTTTTACGACATATAAACTATTTCCGGTCATTTAATCAAGTTATTTTGATAAACAAAGGAATTGGGTTGCTTACTGAACCTGCTGTTGCTTAAGTGGTCACCCGATTAAGTATTAGAACATCGGGATTTAACTTAGGTGACCTAGTGGGAACCGTTGCTTTTCTAGAACATTACTTGTTTTATTTAACCCATAGCTAGGGGGTGAGGGAGTTCATACCTTTCCCAAGGGTATTAGTTCGAAAGTGAACGTAATAGCACGACTAGAGTTCGAACTCGCTTCCTATCATATCGCAATAACATCCCCTACTCCTCTTAGATGGAATGAGTGAATTAAAATAAGAACAAACTGGGGGATAAGGGTCGTACCTTTCCCAAGAGTATTAGCCCGAAAGTGAACGTAATATCACGACTTGAATTTGAACTTACGATGTTCCAGTCCAGCGCTTTAATCACTCGGCCACGAGGACTCAATCCAAGAAAAAATGGAGACGTTATCGTATATATCGATGGGGTTTTCTTCTCCTAGAGTAGTTACCTAGACCAACGTTAAAGAGCACAGTCTGCCCTACTATTTACTCATAGCTGCAGGCAGAGTAGTTGGATTTATATCTTTCCCAAGGGTATTAGCGCTATGTGAACTCTAGCCTCGTCCAGGATTTGAACTCGGGTTGACGAATCCATTTCTTACGACTTTAACCATTATAACACGGCCGCCAACTAATGCTGAGCTACCAAAATATCAATGGGTACTCGCTCCAGGAAAACATGGAGACGTCATCGTAGATATCGATGGGCTACCAATATATCAATGAGAATGATGCATATATATTAATGAACATGTGACAAGAGCGCCGTGGAGAGAGTGTAGACAAACCGATAATAAACCCTCCCTTTTTTTTAAAGTGTTGAACTGTGGGAGGGTGGGAAGTTGTGCTGTTCAAATGTTTTACTGTCAACTGTCCCCTCATAATCCCGCCATAAATGCAGCAGTGGTCACGTGTTGTAGATATCGCTCGCCATGTTTGGCGGGATCAAATTCTGAGCCAAAAGATAAGAAGAGAAATACACAGATGATGGAAACTGTTACTATCGTTTTCATTATCACGGATTCTTCATCCGAAATAGTGTGGTATGGCTGGGGTGGTTGCAACTGCTGACCATGATGCAGTGAAAACACACACACACACACACACAACACATATATATAATATATATATATATATATTATATATATATATATATAGAGATTTATCCAAAACTTGGTAGTAAGGGATGATTCTATATGTGATTTCTAGATCCACTGTACTAATATTGATGATCCAGTATGTATAAATACAGTGAATCATAAATCACTAAAGAGAGCTCAATGTAAAATAACCTTTTAGATTATATACAGAGCAATATTTAACAATAAAGGAAGAACTCAATACAGTAATCCCATAATAAATTTATTTCGACAAAAATTGGGGCCCATATAAATCTAAGTTGATTTAAACCGGCTCCCCAAGTTTTTGCCTCATCAGATGGGTAACAATTCACTTATGAACAAGCATATCACAAAAAACCCCAAAGAGCTGAATATATGTAAATTCAACCAAAAACAAAAAAATATTAAAAAAATTATATATTTTTTTTAACAGTGTGGGAGTGTAACCATAGAAACAGGAAGTGAATGAAAAAGAGATACATCTCAAAGTTGATTTCTAGGGTGTCCAGACAGACAAAAGGTGACATGACAGAAAAACAGAAAGTATATTAAAATATAAAAAGACAAGTAAAATAAAAAGATTTTAAATTTAAACATTAGAGTATAATGATGTATAAAAGAAAATACTAGTTAAGATATAAATAATAAAATAAATTAATAGAAGATAATAAAAATAAAAAAATAAAAATTATAATAAAAGATAAAAAATAATAATAAATAATAAATAATAATAGAAAATAAAAATTAATTAAAAAAAATAATAATACTAATAAAAAAATTGTACTCAGAAGAGTCCTGGAGACCATCAGCAATATATATATATATATATATATATATATATATATATTGCTGATGAGACCTAATAAGTCGAAATGTACATTCAGGGATTACAATTTTCTCTATTTGTTTAGCCTTACATTTGAGCATATATGCCCGTCTAAATTCATTAATTATTAACTAATTAATTTTCAAAATTAGGTATGACTTCAATTAAGCACATATCCTCCAATATTGTCGGCTAAAAGCCACATCAAATAAACACATTGTTTATTTACTTACTCCCATACTGTCGTGTAGCAAGTCAATAAAAAGTGGAATATAAATAAGTTCAAAATAAACAAAGAAACTGGTAATGGCCAGCTGGTGTAGTGGTTAGAATCCCCGCCTGTCAGCTTGGCAGTCGAGGTTTTGAGTCACACACAGAGCAGTCTCCCATGTCTATAACCTTGCTGATGAGACCTAATAGGGCGAAATGTACATTCAGGGATTGACATTTTCTAGATTTGTTTAGCCTTACATTTGAACATATATGCCCGTATAAATTTATTAATTATTAACTAATTAATTTTCAAAATTAGGTATGACTTCAATTAAGCAGATATCCTCCAAAATTGTCGGCTAAACGCCATATCAAATATACACATTGTTTATTTACTTACTCTCTCTCTCTCTCTCTCTCTCTCTCTCTCTCACACACACACACACACACACACACATATATATATATATATATATATATATATATATATATATATATATATATAAGTTAAGAGAAAAATATATATAAGTTAAGAAAAAAAATCCGTTGCAGGCTGACCGTGAACGGGTTAAAACTCTTCCTGTTTGAAAAAGAGAATTTATCTATTTTTGAATTTGAAATATGTCTTCTTCTTTCAAAAACTGTTACACTAAGATATACATTATGTCGTTGACCGAGAAACGCGTAGCTGATGTGCTAATGACAAAACGATCGCATGAACATCAATGTTTTCGCTTTGAATTCAAATTATTATCAGCTTCTCTCTCGACGAGTCCAGAATAAAAAAAAAAACAACCTCTGAAGATGAGTTTTATAAAATGAAATATTTTTCAATATTAGCTATGAATATGATATAAAATATTTTCACTTTAACAGCATATTGAGTTGTTTTCATATCCTTTTATCTCTCTCTCTCTGCAATTTTTGCCCATCACACAATGATATAGTAAGAAATTTTAATTCAATGATTAACTATATTTTTAAATAAAATATAAATTACGTGATTTGCTAAATTTCTAATTAATATTTGAAAAAGAAAAAAAGAATTAAATAAAGTAATCAAATTTAGGTAAAACGATAAATAATCTTATAACATTATTAATTCAAAAACGTAGTCGATCGAATGTCAAATTATTACAGTAAAGTATACTGTATCATAAATTTGATAAGAATTTGGAGTTTTCAGGTATTTCCGTGAAATGTATTAGGTAATCTAACGGTTTTATCTCTTGCACACTATTCTACATTAGTATCATGAATTTATTTGTATTTCTAATATTAAAATAAATAAATTAACACGATTATGAAAAAAAAAAAAGAAGGTTTTGTTTATAATTGACGAACGACGGGAATTTATAAAACAAAGTTGAGTTGTCGTTAAGTGTTTTCGTTTGATTTGTTATTTAATTCGTTTTAAAAATAATTCAATGTATGAAAAGATATACTAATTACATATTTAGAAAAATCTTTAATCTAACCAAATAAATATTTTTAAGATAGAAACAGAAATATGCGATAAATAAGATTTGATTTTATGCTAAAATTTAAGTATGAAAAAATGATACTACGAATTCTAGGCTGACTGAAGCAAAATATAATTTTTTTTTTAACTCGCAGTAAAAAATAATTCCATTGATAAAAACTCAATCAAATTACATATTTAGAGAGATTATTTCATTCTCTTTCGAAACATATAGATATATTAAAGAATATTGAACCGTAAGTAGGCGAGAAAAGAGAATTTTTTTCTTGAAATTTAGAATAAAAAAAAATTATACATATCAGCTCTCTGAAGCCAATTTTTTTAACTCGCTGTAAATCGCTATAAATCGCTGCAAAAAAAGTCAGCCAGCGGACAATATTTTATTATCAGCAGGTTCTGGTATATGGGCAGTTCTGCAAATTGGGTGATTTTGGCTTAATTAATTAATTATATCCCTTAATTAGTAAAAATCAATAACCAATTTGACGTGTTTCTTAGTTAGAAGGATATTAATCTATATGCAAGATTTCAAATCTGAGTGACTTCTCTGTTCTGTGTTATAGATCGACAGGTGCATACCAAAAACTTACTCATATATATATATATATATATATATATATATATATATATATATATACCATGATGCTAATACCCTTGGAAAAGGTATGAATCCAATTCTCCTTCCATCTATGGGCAAATAGGGTAGACTGGACTCTTTAACCATGTTAACCAGTCTAGGAGAAGGAAAACTCTGAATTCAAACCTGTTAAACCCCGCTTAAGAAATTGACCTTGTGTCACATCTTGCTTGTGCGGAGGGGTCGGTAAATATATATATATATTTAGCAACCCCTCAGCATGAGGAGGATGTGACCCAAGGTGTTTAACAGGTTTTGAATTTAGAGTTTTCTATCTCCTTGACTGGTTACCTAGACAAGGTTAAAAAGTTCAAATAGACCTACTATTTGTCTATAGCTAGAGGGAGGGTAGTTGGATTCTTACCTTTCCCAAGAGTATTAGCGGTATGTGAAATGCAAACAGCCACGTCCTGGATTTGAACTCGGATCGACGAGTCTATTTCCTACGACAATAATCATTACACTAAGTAAAGTCGTCGGGGCGGCCTAAAGTCGGTATCAGCCAGTCAGCGAGGGAGTCTATCCCCTTTTCAATAGCGCTAGACCAAGGAGATTGTTTTTGCGTCTCATGCAGAGCGCCACACCTACCACCAGCTCCTTACTTTACCGCACAGATCCCTGTGCTACTCATACGCTGAGTTGGCGAGGACCGGTATCGAACTAGGAACCTTGTGATTTCTAGCCGAACGCTCTACCGACTGAGCTAACCCCTCCCACTTTACAACGCACCTTGCAATAAAAACAAATAAGGGTGCGCTAATGCCAATTAATGAAAACCATTAGAATATAGTTATTTACTAAGCTTAGCTTAGATATGACACAAGGCCAGATGTATCGGGCGCCCAGTGAGAATCGAACTCACTACCAAATGTCTGTGGATCTAGATTGCTAAACATTACATTGCTAAACATTACACCACGTGAGGTGCCCTCAGAATTAATTTATAGCCATTTACTAAGCTTAGATGTGGCACAAGGCCAGGGGTATATGGCACCCTGTAAGAATCGAACTCACTATCAATGGTCTACGAATCTAGCTTGGTAAACATTACACCACGTCTGGTGCCCTCAGAATTAATTTATAGTTATTTACTAAGCTTAGCTTTGGTGTGGCACAAGGCCAGAGGTATATGGCACCCTGTGAGAATCGAACTCACTAACAATGGTTTGTGAATCCTTAGAATATCGACAGAAATTGTGTTGGATCATCTCTTCTGTATATTAATACTCATCTTCATTATTTGTACAACTGTTATCAACTTGCAACACCTTCTGGTGAAAAATGAGACGTTAATTTTTTTTAGAATACAAGGTGTGTCATAAAAGTACCGAGTTTGAAGCTGTATTTACCAAGATAGAAATTAACAATGAATGGGACGTTAATTTTTTCAGAATACAAGGTGTGTCATAAAAGTACCGAGTTTGAGGCTGTATTTGCCAAGATAGAAATTAACAATGAATGGAACATTATTTTTTCTCAGAATACAAGGTGTGCCAAAAAAGTACCGAGTTTGTAGCTGTTTTACCAAGATAGAAATGAACAATGAATGGAACGTTAATTTTTCTCAGAATATAAGGTGTGTCATAAAAGTACCGACTTTGAAGCTGTATTTACCAAGATAGAAATGAACAATGAATGGAACGTTAATGTTTTTTCAGAATACAAGGTGTGTCAAAAAGTACAAAAATCTCGATAATTTTTTTGACACACCTTATATATATATATATATATATATATATATATAAAGGGAATGACATACCGGTAAAAATATTGGGTTGGTCTCAACATTTGGTTGATATAGTTATACTCAGATAAGTCAGCATTATAACAAATATAAAGTACTCATTACGTTAGTAGACAGGATTTAGTATTATAGTGTGTACAGAAATAATCTACTCGAGTTTCACCATAAGGATCTTCAGGGTTAAAACCACTGAATTAATCCATATCTTGATTAATTCAGTGTATTTAACCCAGAAGATCCTTAAATCCGTGAAACCCGAGTAGGTCACTTCTGTACACACCATAATACTATATATATATATTATATATATATATATATATATATGTGTGTGTGTGTGTGTGTGTGTGTGTGTGTATACATACATAATTGCTGGAAGCCATGTTGCTTCAAGTAAAATGAAAATGTTTTTTTAACAGTGACTCATTGAGAAAAGTTGATTGTTAGCTCGTGTCAAATTGATTTATTATTCCGATTAGTGTTGTTTTATTCAGTCAACATCATTTCCCGCCACAGAAACAATCATTAAGAGGCGGGGAGGAGGGTGTTTCCCTCCTCCTCCAAAGAAACAAAAAAACAAAAAAAAAACATCTCCGAATGATAGATCTTTGTGTCACGTTAACGCTATTATGTTTGATATAATCTTTTCTTCCTTTTGTTTTTGTAGCTTAAACCGTATTTGTTATTTGCTTCTCTTTTGTTTTTGGTTTGTTTTCCCCTGAAAAGCAGATTGTAAATTTAATGAAACTGATACGGAAAAATAACGAGAGTCAAGAGTATTAGTTATCGTTATTGTTTACCGGAAAAGCCAGTCACGCTTGACTGGCCATCTTGCCGGATCAGATCTGATTCGACGCTAGGAATGTCTGTTTGGAATCGACTTATTTGACGTTAATCAAAAAACCCTTTCATCCAGGTGACGAAGCTCACTTACCCGGCGAAGGGTGAACGGGGATGGATACAGGTTGTTTGATCTACCTGTTCTCAGAATAACATGTTATTTTCATCACCAACACCCAATCCGTCAACCAGGATCAGATCTCTTACATGGGAAAAGGTTAAACTGCATATAATGGAGAGGTTTCAATTCTGGATCTTTGGGGACTTTGGAGTGCCTACTTATTGCCATTACTCCCGGGTTCACTCCGAACCGGAGAAATATTATCTGTTAGGGTTCTTATCTCTGGGTTAAATAGATAAAAATAAGTTTTAAAAATGTGTTTAAAAATGAGTAAAAAGTTTGAATAACCAAACAAGAATGAGTAAAACAAAAACGTCTTCGGCATAAAATAATCCAACAAGGGTTGACATGACATAAAATCCAACCATCCAACCAACCAACCAATATAGAGCTCATCTGATGCAGTGCTTCTCTAATGTTAATGTTGCTAATGTAAGAATGCTGTGTACTGTCTTGAACAAATCTTTGAACCAGTTCTCATCGAAAAAATAAATGTACGGCCACTATCCCCCTATCACACAAACCATCAAAGTGAGACGAACAAGACATGTTGGTTACTGCTGGAGAAGCGAAGACGAATTCCTAAGTGAAGTCCTCCAATGGACAACTATCCATGGACACACCAGTGTACGATACAAAACAACAATCGCCGGTGAGGCTCTACAAATGTAAAGCCGTTATATTGATTTCCGAAATTCTTGGCATGAAAAAACCCTTGACGGTTTGATATGCCGTTAAAATCCTTCAATCAACATCATAAATTAATTGCCTAACCAAGGCTTAAATCTTACCTACTGTAAGCTGCTCACAACAGCTCTGCCTCTACTGCAATCCTACCGCAAAACCACTGATGGTTAGTTCATTATAATTGAGCAGATTGCAATAATAATAAGACTTTATTTGAATAGAATGAGTTCTGAGGGGAATAAATAGTGAACTTTGAAATATCCCATCATACATCCTACCATAAGCTTCTGGCAGCAGCTCTTGCCGAAGAGCACAGATTACAATAATAATAAGACTTTATTTGAATAGAATGAGTTCTAAGGGGAATAAATAGTTAACTCTGAAATATCCCATAATACAGGTAAAAAATACCTATAAAAATTGGTACAGCCGGGGGAGGGAAATTTGGTTGGCAGAGCGTTAACTCTTTACGTACCTTAATCCGCTCACAACGGCTCTTCCACTACAGAACAAAATCTGGTGGTTAGTTTCTTTGTAATTGAGCAGAAAGTCTCAGATTGCAATAATAATAAGACTTTATTTGAATAGAATGAGTTCTGAGGTGAATAAATAGCGAACTTTGAAATATCTCATCTAAAAGGTAAAAAAAATGCAACGACAATTTGGTACAGCCGTGGGGGCGGGGAGGATTTGGTAGGCAAAGATTTAAGTAAGCTAGTCTGTTCTACTATTTATTCATAGCCAGGGAGAAAAGCAGATTCATGCCTTTCTCAAGGGCATTAGCGTGAAGTGAAACACAAACAGCTTTGGTTTGGTTCGTTTTGTTTTACGGCATATCAACCTCAGTAGGTCATTTAATGCCGATAAAGTTTTGAAATAAATCAATTCTTAATGGA
The DNA here is from genome assembly GCA_023376005.1 of Doryteuthis pealeii. Taxonomy (NCBI): domain Eukaryota; kingdom Metazoa; phylum Mollusca; class Cephalopoda; order Myopsida; family Loliginidae; genus Doryteuthis; species Doryteuthis pealeii. The sequence continues at coordinate 74,021,498 of CM042159.1, read as the reverse complement.
TAATACAATTTTGTTTATCAACTCATGTTTTTCTATTTAACCCATAGATGGGACCCTAACAGGTACTACCACTCCAGGTCAGAGTGGACCAGGGAGCAATGGTGATGAGTTTAACGTCATTCCCAGGACATGTAGACCCTCAGTCACCGCCTTCTAGCACCCATATGATAAAAAGGGTTGGGGATTGCCATAAGAGCAATAGGGTTGGGGCAATCATATAGGTGCTAGGGCTTGACGTGACCAGCCGATTGATAGGAGGGGGCCTCTCCGACCGCCCGTCTAGCCCAAGATAGAGCCAAAGTGGAGTATTGCATGTCATGAACTGCTCATCCACCAGAGTTTTATCCTTAAGCATCATGGGTCGCCACCCACGACCAGCATGTGGCCCCATTGGGGGAGTCTTACCCCTCTGCAGAGGTGCAGTCGGTGAATTCTAACGTCCCACCGACAGGGCGGACAAACAGCTTTATCTAGGATGGGAATTCCTGACCTGGTTGCCCTTATGGCAAGCACCAACCCTTTTTATCATATATGTACTATAAGGCAGTGGCTGAGGGTCTTAGTGTTCTGGGTATGATGTTAAACTTTATCTGATGGTGAGGTTCCACTTCCGAGGCTCTGTGAAGTGTGGAGTGCCTCTTTATCACCATTACACCCAGGTCCACTCTGGCCCGGAGTGGTAGTACATGTTGAGGTCCTATGTATGGGTTAAATAGAAGAAAATTGAACTTAATAATGTGTATACCCATCAAGCATAAATAGAAGAAAACGTCTTCGGCATAAAATAACCCAACAATAATTGACATGCCGTAAAATCCTGCAAACCAAGCCAAACAAGGATTAGAACCTGGGTCACTGAATCCATTTCTTTCGACGATAACCATTACACGAAGTGCGCTTCCACGCAACTAACAAACTAGTGGTGAACTCTTCAAACATCTGGAAGAGGAAAGTAGGAATTTTTTCAGAAATTATAAATAACACACCGGAAGCGCGGCCATTTTGTTTGTAGACGGACGCTAATCAGTGAAGAGAAAAGTAGAACAAAAGAAGAAAAGATCTCAACTCATCTGAAAATTCTGTTTGAATAGAAAAAAAAAAGGTTAGGACTATGCAGCCCCTCCCTTTATCGGCACACTACTACCACCTCCATCCGACTCCATATCTATTTGGGCTTCAGCCGGTGTTGGCTAAACTTAATGAGAAAATAATGTTAGTTTCCACTTTCTGTTGTAGGAGTAAACGTTGTGCCGCTACAAAGCGTGCTCGGCAGTCAGGCGTGAAATTTAGTTTTTACAACCCAAAAGCCAATGGTTGGGCTCTCCCGCCAAAACCATCTGGCCGAATCCCCCAAAAATCTGTCGACAATTTTTCTTAACTTGGCAATCTATTTTGTATGTAAAGAAATCTCAGTGTTAAACATTGGTTTAACTAGTGGATTAAAGATTATCATTTGCTAAAATCGCTTTTAATGTAAATATCTCTGGGTTATTTCCTATAACTCCAACATAAAGAAAGGGAAACCACTCTTGACTGATAAATTATTCATTTATTTATTGATTTATTAGGAAAAAAGAAGACGGGGTTATGGTTAGGGTTAGCGTTTAGGGTTAGTGTTAGGGTTAGGGTTTGGAGTTAGTTTAATGGGGAAATAAATAATCTATCAGTCAAGAGTGGTTCCATCTTTCTTTATGTTGGAAATAACCTATCTCTGACCCTGGACTATCACAAACTGTCGCCCTGCCACAACATACTCCCTCTGTCTCTCACTCTCCCCCCCTCTCTCTCTCTCTCTCTCTCT
>CM042159.1:73989697-74017197 GCA_023376005.1 Doryteuthis pealeii | reverse complement strand
GACTTCTTCTCTGGACTTTTTGATTACTTTTATATATATATATATATATATATATATATATATATATATATATATATATATATGTGTGTGTGTGTGTGTGTGTGTGTGTGTGTAAGGAGGAAGTAGAAATGAATTCGACAGTATGTAATATCATGAAACTGAAAAACACAACTTCATAATCGAGTAATGTTTATTTTGCCAACGCTGCAGTGTTTCGATCGATCTTCAATATTTTAATAGATCTTCAGCAGGGCTTTCGTTAGCTTGAGGAAAAAATACAAGTATCACAAGGAATCTTCGAGACCCTTTTGTGTTATGATCGGTCAGTCTATTTAAAATTGTTGATGAGAAACGCGGGTGTTCTTGGATTTTTCAAACGTATACAGAAACCCCGAAATGGAACAGGGGTCGTAGATTTCAAAAATGACAACTTGTGTTTTTCAATTTTTTTCATAATATTACACACACACACACACACACATACACACACACACACACACACACACATCTCAGTCGGTAGAGCGTTCGGTTAGAAACCACAAGGTTCCTAGTTCGATACCGGTCCTCGCCAACTCAGCGTATGAGTAGCACAGTAATCTGTGCGGTAAAGTAAGGAGCTGATGGTAGGTGAGGCGCTCCACCTCAGACGTCAAAACAATCTCCTTGGTCTAATGCTATTGAAAAGGGGATAGACTCCCTCGCTGACTGGCTGATACTGACTATTGGCCGCCCCGATGACTGACTAATATATACCTTTTAGACGTCCGTAACAGACGACGATGACATCACTCTATATCTCCAACTACGCTATGGATAAAGTGGAGTTAGTTTAAGACAGTTCTAAGTGACAGTTATCACTAGACTGCAGGTTCAATCCTGGTCAGGGGCAGCAGTAACATAGAATAATAATTAACACAGCTTAACGCCTGTACCCCAGCTATGGTTAACGGAATGAGAACAGGATACACCCGTTGATTGAATAAAGGATTAAGTTCAAAGTTCCGTGATGGCTCCCGATTACGACAAGAAGGTTCCCGAGTTCGAAAAAGAAGGTTCCCGAGTCCGAGAAGGTTCCCTAGTCCGACATGAAATACCTGAAGAAGGCTGAAACGTTGTACAGAACAAAGGGACTTAACTCTCATTTGAGAGTTAAGTCCTTTTAAAACTTAAATGAGTCTTATATCCCTTTGTTTTTTTTTTCTAAAAAGAAGCTTGTAAACAATGGCAGCCATCTTTGATTCAACGTAATTTTCACGTAGAAAACACGACGCTTTTCAAACCCATTTTAATGCATGTTTTTAACTCCAAAATATCATAATATAATTAAGTTCATTTCAAATAATGCGCAAGTACAATTTTATAGTAGGAATTTAGTTACTTAAATTCATAGATTACCGCCGGTAGATACAGCAAGATAACAGGTGCTTGCAAAATGTGAAGGAAAGCTGCAACGATTCTTCTATTTTTAGTGTGGTGGTGGTGGGGGGGGGGTGTTGCCACGGCAACGTTCCTGGGAGGGGTGAGGGTTAAAAATAAAATCAAACACAATGCAGCTAAATTCGGCAAAAATACAAAGGTTTAAGATATTTATTTTTCAGTAATTTTGAGATGAACAATATTTCCAACAAGGAAGGCTGCAGAATGTATCGGTCGAAAATAAGAGCCGAAGTCAACAATTTAAAGAATATTGTTTTTGCTTGATTAAATAAAATAATGAGTTTCTCGCTAGATCACCGAATTTAAGCAAAGATGGGCCTATTCAATATTTAGATGGGTGACCATGTGCTGTAAGGAAATGTATTTCCCCTACATGAAAGATGGACTCGTCCAATTTAAGACATATATAATATGGACTACACGAGGGTATTTGTCGTGTAATAGCTAGTCTTGTCACATAGATTTAATTACTGTTATTAAAGAGTTGCGCAATGAACTCTATCTTATATATATATATATATATATATATATATATATATATATATATATATATATATATAATAAGATAATATATATAAAGGTTTTACATATCTATTTATTAGGTGACAAAGGAACAATCACAACCATATTGGTTTCATGCGATGCAATCATCAGGTGAAGATGTTTCAAATGTAAGGAAAATCGAATATATATATATATATATATATATATATATATATATATATATATATATATATATATATATAAGCGCGTGGTGTAATGGTAAAAGTCATGGGAAATGGACTCTTCGCCCCGAGTTCAAATCCTAGCTGTAGTAATTGCATTTCACTTAGCGCTAATACCCTTGGGAAAGGTATGAATTCTACTCTTCCTCCAGCTATTGGTAAATAGTAGGACAGACTGGGCTCTTTAACCTTGGTTAGGCAACCGGTATAGGAGAAGGAAAACTCTAAATTCAAACCCGTTAAACCTCACTTAAGAAATTGACCTTGTGTCACATTCTGCTCGTGCGGAGGGGTTGGTATATATATATATATATATATATATATATATATTGTTATTTGATAACTCACACACAACACTACCTAAGCAACAGCAGGTACTGTAAACAACGTGATTTCAAAATGACCCACAAAGTGTTGATGCGTCATAAAGCACAACAACTAAAGAAAATAATCCTATGACTAAATGTATGTATGTGTATGTCTGTATGTCAGTATGTGTGTGCGTATGTATCTGTATGGGTATGTGCATGTCTCTATGTATATGTGTATATCTGTATTTGTGTGCGTAAGTATCTGTATACATGAGTATGTGTATATTTACCCAATCCCTTCGCCATGGGAAAGATTGCGACCCAAGGTCATTTTTTTTTTAATCTGGTGAATCTGGTTAGAAATGAGTTTTCAACAGTCTGATAGCCTAGCTCGCTAACCATTACACCACGTGACATGGCCAAGGTCAGATGAATTGGTTCCGGTTTGAAAGCAGAAAACTATGCAGTGTTCTGTTTGGTCAGAGCTATTCCAAAATGTGTCTAGAATTTGAGACTTTGGACTTTTGTATTTTGTTTGTGGAGCTTATCAACTGGTTTATCCATTCATAAATATCTTGATTCACGTCTCAAAGACGGAGAAGGAATTCTTCGAAGAATTTTGGCGATTCTTCTGCGCATTCCATTTCAAAAACTTTTTGTAGATATACGTAAAGAGAACTCTTAACTGAAAAACAATTGAGAGACGAAATTTTGAAATAGAAATAATCTTTTATATAAAGAATAAAAGTGTGTTCGAAAAAAATGGTTAAAGACAAAATGGATGAATTTGGATAGAATTACCCACACAATTATGGGCAAAGTAAAGTCGACGGGGTGGCCTAGTGTCGGTATCAGCCAAACAGCGAGGGAGTCCTTCCCCTTTTCACTAGCGCTAGACCAAGGAGATTGTTTTTGCGCCACACCTACTATCAGCTCCTCACTTTACCACACAGATCCTTGTGCTACTCGTACGCTGAGCTGGCGAGGGCCGGTATTGTACCAGAAACCTTGCCATTCCCAAACAAGTACTCTACTGAATGAATGTAAATATAACACACACACACACACACACACATATATATATATATATATATTTATATCAATTTTAATAGAATCATATATTATTAACTAGATCAATTATTAAACATAAAAGGAGAAAGGGGGATAAAAAACGAAAACAAAAGAAGGAGACTTAAGGACCCTTTCGACCGGTGCATTGTCAAAAGTCAATAGCCGTTAAATTGTTTAAAGCCAATGTGTATAAATTGGCTAAATGGTAAAATGATATTATGATTGAAGTAAAAAGTTAAATAAATAGATCTCTTCACGTCACTCCAATTTATACACATTGTCTTTCAAACGATTTACCGCTCGTTAACTTTTGACAAAGCACCAATCGAAAGGGCCCTTAAGTATCCTTTTTTTTCTTTCACTTTTCGTCACCTATTGTCCGTTTTTTGTTTAATAGTTGATCTAGTTAATAAAGTAAGATTCTATCAAAATTTGTAATTTAAATTAGTAACAGAAATTTGTTTATATATATATTTTTTTCTCACATTTGGTTGATTTCACTTTTACACACACAGTGATCATACGTTGATAAAGGGCAAAGGTTCACCCGAAATATCGGAATAAATCGAACCAGGGACAAACAACAGCTTGATATTAAAACTCTGTTTTTTGTTTATACACAATCAACTTATATATATATATATATATATATATATATATATATATTGTCCTATTTTTCTTATATATTTTTCTATATATTTTTCATATATATATATATATATATATATATATATATATATAGTCGGGGCGGCCTAATGTCGGTATCAGCCAGACAGCGAGGGAGTATATCCCCTTTTCACTAGCGCTAGACCAAGGAGATAGTTTTTGCGTCTGAGGTGGAGCGCCACACCTACCGTCAGCTCCTTACTTTACCGCACAGATCCCTGTGCTACTCATACGCTGAGTTGGCGAAGGCCGGTATCGAACTAGGAACCTTGTGGTTTCTAGCCAAACGCTCTACCGACTGAGCTAACCGGCCCCTATATATATAATATACCAAACTTGTTGGTAAATCCTCGCGGTGAGAAAAAACCTGGCAAATAGTTTGATTGTAAAAATATACTACCAAACATCACCTGGGGAGAAAAAATGTTTGGAAAAAAGAAAAGCAAACCAAAAATAATCGATTGATACAATACTTGGCCATTCATATAAAAACCGCCATGATATACTAAAGCTTATAAGTAAAGAGTGCTCAATACCTGAGTAGAGCAAATAATAAAGATAAATCTAATGAGTCAGATAAACTTACTTAAAGTTTCGCTTAGTGCTCTTCAGGGCTAAGATCCGACTAAGAGTCGCAATATATATATATATATATATATGTATGTATGTATGTATATATATATATATATATATGTATATATATTTGTATGTATGTATATATATGTATGTATGTATATATATATATATATATGTATGTATGTATATTATATATGTATATATATATATATATATATATATATATATATATATGAGAAATATATAAGAAAAAGAGGAATATATAGAAAATTGAATGTTTCAATGTAAGAATAACTGTTCCCGAAAGAAAATCTTATTTCGCGAAAACGAAATCTACACACAAGTGGAATACAACAGCCTACTATATATATATATATATATATATATATATATATATATATATATATATATATTAGTGTCTGTGTGTGTGTGTGTCTGCCTATCTGGGTGTGTGTGTGTGTGTGTGTCAACCACGTGCGATATGAGACACAAGGTCAATTTTTCAAGTACAATAAAACTATAGAATTCAGTTTTTCTTCTTCACGACTAGTTGCCGTACCAAGGCTAAATAACCCAGCCGGCCCAACCAATCGTTCGGAAGAGAACACGCACACACGCACACAAACTCAAACACACACACACACACACACACACACACACACACATATATATATATATATATATATATATAGTATATGAAGGAAAAAACTCTAAACTTGCTTCATTACAATAATTTATTTCAACCGTATTACTACGGCATCTTCAGGTAATCACAAGTTGAAATAAACTATTGTAATGAAGCAAGTTTAGAGTTTTTTCCTTCATTTATTGAATATCTTGCTCTGTCCTTCCATTCACTGGCACAAGGCACATTGAGCTCTCCTTATGGTCTACCTGCATCAGCTTGGTTAAACCACACATGGAAAGATCCTAACTACAGGAAATATATATACATATATATATATGAAAGTACGTAAATAACGACTGTGTTTATTTTCTATGGCTTTTAGCCGACAATTTTTGAGGATATGTGCTTAATTGAAGTCATACCTAATTTTTGAAAATTAATTAGTTAATAATTAATGAATTTAGGCAGACATATATGTTCAAATGTAAGGCTAAACAGATCGAGAAAATGTCAATCCCTGAATAGGTCGAAATGTACATTCAGGGATTGACACGTTCTCTATTTGTTTAGCCTTACATTTGAACATATATGCCCGCCTAAATTCATTAATCATTAACTAATTAATTTTCAAAAATTAGGTATGACTTCAATTAAGCACATATCCTATAAAAAAATTAAAAAAATATATATATTACTCTCACACCTTTGTGATTTATACACACATATACGCTTACAGATACACACACACACGCTCACAGTATATTTAAATATTCATGGTCATTGATATAAAAGTTTTGAAATAATTTTCGAAAAAGAGGTATATCGGAATAATGGATGAAAAATTCTATAGAAGTTGTTTTCACGGTGTTGTATCTTTTTGATGGAAGAATTGATTGTGTATGATTGGTTGTGTGTATGTGAGTGCTTGCGTGTGCGAGTAGGTGTGTGTGTGCGGGGGGGGGTGCGTGCGTAGGTGTGTGTGTGCGTGTGTGTGTGTGTGGGGGGGTGCGTAGGTGTGTATTTCGTCGCAATTATTTATCTATCTATGTAAACTGTTTTGAGACGAAAAGAACTTACTGGATTGAAATTCTTCATTTTCTCACTCCTTTTCTGTAAGGGTCGTTGAATAAGAAATGTTTTAGACATTTTCTTCAGGGAGATTTTTAATCTTCCTCTTAAAAATCTTTTTCATAAGCTTCTTCTTATTACTTCTATCTATCTATCTATCTATCTACTGTATGTTCATATCTATCTATCTATCTATCTATCTATCTATCTATCTATCTACTGTATGTTCATATCTATCTATCTATCTATCTATCTATCTATCTATCTATCACTGTATGTATCTATCTATCTATATCTATCTATCTATCTATCTATCTATCTATCTATCTATCTACTGTATGTTCTATCTATCTATCTATCTATCTATCTATCTATCTACTGTATGTTCATATCTATCTATCTATCTATCTATCTATCTATCTATCTATCTATCTATCTATCTATCTATCTAATATCTATCTATCTATCTATCTATCTATCTATCTACTGTATGTATCTATCTATCTATCTATCTATCTATCTATCTATCTATCACAGTATGTTCTATCTATCTATCTATCTATCTATCTATCTATCTATCTATCTACTGTATGTCTATCTATCTATCTATCTATCTATCTATCTATCTATCTATCTATCTATCTATCTATCTATCACTGTATGTCATCTATCTATCTATCTATCTATCTATCTATCTATCTATCACTGTATGTTCATATCTATCTATCTATCTATCTATCTATCACTATCTATCTATCTATCTATCTATCTATCTATCTATCTATCTATCTATCACTGTATGTTCATATCTATATATTGACCAATTGATCTATCTATCTATCTATCTATCTATCACAGTATGTTCATATCTATCTATCTATCTATCTATCTATCTATCACTGTATGTTCATATCTATATATTGACAATTCATCTATCTATCTATCTATCTATCTATCTATCACAGTATGTTCATATCTATCTATCTATCTATCTATCTATCTATCTATCACTGTATGTTCATATCTATATATTGACCGATTGATCTATCTATCTATCTATCTATCACAGTATGTTCATATCTATCTATCTATCTATCTATCTATCACTGTATGTTCATATCTATATATTGACCGATTGATCTATCAATCTATCTATCTATCTATCTATCACAGTATGTTCATATCTATCTATCTATCTACCTATCTATCACTGTATGTTCATATCTATCTATCTATCTATCTATCTATCTATCACTGTATATCTCTATCTATATATTGACCGATTGATCTATCTATCTATCTATATATCTCTCCACCCCTACGTATATATGTTTTTCATATCTATCTATCTATCTATCTATCTATCTATCTATCCATATCTGAGCATATGTTTGTCTGCGTGTCTATATAGGTATGTGTGCGTATGTGTGTGTCTATCAGTCTCTTAAAATCAATTGATAAATCTATCTATCTATCTATCTATCTATCTATCTATCTATCTATCTATCTATCTATCTATCTATCACAGTCTGTTCATATCTATCTATTTATCTATCTATCTATCTATCTATCTATCTATCTATCAATCTATCTATCTCTGAACATCCCTGTCTGTCTGTCCATCTCTTTATATATATATATATATATATATATATATATATATATATATATATATATATATATATATATATATGTGTGTGTGTGTGTGTGTGTGTGTGTGTGTGTGTGTGTGTGTCTCTCTCTCTCTCTCTTTAAATCTATCTATCTCATTCTACTCCTATCTATCTATCTATCTATCTATACACATACGTATATACATACTTTTCCAATTTGTCTATTATACTAAAATCTGTAAACCCATCTTATCATATTGTTGGACACGCCTATCCAAATGACCAGAAAAACAAACAAACAAACAAAAAACACCCCAAAACAAACAAACTTTAAAAGTTGCAAATTACTTTTTCTTTTCTATACTCACAGTGGGACTGGTACCATTGGTATCATAGCGTCATCTTTTGTATATCCATGTGTGTCCAACGACTAAAACTACAAGTGTCTTTTTTTTTTCGATGGACGAAAAGACGTGAAAAAGATGTAAAAAAAGATGAAGCTTTTCTCTCTCCTTCGAAGCCACCAATCAAATATCAGACTATTATTATTGTTATTATTATTATTATTATTATTATTATTATTATTATTATTATTATTATTAATATAATAATAATAATTTTTTTTCCGTAGCAACTGATGGGTAGCAAGATGGCAAACGAACAAGTAATATCCAAAGTTAGAAAACAAGTGAAGTATTGTCTATGCGGTGCCACGTGTACCATCAGCAGCGGCTGCAACAGCAGCAGCAGCAGCAGCAGCCGCTTCACTTTTTTTTGTTGCTCGTCTACAGGTAACTACAAAAAACAGCAACAACAACAAGAACAATAAAGAAAAAAAAAACAACAAAAAAAATAACAACCCAAAAAGCAAAACCAGAAGTCCGGTTCCTATCACTTTGCAAACTGCGTGGTGTACGGTCCTAGGGCGTTGTTCTACCACTACCATCACCGCCGCCGCCGCCGGCATCACCCTTGCAGCAGCCGCCGCCGCCTCCGACGATGACGCCGCCCGGTTGCATCCTGTCGCTAGTATCACACACATCGTCCATCGCTCAGACTGATTAATGATATTGCCTTTATGAATTTTGTTACTGTGTGTGTGCGAACACTCGCCTTTCTCAGCCAGCTGGAGTGTATGTATGTATGTATGTATGTATGTATGTGTGTGTGTATGTGTGTGCGTGGGTGTGTCAATGTGTGTGTATGTGTGTGTGTATGTATGTGTGTGTGTATGTGTGGGTGTGTCAATGTGTGTGCATATGTGTATGTGTTAGTATACAACACGCCAACTATCAAGTCATTTATAAACTTCTTTCTTATCTAACCTGTCTCTCTCCAAAACTATCTATCTGTCTGTCTGTCTGTCTATCTATTACAGTATGTTCATATCCCTCTGTCTATCCAAGCCTGTTCATATCAATGTCTATCACAGTATGTTCATCTCTCTCTCTCTCTCTCTCTCTCTCTCTCTCTCTCTCTCTCTCTCTCTCTCTCTCTCTCTATTACAGTATGTTCATATCACTCTGTCTATCCAAGTCTGTTCATATCTATCTATCTATCTATCTATCCAAGTCTGTTCATATCTATCTATCTATCTATCTATCTATCCCAGTCTGTTCATATCTATCTATCTAACTATCTATATATCTATCTATCCATCCCAGTCTGTTCATATCTATCTATCTATCTATCTATCTATCTATTACAGTATGTTCATATCACTCTGTCTATCCAAGTCTGTTCATATCTATCTATCTATCTATCCCAGTCTGTTCATATTTATCTATCTAACTATCTATATATCTATCTATCCCAGTCTGTTCATATCTATCTATCTATCTATCTATCTATCTATCTATCTATCTATTACAGTATGTTCATATCACTCTGTCTATCCAAGTCTGTTCATATCTATCTATCTATCTATCTATCTATCTATCACAGTATGTTCCTATCACTCTGTCTATTCAAGCCTGTTCATATCAATGTCTATCACAGTATGTTCATGTCTATCTCTCTATCTCTCTATCTATATCTGTCTGTCTGTGTTTGTTACAGTATGTTCATATCACTCTGTCTATCCCTGTCTGTTCATATCTATTTATCTATCTTATTTATCCAGTCTGTTCATATCTATCTATCCCAGTCTGTTCATATCTATCTATCCCAGTCTGTTCATATCTATCTATCTATCTATCTATCTATCTATCTATCTATCCCAGTCTGTTCATATCTATATCTATCAATTTATTTATCCCAGTCTGTTCATATCTATCTATCTATCTATCTATCTATCTATCTATCTATCTATCTATCCACCCTCTCGGTGGGGCTTAGAATACACCCTGTACCCTTAGCAGATGGGTAAGTCACCCACCCCAAATGAAGTGTTCTATGTATATTACTAAACTGAATCTGATGCTGAGGTTCCAGTCTAGTTAAAATTTCTCCGTATTCGATAGAACCGTGGGAAAAAAAACTGTAAATATTAACGTAAAATAAACGTAATGTGGCATGAAATAAACTTAGACGAGTTGACATGCCTTTAAAATCAATCCATCAATAAATATATCATATCAATCTTTGTCTCTGTATATATATATATATATATATATATATATATATATATATATATATAATGTTAAAAGGATAAATAAATAAAGGAAATAAAATGTTGAATGGATAAAAATAGATTTAATGAAATGACAACACGTGTTTCGAGTGAGTATTTTTCTATTTTTATCATTTCATTTCATATTTAAAATGATAATAAATAGAATACAATGTATACATGGAAAAACTCTCGGCAGAAACACGTCTTGGCATTTCATTAAATCATTTTTATCCATTCAACAGTTTCTTTCCTTTATTTATTTATCAACATATTGTCAGGTTCATTTCCATTTTTCAACTATATATATATATGAAAGCGCGTGGCATAATGGTTAGAGTCGTGGGAAATGGACTTGTCGACCCAAGTTCAAATCCCAGACAAGGCTGTTTGCATTTCACATAGCGCTAATACGCTTGGGAAAGGTATGAATCCATATATTCTCCCACCAGCTATAAGTAAAATAGTAGGGCAGACTGGGCTCTTTAACCTTGGGTAGGTAACCAGTTTAGGAGAGGGAAAACTCTGAATTCAAAATTCCTGAGATCAGTTGTTGATTGGGTTTGCGGCATTCGTGCACCAATTCTTTTCTATCGACTGTGCCAAAAAGTGTGGAATGGTCCAACACAAGCCTTCACCACTATAAACAAATCACTGTGTGGGTTATTCATTGTATGAAGCCTCATGCGTCGAAATCGACGAGAGAGTCCATTATATATATATATATATATATATTATATATATATATATATTTTCAATAATCATCGAATTTTATACGATATACGCATTGTAATTGCCTTCAAAAATATAAATAATATATATATATATATAGTAATCCACAGACACGTGTTTCAACTTAAAGTCTCTTCAGTGTGGCTAGACATTTTGTGTGCTACCTATAGCCGGGATAGAATTCCGATCGATTCAGCAGCAGTCGGTCAGCACGTCCATCGTCACCCACAGAATGCGAAGAGGATTTTAAGTGTTTTAATACACACATCTGTATGTATGTAAAGGCCACCATAGAGTGCTCCATCCCTTTTATAGGAGAGCATTGCGTTTACGTTTTTAGTTGGCGGTCATCAGCGAAATCCCCCCATATATACACATACACACACACATATATATATATATATATGTGTGTGTGTGTGTGTGTGTGTGTGTGTGTGTGTCTGTTTTAAAATTAGGATCTGAGGAGGCGCTAAGTTTAATTGTTACCACTGTAGGAAATGGACACGATGTTTGCATTTGACACAGTGCTAATACCCTTGGGAAAGGTATGAATCCAATATGAATCCTGAAATAGTGACCATCTCACACTACAGGTATATATATATATATATATATATACATATATATATATATATATCAACACATGGGAGGCTTGTGAAGAAGACTATTCAAACTGGCGCCTTCTTGTCAAACATGGAATGAAAAGGAGTGAAAAAGAGAGGAAAAAAGTCGCCGCAGAAAAGAGAGCCAAAAAGAAGGAGAGACAACAGCATCTCCAGCAAGCATCATCATTTGTTTGCAATCACTGCACCAGAGACTGTCATTCCGGAATTGGTCTGTTCAGCCACTCACGCAGTTGCAGATAAAAGAAGAAAAAGTGGACACTACGCCATCGTCTTTAGTATACGGAAGGATGCCAAAAAATAAGTGTTTTATAATTTGCTAGAAGCATTGTGTTTATATTGGTTTGGTGGTTGCAAAGTCCAGATTTTCTGAAATCTTCTGACGAGGAGATCTTTATCTCGAAATATTAAGAATAAACCAAAGGTTAACAAGCAACATCATAGTAGCTTTATTTTTATTTACACTTGCATTGTGATAGCCTTCAAAACCAACCACCAAACCACACACACACACACACACACACACACACACACATATATATATATGAATATGATAAAATGAAAAAACAAAGGATGTTTACAACTGCATGGGCTCATCAGGAGAGAGTGTGCAAACCGTTTCGGGGCCTTTCTCTCGACGGTTTAAAAAGCAACACCGGCCCTTCCTCACTAATATATATATATATATATATATATATATATATATCTTATTATAATGGAGATTGTGTGTTTTTCTGTCTGTAACTATATTACTAATCGAGTCACAATTAACATAGTTATTTACATCACATTCTTCATGCTTTTATTTATATTTAAACCTCAATTATTAATAAAATTGCTTCACCTTTTTATTAGTGTTGTCCATATCTACATACAAATAACATGCAATTGTATTTATATATACAAAAAATAGCAGTTTGCAGTGTGAATGGGAAGGCTAATTTGCATATTCATATTAAAAATGTGATTTTATTAAATATGTGCTTAGTATTATTGATTTCTGACTGTTTGGTTTTATTTTAATGAATATAAGCAAAACTCTCTTCAATGAATCTTAAATGAAATCGATTAACAAGAAAAAATAACTGTCATTTTATTCTTTATTTCCTAATTTAACTAAATTGTTAAATAAGTAAAATTCAGCAATGAAAGACGGGAGTGATGGAAGAGTAAGTTTCATTTCTATTTTTCTATTATACCCCCACTCTGTTACATATCTTTTTGTCTGCCTCTAATTTAATACGATATTTCATTACATTAAAACTTAAATACTTGCACCCGGAGGGTGCATATATTTGCTAGTATATATATATATATATATATATATATATATATATATATATATAGTTGTAGAAAAAGTTTTTCTCTCTACCACGGTTTCGGTGTTCAAGGTACACTTTCCAACACCGAAACCGTGTTAGAGAGAAACACTTTTCTACAACTATAAATGCTCTATATCTTATGAAATATATTGGATTATATTGGAGTTTGGATTAACTACTTATGCTACTGCAATGATAACGTGGTAGTAACTTTTTGAGGAATATATATATATATATATATATATATATATATATATATATATGAAATTTAACATTTTTGAAAAAACATATGATGTTATATAATTGCTGATAGAAATCTGTTTCGACCGACCACTTAAAAAATAACCGTTAGAAGACAGGGTACAGGGTATTTTTTCCGTCTTTCTCTGATATGTTGCTCTTGAGGATGACTGATCGATTGAAGTGGTCGAAACAGATTTCTGTCAGCAATTATATAACATCATTTGTTTTTTCAAAAATATTAAATTTCATACTGTCGGATTAATTTCCATCTATTTTTCATATATATATATATATATATATATATATATATATATATATATATATATACAGGAGCTGATGGTAGGAGTGAAGGTCCGCCCCAGACGCCTAAACAATCTCCTTGGTCTCGCGCTAGTGAAAAGGGGATATACTTCCTTCGCTGTCTGGCTCATACCGATATATATATATATATATATATATATATATATATATATATATATATATATACGCGTTTTAAAATTAGGATCTGGAATTGGACTTATGTAAATATTTAACTTATATGCTAATTAACGTTTGAAACGTTCCCTGTTGCTGCTGCTGCTGCTGTTGCTGCTGCTGTTGTTGTTGTTGTTGTCTTTTCAGAGAAACTAATTATGATTAATGACAACAAATTTCATTGCTAAGAAAAAAAATCCATTTGATTTGTTAAATTTATTTTTATGCTTTTTATAATTGTCATTTAAAATCGTTTATTTGCACCTGTTGAAATTCAAGCGCCTCCCGTAGAGCAATGGTGAGTTGGATCTCTGAGTTTATTTACTGTGACTTTAAACACGGGCGTCTCCTTAATGCAGTAGTTAATAATGAGGGCCGGTTTAGCTCAGTCGGTAGAGTGTTCGGCTAGAAACCACAAGGTTCCTGGTTCGTTACGGGGCCTCATCAAAATCAGCATTTGAGTAGCACAAGAATCTGTATTGTAAAGTTAAGGAGCTTATGGTAGGTGTGGCGCTCCATCTCAGACGCAAAAAAAAATCTCTTTGGTCTAGCGCCAGTGAAAAGGAAATCAGCTAATCAGGGAGGGAGTCTGATTGGCTGATACCGATTTTAGGCCACCCCGACGACTTTTTTTTTTTTTTACTTAGAGGAAGAATATTCAGTGAATGTTACTGTTATTGCACCGCCGGAAAGATGTTTGGGGTCAAGTACAGGGAAATCTTGAGTGGACACTGAAGATGGGTTGTGGTTGGGTATTCATGACAATGAGCCAAAGTATACGGCTAAGGCAATAAAGGAGCGACCCAAGAAGAAACTCTGTAAGGTAATGGAGTGGTCAAGTGAATTTTCGGGCCATGATCCTTTCGAGAATTCATGGAGGGAGCTGAAGATTTAAGTTTCCGAACAACTACCTACAAACGTAAGGATTTGCAAAGACCAGTGGGACAAAATCCACTACAGGAAACGCCTGGCTGCTGTGCTTACGAACAAGAGTTTATTCACCAAGTACTGAATTATATTTTGCTATGAAGTGAAATACTTATTTTTTCAATAAAATACAAATAAATGTTCAAAAATTTATATGATGTGATTTTCTAATTAAAAAAAAATTCTATCTTTACTTTCAAGACGGATTTACCTTGAAAATTACCATTCTATTTTTGTAAGGTGACAAACTCAGAAAATCAACAGGGTGTGAAATACTTATTTTACCTAATGTACTAGCAGGACCTGTGGATATATCACAGTATGATAATTCAATAATTGCAACGTTTGGTTCAATATGTAGAAAGCGTAATAATCTCGACTTAACTCTTTCATTTAATCTTTTTAATACTTTTCTTCTTTTTACCTTTTTATTATGTTTGATTGAAACAAAATTAGCCTTATACCCCTCCCCCTTTCTATATATTTCCCATACTCTCTTTCTTTCTTTCTTTCTTTCTTATTATATTTTTCGGTGTAGCAGGTCTTCTTTCTCCCTTTTGTTTATAATAAAAATGGAAGGGTCCATTATTTAGCTGAGATGACAGCACCCATAAGAAATTAGAATTCGGTGAATAATCAACACCAGATAATCAGGATTTACATTTTTGCATTGCCTCTTGGACGATTTGGTCAGTCTCACTTGTAAACCAGAGGGTGTTGCAAGATGATAACGGTCGTACAGTTAAGGAACACGAGTATTGATATACAGATTTTGTTGATTGAATTTTTTGGCGTATTTTTCCCAGTTTCAATACAAAATAAGTTCATTAAAAATAACTTTATGTATGAAAAAAAACAAACATTAAAACATATTAGAGCATATAATTCATTACACTCAATTTCATATTGTTTTTTTGATTTAAAGAGATTTGGAGCAAACTCATAATTATAAAAACACCCTCCACCGTGACTCAAATAAATTAGCATATGCCAAACCACGGCCTACTAATATATACAGCCCCATATGTTACATAAACCGGCAGAATTCTAACAGGCCTATTCATTTTATAGTCAATTTATGTCTGTTTAAAAAAATCTTAATGCACAAACTTTTGGCTAGATGGAACCGTAAGTTCTCGTAGAGAAATACTGTTTCTCTGTAGTATCATTACTCTCATGACCAGGGAATACATTTCACAATGAAAAGGTTGAATTCTTTTTTCTGATATAACCTGAAATCATAGATAAATTATTGGTGTGTTTGTTTTGTATTACTGCATAATTTTTTTAACTATTTTTGTTTGTTTGTTTACAATCTTTTATTATTACATTTCTGAAGAAAAAAGACAAGTTTGTATATTTTTAACATTTTTTGAAACAGTCATAAATTGACTATAAAATGAATAGGCCTGTTAGAATTCTGCCTGTTTCTGTAACATATGGGGCCACATATATTAGTAGGCCATGACCAAACTAACCAATAAAAACAAAGAAAAAAGACAGAACACCGTTTAAATCTATTATTTTATTTTATTTTATTTACTTATTTATTTATTTTTATTTTTATTTTATGTCAATTTGAATCTTACTACTTTAGTTCTAATATATACCTTAAATTACACTAATATCTCACTATTCACGAAGAAGCCATGTTTTTTTATGTTTACAACTATTGAGAACCTCAGATCTTTGATTTAGTAGTTCCATATTATTTAAATAACTAACAATTGCCAGTTTTTCTTCAGTACATAGATGGCAATATTTATCCCCGGCTTTATATTTATTACTTTTCTTAACAATTT
This sequence comes from Doryteuthis pealeii, assembly GCA_023376005.1. Classification (NCBI taxonomy): domain Eukaryota; kingdom Metazoa; phylum Mollusca; class Cephalopoda; order Myopsida; family Loliginidae; genus Doryteuthis; species Doryteuthis pealeii. Next base: position 74,000,368 of record CM042159.1, on the reverse strand, counting down.
CCCATTTTAAGATAGGGTCGATACCTTTAGTTTTTACTTTCCACACATAATTTGATAAGGCAGGGATATTTTTCTGATTTACAAAAACGTAACCCCAAAAATTAAGGAGTTTTTGAGAGTGACTGGAACGGATTAATGGCATTTCAGTTTATTTCAATGGGGAACATTGATTTGATATACGAGAAAATTGAGTTACGAGTGAAACAAATTAAACTCGTAAGTCAAAGTACCACTATATAAGTTTATATATATATATATATATATATATATATATATATATATATATATATATATATATATATATGTGTGTGTGTGTAAAATGAAAAGGGAAGTGAATCCGACGGTATGTTGAAAAGAGAAAGAAAGGAAATAAAGTATAGAATGGATAAACTAGGATATTTTAATCGATTTTACTTACACGTGTTTCGGTCGGGAGTTTATCCATGTGTACATTATTCAATCTATTATTATTTAAAAAAAACAACAAATGAAATGAAATAATAATAATAGAAAAAATGTAAAAATATTCCGCACACAAAGAAGATTCGACCTTCTTCAGAGTAAATCCTTATTTTTTTAAAATAAAATTCGTTGGAAAGCGGAGAATTTTTGAAATGTTCGAAAAAAGAAGTATTTTAAAAATCACGTGAAGAGAGTGTTCAAACGCGGTCGAGAAAAGACGGTTATAATGACGTCATGTCGCATGCGACGGATTTTGAAACGGGGAGAGGATGGCTGGAATAAATTTAAAAATAATAATAGATTGAATAATGTACACATGGATAAACTCATGACCGAAACAAGTGTAAGTAAAAATGATTAAAATATCCTATATTATCAATTCTATACTTTCTTTCCTTTATTTCTCTTTTCAACACACACACACACACACACACACACACACATATATATATATATATATATATATATATATATATTGCTGTGGAGGACAGGGAGAAGCTAGTTTGTAATAGACCTGGCTGGAGAGCCACCATCTACCTGTCTGTGGAAGAATTTGAGTCCAACCGAATTAAACACCAAAAATTGAAGCAGGCTATTAGAAAGGGTAATTTTCAGCCCAGCAACATTCAAAGTGGAGAAGTTCCAACATACATGTAGTTTATGTGGAAGAGTATGTCTCTCCAGGGCTGGCCTGGTGATTCATCTGAGAAAACACAAGGATAGAGAGTCAAATGCTACTGGCACCTAACTATGATTTAAAAAAACCCAAAAAAACAAAAAAAACAAACAAAAACAGGAACAGCTAGAGCACTATTGATAATGAGTTTGTTGCTCACTGTGTGTCCCATACTTCTGACCAGGATTATTAGATTTAAAATACTTTACTTACAAACGATGAAAACGATATATATAAGGTGTCTAATAACCATCTCACATGAGAGCATCTCACATAGTATAATGATTAACAATCTAGGCTAGTAGATTATTGTGGGTTTGATTCTCACTGGGCGTCCTATATTTCGTGCCTTGTGCTAAACTAAGCACCTCTTAGTAATTGACAAAGATGTGACTATTTAATCTGATAAGAAAAAGTTGATTTTTTAAGTAAGTTTATTTTAAAACTTTCTGATTGGCTGATCCTACTACTTAATTCAGTCAATTGTCCAATCAAATCACGTCGCTTACGTAACAATTTAAAGAAAATATTGGAATTTTATATTTTCTAAGAAAGATTTCCTTCATTTTTTATTATTCGAATTGAGAAGAGAACGAAAGGAGGGAAAAAGAAAAAAAGAAAGAGAAATAAAGAGAAAGGAAGAGAAAAGAAAAAACAAAGACCAGAAAGAAAAAGAAAAAGAAAAAAAAGCAGTGAAACAAAAAAGAATTAAAAAGAAAAGAGAAAAAGAAGGAAGACAAAAAAAGGGAAGAAGAAAAAAGAAAAAAAGAAAATGCGACAAAAAGAAGAAAAAAAAAAAGAAAAAAGAAAAATGAGTGAAATAAAAGAATTAGAATGGAAAGAAAAAAAGAAGAAAGAGAACGGAGAGAAAAAGAAGAAAGAAAAAGAAAATGTGAAAGACAAAAGAAGAAAAAAGGGAAAAAAAAGAAAAAAGAAAGAAGAAAAAAAAATAAAAAGAAGAAAAAAAGAAAGAAGAAATAGAGGAAAGAGAAAAGAAAGAAAAATTAAAAAAGAAAAGAAAAAAGGAAATGAGAAAGAAAGATAAAAAATGAAAGAAAAAGAAAAAAAGAATGAACAGAAAAAAAAGGAAAAAGAAAAAAATCATTTAATAGTTAACTATTAAAAAGAAAACTCTCAAAAGATTTAATTAAAAAAAAAAACGCAAAAAAAAAAAAATCAAATTAGATTTTATTTCTCTGGGTTAATAATATGTTAGCCTAAAACATCGTTAAGAGTTTAAGTTAGAAGAGAAACATAAAAAGAGGCAAAAGGTTTTATGCTCTTTTTAAAGCTTTTATAAAAAAAATGTATTTCCATGGGTAAGAGCTGAGATTAATAATTAATTGCTAATACCACACACACACACACACACACACACACACACACACACACACACACATACATATATATATATATATATATATATATATATTTGTATATGTATAAGTATTAACTTACCGGTGGGTATAAGAACGATCGTTGGAAGCGCACAATATCCAGAGGTTAAGGTTGAGAAAAAACAAATACAAAGTGCTCAATACAATGTAGAGCATAAATTTATTTAAGAATGGAAATGAGTAACCTACTCGAGTTTCATCGATAATTCTTCAGGGTTACTTTTAAATTAATCGAGTTTACGATTAATCTTTGGTGTTATAAACATGCCCGTTGGAATGGGACTTAAATTTAAATTAAATTTATAAAAAATTTAAGTCCCATTCCAACGGGCATGTTTATAACACCAAAGATTAATCGTAAACTCGATTAATTTAAAAGTAACCCTGAAGAATCTATCGATGAAACTCGAGTAGGTTACTCATTTCCATTCTTAAATATATATACCGTATTTAAAAAATCAATTAATCCCCGCCATATATATATTGTATTTAAAAATAAGTCAATTCACATACATACACACAAAAAAACACACATATATATTATTTAAAAATCAGTTAATTCACACACACACACGCACACACACAAACACACTCATGTATACAAACACATGCACACACACACACATACACACACCACACAAATACACACACACACACACACACACACACACATATATATATATATATATATATATATATATATATATATATATATAACGTTGGTGGAGTGGTCTATTACACGTACGCATCTATATATATAATATATATATATTATATATATATATATTATATATATAACATGTTACATACATATATTTCTCATATATATATATATGTATATATATATATATATATATATTTAAGGAAAAATCTATTAAATAATTATAAATCATTAGTGAACAAAAGTATTCGGGCCTTTGCTATTGGTATGTGGCTGCTTTTGTTGATATTCAAATATCTGAAAAATATATAATGTAAAACAACTTTCGGGGGAAAAAAATTACGTCACGCAGTTTAAATGGAGACGCCGGTGTTACTCGGCGTTTTAAAGCATTTTTTTTTTTCACATTTGAATATCAACAAAAGCAGAGGCTCGCTGAATTTTTTTCACTGATAATATCTTTTTTTTTTAAACAAACGAAAATCTGACGAATTTATATATATAAACAAAAAAATAAATAAATAAACAACGATAAAAAATATAGACACTTTGGCCCTATGTTGGGCAAGACGGGCGGTTGGAGAGGCCCCCTCCGATAAATCGGCTGGTCACGTCAAGCCCTAGCACCTATACGATGGCCCCAACCCTATTGCCCTTATGGCAAGCCCCAACCTCTTTTTATCATATGGGTATTAGAAGGCGGTGAAATTTGGAATACCCATCAATCATGACCGCCCTGTCGTCTGGGGCGTTAGAATGCACCGACTGCACCTCTGCAGAGGGGTAAGACTCCCCCAATAGGGCCACCCGTGATGCTTAAGGATAGAGCCCAGGTGGATGAGCAGTTCATGACATGCAATACTCCACTTTGGCCCTATCTTGGGCTAGACGGGCGGTCGGAGAGGCCCCTCCGATCAATCGGCTGGTCACGTCAAGCCCTAGCACCTATATGATTTTCCCAACCCTATTGCCCTTATGGCAAGCCCCAACCTCTTTTTATCATATGGGTGCTAGAAGGTGGTGACTGAGGGTCTACATGTCATGGGAATGACGTTAAACTCTATCTGATGGTGAGGTTCCAGTCTTGGAGGTTTGGGGAATGTGGAGCACCCCTTCATCACCATTGCTCCCTGGTCCACTCTGACCCGGAGTGGTAGTACCTGTTAGGGTCCCATCTATGGGTTAAATAGAAAAATGTATTTATAAAAAAATTGTATTATCCATTAAGAATTGATTTATTTCAAAACTTTATCGGCATTAAATGACCCACTGAGGTTGATATGCCGTAAAACAAAACAAAACAAACAAACAAAAAAAAAATATAGATGATTTTAAAAATGAAAGAAACCGGGTGAAAAAAAAGACTGAAATAAATGCAGAAAGATAGGAAATGGATTTTCGTTCTCTCACATCAAAGGGACGTAACTGTGTTTCTCTTCTGCTGGATGCCATTAACAATGCACAATGTGACTGGCAGTTTTGTATCTATGAATCTAAACAGAGAGGCGCTCGTTCGTTTCAACTGGTACAAAACTGTTGCAGACGACCAAAAGGGAAAAAAATCGCCTCCACATGCCGTCCGATTACTGCTACTAGATTCTTTGAATTTTTTCCCCACAAGAATCTGATAAACAGAATAAACATCGTTGTCATTTAGTGACCATTTATCGTCTGCTTAAAGGATTGTTAAGAGTTGGATTTAAAAATGGCGGGAAGATAAAAACGACACGGAAAAACCGACAGGAGTTGTGAAATATCAGTTCCCCGTTCAGTGAAATTATTATCAGATGCAGTTTAGTCTCCTACCTAGGACAACCTCCCTTTTTAGGGGGTGGGGGTCTTAGTCAGTAGAACACTCGTCTAGGAATCGTAAGTTTCTGGGTTCGATACCGCTCCCCGATAACACAGCGTATGAGTAGCACAAATTGAGTAATCTGATCTGTGCGGTAAAATGAAGAGCTGTTGGTAGTTATCGCACTCCATCACAGCAAAAACCAATCTCCCTGGTCTAGTGCTAGTGAAAAGGGGATAGACTCCCTCGCTGTCCAGCTGATACTGATAATAAGCCAATGCCAATTCAAAGCGATACGGAAACTACATTACAGATGAAGTATATTAATAAATGATTAATAAATGCTGACCCCTCCTTCCAGGATGAGACATTACAATTTTGATTTGAAAAATTTATATATATATATATATATATATATATATATATATATATATATATATATGACAAATTTAGTAATATCTAAATAAGGATGTCCCGATGAAGGTTTTATAATAAACCAAAACCTTTTAACATTGACTTCACCCTCTATAAATAAATACATATTTAAATACTTTTTATTTATTTCAATTTTTACTAGTACAAACACAGAAACACACGGACACAGACACAGACACAGACACACACACACACACACACACACACACACACACATACACATATGTATATATATATATATATGATATAATGGAATGACCCATCTCCCCCGTACCTGAACAGTGGCGATGGTTCTAGCCACTATTTAAGAACACACAGATTACTCTGTGCAGAACTCACTTGAGTACTTAGACGACGGACTCTCCTCCTAATACTCACGTGACCTTACTATATAACAATATAATATACCAAGCGTGTTGGTAGATCCTTGCGGAGAGAAAAAACCCGGCAGAGAGTTTGATTGTAAAAATATACTACCAAACATCAACCAGGAAGAAAAACATTTTTGAAAAAAAGAAAAGACCAAGATATTCGTACCAACAAAAAATAATCTATTGGTACAGTATTTGGCCAAAAGAAAAAACAATTTATATGTATATATATGTATATAAGATATATATATATTCATATAACCGCTAGGAGAAGCTAATTTGTAAAAAGTGCTCGATACCTAAGTAGAGCCAAGTAATAAAGATAATCTACTGAGTCAGACGAACCTACTATTAGTTTCGCATAAAGCTCTTCAGGGCTAAAAATCTGACTCAGATTTTAGCCCTGAAGAGCTTTATGCGAAACTAATAGTAGGTTCGTCTGACTCAGTAGATTATCTTTATATATAACAATATATATATATATGGTTTAGTGTTTGGTTTTAAAGGCTATCCCACAATGCAAGTGTAAAAAAAATGAGGTAACTATGACGTTGTTCGTTTACCTTTGATCTATTTTCATAATATTTCGACATAAAGATTCCTTTGTCAGAAGATTCTTTAGCTGTTACAGTCTTGCGGAGATTTGTCCCTTTTGTTGTATGCCTGGTGATACCTTCATCCAAAAATCTTTATTTTCCAAAAACATTTTTCGTTGCCCGATGATTGCCCCGCTTAAAAAAATTAAGCATACACAGCAAGAAACCAATGGTAGCAGACTTGTTCCCATGTAAATAAATATCAACTAAAATATATATCTATTTATCTATTAACGCTCTATCACAGATATTGAGCACTCTTCTGATATAACTGTACGTTGGATTACTACCGCTTTTTCAAGTATAATAGTGCCAACCATACACATTGATATATATATATATATATTAGTGTGTACAGAAATAACCTACTCGCGTTTCACCATAAGGATCTTCAGGGTTAAATCCGCTGAATTAATCAAGATATTGATTAATTACAGCGAAGTGCTGTTGTAATTATTCAATATCTTCATTAATTCAGTGGATTTAACCCTGAAGATCCTCATGGTGGAACTCGGGTAGGTTATTTCTGTACACACTAATATATATATATATATATATATATATATATATATATATATATATATAGGAGTAAATAAGGAAATAAATCCGAAAATATTAAGAAATATATATATATATATATGTGTGTGTGTGTGTGTGTGTATTTATAAAGATAAAAGGTGGCTTACCAGTGAATATGGGCACGATGGTTGGGAGGTGCAAAAATCAGGGGTTAAGTCAGCGATATAACAAATACAAAGTGCTCAATACGAAGTAAAGCAAATTTATTATAAAATGGATACAATATAAATAGGTGAAACTCGAGTAGGTTTCTATTGTATCCATTGAAGTCATAACTAATTTTGAAAATTAATTAGTTAATGATTAATGAAATTAGGCGGGCATGTATGTTCAAACGTAAGGCTACACAAATCGAGAAAATGTCAGCCTTACATTTGAACATATATGCTCGCCTAAATTCATTAATTATTAACTAATTAATTTTCAAAGTTAGGTATGACTTCAATTAAGCACATATCCTCCAAAAATTGTCGGCTCAAAGCCATATAAAATAAACACATTGTTTGTTTACTTAACCTCACACACACACTATATATATATATATATATATATATATAATATATATATATATATATGAGATTTATCCAAAACTTGGTAGTAAGGGATGATTCTATATGTGATTTCTAAGATCCACTGTACTAATATTGATGATCCAGTATGTATAAATACAGCGAATCTTTAAATCACTGAAGAGAGCTCAATGTAAAATAACCTTTTAGATTATATACAGAGCAATATTTATCAATAAAGGAAGGAAGAACTCAATACAGTAATCCTATAATAAATTTATTTCGACGAAAATTGGGGCCCATATAAATCTAAGTTGATTTAAACCGGCTCCCCAAATTTTCGTCTCATCAGATGGGTATCAATTCACTTATGGACAAGCATATCACAAAAAACCCCAAAGAGCTGAATATATATAAATTCAAACAAAAACAAAAAATAATAAAAAATATATATATATATATATATTTTTAACAGTGTAGGATTGTAACCACAGAAATATATATATATACCCCAGAACGAATTCATATGATGTATTGCGATAAAGTATTGAATTTGCAACAGGATTTGACTTAATTTCTCTTGTTATTTAAATGAATGAATCAAAAGAAATGCAACAATCGATAGAAATGCAAAGAAATGTTCTTCTTTTTTTTTTTAATGAATTCAAAATCTTTTCGTCCCGGAAGTTTTCAGCTCGGATTGCCAAAACTCATTTGAAATGCAAACTGACTTTTTCATTGAAGTGTCCTCCGCCCGCCCCCCGCCCCATTCACACCAAATGCAGATCATCATTCATTGTAGAAATCTGAAATTGTAGAAATTTACATTGACTGGTCGGCGTTTGTTAATATGTTCACATCATTTAGAATAAGAACCCTTTTTTTTTTTTTTACTTTTATCTCCATTTTGTTTTTATCTGTAATTTTGGACATGGAAAAGAAAAGAGATATTTGAAAAAAAGAACAGAACAAAAAGACAAAAACAAAATAAACTAAAAAAACATACGAATTGTTATATAATGGGCCGTTCAGTGCAAATCTTTCACTTCGGGTGTATTTACCGAAAAAACCTCAGCCCTGTCCGTTGGGCCTTTTGAAAACACGACTGCTCCTCTACAGAGGGTAAAAATATAATAACGACCTTTTTTTTTTCTTTTATCTCCATGGTGATTTTATCCGCAATTTCTGAGACGCAAATGAAAAGAGATATTTAAAAACATGTACAATAAACAAAATGCGAATTGTTAAATAATGGACCGTTCAGTGCGAGTCTTTAATTGCGTCTGGTTTGGTTGGTTGGGTTTTACGGCATGTCAACCCCTTGGGTTATTTTATGCCGAATACTTCTATTGGTAAAAAAAAAATGTTTAATGCTGACAAAGTTTTGAAATAAATTCATTTTTAATGGATAATACAATTTTGTTTATAAACTCATGTTTTCTATTCAACCCATAGATGGGACCCTAACAGGTACTACCACTCCGGGTCAGAGTGGACCAGGGTGCAATGGTGATGAAGGGGTGCTCTACATTCCCCAAACCTCCAAAACTGGAACCTCACCATCAGATAGAGTTTAATGTCATTCCCAGGACATGTAGACCCTCAGCCACCGCCTTCTAGCACCCGTACGATAAAAAGGGGTTGGGGCTTGCCATACGGGCAATAGGGTTGGGGCAATCATATAGGTGCTAGGGCTTGACGTGACCAGCCGATTGATCGGAGGGGCCCTCTCCGACCGCCCGTCTAGCCCAAGATAGGGCCAAAGTGGAGTATTGCAAGTCATGAACTGCTCATCCACCTGGCATTTTGGCTGGGTCTTTAGAATACACCAACTGCACCTCTACAGAGGGGTACCCCCCCACCCAATGGAGAGAGGCACCTGTTGGCCGTAGGTGGTTTCCCATGATGCTTTAGAAAGGAATCCTGGTGGCTGAGCAGTCCATGACATACAACACTCCAATTTAGCCCTTACTTAGGTGAGACGGGTGGTCGATGAGTATTCGTATCAAGCCCTAGCACCTATATAATAATCCCATCCCTATTGCCCTCATGGCACCCCCTAACCCTTTTTATCTTATATGTGCTAGAAGGCGCGTAGTGTAATGGTTAGAGTCGTTAGAAATGGATTCGTCGACCAGAGTTCAATTCCGGGACGAGGCAGTTTGCATTTCACATGGCACTAATACCCTTGGAAAAGATATGAATCTAATTCTCCCTCCAGCTATGGGTAATTAACCGGACAGACTGGGCTCTTTAACCATGGCTAGGTAACCAGTATAGAAGGAAAACTCTGAATTCAAACCTGTTAAACTCCGCTTAAGAAATTGACCTTGTGTCACATCCTGATCGTGCGGAGGGGTTGGTAAATATATATATGTGCTAGAGGGCGGTGGTGGAGGGGCTTAGTGTCCTGTGTATGGCTTTAAACTGTATCTAGTGGTGGAGTTCTAATTTGGGAACCCTTGAGAATGTGGAGTACACCATATATTAGTCAGTTTCTTTTTATCACCGCTTTAGAAGCAACGATCCACAGCTTTCATATCCGAACTATCAGAAGGCCGTAGCAAGGGCTCCGATAATACCTTATCTCAGATAAGTTTACAAATTATATACATTTCTGCAGACGAACTAAAGTTTGCAATCCTTATTGTTATTCTGTAATACACGTCTTTTATTCCTACTAGCAAATATATGCACCCTCCGGGTGCAAGTATTTAAGTTTTAATGTAATAAAATATTGTATTAAATTAGAAAGGCTAATGAAACTAAATAAGAATACAGATAAAAAAGATTTGAAACAGAGGGAGTATAATAAAAAATGGAACAACTGAAATTTACTCTTCCATCACTCTCGTCTTTCATTGTTATTTTTTCTAATTTAAGTATTTAGTTATAAGAGGAAGTAAAGAATAAAATGACAGTTATTTTTTCTTGTTAATGGATTTCATTTAAGATTCATTGAAGAGATTTTTGCTTATATTCATTAAAATAAAAGCAAACAATTAGAAATCAATAATACTAAGCACATATTTATTAAATTCGATTTTTTAATATTAATATGCAAATTAGCCTTCCCGTTCACATTGTAAAGCGCTATTTTGTTGTATATATAAATATAATTGCATGTTGTCTGTATGTAGACATAGTTAACAGTATTAATAATGTGAGACAATTTTATTAATAATTGAGGTTT
>CM042159.1:73949697-73984697 GCA_023376005.1 Doryteuthis pealeii | reverse complement strand
TAAGGGATATATTATGATGTTACTATTTGGTCTATTATCGCAGTCGTAGCTGGTACGTCGAATAGCAGTACGCCTTCCGAGCAGTCGTGGTGTAGTCTGGCCAGTAAGTTCAGGTTGGTAGTTTAGGCTTAGTCGCTTGTACCAACACAGTGTCGACTATTTATACATGACACTGTCCAATCAGATTATAGTGAGGGGGTATCAAGGTATTTACATATTCATTACATCAATATATATATATATATATATATATATATATATATATATATATATAATAGCCACAAGTAAGAATTGCAATATATATCTGAGCACACACAGTCACGCACACATACATACACATATGTATATGTGAAAAAAGGAAGTGAATCCGACGGTATGTAGTATATTAGGAAAAATGAAAAAACACAGGTTTAAATGGGTTAAGTGGCGAGTTTATTGGCCGACGATGCAGTGTTTCGAGCTATTAATTAGATCATCTTCAGGGCATTTGTTTGTATATGGAAGGTGATAAGAAATTATTTATCACAGAATAACGAGAAAAGCGAGTGGTAGTTATTGTTATTCAGTTTAAAAAATTTTGAGGTTTGAAAAAAAGGGACGGTTTTGAAATATGACGTCAAATATTCTATTTTACGGCGTCGGTATGGGACGGTGTATGTGTGTGTATCGAAAGGAAACATTGTGTATTTTTTAGGTGTGTGGTTGTGTGTGTGTGTGTATATTTTTTTTGTTGCGATGAACGACAGCGGAAATAAACCTTAAGTGTGTGTGTGTGTGTGTGTGTGTGTGTGTGTGTGTGTGTATGTGTGTAATGCAGATCGTTGCTATTCAAATAAGTAATTACTATCAAAAATATTTTCTCAGTTATCTCCCTTTGATATTAGCGGCGGCGCCATATTGTTAGTCGAAATAGTGTTCTTTCATATTTGAGACGACTAAGATTCCCCTAAAAATGTTGGCGATTTTCCAACGGGCGCTCTTCCATCCTCCGTTCATTACCCACTTTTGATTTTTCGACCTTGTTAATGTCAATTTGCAATCTAAGGGGGTGGAGGGGTGGGGCCTGCCACATGTTAGAAATACGTTTCGACCAAAATGCACAGTCACGCGTCAGGGAAACCGAATAGGATAATTTGCAATGCACACTGGCATCCTCAATTCTCGTCTCTCCTTTTTGTTTAATTGGTCACAGGAATACCTTGAAAGTAGACCCAGTTAGAACATTGGAAATACTGTCTTTAGTTTTATCCAATGTGCTGGTTAGGTGAGGTTCATTAAGATTTGTTTTAGATCGTTATATGACGCACCCTGTGACGAGTATACTCACTTGTATGTATGTAGACGACCCCTCCACTACGAGCAGGATATGACACAAGGTAAGTGGAGTAAAGCTGGTTTGAATTATATACTGATTGTTGGCTAAACAAGGATAAATAACCCAGTCTCTCCTACTATTTACCAACAGTTAGGGAGAGGATATATATATATATATATATATATATATATATATATGGGACCGGTTTAGCTCAGTCGATAGAGTGTTCGTCTGGGAACCTCAAGATTCCTGGTTCAATACCGGCCCTCGCCAACTCAGCGTATGAGTAGCACAGTGATCTGTGCGGTAAAACGAGAAACTGATGGTAGGTCTGGCGCTCCGTCTCAGACCTTAAAAAACAATCTCATTGGTCTAGCGCTAGTGAAAAAAGGGATAGACTCCCTTGCGCTCTGGCTGATACCGACGTTTGGCCACGCCGACTATTTTTTTTTTTTACCATTATATATATATATATATATATATATATATAATATATATGACGACATGAAAGTTAGTAAATAAAGAAATGTACCAGCTAATATCTCGGAAAAAATATTTAAAAAAGAAAAGACCAAATCACCCGTACTGTCTAAAAATTAATCGTCGGTATCGTGAATAGGCAAAAGAACAAAAAGCCGAAAGGTTTGTCAGAGTTAAATATGTAAAAAGTGCTCGATACAATAAGTAGAGCAAAATTATGAGGACCCAAAGACTCAGAAACTACCTACTTAGGTTTCCCTAAATGACCAGTTAGATAAAACCTTGATAGGAAGTTTCTGACACTTGGTCATATATATATATATATATATATATATATATATATATATATATATATATATATATATATATATATATATATATATATATATATATATATATAGTGAAATATATATAATGAAACAAAACGAGTGTTTCCTGTTTAACAAGTTTATTTCCAAGCTTTTCAAGCTTTCTGGCCAACTTTCTTTCTGTATCGAAATCAGTGTATTAGTCCACCAAAGTTTTTGTCCCAAGTACTTTCGGCACTTCGAAGTGCCATCTTCAGGGGTGATATATTTGTGTTCTAGTTTTTCAAGTTAGTAGTAGTGAGAGTAAGTACCATGTAATTTCAAATGTGAAATGAAGTTATTATCTGACATATGGAGAGTCAAGCGGCGTGACAAGGTCGTTGAGGTAAGACCGATGTAAATACTTTCATTTCCTGGGAGACGGCAATCTTCTAAGGAGCAGTTGAATATGTATAATACATTAGGCTTGTTAAGACGACTTGTCTGGGAAGATGAGTTGTTGCGGATAACAAGGTTGGTGGTTTAAAATTGGTGTCATAAATAATTAATTTTACTTATATATATATATATATATATATATATATATATATATGTGTGTGTGTGTGTGTATACACACACACACACACACACACATATATATATATATATATATATATATGCACCCTCACACATTCTCTCACATTTCTCACATAGATATGAAAGATCTATGAAAGTGTAAATATAGATATACAAGGAGGTGCTGGTGTGTGTATATATATATATATATATATATATATATATATATATATATATATGTGTGTGTGTGTGTGTGTGTGTGTGTGTTGATTGGGTGTCTCCGTATGCTTCTAGTGAGTATATATATTTGCAGCATATTTTTGTATATGTAGAAGGGAGTTCATCATAATCCCGAAAATTCACCATTACTACTAAATAAAAAGATCTAAAAAAAAACAAACAATAAAACAACCGAGTTTTCTGATATTCCCAGATGAATATATTATGATAATTACATTATTATAATATAGCATTTTAATGCTTCACACTAATTCCCAAATCTGATTTGTGTACTTCCAAAAAAATGGATACATATATATATATATATATATATATATATATACTCTACCTACTGTGCGTAATGTGGTAAAGCTACGGTCCTACACTCAACAAAGAAATCTATTGAATCCAAACATAAAATCTTATAGCAGCTCATCGTAAAAGGAGGAGAAACTGAATGTGAGTTTTTAAGAAAATGTGAACATCTGGAATTTTGAATTCTTATCTTCTTAATTCTTCGGTTTTTGTTGCTGGGAGGAAATTGTTAAAATGTCTTCCAATTTTTACAACGGAAACGTAAGAGAATTCGTCAAGATAATAATGAATGTTCATAGCAACAAATAATTGAATCCGTGCCAATTTCAATGGTCAGAAATGAAAGAGCCAACAGCAACAGGATAATCACAATTATTTACTCACTATAAACTAAAACATATTTGTGATAATGATACTGCAATAAGGTGAATAGTAATAGATAGAATCTCTATAAGGAGAGTAATAATATGTATATGTGATCTCTATAAGGAGAGTAATGATATATGTGATCTCTATAAGGAGAGTAATGATATATGTGATCTCTATAAGGAGAGTAATAATATATGTGATCTCTATAAGGAGAGTAATGATATATGTGATCTCTATAAGGAGAGTAATGATATATGTGATCACTATAAGGAGAGTAATAATATATGTGATCTCTATAAGGAGAGTAATAGTATATGTGATCTCTATGAGGAGAGTAATAGCATATGTGATCTCTATAAGGAGAGTAATAGTATATGTGATCTCTATAAGGAGAGTAATAATATATGTGATCTCTATAAGGAGAGTGATAGCATATGTGATCTCTATAAGGAGAGTAATGATATATGTGATCTCTATGAGGAGAGTAATAGCATATGTGATCTCTATAAGGAGAGTAATGATATATGTGATCACTATAAGGAGAGTAATAATATATGTGATCTCTATAAGGAGAGTAATAGTATATGTGATCTCTATAAGGAGAGTAATAGCATATGTGATCTCTATAAGGAGAGTAATGATATGTATGATATTTATAAACAGTGTAATCATATATAGGATCTTTATAAGGAGTATAATAATATATGGGATCTTTATAGAGTAATAATATATACGATCTCTATAAGGAGAGTAATAGTATATGTGATCTCTATAAGGAGAGTAATAGCATATGTGATCTCTATAAGGAGAGTAATAATATATGTGATCTCTATAAGGAGAGTAATAATATATGTGATCTCTATAAGGAGAGTAATGATATATGTGATCACTATAAGGAGAGTAATAATATATGTGATCTCTATAAGGAGAGTAATAGTATATGTGATCTCTATGAGGAGAGTAATAGTATATGTGATCTCTATAAGGAGAGTAGTGATATGTATGATATTTATAAACAGCGTAATCATATATAGGATCTTTATAAGGAGTATAATAATATATGGGATCTTTATAGAGTAATAATATATACGATCTCTATAAGGAGAGTAATAGTATATGTGATCTCTATAAGGAGAGTAATAGCATATGTGATCTCTATAAGGAGAGTAATAATATATGTGATCTCTATAAGGAGAGTAATAGTATATGTGATCTCTATGAGGAGAGTAATAGTATATGTGATCTCTATAAGGAGAGTAGTGATATGTATGATATTTATAAACAGCGTAATCATATATAGGATCTTTATAAGGAGTATAATAATATATGGGATCTTTATAGAGTAATAATATATACGATCTCTATAAGGAGAGTAATAGTATATGTGATCTCTATAAGGAGAGTAATGATATATGTGATCACTATAAGGAGAGTAATAGCATATGTGATCTCTATAAGGAGAGTAA
Source organism: Doryteuthis pealeii (assembly GCA_023376005.1). NCBI lineage: Eukaryota > Metazoa > Mollusca > Cephalopoda > Myopsida > Loliginidae > Doryteuthis > Doryteuthis pealeii. The sequence goes on along the minus strand of CM042159.1, from coordinate 73,979,670 downwards.
TAGCATATGTGATCTCTATAAGGAGAGTAATAGTATATGTGATCTCTATAAGGAGAGTAATGATATATGTGATCTCTATAAGGAGAGTAATGATATATGTGATCTCTATAAGGAGAGTAATAATATATGTGATCTCTATAAGGAGAGTAATGATATATGTGATCTCTATAAGGAGAGTAATGATATATGTGATCTCTATAAGGAGAGTAATAATATATGTGATCTCTATAAGGAGAGTAATATAATATATGTGATCTCTATAAGGAGAGATAAGGAGAGTAATAATATATGTGATCTCTATAAGGAGAGTAATAATATATGTGATCTCTATAAGGAGAGTAATGATATGTATGATATTTATAAACAGCGTAATCATATATAGGATCTTTATAAGGAGTATAATAATATATGGGATCTTTATAGAGTAATAATATATACGATCTCTATAAGGAGAGTAATAGTAGATCTCTATAAGGAGAGTAATAATATATGTGATCTCTATAGGAGAGTAATAGCATATGTGATCTCTATAAGGAGAGTAATAATATATAGGATTTCTATAAGGAGTGTAATAATATACGTTATCTTTATAAGGAGATTAATGATATGTATTATATTTATAAAGAGTGCAATTATATATAGGAGCTTTATAAGGAGTATAATAATATATAGGATCTTTATAGAGTAATAATATATACGATCTCTATAAGGAGAGTAATTATATTCGTGATCTAAACGGACAGTAATAATATATGTAATCTTTTTGAGGCGAATAATTATATGTAATATTTATGAGGTTATTAATAATATTTATTTTTAGGCGAGTAACAATAGAATATAAGGCGACTAATAATACATTGGATCTTTATAAGATGAATAATAATAAAAGTAATCTTTGTAATTCGAGTAATAATATATATTATCTTTACAAGGTGACAAATAATTGATATGATCCTTATAGGATGAGTAATAATATAAGTAATATTTATAAGTAATGATATAATTACTATTGAATAAGGATATCTGCATCCATATAACTGTGCAAACATATTGTAGTAACTGAATGGGGACTGTTGCTTTAAGTTATCATGGTGTATAAATTATTGATATTAGGAATACTTGAAACTATAACACTACGTTCGAATTATATGTATTCGTTAGACATTTTTGATATCATATAACTGTATGCATTTACCCACGTGTAGAATGTGATACATGATCAATTTTTGTGTAGGGTCTGAATTTAGAATTTTCCTTCTTCAAGATAGGTTGCTATAATCAGGTTAAAGAGCCCAGTATGTGCTACAATTTACCCATTGTTGGAGGGAAAATAGAGATTGTGTGTTTTTCTGTCTGTAACCGAAACTATATTACTACTCAAGTCACAATTCCCTTAATTATTTACGTCAAATTCTCCATGATTTCATTCTTTTAAACCTTAAGTTATTAATAAAAATTGTTTTACATTATTAATACTGTTGACCATATCTACGTACTAATAACATGCAATTGTATTTATATATACAACAAACTAGCGGTTTACAGTTTGAACGAGAAGGCTAATTTGCATATTGATATCTAAAATTTTATTTAATAAATATGTGCTTGGTATTATTGATTTCTAATTGTTTGGTTTTATTTAAGAAATATAAACAAAAATCTCGTGGATAAATCTTAAAAGAAATTTATTTCAAGAAGAATAACTGTAATATTATCCTTTACTTCCTATTTTAACTAAATAGTTAAATTAGGAAAATTTACCAATGAAAGAGGGGAGTAATGGAAAATGATGGAAAAGTTAGTTGCAAAGTTGTTCTATTTTTCAATCATACCCCCTCTGTTGCAAATCTTTTTATCTGCATTCTTAGTCAGTTTCATTAGCCTTTCTAATTTAATATGATATTTTATTATATCAAAACTTAAATACTTGCACCCGGAGGGTGTATATATTTGCTAGTATATATAATTATCTCAACTAAAAATGCATTAGTTTCGTCCTTTCTTGACACGGAAGTAATTTAAATGTAGCGTTCACTACTGATGGTGTTATTGCATCAAAACTTACTTTTAGATTTTCAATTCTTTTTCTTCTTCTCCTCCTGCACTAAATTCAGAAACACCAAACTTTTCAGCCAATGGTTGTGTAAAATCGAGTTGAGAAGATTCTTTTTTTTTTTGTTTGAAAGTCAGCTGTCTAAATACCCGGCTGCACCTGGAGTGAAGATTGCCAGTCAGTTGCAATTAAACACTCTCTCCACATCCCCACATGTCGAGGGGGGCGGTAGAAGAGGGGAGCCGTGCCGTATTTGAGGCATTATTACTCTAAGATTAAGAAAAAGAAAAAGAAACGTGGAAAATTTGTGTTTCTTGCACGAATGAATTTCCTAAGAATATTTTTGGGATTGTCAGAGGGGAGGTGCCGTATCTGCTTAAAAAAACTTTTTTTTTTATCACAACGAAATGCTGGTGGGGGTAAATCGTGAATTGTCACCTCCCCCACTGTCTTTTACAGAAATTCTTATTTCTCTGAATGTTTGAGACGAAGCTTGATGATTAGTATTATCTACGTTATTCGGACTATTGTCCTCATCTTTATTGTTATCTGTACAACGTGATGGCTCCCGATTACGACAAGAAGGTTCTCGACTACGACAAGAAAGTTCCTGAGTTCGAAAAGAAGGTTCCCGAATCCGAGAAGGTTCCCTATTGTCCCCATCTTCATTTTTATCTGTACAACGTTTCGGTCGATATACCCTCCGGCCTTCTTCAGGTATTTCTTGTCGAACACGGGAACCTTCTTTTCGGACCATGTGTCCAATTGGACACATGGCCTAGTGGATAAGGTAGTTAGGTTAAGACAGTTCTAAGTGACAGTTATCTCTGGATTCCGGGTTCAATCCTGAGTAGAGGCAGTAACATAGAAAAATAATCAACACAACTCCTACCCCAGCAATGGTTAGCGGAATGATAACAGGATATCCCCGTGGACTGAATAAAGGGTTAAGTTCGAAGTTCCGTGATAGCTCCCGATTACGACAAGAAAGTTCCCGAGTTCGAAAAGAAGGTTCCCGAGTCCGAAAAGGTTCCCGAGTCCGACAAGAAATACGTGAAGAAGGCCGGAGGGCATATCGGCCGAAATGTTGTACAGATAACAATGAAGATGAGGACAATAGTCCGAATAACGCAGAAATTCTTACGATTTAATTTGACTTTCTGATTAATCCCTTTCATTATAAATTATTACTTTTTTATCCGTTTTAAGGTGACTTGTGTATAGGTCGACACATTGTTTTTTTCTTGCCCTGCGGATAAAGTTTGTGCGAGTGCAGAAGAAGCTCGCTATTGCAAAATGGTCACTGAAAGTCAGCAGAGAGCCAGGACGAAATGGTAAGGCATTGAAAGGAAAATAATTACCTGGTCGCAGTACTGGCGATGGGACTTCAGCGGAGTTCGATTCCTTATACTATCAGTGTATGATTATGAATTATTACTTTTTTTTATCCGTTTTAAGGTGACTTGTGTATAGGTCGACACTTTTGATTTTTTTCTTGACCTTAAAACTTCAAATTTTGAACTGTGGAGGCGCGTGGTGTAATGGTTTGAGTAGTAGGAAATGGACTCGTCGATGCGAGTTCAAATCTTGGACGAAGCTGTTAGCATTTCACATAAAGCTAATACCCGTGGGAAAGCATCCAACTACTCTTCCTTGGGTTATGGGTAAATAAATAGTAGGGTTGACTGAGGTATTTAACCTTGGCTAGGTAACCAGTTTAGGAGAAGGAAAACTCTGAATTCAAACCTGTTAAACTCCGCCTGATCTTGTGTCACATCCTACTTGCGTGGATGGGTAGGTAGATGTGTATACACAAATATAGTCCGATTCCGAGGTTCGACTCCTTATTTTATCAGTGTATTGTGTCTTCCCGAGCCCCTCTAACCTAGATAGATGGGGAAAGAGCAGAATTCCCGATTGACTGCTGTGGATCTTTACAGCACATCCCTCATAGTTGGTGTTACGTATTACGAGTAACTCGAAATTGATTATAGAACGAAACTCAAAGGTTAAAAGGGAACACCCCCAGAACATTCTTGAAAGTCTGTGACGTCAGAGCGGAGGTACGTGTCCCACTAAATGACCCCAATCTGGAGCAGAGTTTCTTTGACCAGTTATTGTCATGTAGGCCGGTCTCTGGAGAAAAGAGATTAACAGAAATACACACCACCTCTTTTTGGGGGGAAGGGAAGAAATGTCTATCACTAGTTTAGTTTTCACTCGGGACCCTTTCGGGAACACGGTGGGATTCCGCACCTCGTCGAGGGCGGGCGAAAATCGTCCTCATGCGGCCTAGAAGAAAATGTTACTACTACAGATAGTTGGAATCCCGATATCACCTCCACGAAGTAACTAAAACGAAGATAAGTGCCACATTCCCTTCAAGCTATATGTATATGTGTGTTAGAATCGATTATGACCCCTGAAAAAAAAGTTATTATGCCTCCTATCTCGCCGTCCCACTAAAAATCCGAACAGATAGCGTCTCGATAAATAGTCCAATTGCGGATATATATAGACATATAGGTTCGTGAACTTCCCATTTCTTTCTTCTGTTTGTTTGTTTGTTTGTTAATTGATTTTAACGGCATATCAACCCGTCCGGGGTTATGTCATGCCTACCAGTTATGATGTAATACATATTGTGTACTTATATATGTACTTTTAGTAATTGATTTTAACAATGTGTTAACATTATTGGGGGTTATGTTGTGTGGTATTGGTTTGTTTCATGTCTATATTCTATGGTATAATTTTATTTCCCTCAAAAAGGAGAGAATATCCTCCCTGTTGACATTTTCAAACGGATCCTTCATATTGTTTGCTTTAAAATAACGGTTTCTGATGTGAGAAAAAAAGCTGCATTCTATGAATAAGTGTTTAACTGTCAAAGGTGTTTGACATGTTTCACATTGTGGCTTTTGTTCTTGCTTGAGTATATAGAGTGCGTTAATTTTGTATGACCAATGCATAATCGGGACACAATGAAAAATTGTTATTAAATGATATATTATGTCTTATGTAAACCCGCCCAACGGGGTGGGGTCCAGTGGCTTCAGTCCTGGATCTTTACAAGTTAATAGCGTCGATCCCAGAGTACTGTCCCCCCCCAGGCAATACCTGCCTCCTTGAATAAAAGGGGCAGGTCTGGGTTTATTGCCCAGCGCCGGAATGCCGAAGGTATCGACGCAATTTTTGTTCTTTCCCCACCCATGAGCTTCAGCTTGTGGGTGGACCCACGTTAAAACGAGGCCTTGTGCCCAGCCCATACAAGTGGGGTATGAGGTAAATACCTGATATATTGTGTCTTATTGTTCTTTGCCAATTTTTGCATGTGCACCTTTCACTTTTCTTCGGTCTCTGATGGAACAGCATGTAAACGCTTGAAAATGATAGACGAACGATCATCATGGCCCAAAGCTTTGGATGATGATCCGTTTCGTTAGCACCATGACCAGGTCCTTAAAGTAATTGCTAGTGAGGTGACCGACGCTATCTGGGTTAGAACCAGGTAGAAAATTACATTTCTTACGACTCCAACCATTATTCCACACACTTCCATTTTTTTGTAGAGTATAGGAGTGTATATTTACCACATCCATGCCCTGTGAGTGGGGTTTACAATATACCAACTCTATCCAATGCAGAATTCATAATAAATAAAATGTAAATATATATATTTACCAACCCCTCCGCACGAGCAGGATGCGACACAAGGTCAATTTCTTAAGCGGGGTACAATCGGTTTGAATTAAAGTTTTCCTTCTCCTAGACCGGTTGCCTAACCAAGGTTAAAGAGTCCAGTCTGTCCTACTATTTACCCATAGCTAGAAGGAGAGTAGGATTCATACCTTTTCCAAGCGTATTAGCGCTAAGTGAAATAATTGCCACGCCCAGGATTTGAACACGGGTCGACGAGTCCATCTCCCATGACTTTAACCATTACACCACGTTCTTCCTACATGTAAAATCTAAATATAAGCGTAAAATATTCGCTTCCCTAACTTTTAGGTATAGAATAACCCGAGACGAGTTGACGTGCCACTTAAATCAATCAATCAATCGCGTTTTCGTTATGTTCACAGTTCGATCCATGTTGACTTGAATTTAATATTAAGGTAAATTTTTGAAATAACAAAAAAATGAAATAAACCTTTATGAAATAATCGGGTTGTCTTCAGATTAAATGAAAGACTGTTTTTGTTTTTTAAAAGTCGCCATGATTTTAATGATGAACGCCATGAAAACGTTTAAATACACAAATATTCATATCAGTCATTTACAAAAGATTCTTTTGTTTTGGAGGAGTTCAAAATATTAACAGGGTTTCTTTCTTTTCTTTCTTTCTTTCTTTCTTTCTTTCTACTCTTCTATCTTTCCTTCTTTCTTTCTACCATTTTTTCTTCTTTTTTTCCCTCTTTCTTTTTCTTTTCTTTCTTTTTTCTTTTTTCACTTTTCTTTTCTTTCTTTCTCTTTTCTTTCTTTCCTCCTTTCTTTCTTTCTTTCTTTCTTTCTTTCTTTCTTTCTGTTTCTTCCTTTCTTTTTTCCATCTTTTTCTTTCTTTCTTTCTTTTTTCTCTCACATCCTTTCGTTCCTTCTTTCTTTCTTGATTACTTTTCTTTTCTTTTCTTTCTTCCTTCCTACCCTTCTTTCTTTCTTTCTTTCTTTCTACTCTTCTATTTATCTTTCTTTCTTTCTACCATTTTTTCTTTTTTCTTCTTTTTTTCCCTCTTTCTTTCTTTCCTCCTTTCTTTCCTCCTTTCTTTCTTTCTCTTTTCTTTCTTTCTTTCTTTCTTTCTTTGCTTTAAAAACAAATAAGTAACTGTTAATAATGATTGAAGTGTTCTTCAATTCTAAATTCAAATGAATGAAGTTTTGTACTTTATTTATTCCATCTTTTATGCAAATCCCGTTAACCAGCAAATCATCAAATCCTTCAAATGCTTCACCGTGTGAAAAGGTCACCAAAGACATTTGCCCCCCCCCACTCCTTAAAAGGTCATCTGCTCTTTTAATTAAAATGTTTGTTTTTTTACTTTTAGATAAAATCATCATTTTGCAAGTGTCAGTCTAAAAATTGAAATGTAGTTAAAGGAACTTTGGCTCATTTAAGACGTTGACGGGTTGATTCCAAGATTTGTTCAACACACTACATAACATCTTCAGTTGAATAATATACTTTGTTGAGGGAATAAATCTCGACTAGCAGGACCTGTGGATATACCACTGTATAATAATTTAATTATTACAACGTTTAATATATTTACCTAAGAGCCATTGCAAAATAGTTCAATATGTAAAAAGTATAATAATATCGACTAGCAGGACCTGTGGATATACCACTGTATAATAATTTAATTATTACAACGTTTAATATATTTACCTAAGAGCCATTGCAAAATAGTTCAATATGTAAAAAGTATAATAATATCGACTAGCAGGACCTGTGGATATACCACTGTATAATAATTTAATTATTACAACGTTTAATATATTTACCTAAGAGCCATTGCAAAATAGTTCAATATGTAAAAAGTATAATAATATCGACTAGCAGGACCTGTGGATATACCACTGTATAATAATTTAATTATTACAACGTTTAATATATTTACCTAAGAGCCATTGCAAAATAGTTCAATATGTAAAAAGTATAATAATATCGACTAGCAGGACCTGTGGATATATAACAGTATAATAATTTAATTATTACAACGTTTAATATATTTACCTAAGAGCCATTGCAAAATAGTTCAATATGTAAAAAGTATAATAATATCGACTGGCGTGACCTGTGGATATATAACAGTATGATAATTTAATTATTACAACGTTTAATATATTTACCTAAGAGCCATTGCGAAATAGTTCAATACGTAAAAAGTATAATAATCTACATCTAACTCTCTTTCCCTCCTTTTTTTCTTTCTTTCGTTCTTTTCATATTTTCATTATGTTAGATTAAAAAGATTAGCGTTATTGCTTCCGCGCGCTCAACCCCCTCCATGTCTTTCTTTCTTTCTGTCTTTCTTATTATATTTTTTCTATGTAGCATGTCCTTTTTCTCCATTTTTTTTCTTTATAATTAAGACGGAATGATCCATTATTTAGGAGATCATTTATATATTCAACACTCACAAGAAATAAAAATTCGAAGGATAATTTGGATTTACATTTTTACATTTTATCTTGGACGATTTGAGCGGTCTCTTTTAAAAAAAAAATCAGAGTGTGTTGCAAGATGATAACGGTCGGGATATTAAGGACCAAGAGTATTAATATATAAATGCTCTGTTATGGAAATCATTATTGGTTTTCTCTCTAAGATTTTTTTTTTCGGAATCGAGTTTAAATATGGGAAAAATAAATGTCGTCATTTCCCCATTCTTTAATATCCATACGAACACATAGTGAAATAATTTAACAAGATGATGGCGACTTCAGATGAAATCCACACAACAGAAAAACTGATTATCACAACTTCATCATTCACAACAGTCTCTCCATCTTTTATGCAAAATATTTTTCTCTTTTTGGGGTTTTGAAATAATATTCCTGGACATTAAGCGAAACACATAATAATTGGAAATTCAAATCACTTTTTTGTTTTTTGTGTATCAGACAAGGCGCAGTTTCCTGGAAAAATAAATCTTATCACTTTTTTATTCATAGAGAAGGGATAATTCCAGTGAGAAATTCCGAATCCTCATTTTGACAAACACAAAAAAAAAGGATTTTTACTTTTGAAATATTCAACTGTCAGCCATTTTGGATTTCGTTTATAGGAAATATTTTGTTTATATATCGCTTCCTGTCTGAGATGGAGGTATTGGCATTTTAGAAATTCAAATCTAGCGATATTTCCGGGTAATGATAATATAAACTACACTAGTCATTCTCTGTCTGTCTTTTTCATCTCTCTCTCTCTCTCTCTCTCTCTCTCTCTCTCTCTCTCTCTCTCTCTCTCTCTCTCTCTTTCACACACACACACACACACTTTTCTTCCTGTTCTATGTTACTTTGTATTTCTTTCTTTTTCAATTCATTCCCGCCGCCGCGACGCGCCACTGCACTCTATTTATTTATTGGGTAAAATTGCAAGACTATGCGACTTCCGGGCGTAAATATTTAAGTTTTAATGTAATGAAATATATTAAAGTAGATAGACTAACGAAATTAAATAAGAACACATATACAAATATTACACTTATTTTGATTATATTTTAATTGGTTTCTATATAAAATCATTCATAGGATTGATTTGAATATGTTGGAGAATAAAACAATAATATTAGAGATCAATAACATCAAGCAATTATTTATTAAATAATTTGAGAGTGGGCAAAAATGGCCAATTTCGTGTACAAATAAAGTGCCAAACTAATATGATTTTCTGATAGAGTTCGATGAGGAGTATCACATAGTAAAAGATGGATGATGGCGCTTGAGTATTAAGGGAGATATGGGGCTTTAAAGGTTTGCCCAAAATGCCATTTTTCAGCCATTATAAGACTACGTATCTTGCTGAAAATGTACGTTATCGATGTTATTGTTTTTTCTCATGGATTCTAATGCCCTGAATTTACTGATGGTGAAAAAAGGGCTAAATTCGGAGTTTTAGGTGACTTTTGAGGCCTGATAATCCCCCTGAGAGTGGTTATTAAACACGGTTTTCTTATAACCAGTATGCAAATTAACCACGCCATATATATCAGTAAGAAATAAAGATTTACATAATATAAGAAAAGTTGCAGGATAGTAAACGCACAAAAACCCCGGCCATCGGGACGGGGGTCAAGTGGCTTCGGCCACTGGACCTTTGTGTTAAATTAACGGCGTGATCACAGACGCCCCCTCGATTTAAAGGGACAGGGCTGAGTTTATTGCCCAGTGCCTAAGGTACCCCCTTGAGGAGGAATGTCGACGGGATCCACACATTTTTTTGCACTTACCACATATGAGTCTCAGCTCGTGGGTGGGCCCACATAAAAATGTCCTTGTGTCACGCCTGCATAAGTGGGATGCATGGCAAATGCCTTAATAACATGGGCTGTTTTGAGGCAAATCTAACTCTTCATAGAAACCTCGTTAATAATTAAGATTTATTCCAGAGATTATTGATTTTGACTTTAAATCAAATATGCATTGATAAACTTTCGCTATTATTAAAGATATTGTGACGTAGTTTCGGTTACACACAGACAGACACCGAATCTCCATTAAATTAAGGTGCATATTCACATTTCAATATCTCTCTCTCTCTCTCTCTCTCTCTCTCTCTCTCTCTCTCTCTCTCTCTCTCTCTCTGTCCATCTTCACAAAACAAATTTATACGCGCCTTTTATTTGAATGAACTCTCAAACGTAAAAAATGTAGAAAACTAAACAGTATACAGAAGATCACATTTAGAATTTTACTGCGTACCTTTTATCAGAAACATGTTAAATTATTACCCCTGTCTTATCAGTCCCCCTCTCTGTCTGTCTCTATATATCTTATTATAATGGAGATTGTGTGTTTTTCTGTCTGTAACCGAAACTATATTCCTACTCAAGTCACAATTCTCTTAGTTATTGACATCACATTCTCCATGATTTTATTTTTATCTAAACCTCAATTATTAATAAAATTGTCTTCACATTATTAATACTGTTAACCATGTCTACATACTGACAACATGCAATTATATTTATATATACAACAGAATAGCGGTTTACAGTGTGAACGGGAAGGCTAATTTGCATATTAATATTAAAAAATCGAATTTAATAAATATGTGCTTAGTATTATTGATTTCTAATTGTTTGGTTTTATTTTAATGAATATAAGCAAAAATCTCTTTAATGAATCTTAAATGAAATCCATTAACAAGATAAAATAACTGTCATTTTATTCTTTACTTCCTCTTATAACTAAATACTTAAATTAGAAAAAATAACAATGAAAGACGAGAGTGATGGAAGAGTAAGTTTCAGTTGTTCCATTTTTTATTATACTCCCTCTGTTTCAAATCTTTTATTATAACCCCCTCTGTTTCAAATCTTTTTATCTGTATTCTTATTTAGTTTCATTAGCCTTTCTAATTTAATACAATATTTTATTACATTAAAACTTAAATACTTGCACCCGGAGGGTGCATATATTTGCTAGTATATATAAGAAATAACAAAGGACTTAAAGATTTAGGATTATAGTCTATTTCAGGGAGCTTACACACATATTCTAACTCTCCCAACCCATCAGATGCACATCTGATGAGTCAAGAGAGTTAGACACTTTGTCTAAGCTCCCTGAAATAGACTATAATCCTAAATCTCTAAGTCTTTTGTTATTTCTTTACTTATATATTTGCTCTGTGACTCTAACATTAAGAGCACACATTGAGCTCTCAAACTGCGACAGGTTTTTAAAATAAAACTCTTGTGTCGTAAGGAAGATTTCTTCTCTGGACTTTTGATATATATATATATATATATATATATATATATATATATATATGTGTGTGTGTGTGTGTGTGTGTGTGTGTGTATGTGTGTGTGTGTGCGCGACAGGAAGGAAAAAAGAAGGAAGGAAAGAAGAAACAAAAAGTTAGGAGGAAATAAAAAACGAAACAAGAAAGGAACATATCTACATATCTACATAAATCTATACAAATAATATCCAACTAAAAGCACGTGTAATTATCAAAAATAAATAAATTATAGAATCTCTGAATTGAATATTAGAAAAGAGGAAGAATCAAATCGTATCTAGGCAACGGAGCCATTTAATGTTAGACGTGAGTGAGAAAATATCATCGTTTTAGATTCATAGAAATTCTCAAACCACAAATCTTGCAGAAAAGGCGGGAAGTTTTGTAGTTTGTGTCAAAAGTTGAGACATTAAAAAATGGCGGTGGTTATTAAAAGGCAGACATTAAAAAACAAAATGGCGGCTTCTAATCGAATGGATATAAAAAATATCCGAAGTGTTTTAACAATCTCGACGAATATGTTTATGTTTGATAAAACCAAATTCTATGAATAGCTTTTTACTGGCATCAGAAAAAAATTCTTGGAGTGGAAAATGGAAAATGGAAAGAAATGATAGAAAGAAAGATTATATACTATACTCTTTTTGGTTCTCTGTTCTATCGGCTCGGCTGTAGAATGCACCGACTGCACCTCTGCAGAGGTGTGCTTTTCATTATAAACGGTTCGTTATCGTAATAACGAACTGTTTATCGCGAAAAGCACACACGTGTAATCGACTGCAATTAATCAATATCTTGATTAATCCAGTGGATTTAACCCTGAAGATCCTTATAGTGAAACTCGAGTAGGTTATCATTTTTACCTGCATTACAATAAATTTCCCTACTAACGTATTGAGCACTTTTTATTTGTTATATCGCTGCCTTATCTTCCTGGATTTTGCATCAACTAACCATTGTGACCATATTCACTGGTATGTCACCTTTTCCATAATACCCCCCCCCATATATATATATATATATATATATATATATGTGTGTGTGTGTGTGTGTGTGTGTGTGTGTGTGTGTGCGCGTGTGTGTGTCTGTGTGTGCATCTGATTATCTGTGCCTAAAATAGAATTGAAACATACTTAATATACACGTCATACCAATCAGATTAACCCCCCCTTACATGAACATATAACATACACACACACACCTATGGAAACACATACAAAAATCGGATCATATTACCTTTAGATACCCCTTTTTAATCTCGATTATGAAAGGACATGTATTTCATTTACACCGGTTGTTTGTTAGGGCTTAAGGGTTTGGGGTTAGGGTTAAGGGGTTAGCTTTATAATTTAAAAAAATCTAAAATTCGTCTGTTAAAACAACCGGATATTGACGATGTAAATGAAAAACATGTCCTTTCTTAATCGAGATCAAAAAGGGGTGCCTAAAGCTCATATGGTCCAAAAAATCAATAAATGTGTTTGTTAATAAGTAATGCGAAAAGAAAGTACCTCCCCACCCCCGAAAAAATCCCTATTGATCTCCGACCCCCTCCCCCCTCCCCAACTGTACGTGCCCAAATAAATAAGATGTTAATCTTGTTTTGTGTGGGTAGCAAAGAACAAACAGTTTTTGTTGTTTGATTTTTCCAGTCAAACATTAAAAATGAATCATATACAACGACTTCTTTATAATCTTTATTACTGTTTATAGAAAGATGAGTTTAAAGAAGACATTCTAACTAGAGACATCCAAAGTCTGGCACAAGGTTATCGCTTATAATGGAGCATAGGGTGGGGGAGTCCCCATTGCGTAGTGGCTAACGTTCTGGACTGTGACATCTTATTATAATGAAGATTTAAGGAAGCGCGTGGTGTAATGGTTAAAGTCTTGGGAAATGGACTTGTCATCCCGAGTTCAAATCCTGGACGTGGTAATTGCATTTCACTTAGCGCTAATACCCTTGGGAAAGGTAAGAATCCTACTCTCCCTCCAGCTATGGATAAATAGTAGGGCAGGCTGGGCTCTTTAACCTTGGTTAGGCAACTGGTCTAGGAGTTTGAGTTTTGTTTAACGGCATATCAACCCCTGTGGGTCATTTAATGGTCTAGGAGAAAGAAAACTCTGAATTCAAACCTGATAATCCCCGCTTATGAAACTCTGAATTCAAACCTGATAATCCCCGCTTATGAAATTGACCTTGTGTCGCATCCTGCTCGTGCGGAGGGGTTGGTAAATATATATTATAATGAAGATTGTGTGTTTATTTCTTTGTTACCAAAACTATATCCCTACTCAAGTCACAATTCCCTTAGTTATTGACGTCACATTCACCTTGAATTTATTTTTGTTTAAACCTCAATTATTGATAAAATTGTTATACTTTATAAATACTGTTGGATTAATCTACATACTTATAACATGCAAGTATATTTATATATTCAACAAAATAGCGGTTTACAGTGTGAACGAGAAGGCTAATTTGCATATTGATATTAAGAATTTGATTTTAATAAATATATGCTTAATATTATTGATTTCTAATTGTTTGGTTTTTCTCTTAACGAATCTGAGCAAAAATCTCGGGGATAAATCTTAAAAGAAATCCATAAACAAGACGAAAGAACTGAAATTTTATTAAATACTTCATAATCTAACTAAATAGATAAATTAGGAAAAATGAAAGACGGGAGTAATGGAAAATGATGGAATAGCTAGATTTAAAGCTGTTCTATTTTTCGTTTTTACCCACTCAGTTTATCATCCTCTAAATAGTTTTTTAATTTGATACAATATTTTATTATATCACAACCTAAATACTTGCACCCGAAGGAAGGTGCATATATTTGCTTGTTGTTATAAGCGAGTATGTGGAAGTGCGTGGGTAATAGTTAGAGTCGTAGGAAATGGACTTGTCGACCCGAGTTCAAATTCTGAACGGGGCTGTTCATATATCACATAGTGTCAATACCCTTAAGAAATATATACATCCAACAACTCTCCCTCCAGCTATGGATAAATAATAGGGCAGAGTGGGCTCTTTAATTTTTACTAGGTAACCAGTCTAAGAGAAGGAAAACTCTGAATTCAAACCTGTTAAACACCGCTTAACAAACTGACCTTGTGTCACATCCTACTCGTTTGGAGGGGTTGGTATATATATATATATATATATATATATATATATATATATATTGTTAAATAATGCAGCCATTTTTTGTTTGCAAGTTTTGTCCTTTGTTTTTTCGTATTGCCGGATGATTTTTGTAATATCTGGCGAAAATTGGCTGATGTATTTGCCATATGTCATAGACCAAGTACTTTCCGCCCTATTGTGGGCCATCTTCAGGGTATTTTGAAACCGTACAACAATAGAAAAGGGAATAGCCCATTGTTGGACGGTTTCAAAATACCCTGAAGATGGCCCACGATAGGGCAGAAAGTACTTGGTCTATGACATATGGCAAATACATCAGCCAATTTTCGCCAGATATTACAAAAATAATCCGGCAATACGAAAAAACAAAGGACAAAACTTGCAGACAAAAAATGGCTATATTATTTAACAATATATGCCTACAAGAATAAATGCTGCCAACACACACACACACACACACACACACACACACACACACACAGACATATATATATATATATATATATATATATATATATATATATATATATATAGTAGGGCAGACTGGGCCCTTCAGCCTTGGGTAGGGAACCAGTCTAGGAGAGGCATAACTCTGAATTCAAAATTCCCTCCAGCTATGGGTTAAATAGTAGGGCAGACTGGGCCTTCAGCCTTGGGTAGGTAACCAGTCTAGGAGAGGGATAACTCTGAATTCAAAATTCCTGAGGTCGGTCGTTGATTGGGTTTGTGGCAACCCTTGATGCACCAATTCTTTCCTATCGACTGTGCCAAAAAGTGTGGATGGTCCAACACAAGCCTTCACCACTATGAACAAATCAGTGTGAGTGTTCATTGTGTGTGTGAACCATCATGCGTCGAAAATCAACACATCTTCTTATTATAATGGAGATTGTGTGTTTTTCTGTCTGTAACCGAAACTATATTACTACTCAAGTCACAATTCTCTTAGTTATTGACATCACATTCTCCATGATTTTATTTTTATCTAAACCTCAATTATTAATAAAATTGTCTTACTTTATTAATACTGTTAACTATGTCTACATACTGACAACATGCAATTATATTTATATATACAACAAAATAGCGGTTTACAGTATGAACGGGAAGGCTAATTTGCATATTAATATTGAAAATTTGATTTTAATAAATATGTGCTTAGTATTATTGATTTCTAACTGTTTGGTTTTATTTTAATGAATATAAGCAACATTCTCTTCAATAAATCTTAGATGAAACCCATTAACAAGAAAAAATAACTATCATTTTATTCTTTACTTCCTCTTTTAACTAAATACTTAAATTAGAAAAAATAACAATGAAAGACGAGAGTGATGGAAGGGTAAGTTCAGTTGTTCCATTTTTTATCATATTTAAATCTTTTATTATACTCCCTCTGTTTCAAATCTTTTTATCTGTATTCTTATTTAGTTTCATTAGCCTTTCTAATTTAATACAATATTTTATTACATTAAAACTTAAATACTTGCACCCGGAGGGTGCATATATTTGCTAGTAAGTCTAATGTTGATTCCTTTGGTTTGATTATTAATGGCATAGAAAGCATCGTGGGTTATTTAATGCCAATGCCAAGGCCATCCTTGTAGAAGAACAGTAGTGGTAATATTTAAGTCATGGCTGGCAGGATCTTATAATATCCTATTTCAGGGCGTTTCCCTTTTGCCGCAGATTTGCGTCAATATAAGAATTGTTCATAGATTATTTAATTTCTTTTCAGTCTGAGACTTCAACTTTAATACCTAAAAATATTTTTTTTATATCTATATAACAAAACTGGTATTCCTATAAAATACGACCGTTATCATCTTGCAGCACACTCTGGTTAAAAATGAGACCGTCTGAAATAGCGTCATTACCTGAGCTAAATAATGGACCATTCGGTTTTTATTATAAAGAAAGAAAAGGAGAAAAAAGGATATGCCACACAGAAAAATATATTAAGAAAGAAAGATGAAGAGTAGAGGAAAGATAGAGTGAGGGGTGAGTGAGCGGAAGTGATAAAGCCAATCAGTTTCAAACGATAATAATGAAAAGATGAAAATAAAGAAAGAAAGAAAAAAACATTGAGAGAGAGAGAGAGAGAGAGAGAGAGAGACAGACAGACAGACAGAGAGACAGAGACAGAGACAGAGAGAAATAAGGGATAATAAAATCATTTATGTTTTTCTGAGAGATGTTGTAAGACAACTCACCTCCAGATAAAGGTGTGTTCTTCTTTTTGAAATGCAACATCAAGATAAATGAACGGAAGCAAAAAATCAGAATGAATGAATTTACACATCAGATCGGATAGAAAAATAAACAGATTGATATTCACGCACACACACGCACACACACACACACACACACACGCACATACACAAATACAAACGCACACAAACATACAATTAAAAAATAAATTGCATAAAGAAATATTCCTATTTGTCTTATCACTTTTTTCCATCTTTATATATATATATATATATATATATATATATATATATATGGATTTTCAGACCAAATTTGGTTTGAAGATCCCGTTGGCGAGAAACTGTCAGTAACCTGGCGCTGTTGCCTCCATGTCTACCTTAACTACCTTATATAAATGTTCTATCAATGATATTGTGTATTGTTTACTTATAAATATGGCATCCATATTATCTACATAACACACACACACACACACACACACAACACATATATATATATATATATATATATATATATAAAGTGAGAAAGAGGGATGTATGGGTGTAAGTGTATGAATCTTTTTAAAGAGTACACATACATAGTTCATGCACCCACGAATGAACTACACCCACCACACAGAGGCGCATTGTGTAACGATTATCGCCATAGGATATGGTCTCAGCGCCACGTGTTCAATTCCTGGATGAGTCTGTTTGCATTTTCCATGGCGCTAGATCCATACCCGAGTGAATCTAGGCATCTAACCATTCTTCTCCACCTAACAATCGAGAAGACTGGGTTCTTTAATTTGGTAAGGCAACCAGTCTAGGAGAAAGAAAGATGGCTATAAATTAAAGCCTATTAAACTCTGCGTAAAACTGACCTTGTGTCAAGAGGCAAGAAAATATACACACACTCACACCACGTACAATTGAATTTATCACACACATAAATTAGTATTGGAGTTTGTATTAAATAATTGACAAATTTCTCCTGTCAATACAACAAAAGTTGTTCAGATTCTTAAATGTTACATCTTAAAATATTATACCAAGAAAAGAAAAAAAATATTTGGTAAAGAAAAAGGCTTAGATATCAGTCATATTAGCAGTTATAGATCTATTTCCACCCATATTAAATGGGTTTCTTCAGACTGCAACTTTATTGAAATGGAATTGGAAATGCTGTGAATTTTTTAGATACAAGGTGTGCCAAAAAAGTATCGAGAATGTCACTTATTAGTTTGTCCTTGCTTCTCCAGCGTGTCTTATTTAGATAGTTTTATGATAGGAAGCAAGTGGCCCTACAGATGCTTTCTTGTGGAGTGCTGCTTCCAGGATTTGTTCAACAAAGCATGCAGCATTCTTGTGTAGTTTCCATCTAGTTTTTCTTTTTCCTTTTCTATTTCATTAAGAGTCCAAGGGTGCAGCCACACTGTATCATTGATACAACTGCAGCTTGGAAGAATTGTTGTTTTGTCTTATTAGAGAGATCAGATTTCCATATGATTGCTAATCTATCACTAGCAGTTCATGTCATTCCTATGCATATATTGACATCACTTTCTGTAGAGGAGATATTACTACCTAGGTATGTATACTGGTCTACAAATTTTAAAGGTTTGCTATCCAGTGTGGAGATACCTCCATCTTATTTGAAACACAGAAACTCTGTTTTATCAGAGTTCACATAGACACCGCACACCGGGGCTGAGAATATGATGACTACATATCTATTTCTCTCTCTCTCTTTCTTTCTTACACACACACACACACACACACACACACACACACTCTCCCTCTCTCTCTCTCTCTCTCTCTCTCTCTCTCTCTCTCCCTCTCCTGCCAACCGTCCTTGTCAGCTATCATTTTTGGCAGATCCTCCACACAGCATCCATAATCCACACAAAGCTGATTGGTGAAAGCTTTGGCTTTTATACCTACTTTGGTGTGTCCATGTGTAGTTGTCCATAGCAGAACGTCACGTCTGTTCGTCGTTGCCTCTCCGGCAGTATCAAGGATATCTTATCCGACTTACTTGGATGATTTATCGGATAGCGGGTAAATGGCCGTACAGATGTTTTCCTGTGGGGTACTGCCTCCAAGATTATTTCAAGACAGCACGCAACAACATTGTGTAGTTCGTATCTAACTTTTTCATTCAGCGTTTCGTTAGAATCCAAATGGTGCAGTCATACAGTAGCACTGACACTACTACGGCTTGGAAGTTAATGCATGAATCAATCTAAGAACCTCCCCCCCCCAAAAAAGGAGTATCTTGGATAGGACACTGAATTAAATCTGATGGTTCCAGTTCTTGAGATTTAGAGAGTATATAGTAACCCATTGGAGTGGTACTTCCTGTTTGAGTCCCATCTATGGTTTGATTAGATTTATCTAAAAATTTGTATTTAATAGAACCATGAGCCACAGAAAACTCTTTTATGAAACAACGATACAAATAATGTATACATGTAGCATGAACGCAATTCCCTAACCACTAGTTATAAAATAGTCCTTGACAGGTTGATATAAGCCATTAAAATCAATCAATCAATAATAATCAATTCACACACATATAATTTACTTATTTATCTATTTTTGGACACTACGCCATCTTCCTTAGTAGGCAGAAAGGTACCAACACACACACACACACACACACATATATATATATATATTATAAAAAATGGATATAAACGAAACCTACTTGAGTTTCACCATAAGGATCTTCAGGGTCAAATCCACTGAATTAATCGAGGTACCGATTAATTACAGCCGATTCGATTAATTCAGTGGGTTTAACCCTGAAGATCCTTATGGTGAAACTCGAGTAGGTTTCGTTTATATCCATTTTTATAATAAATTTGCTCTACTCCGTATTGAGCACTTTGTATTTGTTAAATCGCTGACTTTACCCCTGAATCTTGCACCTTCAATGATCGTGCCCATTTTCACCGGTAAGCAACCTTTATCCTTATAATATATATATATATAATATATATATATATATATATATATATATATATATATTATAATGGAGATTGTGTGTTTGTTTGTCTGTAACCGAAACTTTATTACTACTCAAGTCACAATTCCCTTATTATTTACATCACATTCTCCATGATTTTATTTTTGATTTAAACTTCAATTATTAATAAAATTGTTTTACATCATTAAGACTGTTGACCATATATACATACTAATAACATGCAATTATATTTATAATTCAACAAAATAGCGGTTTACAATGTGAATGGGAAGTTTAACTTGCATATTGATATTAAAAATTTGATTTTAATAAATATGTGCTTAGTATTATTGATTTCTAACTGTTTGGTTTTATCTTAATGAATGTGGGCAAAAATCTCGGGGATGAATCTTAAAAGAAATCCATTAACAAGAAGAAATAACTGTAATTTTATTCTTTACTTCCTATTTTCACTAAATAGTTAAATTAGGAAAATTTACCAATGAAAGATGGGAGTAATGGAAAATGATGGAAGAGTTAGTTTCAAAGTTGTTCTATTTTTCAATCATACCCCCTCTGTTCCAACTCTTTTTATCTGCATTTTTATTCAGTTTCATTAGCCTTTCTAATTTAACATGATATTTTATCATATTAAAACTTGAATACTTGCACCCGGAGGGTGCATATATTTGCTAGTATATATATATATATATGCAGAGAAAAATGGAAGTGAATCCGACGGTATGTAATATAGTGAAAAATTGTGAAAAAACACAGGTTTAAATAAAATGAGTGATATTTATTCAGCCAATGCTGCAGTGTTTCAATCTGTTTAGTAGATCTTCTTCAGGGCCTTTTGTTGATTTAAGGAAAATTAAAAATTTTATCACAGGATAATAAGATGGCTGTTATCGGTTTGTTTATATATATATATATATATATATATATATATATATATATATATATATATATATATATATATATATATATATATATACGTGCGTGAATCAAGTCAGTTTCCTAACACTTCGTTATTAGCTGAATTTTGACCCATAGTTTTCATTGTATGATATTAAAACATTTATTTGTATAAGACATATCCTTATTTACTTATATAACCAAATTATCATTCTTCCTAATCAAATTTGTTTATGTAGGGGACTGACTAAAATGTCTGACCAAAAAAGGAACCAGGGAACGGGCTTTTATTATTCCATTTATTAAAAAAAAAAAGAAACAGATAAAAAAAATCGGTTATTGCCTTTTTCGTTGGTGAATATCTGTCTAAATATAGAATATAGATATATGTATAAAATATGACACACACACACACACACACACACACACACACACACACACACACATATATATATATATATATATATATATATATATGACTCACGTGATTGACCCTACCCATGATGCATCCCACAACAACATATAAGGAAAAACACAAACACATGATTCACTTGGTTTGAAAATAGCTTAGGTAAGAAACTGTAAGTTACCAAGCACTGTTGACTTCATGTCTTCACTAACTTTATATATATATATATATATATATATATATATATATATATATATATATATATATATATATATATAATGTAGATAATAAGAGTGCTATATATATATATATATATATATATATATATATATATATATATAATAACTTCCACATTATGTATGAGTGTGTGTATGTGTATATGTGTGTGAGAGAAAGGGGGGTGTTGGGGGGGACTAGTGACTATTTATATAAGTAAAGATATAAATATTTTCTCGCATATTAAAAAAGTGAGTCAAAAAATTGTCTAAATATCAGAAGAACCGATTATTTCATCATCACCGATAAAATTGTTAAACATTTTCTGACCTCCTTTTCTAGAGATCGTTCAAATGAATAAGATCTCTGTTTGCTCAATTCACCATCGTCGACTAAAAAAAGCACCAAGTATAATAATTTAGTCTTCCTCCCTTCCACTTACACTCATTCACCCGACACACGCACACATATCACGCACGCATGCACTTACACACACATGACAGTGACAGTTCTCTAGGCTACAGGTTCAATCCTGGTCAAGGGCGACTCTAACATAGAATAATAATTAACACAGATTAACGCCTGTATCCCAGCTATGGTTAACGGAATGAGAACAGGATACACTCGTGGATTGAATAAAGGGTTAGGTTCAAAATTCCGTGATGGCTCCCGATTACGACAAGAAGGTTCCCGAGCTCGAAAAGAAGGTTCCCGAGTCCGAGAAGGTTCCCGAGTCCGACAAGAAATACCGGAAGAAGGCCGGAAGGCACATCGGCCGAAACGTTGTACAGATAACAATAAAGATGAGGACAATAGTCCGAATGATCCAAATAATACAAATTATCAAGTCACATCTTAAAAATTCAGAGAAATAAAAAAAGAATACTAAACACGTTTATGTACCCAGTACACATACAAAATTAATACACACACGAAAACATATTTGTTAAATTGTTGAATATTACCAAAAATATATAATGTTGTGGGGGGTCCAGTGGCTTCGGCCCGGGAACTTACAAGCTAATATCGTTGATCCCAGGGAGCTATCCCCCCATACCACACCTGCCTCTTCGGTTTAAAGGGACAAGTCTGGGTTTATTGCACAGTGCCTGAGGCGCCCGCTTGAAGGGGAATACCGACAAGATCAACGCATTTTCTGCACCCATGAGTCTCGGCTCGTAGGTGGTCCCACATTAATAGGGCCCTGTGCCTAACCCGTACAATGTAGGGTATGTGGTAAATATCATTCACATACACACACATTCTTTCTTTACGCACGCACTCACAGACTCTTACGGCTAAGTTGTGAATTGTAATACTGAGATGAACACACAGCAACAGATAAAGAGAAAATATTGTTTTAGTTTTGTAGAATGGTTAGTTGTCAAGTATCAGCAGTGCAAAGGCACAGAGATTTAATGAATTACTATTATTCTGATTTTTTATACATTGAACACTTTTTGATAATTTACTGATGCCACTGCAACGCAAAAGTTAAAGCGGCAATTGGATATTATATATATATATATATATATATATATATATATATATATATATATATATATATAGTACAGAATATGGTTAATTAATACCTGAAAAAGATATCAGGAGATCTGAAACACGTGTCGCCAATGTAAAATAATAATAGAATTTTTTTTATTTTTAAACATAATCCATAAGATATTTAAGGACCATAAAAATCTAAATCAGCTTGGCAGTCCGGTTTCAAATTTATAATGTTGACCATACCGACTCCAATTAAGCACTTATTCTCCAAAAAATTATCGGCAAAAAGCCATTCAAAACTATATATATATATATATATATATATATATATATATATATATATACACACACGGTAAAATTCAATAGTGAAATATGCGTCGAAATGTTCATTCTATAATTGCCCCGACCCTAATGCTCTTATAGCAAGCCCCAACACTTTTTGTCATATATGTGCTAAAATGCGGTGACTGAGGGTCTTATTTTCCTGGGTATGACGTTAAACTTTATTTGATGGTGAAGGTCCCCTCTCCACACTGCCGCTGTGATCCAAAGGAAAGGTAAGGGACCAATGCAGTTTGGCAACGGTAGTGTCGCAGAGTTGATGGGTAGCACTGGATTTCAGCATCACACCACCTTAGGGACTCCGGCTCCTGATTTATTTTCGGGGTTTACTCGATAAAATAAATAATCTGATGGTTGGTCACGAAGCACCACCTTCTACCACCTTTAATTTTCAGCTAGATATATTCGGTCTGAGACCTGTCAGCTGTTCCTTATATTTAAAACATTTATCTTATTTCCACTGAATATTTATATTCTTTCTTCCATTCATCCAATTTGGCCTTAAAAGGAGTTCAAAGATGGGACATCTACTACTGATGATGGTAGTTTATTCCATGAATCTACTATGTTGTTTCTAAAATAATTTTGCCTAACATTTGTTTTGGAAAATGTTTTCAAGAGTTTTAGTTTATGATTCCTGTTAATGAATTTCTGAGCAACATTCAACAGATTAAAGTTTGTTGAATAAAATCCATTCATAGATTTCACTCATATCTCCTCTGGTTCGTCGATACGCTAAACTTGGTCAGTTAATCTTTCTAAGTCTTTTTTCATATGAAATATTCTTTACACTTGGGTAATTCCATGTAAAATCATTAAAAAAAGAAGTAAAATTTCACCCCTTCAATTTTTCTGAAGTATTTTCCAGGTATAGACTATATTAACGTTAGAATATCCACAACATTTGAGCTTCCAATTCCAAACATTGGCAGAGTTGTGTCGATTTTTAGCTCTCTAAATTTGGTGGGGTTCGTGAAAAATGGTGACATTTTGTCATCTATTTTTTATTGTAAAAGGAGTTCCAGAGCTTCCCTACTCCTAAAAATTGGTTTATAAAAGCATTTTGACCCAGGGAATCCAAAAATACAATGAAAAAAATCTTAAAAGTTAACCAATTTTATGTTATTGATGATTTCTGATGTTTTCATAGCAATATCAATATCCCGATGTGGCACTGCATCTAGGACAAAAAAAATGTTCTATTACTATTTCACATACATTGAACATTATTTGTGTCAAAAAGATTGTTTGATTTTTGCTTAGAACCGAAGCTACAGCATCAGTTAATTTTGCAGATCAGAAATCATTAATAAGTTAAAATTGGTTAACTTTATGACTTTTTGATAGCATGTTTGGATTCCTTGGGCCAAAATGTTTTTATAAATCAAATTTAGGAGTAGGGAAGCTCTAAAACTCATTTTACAGACAAAAATAGATTACAAAATGTTTCGCAAAACAAAAAGTTTTTCGTGAACCCCTACCCAAATTTAGAGCGCTAAAATCGATATAACTCTACAAATTTTTGGAATTGGAAGCTCAAATTTTGTGGATTGTCTAACTTTAATATAATCCACACCAGGACAACATTTCAGAAAAATTGAAGGGGGTGAGTCACATGGCATGGAGGATTTGACGTGGAATTAACCACTAGTTAATTTCCTGCTGACATTTTCTGAATTTATTGAACATTGTCATATTTTGAATTATGATGAGCTACAAAAACAACAACATTTTGGCGCGAAATTCGCGACCTGAAGAATTTTCTTCTAATTAGCACTTCATAAAGACGCCATTAATGAGGTAGAAAGAAAAATGGCTGCTCGACTAAGATTTATGATTAACTAGCAGTCCATAAGTTACAGTTTTTAAAAAAATAAAGAAAAGAAAAAAGGTGAACGTTTAGAGAAGGGGATGTAGTGGATATTCACCCAACCCATTCGCCACGGGCAGGTTGGGGCACAAAATGGCAAGTATAGAGCATACAACGATGATTGAACTCGCCATTCAGTTTTACGAGACTACTTTGCTAATCGTTATACCACAATGAGATGCCCAAAGAGAAGGGGTGTAGTATTATAAGTAAATAACAATCGGAACGCGAGTTTTTATTATATATATATATATATATATATATATATATATATATATCGCAACCCTAACATGCACCTGCTCTGTCGGTGGGGCGTTAGAATGCACCAACTCTATCTCTGCAGAGGGGTAAGACTCCCCCAATGGGGCCACCTGTTGTCCGAGAGTGGCGACCTGTGATGCTTAAGGATAGAACCCAGATGGATGAGCAGTTCATGACTTGCAATACTCCACTTTAGCCCTATCTTGGGCTAGACGCGCAGCCGGAGAGGCCCCCTCCGATCAATCGGCTGGTTACTTCAAGCCCTAGCACCTATATGATTTTCCCAACCCTATTGCCCTTATGGAAAGCCCCCAACCCCTTTTTATCATATGGGTGCTAGAAGGCGGAGACTGAGGGTCTACATGTCCTGGGAATGACGTTAAACTCTATCTGATGGTGAGGTTCCAGTTTTGGAGGTTTGGGGAATGTGGAGCATCCCTTCATCACCATTACTCCCTGGTCCACTCTGACCCGGAGTGGTAGTACCTGTTAGGGTCCCATCTATGGGTTAAACAGAAAAACATGAGTTGATAAACAAAATTGTATTATCCATTTATTTCAAAACTTTATCGGCATTAAATGACCCACTGAGGTTGATATGCCGTAAAACGAAACAAAACAAACTAAACAACCCTAACACGCACAGACACACGCACGCAGAGACGTACATTTGAAAATCACATACACGGTAGAAACTGTCAGTTACCAAGCGCAGTTGACTTTATGACTTCGCTACCCAACAACACACACACACACACACACACATGTATATATATATATATACACACATATATATGTATATATATATGGAGGATAGACTAAATATTCTCAGTTATTACTATAGATACGTAAGTCGTCGTAAAGTCGTCGGGGTGGCCTAAAGTCGGTATCAACCAATCAGCAAGTGAGCCTATCCCCTTTTCACAAGAGCTAGACCAAGGAGATTGTTTTAGCGTCTGATGTGGAGCGCCACACCTACTTAATTTACCGTACAGACACTTGTGCTACTCATACGCTGAGTTGGCGAGGGCCGGTATCGAACAAGGAACCTTGTGGTTTCTAAGATGTAAAAATGTAGGATTCATTTAAGCTATCGATACTTCATCATACTAGCAGGCCCTGTGGATATAACACAGTATGATCATTTAATTATTACAGCGTTTGATATGTTTACTTAAGAGCTATTGCCGAATAGTTCAATATGTAAAAAATATGATAATCTTGATTTAACTCTCCCTCACTATTTTCTTTTCTTTCTTTCCTTCTTTTCATATTTTCCTTATGTTCGATTGAAATATATGAACGTTATCGCTTCCGCGCTCTCACCCCTCTCTCTATTTTTCACCATTTCTCTTTCTTTCTTTCTTTCTAATTATATTTTTCTGAGTAACATGTCCTTCTTCGTCCGTTTCTTTTTTTTTATATAAACGGAATGGTCCATTATTTAGCCGAGGTGACAACACTCACAAGAAATAAAAAATCAACACCAGATAATCAGGAATTACATTTTGGCATTTCATTTTGGATGATTTTGAAGGGTCTCATTTTTAATCAGAGGGTAATGCAAGATGATAACTGTCGTACTTTTAAGGAACACGAGTAGTAATATATAGATAATAATAAAAACGGAATGGTCCATTATTTAGCTGAGGTGACGATACTGATATGAAATAAGAATTCGGCGGATAAGCAACACCAGATAATTAGGAATTGCATTTTTGCATTTCATCTTGGACGATTTGGACGGTCTTATTTTTTATCAGAGGGTATTGCAAGATCATAACTGTCGTACAATTAAGGAGCACGAGTATTAATATATAGATAATAATAAAAAACGGAATGGTACATTATTTAGCTGAGCTGATGACACTCATTTGGACGAATTAAGTAATAAGAATTCGGCGGATAAGCAACACCAGATAAGCAGGATTTAAATTTTTGCATTTCATCTTGGACGATTTACACGGTGTTGCAAGATGATAACGGTCATACAATTAAGGAACATGAGTATAAATATATGATTATTTTACCGCTCAAAATCATGATTTACAACAATGGATCATCTAATAAGAAAATCTATTATTTATCGGAATGATGGGTTTGGTTTGGTTTGGTTTTCTTTTACGGCATATCAACCTCGGTGGGTCATTTAATGCCGATAATGTTTTGAAATAAATCAATTCTTAATGGATAATACAATTTTGTTTATCAACTCATGTTTTTTCTATTCAACCCATAGATGGGACCCTAACAGGTACTACCACTCCGGGTCAGAGTGGACCAGGGAGTAATGGTGATGAATGGGGTGCTCCACATTCCCCAAACCTCCAAAACTGGAACCTCACCATCAGATAGAGTTTAACGTCATTCCCAGGACATGTAGACCCTCAGTCATCGCCTTCTAGCACCCATATGATAAAAAAGGGGTTGGCGCTTGCCATACGGGCAATAGGGTTGGGAAAATCATATAGGTGCTAGGGCTTGACGTGACCAGCCGATTGATCGGAGAGGGTCTCTCCGACCGTCCGTCTAGCCCAAGATAGGGCCAAAGTGGAGTATTGCAAGTCATGAACTGCTCATCCACCTGGGTTCTATCCTTAAGCATCACGCGTCGCCACCCACAGGTGACCCCATTGGGGGGAGTCTTACCCCTCTGCAGAGGTGCAGTCGGTGCATTTTAACGCCCCAGCCGACAGGGCGAGGGAATGATGGGTAGATGAAAATGTTGGTTGGTTGTTTTTTTTATTGCATGTCAACCCTTAGTTGAGAAGTTGTTTGGTTTGGTTTGTTTTACGGCATATCAACCCCAATGGGTTATTTAATACCGACAAAGTTTTGAAATAAAATTCATTCTTAATGGATACTCATTTTTTTTATAAACACATTTTTCTATTAAACCTACAGATAGGACCCTAGATGGTACTACTACTCCGCGTCAGAATGGATTTGGGAGCAATGGTGATGAAGAGATGCTCCACATTCTCGAAACCTCCAGAACTGAAACGTCACCATCAGATTGAGTTTAACACCATTCCCAGGACCCTCAGGCACCACCTTCTAGCACATATATTATAAAAAGGGTTGGGGCTTGCTATAAGAGCAATAGAGTTGGGACACTCATATAGGTGCTTGGGCTTGACATGACCAGCCGATTGATCGGAGGAGGCATCTTCGACCGCCCGTCTAGCCTATGGAGAAGTTGTGTCTTCTCTCTCATCAAATGGGCTCATGCTGTATAGTAAAACACCGTTCAACCCTAAATATTAATCCCAAACATGGACTTTATAACAGTCAAATTATCTATAAATTAGTACATTTGTTCCCTAATTGTACGACCGTCATCATCTTGTTACGCCCTCAGGGTAAAAATAAGACCGTCCAAATCTTCCAAGATGAAATGCAAAAATGTAAATCCTGATTATCTGATGTCACTTATCCGGCAAATTCTTATTTATTATGAATATTGTCACCTCAGCCAAAAAAAGATCATTCCGTTTTCATAATAAAGAAATTGGCCAATGATATTAAGAGGACAGAAAGCATTTAAGAGCGTTGATAACTGTCCTTGAACCATATAACTGCAAAAAGACTGACCTAGGCATAAAATAACCCAGCAAATGTTGACATACCGCAAAACCAACCAACCGAACCAACCGAACATATGTAGCTAAACCCTGTTAAGTGTTTGCGCCCTGATAACTGCATGTTCTGCGCTTTCATATAGCCCTGTGTACAATTTTCTGGGTAAATAAACCCACACGCAGGCACTATATATATATATATATATATATATATATATATATATATATATATATATATATAGCATAGAGAAAAAGAGAAATCAAGTTTAATTTGTAATGACACTTACAGGATCACTTGATAGAGTGAAGATATGCTCCGGTTTCAATTCTCATTCACCTGTGATTTTCTTGTTTGGCCTCCCTGCACGAAATAATCATCACTACAACCAAAAGTTTCTGTGTCTTAAAACAAAATTAGTGATGCTGTAAACAGCGCCACCTGCCGGGCAATATTAATCACGTGTTAAAACGGAAGGGAAAATAGAAATAAAGAAGAAAAAGTCGAGAATCGTGTCAGATTGCTTCGTTGGTAAGAAACTAAATAATATCATTGAAACACACACACACACACACACACACACACAACCTATGCGTGTGTGTGTGTGTGTGTGTGTGTGTGTGTGTGTGAGAGAGAGAGAGAGAGAGAGAGAGAAGAGAGAGAGAGAGAGAGAGAGAGAGAGAGGGGGATGGAAAGTAGCGCATGTGCATTGGCGTTTCTAAGGAGGCGCGCTCCCTGTAATGGTTATCGTCGTATGAAATGGAAACGTCGATTCGGGTTCAAATCCTAGGCACGCTGTATGTGTTTCATTTCGTCCTGATGCCTATCAAAAACCCATCAATCCATCACTTCTCCCTCAGGATATGGGTAAATAGTAGGGCAGATTGGGTTCTATAGCTTAGATAAGGCAACGAGTCTAGAAGAAAAAAAAATCTGAATTCAAACCAGCTGAAGTCCACTTAAAAATTCTGCCCTTGACATGTGTTTGGTAAAAACAAACTGCGCTCTTAAGCCTTGGTTAGGCAACCAG
>CM042159.1:73932197-73942197 GCA_023376005.1 Doryteuthis pealeii | reverse complement strand
GATTTCATTTAAGATTCATTGAAGAGATTTTTGCTCATATTCATTAAAATAAAACCAAACAATTAGAAATCAATAATACTAAGTATATATTTATTAAAATCACATTTTTGATATCAATATGCAAATTAGCCTTCCCGTTCACACTATAAACCGCTATTTTGTTGTATATATAAATATAATTGCATGTTGTTAATATGTAGACATGGTTAACAGTATTAATAATGTACAACAATTTTATTAATAATAGAGATTTAGATAAAAATAAAATCATGGAGAATGTGATGTCAATAACTAAGGAAATTGTGACTTGAGTAGTAATATAGTTTCGGTTACAAACAGAAAAACACACAATCTCCATTATAATAAGATTACAATTCTTGTGTCATTTTTTGTCTTCTTCTTATATTTTCGATCATATTTCTTTTCTTTAAACTTCTCCATTCAAATTGTTTCGATGTTCTATTTTTTATTTTATTTCATTATTAATAAAATCAATTATCGACGGCAATGTAATATAATTAAGGGACTCGGGGGGTAATTGGGGGTCGCAGAACAATTACTTTGAGTAAAAGTAAATTATAGGTGAAGAAGAGAGAAAGAAATATTTTGGGAAAATATTTTGAAATGAAAAATCTGATTGGAATGCATTTTAAGTGTTTGTGAATTACAACCAGAAAAAAATATCTGATGTTGAAAAATTTAGGGAGATAAACAATACACAGAATAAGTAGGTAAATGACGGCGGGGTGACATACGATAGTGGAATTTAAGTCCGTTAAGTTGGATTTAACCGAGAAGTTTATCGTTAGTAATGCGGAATGCCAAAGATAAGTGATATCAAGGGACCTTTATGGGTCGGTTTAGCTCAGTCGGTAGAGTGTTTGGCTAGGAATCACAAGGTACGCAACCGTAAACATTTTTTTTTGTTTCTATTCATAAGTTCAGTCTTTTATCTCATTATTTATACTGTAATTAGTACAATATATGACCAACTTGCAAAACATTTTACGCCCCCAGCATAAGGGGGGGGGGGTCAAAATTAAGCGACCTGAAAAAAATGAGAAAGTTCTGAAATAAAATAAATAATGCATTATAAAGATCATTCATTGATATATAAACACTAAAAATTTCATTAAAATCCGATAATTTCCTGATATTTTGGTAAATTATTTTCGGTAGGGGCTAAAGTCATTTTGTCAAAAATGCATTTTAGGCTCAGTTTGCCAGTCCCTAGTATTAAGTCATATCAAGTGACCTTTAAGGGCCGGTTTAGCTCAGTCGGTAGAGTGTTTGGCTAGGAATCACAAGTTTCTTGGTTCGATTCCAGTTCTCGCCAACTCAGCGAATGAGTATCACGGGGATCTGTGCGGTAAAGTGAGGAGCTGATGGTAGGTGTGGCGCTCCACCTCAGACGCTAAAACAATCTCCTTGGTCTAGCGCTAGTGAAAAGGGGATATACTCCCTCGCTGTCTGGCCGATACAGACATTAGGCCGCCCCGACGACTTTTTTTTATTTCCTGAAAGGGAAACCCAAAATGATATCCCTTTATACAAAACTAAACTCTTCAAAATTTTAACAGGTAGTTTGTTTTCAGTTTTCACACTAATGTTTTCAGGTTAGTGATTACTCCCTGTTGCTGGTACCATGTAACTTAGGATAATCCGGGTAGAATACAAGGTGTTTCAAAAAGTACAAAACATCTCGATAATTTTTGACACACCTTGTATACTAGTAAAGATGACCACAACAGTCCGAAAAGAATAACACAAATTATCAAGCCCCATCTCAAAAAATTGACAAATAGTACAATTACCGTTCTTCTGAAAGGTTGATTTTAGCTTTACATAACCTGCAAAGATTGATATAACATTAAACAAAAAAAAAAAGAAAAGAAAAACGAAAACCTAGAATTTCTTTAAGAAAACTGCTCAGAGTATTTGTTCTTGTAGTATATTCGACACGTTTTCGAAATCCTAACATGGATTTTTCGTGAGCGTCTATATTGTTATTGAAGATCTCAGATAAGAATCTTACGTTAATGATGATAATGTATTAACTATGAAGATAGAGTTGTGAATTGCTATTACTTTAAATTCTCGACTATAAAAGAGAGTAGATGTTTTAGAAATATGTGATCGATTCTATCAGTGTTGTTAAATGGAAATGAATGTGAACAGAAAAGCAATCTTTATTGTTCTTAATAAACCCCATAAAAGGCCAAATGGATTGAATTGAATTTGAAAAAAGGGAGATAACTCTGAAGTATTTGTCTGGTCATTGCAAATGTCAATGGAAAAACAATGAATGACATTATTTTCCTCGAACCCCACTTGTACAAGGTCAGGACAAGGTCCTATTAACGTGGTACCACCCACAAGCCGAGACTCATGGTGTTGGCGGGTGTAAAATGCGTTGATCCTGTCGGCATTTGATTGAAGGCAATTTATAGACTTTCCGCAGCCGATAGACTTTTTGTAGACAAGAAGATTTTACGAAAAAGAAGACAGAAACTATTTTGAGGAAGAAAGGATAAATTTTGATTTATCAGGAAAAATATCACAAGTTTAAGATATCTCTGAAGTTAATATTCGTTGTTGTTGTTCCTTGTGTGTGGTTAAAAAAAAAGTCATCTACCATGAAAAAGAGTGATTTTTTTTCCCGGCAACAGAACGAAATAGTATATTCCTGAAACATTTATGGACTTGTGTGTTATCGTTTACTTTTACGTTTTCCTAGTATGTTGAAATAGATTACTTAATGAAATAATTATTTCAACTTATCTTCTCATAACCATTATCCCGAGTTTTATACTCGTTGAAATAGATCATGTTTTATGTACAACGTCTTTACACATTATTTATTATTTTCATTTATATTATCTTTTGTTTTTTCAAAGAACGATCTGTTTGATGTTTTTATGTTACCACTTAAAAGGGGGAGCCTCAGGCACCGGGCAATAAACCCAGCCCTGTCCCTTTAAATCGAGGGGGCAGTTGTTGCATGGGGGGATTGTCCCCTGGGATCAACGCTAGCAGTAGGATTTAAAAACGACACTTTCGAAAGAAATAGAAATAGAAAATGGGAGAGAAAGTTTATCAATATCAATATTAAATTCCCGCCAAGTTTCTCTTTATTGTAGACTTTATTTGTTAGTTTGGAAAGAAATCCCTTATAATAATATAATCTACTAGCAGGACATGCCGATATAACACATTATTATAATTTAATTATTACAACGTTTGATATGTATACTTAAGAGCTATTGTTAAATAGTTCAATATATAAAAAGTATAATAATCTTGATCTAACTCACTCTCACTCATTTTTCTTTCTTTCTTTTCATCTTTTAATCGTATTCGATTGAAACAGATTAGCGTTATTACTTCCGCGAATTCATTCCTCTTTCTCAAACTTTCTTTCTTCTTTCTTCTTCTTTCTTTCTTTCTTTCTTTCTTTCTTTCTTTCTCTTCTCCAACTTTCTTTCTTTCTTTCTTTCTATCTATCTATCTTTCTCCAACTTTCTTTCTTTCTTTTCTTTCTTTCTTTCTTATTATTTTCTGTGTAGCATGTCCTTTTTGCTTCTCTTTATTTCTTTATAATAAAAACCGAACGGTTAATCATTTAGCTGAAATGTCGATGAAATACGGAAGTTAGGGTTTAGAAACGACGTCTTGAAGGAAATAAAAGTAGAAAAAAAAAAAGATTATCAATATTAAATTTAAATCGATACAGCGATAATGAAATAAACACAATTAGACTTTGCTTTTATGAATATCACCAAGTACGTAAATAATGATTACAGAATCGTCTGTTTTTCCTATAAATAATGTCTGACGAAATCTCGGAGGCGAGAAATAACGAGATCTTTTACCAAATTCTTAATACTTGTGTTTCTTCATATTATTTGTCTGTTAACTATGATACTCAAGTTACAGCAATGGATTATCTGAACATTAGCTACATAAATAAATAAATGAGAGTAACCTCCCCTTGTTTATTTCACTTTGAAGAAGCCTTATGTTTTGGTCGGCCATTTTCATTTTACTGTAAATCTACACTGGAAATGCGAATTTGTTCGAATCAATACAACTACATATTTTAACACGAAAATATCACAAAATGTGTTCTTAATTGATTTGAATGTGTTCTTATTTGAAATGAACTTGATTTTTATTAAGAACACATTTTATGATATTTTCGTGTTAAAACATGCAATTGTATTGATTTACAGTGAAATGAAAATGTCTGACCAGAACATATGGCTTCCTCAAAGTGAAATAAACAAGGAGAGGTTACTCTCATTTATGTAGCTAATGTTCAGATTACCCAGCAATGAATTAATTCAATTCTCTTCAAGAAAGATGTCCATGTTTTTATAAATGTAGAAGTTGCAATTTTCTCTCTTTTAATTATTTTTCTTTTTATCGACGATTTCAAATCCTGGACAAGGCTGTTTGAATTTCTCATAAAGCTGTGTAATGTATGAATCCAACTATTCTCCCTCCAGCTATGGGTAAATAGTAGCGCAAACTGAGCTATTCAACCTGGTTAGGCAATCAGTGTATGAGAAAGGAAACTCTGAATTCAAACCTGCTAAACTCCCCTGTGTCGCATCTTGCTCCTGCAGAAAGGTTGGCATATATATATATATATATATATATATATATATATATATATATATATATATAAAGGGAATGACTTACCGGTAAAAAAAATATTTTTTTTGTTTGGTTTGTTTTGTTTTACGGCATATCAACCTCAGTGGGTCATTTAATGCCAATAAAGTTTTGAAATAAATCAATTCTTAATGGATAATACATTTTTTTATAAATACATTTTTCTATTTAACCCATAGATGGGACCCTAACAGGTACTACCACTCCGGGTCATGGTGGACCTGGGAGCAATGGTGATGAAGGGGTGCTCCACATTCCCCAAACCTCCAGAACTGGAACCTCACCATCAGATAGAGTTTAACGTTATTCCCAGGACATGTAGACCCGCAGCCACCGCCTTCTAGCACCCATATGATAAAAAGGGGTTGGGACTTGCCATAAAGGCAATAGGGTTGGGAAAATCATTTAGGTGCTAGGGCTTGACGTGACCAGTCGATTGATCGGAGGGGGCCTCTCCGACCGCCCGTCTCGCCTAAGATAGGGCCAAAGTGGAATATTGCATGTCATGAACTGCTCATCCACCTGGGCTCTATCCTTAAGCATTACGGGTCACCACCCACGACCAACAGGTGGCCCCATTGGGGGAGTCTTACCCCTCTGCAGAGGTGGAGTCGGTGCATTCTAACGCCCCAGCCGACAGGGCGCAAAAAATTGGGTTATTGTAAATATTTGGTTGATACAAGTATTAATCGGATAATCAGTGTTATACCAAATATAAAGTACGTCTACTTTAGTAGAGCGAATTTAGTCTTACAGTGTGTATAGAAATAACCTACTCGAGTTTTACCATTAAGATCTTCAGATCTGAAGATTCTTATGGTGAAACTCGAGTAGGTTATTTCTATACACACTGTAATGCTATATATATATATATATATATATATATATATATATATGACGGCCTTTACATAAAAAGCGTTGTGTGTATGAAAACAGATAAATTCCCCTTCGCATTCTGTAAGTGAAGACAGCCTAATTTTTAAGGTGTCGGACTGGCATCCAACCGGTCGGATTTCAATTCCGTCTGTAGGTAGCTTACACATGTCTAGCCACACTGAAGAGACTTGATAAGTCTAAACACTTGTCTATCCATGACTCTCTCTCTCCCTCTCTCTCTCTCTCTCTCTCTCTCTCTCTCTCTCTCTCTATATAATATATATTATATATATATATATATATGAGGTAGGTAAAAGTATAGTGAACAAGAAATGATAACTCAAAACAAATCTAAGAGTTGAAATATTTCGTCCGATTTATACGGACAACCTCAGTCGAAAGATTTTTATTGAAAGCAACATTACGTGCATGTACATGTGATTTGGTGAGGGGTGAGTTAGTAGCGGAAGTGGAGGGTAGGGAGGATAGGGGCTAACATGAAGTGTGGGGATAGTTTACAGGAAGTAGAGAGTAGGTTAGAAGTAGATGGGCACAGGGGTAGGTCAAGGGAGGAGGGTAAAGTTCATAGTAGTGGTGTGTTTGATGTCAGGGGAAGATAAGGAGGAGGAGAGAGTTGAGTGATATTAGGTCACTGGGTCAGTTTTGTGGAGGAGTAGGGGGGAAAATTTTGATTCCTAGTGTGTAGGTGGCGAGGAAGGGAATGGAGCAGAGTAGGTAGTGAGAGTCTATGTGTAGGCATTCTTTTTAATTTATTTAATTATTTATTTATTTTATTAACCATATTCATGGTGAGTAATAATCTTATTCTCATGAATTATTGTTTTTTGCGATCGATCTGTCAAGATTGTAGAACCCATGCCTAATATTGAATGATTATGTAAGAGGTATTAACGCAAATTCGCACAAGCACCTTAGTTTCTTTTTGTGTATGAGTTTCATGAGTCTGGCTTGGGAGAAATTGAAAGAGTGGTTTTGTTCTGCGATTTGTGTGAATAGTGCGTTTAGTTTGTCGTGTATTTTTATTGATCTTTTGTGCTCCCTTATGCGTTATGTGAGATTTCGTTGGGTTTCTCCGACATAACATGTTGCAGTTATTGCAGGGGATGGTGTAGATGTCGGCACTGGGGGTGTCGGGGGTGTTTGGAGCGTCTATGCGTCTTTGATTTTTTGGGAAGTGGTTTGTATGATTTTGATTCTTAGGTCTGTTAGTTTTTTTTATAAAGTGGGTTGTTTTGAGTGTGGGTAGGTAGGAATAAGTGCCTGTGTGGTGGGTTGGGGGTGGCCTTGGTGGTGGAGGTGTTTTTAGGTTTAGTTTTTGAGTGTATATCGAGGGCTTTTTTCTTGGCGTTTAGGATGAAATATCTAGGGTATTTTAGGGTCTTAAGGACGTCTTCAATGTGTTTGTATTCTTCATCTAAGTGTTGGGGTCTGCATATGCGTAGTGGTCTTAGATATAAGCCTATCATATATATATATATATATATATATATATATATATATATATATTTGTTAATAGTAACTTATGAACTATTAGGTTCTTTATTTTTGTTTCTAACCAGAAAAAAGACCTTTTTATAAAACGAAAACAGTAAACGACAAGATAAAGTAATAGGTTGGGTGTGACTTATGTCCGATCTCGCTAAATGATCACTTGACACCCAATGAGATACACCGCGAAAAAAGAGGATGTGCGAACAGACTTTTCTATGTGTATTATTAAAATCGGTCATGTGTCTTTTTTCTCCGTAGAAAAAAAGAAAAAAAGAAGAAAAAAGAAAAGAGAAAAAAAAAAAAAAAAAAGAAAAAAGAAAAAGAAAAAAGAAAAAGAAAAAAGAAAGAAAAAGAGTAGAATGTCAAACAAGATGGCCGCTCGTCGACGACGACGATGATGATAGCTGATGACAAGATAAGAAAATGTCTGAAAAGATAATGTTGTGATTTTGCTTTTTCTCTTCTTTTCTTTTCTTTTTTGTTTTTTTTTTTGTTTTTTTATGTTGATTTGAACGAATCAAATAAACAAATTATCAACCAAGTGTCCGGTGGGCGAGTTCAATTTAAGAATCATTAAGTCCGCCCCGTACCGATTTTTTGATGCAGTCGTCCCTGCCCTAAAATACACTAGGCAGCGCCTGCTGAAAAAAATAAACCATGCTAGTTATGAACTGCTTAGTGGTTTGAAGGCGTTTCTATCGACAAGTTAATGCGATATGAAAGCGATATTTTACAGACCCCGCAAGTTTTGTTTTTATCGACACGACAAAGAATTGTAAATATTGAAAAAAACCAAAAAAAAACCGGGGATACCTTTCCCAAGGGTAGTAGCACTATGTGAAATGCAAAGAGCCTTGTTCAGGAATAGAACTCGGGTCGACGAGTCCATTTCCAACGACTCTAAACATTACACCATGCGCCTAATAGAATATGATAATGAAATAAGACGGTAGCGGCCTAACATAACTCTTGAAAGCGAACGTTAACTAACGACTAAATGTTACAATTTATTAGGAGTCAGAAATTGGGAGCAGTACCTGTAAATGGAAATTTACCACTGACTGTTAATAACCCTTGACCCCTAGAGGCGCGAATCTTACGCGTTATGAGAAATACGTGATTTAGTTTAGAGAATTAGATTCGACCTGACTTTGAAGCAGACCAGACGTGTTCGGTGGTCGATCTCTATCCGCGCGGAAAATCATGGGCTAAATAGAATAAAAAGCTTGATCAAGCAAACAAAAAAGTCTTGTTAGTTTAATTACAATGACTAAAATCAGCCCGGGAAAAAGAAGCCCTTAGAAGAATTAAGATGCCGTTAGAAGAATCAACACATAACCAGGGAAATGAAGATCATCAACATCATCTCTAAAGCAAGTCTCTGTCTGTCTGTCTGTCCTCTCTCTATATATATATATGTGTGTGTCTTCTCAGAAATGTCACTCTCTCATTTATATACCCTACGGAAGTATATAACATAAACAGTATTAAGTTCAATCACCCTTTGTGTTTTACTTTCCAGATCTGTTGTAAGTAAAGTTTTGGACATGACAGCATCACACAGTGCAGGTACATACATATTAGTCAGAGAAAATATCTCATTTACGTCAAAAGTGGAAGAGGAGACATTGTCTTATTCTGATGGCGAATCGAGGAAAAGAATTAATGGTCGCCATAAAAATGCCGAGCGAATATAATTAGCGGGAAAAGATGGAGAAGAGATTCGCTGGCGGCAAATCAAAATTCTATCAATCATTTCCTCTTTCTTTGCTACAAACACCAAAGACAATTCTTAATTATTAGAGAAAACAGTTATCAAATACTAGAAGTGGCTACCCAGCGTCAACTGGGTCGAGTAGAGAAGAAAGAAACCCTGGCGTATTGATATGTTTACTTTTGAGATTTACAAATGCTGGACATTTTTAAGCAGAATTTCAATGATATTTTCTATGTTTATTCTAATTTTTAAATAACTCAAATAAAACGCTTTCTTTCGGAAAAAAATATTATTGTAATACTTTGTCTGGGGCAAAAAATTAAAGGAAATAACATGATTTATAGCATAATAATCACACACACACACAAACACACAAACACACACACACACACATATATATATATATATATATATATTATATATATATATATATATATATCATCATCATCATGTTCGCGTTGTCAGCGCGGATATCCATGACAGTCCTCTATGCAGCATCCTGTATCCGCACAGAGCTGATCAATGTACTTCTTTGCTGGTCGGCCCACAATGTGCTGGCTTCCACAGTTAAATAGACAGTTCTTCCAGGCCGTTGTCGTATCAGTGCTGCTGTATGGCTGCACCACCTGGACCCTAACTAAGCGACTAGAGAATAAACTAGATGGGAGCTGCACAAGAATGCTGCGGATGATCCTGGACAAGACATGGAAACAGCACCCCACGAGAAAACAGCTGTACGCTCACCTGCCACATATCACCCAAACCATCCGAGTAAGACGGACAAGACACGCAAGACACTGCTGGAGAAGCAAGGACGAATATATATATATATATATATATATATATATAAAAAAGGAATGTTATTGGATCCTTTCCGTTCAGTAAGGACGATGGCGTAGTGTCCAAAACTTTTAAAAATCTATCTGTGCAAGTGACTCTGCAGGCCAATTCTTGAGTGACAGTCTTTGATGCACTGAATGCACATAAACTGTGATGCTCTCTGTGGCAGCTGGCTTTTCTCTCTCTTTCTGGCTCTCTTTTCTGTCGATGCTACACTCCTCTCTGCCTCAACCCTCTCCGTGCCTTGCTTAACGTTGAGGCGCCAGGCCACTCTATTTAAAAAAGAAATTCATGCCGAACAGACGCGTCTTAACCGTAACGTCGATTTCTAGTGTTAATACATTAGAACTGCTTCTATCTTTATCAATTTAAACAGTT
>CM042159.1:73862197-73922197 GCA_023376005.1 Doryteuthis pealeii | reverse complement strand
GGGTCACCACCCACGGTTCCAGGTGGCCCCATTGGGGGAGTCTTACCCCTCTGCAGAGGTGCATTCTAACGCCCTAGTCGACAGGGTGGTTACATTTCTGTATAGTTGTTTCTTGAGAGCTTTTTAGTACACACACACACATATATATTTACCCAACCCCTCCGCACTAGCAGGATGTGGCATAAGGTCAATTTTTTTAAGCGGGGTTTAACTGGTTTGAATTCAGATTTTTCCTTCAACTAGACTGGTTGCCTAACCCAGTCTGCCCTGCTATTTACCCATAGCTAGAGGAAGAATAGTTGCATTTATACCTTTCCCAAATGGTTTTAGCTCTATG
Source organism: Doryteuthis pealeii (assembly GCA_023376005.1). Lineage (NCBI taxonomy): Eukaryota > Metazoa > Mollusca > Cephalopoda > Myopsida > Loliginidae > Doryteuthis > Doryteuthis pealeii. Next base: position 73,921,860 of record CM042159.1, on the reverse strand, counting down.
TGAAACGCAAACAGCTTCCTCTAGCTCTCAGCACAGAGCAAAACATCGACAAAATGACAACTCGTAACCCGGAAGACTCGAAAGTTGAGGCATTCGTAAGGTAATTTTAATACTTTTCTTTGGCACAAAATGTGGAAACTTATTAAGATAAGCGTATCTGAAAGTCGCTCAGATCTCAATTTTCTCCTCACAATACAAAACAAAAAAATCGACCAAATGACAGTGTTACATAATTATTAGATTTCTAACACTTATGTATAGAAACCAAAATGTAAATTCAGCCGGCGGTCTTGAAGGATTGAATGACAAGGCTTGACCTCAGTCCTGATCCTCCTTCCGGTGGATACCGTGAGAATCAGTGGAGAAGACCCTCTTCCGGTTTAGATTAGAAAGAGATTTTAGTCAGATCGGCCAAAAACCACGACGGTGGTAAGTCGTGTTATACACGCTCCGACTCAATCTGCGCAGGTAGTCTGGTGGGGATTTCAGAATAAAATATGATCTAAGTTAAATCGAAGTCTTGTGTTATTATCTAAAAACTACCAATGACACAGGGCTTCTGATAAAAAGAAATCCCCAATTGGAAGACCAGACACGAAGTCCCCAAGACGAAGTCCAGACGCTAGAAGAAGAACGTAAGATAGAAAAGATGAACCGAAGAAAAATAAAAGAATAAAAGAAAAAGAGAGTATACAACAACAGTTCGTAACTTGGAAAACTTGTAAGTTACGGTTCTCGTTTTAGAATGTAAAAGCAACGAAATATTATTATTATTATTATTATTATTATTATTATTATTATTATTATAAGTAGTAGTAGTTGTGTTACATAATTATTGGATCCCTAATGCTTTTATAAGGTATTGTAGAAATCATAATGGCGATTAGTATAGCTGATGGGCTTGAGAGTGAGTGACAGCGTTTGACCTCACTCTGACCTTGCTTTCTGGGGATAGACCGTGAGAACCGGAACCCCCATAAAAAGCCCTCTTCCGGTTTAAGGATATAGTCAGTTAGAACTTAGAAGCCGAGCTAGCAACTTGTAAGCCTCATCTGCGCAGATTGTCTGGGTGGGGATTTGGAATAAAGTAACATCAACATAAATCGAAGTCTTGTGTTTATTTCTAAAAACAAACAATGACACAGGGCTTCTGATAACGAGAGATCCCCAACAGAAACCAGACCCAGAATCCTCAATAGAAGACCAGTCGAGACATTAGAAGATATACCAGACCAAGATAGATGATAGACGATCAGAAGCAAAGCCGGCCAGAAGAATAGACGACCAGAGTAAGAAGTAAGAAAGGTATATAACGTTATATAGATTTGGTATCGTGAAAAGACCAGTGTACCTATATACCTATTTAGTGCTGGTAAAGAAGGCGCTATGCAATAGTTGTAGTAGTAGTAGTAGTAGTACTAGTAGTAGTAGTCGTCCCATTCCCATTGGCATTTCAGTCTCGGAAGACTATAATAAAGTTTTTATGTGCCCCTGAAGTTACAGCGCCTCCTGTGACTGTGAAGTCCGATGTTTGAAAAACATTCTCGACCACAGATTTCGTATTTGAAGGCTGTCCCTGAAGATGTTGATGTTCCGATGCTTTGTCAGCGCTGCTTTCTTCTAGACCTCTTAGCTTCATGGTGTTGTGTCAGGGTGACTTCAGACATGTACAGTCCTCTACGGAGATTCTGCCGCCACCGAGGGCGGTCCTGAGCCAAATTTTCCCAGTAATTTGGCTCAGTAATAGTAGTAGTAGTCGTAATATTAGAATTTGCACTAAGATACTTTCCAGCATTCAGCGTGAATACGAGTTTCTCGGTCTTTAAAAAACCAGGCTCTTATATACTATTGGAGAGGGTAAGTTGTATAGTTTATTGCTTTCTGAAGAAGTCCCCCATTATGGAATGAGACAGTACAATTTTACTATACACTCGTAAGTCAGGGTACCAGTGTAATCCTAATTTTCTGGTGATCAAATTGATATCCTCTTCCCCCTTTTGTAAATGACAAACGCATTACAAATCGATAAAGAAAAACACCACCACCACCATCACCGCCAGCGCCCCCAACTGAGAGTCCCTTACCTTCTATCTCTTCACGTAAATTTACCTGCACTACTACTACTACTACTACTACTACTACTTACTAATCTATTAATAATGGAGATTGTCTGTATTTCTGTCTGTAACAAAAACTACGTCATACCTCTACGTCACAGATTACGTCACAATATTTTTATGCTATATACACCCAAAATTTGAATAAGCAATTTTTTAAATAATTTCTTGCTCTCGTCCCTTTTTTTTACAAGAAGTTAACTAAAAAGTTTAGAAATAAATAAATACCTACGATTTTGTGTAAAATTGATGTGGAAAATATTCAAAATAATTGTTTGATTATTACATGCACGCAACATTTTATTTGGAGAGGGACGGGGCTCAGTTTCATTTCAAATTGTTTTTTTTAACCCCTTTAGTAAATATGATGATTTTGCTTACTTATGATACAAACCCTCTGACATTGAATTTTTAACTCCCACCCCCTCAGGCAATGTCTTTCAAAAATTGATTTTTACGACGCCCCGGGGGTGTTTTCTGTTGCTAGTAATGATAATAATAATAATAATAATAATGATAATAATAATAATAATAGAGTGTGTATGGGGACAGAGATGAGACAATCAATCACGTATTAGGCGAGTTCGCCAAACTAGCACAATGAGAATAAAAGACTAGGTTCATCTGGGTAGGATAGGTGAGCCACTGGGAATTATGCAAAACACTAAATTTTGACCATACAACAAAATGTTATATGCGTAAACCAGAATCACTTCTGGAGAATGAAACGCATAAAATTCTCTGGGACTTTGAGTTAGATACGGATCACCTTATCCCAGCTAGAATACCCAGAAGAGTTCTGGAGACCTAAGGAGACTTCTTGTCACTCAGACTCCAGTGAAAGAACCATCAGCTAATGCTGGTGTGAAAAAAAAATAAAGACAAAAGGCAAAAAATCAACCGAGTGATTCGGTAAACTCATAAACGTGGGTACTCGTAAGTCAAGGTACCAGTGTAACCCTAATTTCCTGGTGATGAAATTGATGCCCCCCCGCCACACACACTTTTATCGATTTCCATTTGTGTCGTTGGTTTAATGAAATGGACTTTCGGAAGACAAAAAAGAGCCCAACTTTTTTCGCGAATGTTTCCCTGTTGTTATATTTTTTTAATTTTTTTTTTTTTGGTCCTTAAATCCAAAAAATAATAAAAAGCCTTCCACTTGACAACGCACCTGTCTACAAACATCACACTCGTCAAATATTCAATTCGACGCAATTCGATTACAAAATGCCATTAGTGGAATTCGTTTATTATTTTATTTTTAATTTTGTTATAAAGTAAAAATAAAAAAAACAAGTTTTTTTTCCTGGTGGACCTTTTTTTATTCATTGCATGAGAAATTATTCATCGATTTATTTATAATATCATTTCATTATTTATGACGAACAGGACCTATAGTTTCAATTATTCCCATCTAATACAAATAATTATCAAATAATTATTTCTATTTGATAATAGTCATTTGTTAAAGCGGTGGTGTACTGGTTTGAGTCGTAGGAAATGGACTCATCGACCAGAGTTCAATTCCTGGACGAAGCCACAGTTCACATAGCGCTAATACCCACGGGAAAGGCATGAGTCGAACTATTCTCCTCCAGCTATGGGCATATAGTAGGGCTCTTTAACCTTGGTTAGGCAACCAGTCTAGGAGAAAGAAAACTCTGAATTCACTACTAGAAATAGATTCAGTCCTACTTAGTGATCTATTTCAATTAATTTAAAAAATATTTTTACACATAATTACATGGTTCCATCACACTATTCTCGCTCGAGTTATGTATAAATAGTAAATGGTAAAACATTTGTTGCACACCAAAATATGGTATTAAGTATTCTTATCTAATACAAATAATTCTAAACTGATCTCGTTGACCTATAGATGGGACCTAACAGGTACTACCACCATCGGACAGAGTGGCCTGGGAGTAATGGCAATGAAGGAATACTCCACATTCCCCAGAACTGGATTCTCACCACCATATTCATTTAGTGTCATACACGAGATGCCCCATCTGTGTGTGATGTGTCTGTGGTGCGTGTGTGTGTGATGTGGTGTGTGTGTGTGTGATGTGTGTGTATGTGATGTGTGATGTGTGTGTGATGTGATGTCTGTGTGATGTGATGTGTGTGTGTGTGATGTGTGTGTGTGTGTGTGTGTGTGTGTGTGTGATGTGTGTGTGATGAGTGTGTGTGTGTGTGATGTGTGTGTGTGTGGTAATCTTAACCCTTTGCAGAGGAGGTAATCGATATTTTCCCGACCCTGTCAACAGGACGATTATTTATCATATATATTTACCAACCCCTCCACACGAGCAGGATGCGACACAAGGTCATTTCTTAAGCGGGGTTCAGCAGGTTTGAATTCAGAGTTTTCCTTCTCCTAGACCGGTTGCCTAACCAAGTTAAAGACTTAGTCTGCACTACTATTTACCCATAGCTGGAGGGAGAGTAGAATTCATACTTTTCCCAAGGGTATTAGCGCTAAGTGAATGCAATTACCACGTCCAGGAATTGAACTCGGGGCGACGAGTCCATTTCCCATGACTTTAATCATTACACCAACGCGCTTCCTAATTATTTAGTATAACCAAATTCATAAAAAACTGATTTTCATGTCGGAATCGATAATCAATCAATAATATTCCTTTGTCTCTTCTATTGTGATATACTGACATCCCTTTTCTGAGTCTCCTGTCTGCTGGGCTGTTAGAATACACCAACTGCACCTCTGCAGAGGGGTAACCTCCCAATGTGGTCACCTGTTGGCTGTGGGTGATGACCCGTGGTGCTTAAGGATGGAACCATAGTGACTGAACAGTCCATGACATGCAACACTCCCACTTTGGCCCTTACTTAGGCTAAACAGGCGATTGGAGAGCCCCCCTCCGATAAATCAGCTGGTCACGTCAAGTGTTAGAACATATATGATTGTCTCAACCTATTGCCCTTATGGCAAGCTTCAACCCTTTTTATTATTGTTTGTGGGGGTTTTAAGGGGGTCAAATAAGAACAAAACGACGGGTAACAAAATGTAGGAAAAGTATTAACAAAAGAGTAGACAATTACAGTACAGAGAAGTGGGAATTACGTCCGACAAATAGAGTTATGACTGACTCGCATTGGCTTACTCTTCAAGCATAATTGTCCCTGTTACTTATAGTAACCGTCGGTGCATTCCATTAGTCAATAGGGTATATCACCTATAACAATTATATATGTGCTATAAGGCGGTGGGTGAGGGTCTTAATATCCTAGGTATGACATTAAACTCTATCTGAAGATGAAGTTCCAGTTCTGAAGCTCTGGTGAATGTGGAGCACCTCTAAATCACATTACTCCCAGGTCAACTCTGACCTGGAACGGTAGTACCTGTTTAAGGTCCCATCTATGTTGTAAAATAGAAAAATAATAATTAAAAGATATCGAGTAACCATCAAGAATGAATAAAACAAAAACGTCTTCGGCATAAAATAACCAAGAAGGGTTGACATGCCGTAAAACCCAACCAAACAACCTTCTGAAGTGGTGATTGCTAACTAGGTATGTGAACTGGTCTATTAATTTCAGTAGGTTATAATGTCGGTCTTTTGTTTGGAGATATAAAATATTGCACAAATTATTGTTTAGGCCAGACTATCTCTCTTTCTTTTCTCTTCTCTCTCTCCCACTATCTTTCCACCTCCTCTTTCTTTTTTTCTTCATCTCTCTGTCTTCTTCTTCTTTTACTCTTTCTTTCTTGCTTGCTTTCCTTTCTTTTCTCTCTCTTTCTTTTTTTTCTTTCTTTCTTTCTCTCTCTCTCTTTCACTTTCTCTCTCTCCTTCTTCTCTTTTCTTTTTTCTCTATCTCACTTTCTTTTTTTTTCTCTTTTATTTCTCTCTCTTTTTCTTTCTTTCTTCCTTCTTTATCTATCTCTCTTCTTTCTCTCTCTCTCTCTCTCTTGTCTCTCTCTCTCTCCTCTCTCCTCTCTTCTCTCTCTATTTTTAAAGATTAAGAAGTTCCCGAGACCCGACAAGAAATACCCGAAGAAGGCGGCAGGGCACATCGACCGAAACGTTGTAACAGATAACAATGAAATGAGGACAGTAAGTCCGAAATAATACAAATCTACTAAGAATGATTTCGGTTCATCGGCCATTGCGCCTAGGTATTACTAAGGACTGGCAAACTGAGGCCTAAAGATGAGTTTTTTTGACAACTAATGACTTTAGCCCCCCCCCTAACAGAATAATTTACCAGAAATCGGAAATTATTGATTTTAATGAAATTTTCAGTGTTTAAGTTCATTGAATGATCTTTAATATATGCATTATTTATTTTATTTCAAACATTCCTCATTTTTTTTCGCTTAAATTTTTGACCCCTTATGTTTGGGACGTAAAATGTTTGCAAGTTGATCAAGATTTCGATACTATTACAGTATAAATAATGAGATCCATAAAGACCGAAATTAAATAAAGAAACAAAAATTTTTTTACGGTTGCGCTTCTATGAGAAATAAGTACCGAAAATCAAAAATAAAATGTAAAAAATAAATAATTAATTTTTTGGAGATTTCTTTTTTACTCATTTCGATAATTATTTAATTGGCTATTATTTTTAAAAGAAAAATTATATACATCGATGTTTTTCTGCTTAAAAAGGGGAGGGTACATTTTTCAATCGAGTTTTCTTCAAAACTTATTACTTTTGGCGCCTAAAATAAGTTTTGCTAAGTAGATATTTATTTTTAGAATCTAAAAAATATAACATTTTAAACTAACATCAGGATTTTCATATTTTAAATGAATTTTATATATTAATTTTTCATAGCAAAAATACTAAATTAAAGTTTTGAAATAAAATAACTGATCATTTAAAATTCATTAATTGTTAAATCAATACTGAAAAATCATTAAAATCGGATAATTACCTGATTTTGGTAAATTTTTTTCCATCCCAAATGTTACGTTAAATTGTAAACAAGCGCCTAAACCATTGAAAAACAGCCAAAAACGCGGATCGCGTCGAAATTGACCAAAACAAAATAGTTTTAAAATCTTTTAAAAATAAACTGCATATGTAATTATATTTTTCTTTTATAATGATGGTTATTATGCTACTACTTATCGATTTAGACAAAGTTTGACCTTAAATATGATTTAATTATTCTTAATTCGCTTTTAAAACTCGTAGTATCTGATGTTTTTGCCAGTCCCTAGGTATTACCTATCTGTGATAATATACGCAACAATTCATAAGATACAAACACATAAATATACACATAAACACATAAACACACAGGCAAACACAGAGGCAAACACGTACACACACACACATACACAAAAGTATACACACATTAGGGTAGGTTGATTTTTTCACTTTTAAAAAATACCAAATTCTCTCAAACAGTGAAAGTTGTATTTAACTATGGTGAATACCGATACCAAAAACAGATCTCTTCCTTACGCTATTGTTTGAGGAAATAGCATCAAAGATCGTCAGTTAAAATGCACGAAAATCCTCGTTTTGGCAACATTTGAACCAGAAATTAGTTAGAAATTTAGCAATTTCAATATTTAAAACAGAAATTCATTTTTCAGTCCTACTATCATTAAGAAATAAAAATGGAAGACCCTCATCATTAAGCTCCTGAATAGATTAGACTCAATGTCTAACTCTAAGGAGATTATTATATGCTGGATACCAAGTCATATAGGAGTGGGGGGAATGAAAGAGCTGACTCTGCAGCTAAATCGCTCTAGATTTAATCCCTGACAAGTTCCAGATACCATATACTGACTTGAAACTTAAAATTAATAGATTCCTTCATACAAAATGGCAACAACACTGGAATAACAGCATCCACAATAAACTCTTCCTAATCAAACTGACTTTGGGAGGCTGCAGACCAACTTTAAGGAAGTCTAGAAAGGAACAAGTCATTATGTCCCGGTTATGCATTGGTCATACAAAACTAACACACTCTTATATACTCAAACAAGAACAACCACAAATAAAATTATACCATAGAATATAGACATGAAACAAATCAATGGCATACAGTATGATTCCCAATAATGCTAACATATTGTTAAAACCAATTACTAAATGTATATATATGAATACACAATATGTATAACAACCCAACCGCTAGGCATGATATAACTCTGGACGGGTTGATATGCCGTTAAAATTAATAAACCAACCTAAGAAGAAACGAATAAGATATTATAACTAGAATTGAAATTGAAATATACCCCTGTAGGAGATTATCTTCCCTTTGCCTGGAAGAGTTGTCTTCCCGCTGTGTTGCCATTTGTGGCCACCAGGGGACCTCTGCTATATAGGCGGCGGATTCAAATGCTTCTCTCTCTCTCTCTCTTTCCTTACTGCCTCTGAACGAGCACATGGGTTAGACTTATGTCTACCCCCTTCTCGGTGGGGCTTTGCTCACCCCTTACATTACTGTAAGTCTTTGATACAGCATGGACTATCCTTTAGTTCCATGTCTGTAACATTTATATTTTATGTACATTTGGGTATCTCGTTTATACCTAAATATTGTATCTTGTATTTACCATTCATGAATGTGTCCTTTTATCTCTACTCTTATATCTTATTTGTATCTTATGTATCTATGTACTTTATGTATCTTATCATTACCATGTGCTGTACAAATATTAAATGTTTTGTCTCACAACGTGTCGGAGCTGTTGTTCAATTGTTAACTTTGAATCTTACACCCCCATCATCGTCGACACCTCTGATTTTTACCTCATTAATTAAACTGTAACAGGGATAACATTTTAAAAGACTGAAATCTATTTTCACAAACGAAGTCAAAGTTTTGAAGAAAACATTTTGTGGGGTAATTCTTTATGTTAATTTGCGACTTTTGGCATGTGGGACACGTTAGAGTTCTAAAATCGACCTACCCTAACACATATAGATACACGATTACGTTAAAATCATGCTCGAAGCACTGGTTCCCGCTAGCTCGATGATTCTCAACCAGGGGTCTTATGTCTCCACCAGGGGACCATATAACATTTTTGGGGTACAGGCAAGCAAAAAAATCTAGGGGGGGTCCACCGTAATAAAATAGGAATCAAAGGAGGGGGTCATAGATCGTACCTATCGCTCATCATTCTCGGGAGGTCCTTTGTGCAGCATCCTGTATCCGCACAGAGCTGATCAATGTACGTTTTTGCTGGTCGGCCCACACTGGCGTGCCCATGTGCTGGCTTCCACAGGAGGACGTCGCTTATGAGTTCGTCCTTGCTTCTCCAGCAGTGTCGCGCGTGTCTCGTCCGACTTACTCGGATGGTTTGGGTGATATGTGGCAGGTGGCCGTACAGCTGTTTTCTCGTGGGGTGTTGTTTCCACGACTTGTTCAGGATCACACGCAGCATTTTTGTGCAGTTCCCATCTAGTTTATTCTCTAGTCGCTTAGTTAGGGTCCAGGTGGTGCAGCCATACAGCAGCACTGACACGACAACGGTTTGGAAGAACTGTCTCTTTAACTTGTCTGTGAGATTGGATTTCCATATGACCGATAATTTATTTATAGCGACCCATGCCTTTCCTATACGTGCATTAACGTCGTTTTCTGTGGAGGAGATGTTACTGCCTAACTCAGTTTATCAGAGTTTACGTATAGACCGACGTTTCGCGCTGTCTTTTCTAGGCTAACAATATTCCTTATAAAAAACTAGAAGTAGCTACCCGGCGTTGCCTGGGTAGTGAAGGAGGTAAAAAAAATAGTCTAACAAATCCATTATTATTGAATCCGTATGTAAAAAAAAAGACCTTGCATTGATCCAGCCACTCCAGCCACTCTGGATACAAAAATTAATGTCTACTATTTAAAATATTAAATGCAAAAAAAAAAAATCTATACTTCTTGTGTATTCTCGCCTATTCTCCAGGCACCTCGTCAAGGTCCAAGTGGTGCAGCCATATATTAGTACTGATATCACCACGGTCTGTAAGAATTGTCGCTTTAACTTGTCTGCGAGATCTGATAATGTAGGCATAGGAAAGTCATGGTCGGCTATAAATAGAATTATAATATAGTTACAAGTTAATAGATATCAGGAAATTTGTTATAAGCTTACAGATGCGATGAAACATGAAAATAAACAATGCGTCAAATAGAACGAGCAATTCGTGTTCAAATGCTAGCATAACCTGTTTAATTGTTTTTCTTTCTTTTTTTTTTTTTTTTTTGATTTTACGCATGTCAACCCTTGCTGTGTTATTTTATGCCGAAGACATCTGTTCTATTCATTCTTGATGGGTATTTTCTTCTATTTTACCCATATATGGAACCCTAACTGGTGCTACCACTCTGAGTCAGGGTGTGTATCATTTAAATTTTTATCTTTTAAAGTATCTCTACTAATATAATTCAAACCTTCATCATTTTTGCTCAAAAACCAAGAACTGGTGATATTTAATGTGTATGTATATTTACGGGTTAGCTCCGTCGGTAAAGCGTTCGTTTAGAAACCACAAGGTTCCTAGTTCGATACCGGCCCTCGCCAACTCAGCGTATGAGTAGCACAGGGATATGTGCGGTAAAGTAAGGAGCTGATGGTAGGCGTAGCGCTCCACCTCAGATGCTAAAACAATCTCCTTGGTCTAGCGCTAGTGAAAAGGGGATAGACTCCCACGCTAATTGGCTGATACTTTTACTTACTTATATTTACTTTGTTATTAATTGTATTATTTTCGAAGTCTCCCTCGGACATACACATACACACAACAACCCTTTATATATAGAGATGTTATGATGTGGCATTAAATAACCCGAAAATGGTTGATGTGCCGTATAATAAAACAACTAAAAAGCACATACACACACAAACATATAATTACACACAGAGCCAACATCATCTATTAATCATGAAGATTCATTGTCTATCTGCCAGTAAGCAAAACTACGTCACTTCTTACGTTACAATACTCACAATCGATAATCTATTAATAATGGAGATTCGCTTCCGGTTTTTGTCTGTAACAAAAACTACGTCACTGCTTACGTCACATTCCCCAAAATCGCCACAACATAGAATAAATACACACAAAATTTGAACTTGCAACATTAGACAGTCCTAATTTTTTTTAAAAACGAGTTTTAATAAATACATAACTGGTATTATATATCTATATATAGTTTGTTTTATTTTAATACATATTTAAAGTTTACATTTCAAATTGTTTTATTTTTTAACTCTTTATTGAATTTGATGATTTTACTTACTTAGGGTACAAACTCGCTGACATTGAATTTTTAACTTCCATCCCCCAGGCAATATGTTTTTAAAATTTATTTTTACATCACCCAGAGGGTGTTTTTTTATTTTGCTAGTAGACATGATGAAAACAACTCTGCCTTATATATCTTTTTATTTATCTTTTTTTAGATATTCAATATCAATATTAATAAAATGAATAAAAGCTGTTCCTTGTTTTGTTTTATTTTACGGCATATCAACCCCGGTGGGTCATTTAATGCCGACAAAGTTGTGAAATAAATTCATTCTTAATGCATAATACAATTTTGTTTATAAATTCATGTTTTTCTATTTAACCCATAGATGGGACCCTAATAGGTACTACCACTCCGGGTCAGAGTGGACCAGGGAGCAATAGTGATGAAGGGGTGCTCCACATTCCCCAAACCTCCAGACCTGGAACCTCACCATCAGATAGAGTTTAACGTCATTCCCAGGACATGTAGACCCTCAGCCACCGCCTTCTAGCACCCATATGATAAGAAGGATTGACGGTTGCCATAAGGGCAATAGGGTTGGGCCAATAATATAGGTGCTAAGGCTTGACGTGAGCAGCCGATTGATCGGAGGGGGCCTCTCCGACCGCCCGTCTAGCCCAAGATAGGGCCAAAGTGGAGTATTGCAAGTTATGAACTGCTCATCCACCTGGGTTCTATCCTTAAGCATCACGGGTCGCCACCCACGGCCAACAGGTGGCCCCATTGGGGGAGTCTTACCCCCTGCAGAGGTGCAGTCGCCAGAGCGGAAAAGCTGTTCCTGATAATTCAACATTCCATTGTAATAGTAACAATTTGAATAATAAGACTTTGAAATTAGTCAAAAAGATTTATTATTATTTTAAATCCAAAAAATATTTGTGAAAATTTTAATTAATTTTAGAAATTAGATATGAAGACGTTAACTAAAAAGGTTTACAAATAAATAAATACCATTGATTTTGTGTAAAATTTACATGTAAAATATTCAAAATGATTATTTATTTGATAATTAATAGATGCACACAATATTTTATTTGGGGTGGGGGTAGAACTAAATATCCTTTTCAAATTGTTTTATTTTTTACTTTAATAAGTTTGATGATTTTACTTACTTTTGATACAAAACCTCTAACATTGATTTTTAACTCCTTTCCGTCGGGCAATATCTTTCAAAAATTACTTTTACAACAGCCGGATGGTGTTGTTTTGCTACTATATGTAATAGATATTGAATTTATTAGCCTTTTTCCTCATAGTGTAGTATTATGGTTTGTTCTGCTATAAAAAGAAAATAAAGCAAAACATGATATTCAAGAACTGAATGATAAAATCGACTGCAACTAAAAAATTAAAAAAAAAAGGTTTGTGTTTTGTGTTTCAACGGGAAGTCGAAGATTTATTGAGTCTAAATAATAAAAGAAAATGGACGAATAAAATGTACGTCATTAACAGCTGAGAATTAGAAAAAAAAGCCCGCCAAAAAAAAAAGAGAATCGCACAACAAATCAGCCATCATCATTTAAACGATGACTGGTCATTTTGTGTCAAATTTCACATTGCAGCTGCGTCTTTTCAATATTTATTGCTATTCACCTTCGACACTGTAACACAATTATTAGATCTATTTACAAGCAGACCCAACGTTCATGGAATTAAGTAGGTTCGGTTTATTTGATCCTTTAAAATTAAATGTTAAACCGATAAAGACATTTTGTATTATGGTTTGAAAATAGACTAAAAAGTTTGTTCAATAATTTTGTAAGAGTCTACATGATATTTTATCGTTTCTAAACAAAATGGATGTTTCTTTTCATCGTTCTGATTTACTAATGTTTACTTAGTCTGTCACAAACACACACACAGGCCTTGGAGAGCTTACACCTACGTGTAGTTTATAATTATTAAGCTTTGCTTACACTTTCTACTGTTTTTACTTATTAATCTTTTATTCTTAATCTTTCTTCTTAATCTTTACTTTGTCTGACACACAATGGCCGAGGCTACTTACACTTCTACAGTTTTTACTTCTTAATCTTTTCTTCTTAATCTTTACTTTGTCTGACACACAATGGCCGAGGGCTACTTACACTTTCTACAGTTTTTACTTCTTAATCTTTTCTTCTTAATCTTTACTTTGTCTGACACACAATGGCCGAGGGCTACTTACACTTTCTACAGTTTTTACTTCTTAATCTTTTCTTCTTAATCTTTACTTTGTCTGACACACAATGGCCGAGGCTACTTACACTTTCTACAGTTTTACTTCTTAATCTTTTCTTCTTAATCTTTACTTTGTCTGACACACAATGGCGAGGGCTACTTACACTTTCTACAGTTTTTACTTCTCTTTTCTTCTTAATCTTTACTTTGTCTGACACACAATGGCCGAGGGCTACTTACACTTTCTACAGTTTTTACTTCTTAATCTTTTCTTCTTAATCTTTACTTTGTCTGACACACAATGGCCGAGGGCTACTTACACTTTCTACAGTTTTTACTTCTTAATCTTTTCTTCTTAATCTTTACTTTGTCTGACACACAATGGCCGAGGGCTACTTACACTTTCTACAGTTTTTACTTCTTAATCTTTTCTTCTTACTTTGTCTGATACTTACACTTTCTACAGTTTGTCTGACACACAATGGCCGAGGCTACTTACACTTTCTACAGTTTTTACTTCTTAATCTTTTCTTCTTAATCTTTACTTTGTCTGACACACAATGGCCGAGGGCTACTTACACTTTCTACAGTTTTTACTTCTTAATCTTTTCTTCTTAATCTTTACTTTGTCTGACACACAATGGCCGAGGGCTACTTACACTTTCTACAGTTTTTACTTCTTAATCTTTTCTTCTTAATCTTTACTTTGTCTGACACACAATGGCCGAGGGCTACTTACACTTTCTACAGTTTTACTTCTTAATCTTTCTTCTTAATCTTTACTTTGTCTGACACACAATGGCGAGGGCTACTTACACTTTCTACAGTTTTTACTTTTAATCTTTTCTTCTTAATCTTTACTTTGTCTGACACACAAGGCCGAGGGCTACTTACACTTTCTACAGTTTTTACTTCTTAATCTTTTCTTCTTAATCTTTACTTTGTCTGACACACAATGGCCGAGGGCTACTTACACTTTCTACAGTTTTTACTTCTTAATCTTTTCTTCTTAATCTTTACTTTGTCTGACACACAATGGCCGAGGGCTACTTACACTTTCTACAGTTTTTACTTCTTAATCTTTTCTTCTTAATCTTTACTTTGTCTGACACACACAGGCCGAGGGCTACTTACACTTTCTACAGTTTTTACTTCTTAATCTTTTCTTCTTAATCTTTACTTTGTCTGACACACAATGGCCGAGGGCTACTTACACTTTCTACAGTTTTACTTCTTAATCTTTCTTCTTAATCTTTACTTTGTCTGACACACAAGGCCGAGGGCTACTTACACTTTCTACAGTTTTTACTTCTTAATCTTTTCTTCTAATCTTACTTTGTCTGACACACAAGGCCGAGGCTACTTACACTTTCTACAGTTTTTACTTCTTAATCTTTTCTTCTTAATCTTTACTTTGTCTGACACACACAGGCGAGGGCTACTTACACTTTCTACAGTTTTACTTCTTAATCTTTTCTTCTTAATCTTTACTTTGTCTGACACACAATGGCCGAGGGCTACTTACACTTTCTACAGTTTTACTTCTTAATCTTTTCTTCTTAATCTTTACTTTGTCTGACACACAAGGCCGAGGGCTACTTACACTTTCTACAGTTTTTACTTCTTAATCTTTTCTTCTTAATCTTTACTTTGTCTGACACACAAGGCCGAGGCTACTTACACTTTCTACAGTTTTTACTTCTTAATCTTTTCTTCTTAATCTTTACTTTGTCTGACACACAATGGCCGAGGGCTACTTACACTTTCTACAGTTTTTACTTCTTAATCTTTTTCTTAATCTTTACTTTGTCTGACACACAAGGCGAGGGCTACTTACACTTTCTACAGTTTTACTTCTTAATCTTTTCTTCTTAATCTTTACTTTGTCTGACACACAATGGCCGAGGGCTACTTACACTTTCTACAGTTTTTACTTCTTAATCTTTTCTTCTTAATCTTTACTTTGTCTGACACACAATGGCGAGGGCTACTTACACTTTCTACAGTTTTTACTTCTTAATCTTTTCTTCTTAATCTTTACTTTGTCTGACACACAATGGCCGAGGGCTACTTACACTTTCTACAGTTTTTACTTCTTAATCTTTTCTTCTTAATCTTTACTTTGTCTGACACACACAGGCCGAGGGCTACTTACACTTTCTACAGTTTTTACTTCTTAATCTTTTCTTCTTAATCTTTACTTTGTCTGACACACAATGGCCGAGGGCTACTTACACTTTCTACAGTTTTTACTTCTTAATCTTTCTTCTTAATCTTTACTTTGTCTGACACACACAGGCCGAGGGCTACTTACACTTTCTACAGTTTTTACTTCTAATCTTTCTTCTTAATCTTTACTTTGTCTGACACACAATGGCCGAGGGCTACTTACACTTTCTACAGTTTTTACTTCTTAATCTTTTCTTCTTAATCTTTACTTTGTCTGACACACAAGGCCGAGGGCTACTTACACTTTCTACAGTTTTTACTTCTTAATCTTTCTTCTTAATCTTTACTTTGTCTGACACATGGCCGAGGGCTACTTACACTTTCTACAGTTTTTTACTTCTTAATCTTTTCTTCTTATCTTTACTTTGTCTGACACACAATGGCCGAGGGCTACTTACACTTTCTACAGTTTTTACTTCTTAATCTTTCTTCTTCTTCTTTAATCTTACTTTGTCTACACACAATGGCCGAGGGCTACTTACACTTTCTACAGTTTTACTTCTTACTTCTTAATCTTTTCTTCTTAATCTTTACTTTGTCTGACACACAATGGCCGAGGGCTACTTACACTTTCTACAGTTTTTACTTCTTAATCTTTTCTTCTTAATCTTTACTTTGTCTGACACACAATGGCCGAGGGCTACTTACACTTTCTACAGTTTTACTTCTTTCTTCTTAATCTTTTCTTCTTAATCTTTACTTTGTCTGACACACAATGGCCGAGGCTACTTACACTTTCTACAGTTTTTACTTCTTAATCTTTTCTTCTTAATCTTTACTTACTTTGTCTGACACACAATGCCGAGGGCTACTTACACTTTCTACAGTTTTTACTTCTTAATCTTTTCTTCTTAATCTTTACTTTGTCTGACACACAAGGCCGAGGCTACTTACACTTTCTACAGTTTTACTTCTTAATCTTTTCTTCTTAATCTTTACTTGTCTGACACACAATGGCCGAGGGCTACTTACACTTTCTACGTTTTAGTTCTGATCCTCAACACTGGATTGGATGCCCTATATTTGTAACCTTGTGTCACATCCTACCGGTGGCGAATAGGTAGGATAAATACTCACTTGCCATCCACAAACCAGATACAACTAAATTTCAATAATTTGTTTTGATTTTTTATATCCTAATCCTATATATACTATCATAGTTAAATCTAAAATAATTCTTCGACTAATTACAATCCAACCATGGGGCATATTTCTTTAATATTTCCTTCTCCTCAAACTACTGAAAGGGTGTTCACTTTAAGTTATGGCTGATGACAGAATTGTAATTTTGGGATTTAATTATAACAGGCTCCCTTAATTTTTTTCTCCTTCTTTCACACCTTTGGTCTTTTGTCTTTTATTTATACTGTAATTAGTTTCAACTTTATATAACCCCACCAATATTTTTGCGCCCAAAAATAATGGGGCAAGTTAAGTGACCTGAGAAAATCAGAAAGTTTTGAAATAAAATAAGTGATGCATTATAAAATTCATTCATTGATAAATCAACACTGAAAATCTCATTAAAATCGGATAATTCCCTGATTTTTTGGTAATCTTTTTTCTATTTTTTTTTAATCGGAGGGTTAAATTTATTTTGTAAAATACGGATTTTACGGCAACTTTGGCAGTGCCTACAAATTGTAACTCTTAAAGTTAAAAAAATAAATAAAACAAACGACTAAAAATTAAATCTTATCTATATTATTGTGGATGTGAGTAGGTAAATTTAAATTAAATTAATGTAAATTTCGACGATGGAGAGGGGGGCGTGCGGTTGCTAGTACCGGCATCAGATAGACGAGGCGGTAAGTCAGTAGCAGGGAGGAAGAAATAAAAACAATGGGGAAAACACCACGGAGACTTTGTATTTCTTATTCATTTCCTACATTACAATAGGAATCAACCGGCATGTCCTCCTACACACCGGTGAGGATTTAAATTCTTCTTAGACGAAAATAAAATGAATGTGCACAACCTATAAGGTGAATATAGTATTTTTAAATTTAAGAAAATAATGATAAAAAAAGATTTTACGTTTGTTCTTTAAAAACAATAAAGACGAGAATGCTTTTCATTCATAAAACTAGGCAGACGTCTGCTTCGCTCAGCTATGATAGTAAACAAAAGATTCCCAGTGGGCCGCGTGCAAGTGAATAATTTGTGAAGATTTAAAAAAAGAAAAAAAAGAGTTGCTTCCCTTGGAATGTTGACTGCATATTTGGGGATTTCGCTATTTAAAAATCTTTTTTATTATGCAATTAAACTTTTAAATATAGTATAATTATAATATATATATATATAATATATTATAATATATATATAATATATATATATATATAATACCAATGTAATGAAAACTTCGTGTAATGAATAACCCCTAGTTTTTAGCTACAAGAAGTTGTTTTTATCATATACTAGCAGAGCTATGCAGCATTGCTGTGATTTAATAAAGTTAAAAAAATAAACTTTTTTATCTCTCTCTCTCTCTCTCTTTCTCTTCTCTCGTCTCTCTCTCTCTCTCTCTCTCTCTCTCTCTCTCTATATATATATATATATATATATTATATATTATATATATATATATATAATTGTCTATATATTTGTTTTTATTATCTTTTTTTATTTTTTATTCTTTATACATCCTTGTAGAACACCCATCAAAATGTAATGGTTAACAAGTTAGTCTCACAGCTCAATACTGAATAGCAAGTTCGATCCTTGCTGAATGACTTTAAAAACAAAAAAACTGCAAGTCATTACATGCAAAACTCACTTTATTTATTGAATGAACCTGTATATACTAGGATCTTTAAGATATTTCATAAGATTAAAGTAGCTTGTTTAACTTTGCATGTTTCTTTTAGTACCTTGTATGTTTGTTATTAAAAGATTTGAATCCCTAAAACCTTTTTCATTCTGGCATTCGTCTACCACTATGAGTTTGATTAAGTACAAAATAAGATCACGATTAGCTAATAAAAATATAATGAATTCTATTCTATTCTCAGTAAATGCTTTTGTAGGTGCAAACATATATAATCATACAAGGATTTTTGATAAAAAGAGCTCAATATATAATAACCAATAAATCAATTATATACAGAGGCAATATTTAACTTTCAAAGAAAGAAAAACTTAACAAACTGTCATTATACTATAATAATTTTTTCGACCAGAAACTCAAAATGAGTCTAGGCCTCTTCAGATTTTACAATATATATATATATATATATATATATATATATATATATATAATATAATAAATAAATATATAAAGGTTTACATATCTATTTATTAGGTGACAAAGGAACATTCACAACCATATTGGTTTCATGCGATGCAATCATCAGGTGAAGATGTTTCAAATGTAAGGAAATCGAAAAAAATCGAAAAAAATTCAAAAGATTCAATAGACATGGGATTGTATGATTGGATAAAATGATGTGATTTTTCGATTTTTTTTCGATTTTCCTTACATTTGAAACATCTTCACCTGATGATTGCATCGCATGAAACCAATATGGTTGTGAATGTTCCTTTGTCACCTAATAAATAGATATGTAAAACCTTTATATATTTATCTTATTATATTATATAACAACTCTATTTTATATTGAGCACTCTACCAATAATACTGCCTTTGGTACACCATTCCAGCAAGCTGAACCAGTGACCATCTCACACTATATATATATATATATATATAATATATATATATATATTACACTTCTATATAATTGTTATGATGTTCAGAGTTAAAGAAATTACTGAGAATAGCGTAGAATTCATTATATTTTTATTAGCTATTTTTTGGTACAAATAAGGTCCAATATGTGTGAAATAATCATAGAAAAAAATTGTCTTAGATTCAACGCCACATCAGGATATTGATCCTGCTATGAAGAAATCAGAATAATTTAAAATTGGTTGGCTTTAAGACTTTTCAGACAGCATGTTTGGATTTTGTGGGAAAAATGCTTTTTATAAACCAATCTTTAGGAGTAGGGAAGCTCTAGAACTCATTTTACAGACAAAATAGATTACAAAAAGTCGCCATTTTTCGCCAACCCACCAAATTTGGAAGAGCTAAAAATCGACATAACTCTCCCCAATTTTTGGAATTGGAAGCTCAAATTTTGGGGAATGTCTTACTTTAATACAGTCCACACCTGTACAAAATCTCAGAAAAATTGAAGAGGGTGGGTGACAATTTTACTTTTTCTTGGATGATTTGACATGGAATTACCCATTTATATAATTTTCGACTTTACATGGTTACCATGATTTAAACAAATACAAGCACTATAAAAACATTCAAAAGTTGTTTTTTTTTTCCCTTCTTCGAGGAAGGGAGGGGAGACATATCAGGCATCAGATGATTTCTTTCTCTTTTTTTTTTTTTTTTTTAACAAGAGATCTATTCAATTTTCAGTTAAAAGTTGTTGTTTTTTTTTTCTCCAATTAAATTCTTCAGATTTATTACCATTCAGAGATATAGAAACAGATTTATACATTTTTCATTCAATAATTTTTTCTCCTCTTATAGAGACACTAAATTTATTGTATTCGTTGTACCTTAATTACATTTAAATGAAGTTTTTGCAATTCTTGTTGGATATTTGTGATTTACTTTTAAATTTTTTGTCTTAATACATTTAGATACTTCATTATCGTGTACTTTGGGCATAAAGATACCCATACTGTATATGTTTAATTCATAGATATTCAGAATATTATTTATTATATCTATTTTGTAATTTTTATTGAAATTAATGAGAGTATAACATTTTCTTTAGCGAATTTGATCTTGTGCAATATTAAAAATTAGCTATTCATTCTCGAATTTTTTAGTTTATCAAGGATGAATTAACTCCCTTGATAACGAAAGGCCTAAACTTTTTGTCTTTTGTCAGTCAATTTACACGGCTTAACTTTTGTTTTATTATACCTTTTGCTATGAGATTTAAAGTTCTGATAAGATATTTTCTGAGATTTCTTCCAACGAATAAATGTTTTAACTGTCGCGTGATTTTTATTTACATGAAATTGAAATATAATGTATGGGTTTTCTTTTCAATCAAATCGAAGGCTCAGCTATTTAAGTAGGAGTTAACCCCCTTTAAAGGAATTATGCAAAATCTCAAGGTTTACGATCTCTTTTTTAAAAAAGTTTTTTCCCCCCACTTTTTTAGTTTATTAATTCGAAGGATAATCTTGATGTTTATGGCTTCTATACTATTTTTTTAAAAATATGTGCGTCTATTCTTGTTGTTTTGTTGTTTGTTATTATTATTATTATTAAAGATCGTTTTTAGTTTGTTAATTAGCAACATTTTTATTTAAATCTATAAATCAAGTACATTTTAGTTTAATATTTATTTCCCCTTTCTGTCTTGTTTTCTGGCCTAGGACATTTTCTTTTCTGGAAATTTATTTATTTATTTAATGTTTCGGTTTATATTTACATTATCAACTATAAATAAGTATACCCTAACATTTTTTTAAGAAACAGAATATTAGTATCTTTGGTTTAGAAGAAAATTAACTATCATTTTTAGTGGATCTTATATACAATTAAAAAAGGGATGTATGATATTATTAGATAATATTTATTACAAAACTCTTAGCATTGAAACTCTATTACCCAAAATAAAACATGTAGTAGTCCCCAAAAATAAGTACAACCCTTATATATATTTATGCAACTTTATTTTTGGTTACAGTGTTTCCTTACTGTAGAGTTTGGAAATAATAATAACTAATGATATTCATTTTGATTGTATATTTTACTAGTAATGATACAATCTTGGTTTAGAAGAAATTAACTTTTTATGAAAATAATAGCTGCACCACTTGGGACTTTAATGAATTCATTGAAAAAAAAAAAAAAAGAAGCCAGATGAGGACTACTGAAGGATTCTGTGAGCTGTTGAACAAATATTGGAAGCAGTACCCACAAAACCCGGCTGTACAGCCCCTTGCCTCCTATCACACAAACCATCCAAGTAAGACAAACAAGACATACTGGAGAAGTAAGGATGAACTCATGAGTGATTTTTTTACCCACATAGACACACCAAAGTGGCCTGGCCAGCAAAGACTTACATTGATCAGCTCTATGCAGATGCTGAATGCCAGAGGAGGACTTACCAGGAGTGATGACTGACAGGGACTGGTGGCAAGAGAGTCATGGTAATTTGTGCTATCAGTGCAACATGATGATAATAATGAAAAAAATGTTAGGGTGTACAGAGATGCTGGATAGGTATGCGTCCTACGTCACTGACACATAAAATCTAAAAGACGCATAAAAATCATATTCATGCGTCCCAGTGTTTTCTTTTCTTCCCCCGCCAATTTCAGCTTACAGTAAATACATTTCAATATTTTCCTTGGAAACGAATTACACTGTATGGGGTACAAGGTGGGGGTTAGACAGCTTTAGTTGTTCATAGATAAAAACTCTGCAATTTATTAAGAAACTTTAGTTGGGACCCATCAATTTTCCTGGGACTCATTCAAATCAAATCCATGCATCCTAGGACACACTAATTAAAAAACTATCAGCATCACTGGTGTACTTATTTATGGGTGATACTGTAATTAATATTCTTTTAATTTTTCCAGCTTACTGCTTTCTTGTATTATTTATGGGATTTTAACTTTAAGATATGTTAATCTCTGGATTTTTGTCTGAAAATGAATAAGGGAATTTATTGTTTCATTAATAATTTCTATTTTCATCGAAATATTGTATAACTCGGTTATGAAGCTTGACATCTTATGCAGATTCATTTTGTTTTTGTTTATTTGTTTTAAGTTTGGTTTCTAAATTCCCCCTTTTAATATTTTATTACATCAGTAATCTTTAAAAAAATTATAATCTTAGATTTTGGTTACTTTTCTTCTTTTTTTTTTAAATATAACCTTTCTCCTTGTAAGATTTGAAAAGAAATGACATAATTTCTTAAATCTAATTCATCAAAATTTTTCATTAAATCCATTTAATCCTTTAACAAAAAAAAACAGACAACAATATTTTTCCTTTAACATTAAATCTATTTCATTTCCAGCATTGACATTTAAACAAAAACAAACCTTTTTTTCTTTCTTTTTTCATTACAGAATATCAATTGATTTGGATAAATCTGTATAAGCTTTACAAAATTGACTGACATTTAAACTGCATCTATTCTTTTATTTATCATTTATCTTTAATTATATATATATATATATATATATATAGATATGTTGTGTGTGTGTGTGTGTGTGTGTGTGTGTGTGTGTGTGTAACCTAAAGGATTTTCATTTATTTATTGATATTTTGCTCAGTGTATATATATATATATATATATATATATATATATATATATATATATATATATATATGAGAGAGAGAGAGAGAAGAGAGAGAATAACCTAAAGGTATTTCATTGATTATTCATATTTTGCCCTGTATATATATTAATATAAATATATATGTATGTGGTGTAAAGAGAAATGGAAGTGAAATTCGACAGTATGTAGTATAGTGAAGAAATTTTGAAAAAACATAGGTTTTAAATAAAAATGAGTAGTAAGTTTATTAACCGGCTAATAAAATTACCACTCATTTTTATTTAAACCCTGTGTTTTTTCAAATTTCTCACTATACTACGTATATATTATATTTATTTATTTAAGAGAAATATACTTATTAACAACACACACACACATGTGTGTGTGTGTGTTTGTGTGTTAATAAGTTACTTCTCTTAAATAATAGAAAATGGAGAAATTTTAGGGGCAGTCATTTCTGGTCCACTGTCTGTATTTATGGATTTAAAAAAATGAGCGCATTAAACTCTTATTACTTTCTTAACACTTCAATTTTCTTCTATGATCTACCAACTTGCTGGCCGTGTTGAGTTCTTTGGGTTCTTCTTCATTGGTGATGTATCAGGTGTTGTCTCTCTCCGCATCCATCTTATTCTTAATGAGGAACACGGATACTTATTAATTTTAGTATACACATATTTTTATTTCCCGATTTCGACTTTTAACATGTGCACAGTGGAGAAAAACACAGTTTCACTTGTTAATTCTCAATTAATTCTATTCACCAAGCTTCTTCAGTCACTTGATCCTTTTAAGCCAATCAGATAAACCCAGAATGAAAAGTCTGGTCAGTAAAACTTATCCATATTTTCCATGAATTACAATTAAATTTAAATTTTACACTGCATTAACAAAAATGATAGGCTATGCTTATTCATTATATAATAGCCCTCTCAATTGATATCCTCCTTCTGCCTTCCCCTTTTTCCACCAGCACAACAACAACTTAGTAGTTTATCAGCAGAGTCATTTAGTACTGTTTCTCCAAAAGTAACAGGGCTTATATTTAATTTTCACATCCAAAATATAACACAGCGGCTTATTTATGAAGAAGATCAAGTGTTTTTGTCAAATAATGTGTTTTGAGAAGAGTACTTATATCTTTTGTCTATCTGCCGCTTAAAACTAGGGATTATTTAAGGGAAGTCTTATATTAAAATCACCTTGAAAAGTTCATGCTAGGTTTTATTTTACAGAAACATGGTAGTTGTTTGTGTAAGGATAACCTTTTTTACTTGTCCTTAACAGGTATTGGTTAAAAAAAACTAAACACTTCAGGGGATCTGATGGGATTAGCTGTAATATAATTAAGCAGGTTCTTAAAGCCTGAAGGAAAAACAATAGTTAACCGAGGGTTAAAACAGGTGACCCAGTAATCCGAGGGAGATAATTAAATTCCCATTACTAGCTAGAAATAAACAAATATAAAACAGCCAGAAATCAATTTCGCCAAAAACCAGACTTCATGGCAACTGAAAAGGGATTAGTTTCTTTTGATCTGGGGACCAGATGTCTTAGGAGTGACCGAAAGATTAAGCACGTGTTTCGGATGTTCAGGAATCTTCTAGAATCTTCTAAACAAAAAGGATTTAAACATTTGCCCAAGAAGCAGAGAGCAGTTGAGATGAGGCCATTCAAACGGGATGGACCAGAGGGAATTTTGGACTTGGAACGAATTAAGATGCAGTAGGCACGTTACACCAGCTTCTCCTGATATTACCCTACCCCTTGCGTTGAAAGGATTTTTTTTTTACATAATACAGCAATCAATTTCAAGAATATACTGATATATTCATCATCAGCATCGCAGTCTCGGAAGACCATAGATTTCTCGTTCCCTGGAGTTACGCTCTAAAATAGCACCTTTTCTGTAAGTAAAGTGTCACATGGGAAGGCCAGTCCTGGAAGATGTGTATTGTGTGCCAGTGCTCTGTTACTGTTGCTTTCTCTTAGACCTCTTTGCTTCATAGTGTTTTAATATACTGATATATATATTATGCTCTTTTTCAGGTATCTCATCCACTCCTCTTGTTACACACAGGGGATTCCATGTGACACACCACTTCGGACATTAATACAGAAAAAAATAGATGCTACAGGTGTGTATACTACTGCTGAGTACCTACATGTGTGTCTGAGTGTCGACCTTATCTACAACGTACGTGAGGATTCCAGCCTGGTACTTACCTGGGGGACATTGCAACTGACTCTCATCTGATGGAGAGCGTTCCGCCAGAAGACCACGAGCTGATCACCTTTAGTCAAATGACAGACAGCTCCCCGCTATTCCGGATTTCTAAAAAAGACGGGAAGCTGTACACCGCTCAAATGCTGGACGCTGAATCAATGTGCAAACCAAATAAAGAATGTTTCAAAATGGTAGACGTCGCTGTACGAAAGAAAGAATCTTTCATCAAGGTACTAGAAATTAAGGTCGTGGTGAAAGACGTCAACGATCACCAGCCTGAGTTTCCCTGTCAAAGAAATCAACATTATGTTTTCCGAGGACGACAGCAAAGGAGTGAGACGAGCCATTCCCAATGCCATCGACAAAGACGTCGGATACGAGAACTCGCAGATAATTACGAGCTCAAAAAGAACGATGATGAGCCTTTCACGTTGTCGGTGTCAAAAAACGTCGACGGTACCTCCAAACTTGGTATAACCTTAGAAGAACGACTGAACCGGGAAGCAAAGATTCCTACGATATTCAGGTGATTGCTCAAGATGAAGGGTCGCCTCCACAGCAAAGTGTTTTAGA
Organism: Doryteuthis pealeii; assembly: GCA_023376005.1. Lineage (NCBI taxonomy): Eukaryota > Metazoa > Mollusca > Cephalopoda > Myopsida > Loliginidae > Doryteuthis > Doryteuthis pealeii. The sequence continues at coordinate 73,895,954 of CM042159.1, read as the reverse complement.
TGTACACATTTCAGTGACGGACGTTAATGATAACTCTCCTGCCTTTTCTCGGAATGTTTACAATGTTTCCATTCGATACGATCATGAGGTCGGCACACCTGTTGCCATTCTATCAGCGATTGATTTAGATACAGGTAGAAATGGCAAAACATCCTACCATTTCAGTTCTAAAACATTGGACAGTGTTAAAGCACTCTTTGCTATCAATTCTAAAACAGGAGAGATTTCTTTACAAAGCAATTAACATCAGGTAAAGAGTCAACATACGAACTATACATCGAAGCCACAGACGGAGGCAGCCCACCCTTAAATTCCATCGCAATGGTTCAGGTGAATGTGATTAGTCAGAAAAATAACCCCCCGTCAATAGATGTTAATTTTGTTTCCTCATCGAATACTAACACAGCCACCATTTCTGAAGACATCGCTATTGGTAGTTTTATCGCCTATGTAAAAGTGACGGATTATGATCTTGGGCGAAATGGCGATGTTAGTTGTAATCTCCGGCACCCAAATTTCAACTTCAGAGCCTCGGAAAGAAAAAATCAAGGTAACCGTGAAAAATCCTTTGGATCGGGAGACAGAGGATCACCATGAAATCACAATTATTTTGCCAGGACAAAGGAATGCCACCCCTTCACAGTGAAGTAACGTTCTCAATCCAAGTGATAGATGTGAACGACATGAGGCCACAGTTTTCAGAAAATTCAAATTTTTACGTAAGTGAAAACCAAAGACCTCGATCGATAGTCGGGACAATCAATGCCCACAGACTTAGACATTGGACCTGGCGGCAAACTGACCTACTCTCTATTGACGGATAAAAAAAATTTTCTTCCATTTCAGATTTCTGACACGGGGGTAATCACGACAATCATTTCTTTGGATCACGAATTTCAAAATATTTACAAGTTTCAGGTTTTGTAAAAGACAATGGGATTCCGGCGTTTAATAATACAGTCAAAGTAATTGTTGAAGTCAAGGATGAAAATGATAACGCCCCTTACTTTACATTCCCGACAGTTAATCCATATAATTTGGACGTGTTGTATTACCTGCGCCATACGCACAATATCACCGTTCTGAAAGCATCTGATATCGACAGCCGAGAAAATGCCTTTCTCCGATTTGAAATTCACCGTGGTAAGACAAGCAGTTATTCGCTATTGACCATTACAGCGGTTTGTTGTCCTTTAGTCGAGTGGCCACCCAAGCTGATGCAGGTGCTCATTCCTGCAGATTGTAGTTAAGGACAGTGGCAACCCAGTTCTGTCTGCTAAAACAAACCTTTCTCTGATGGTTACGGTCAGCAATAAGACGTTTGCTAGCTCAAATTCCGAGTCGAGCCAGTCGGACCAAAAGTCCACATGTTTCTGTTGATTGTAATTGTGCTGGTCTCGTTTACGATTCCCGTTCGGGTAACGGGGCTGCAATCTCGATATGTATCATCCGATATAAAAACTGCAAAACGTCACAAATAGAAGCGCGGATATTGACCCAGTCAATAAGCATGAACAGAGGCACTTAATGTGTGCCAACCATCAGGAAAACACATGGGCAGATGCCCCAGGGGACCAGACTGATTCCAACCTTGTTTGGGAACAGTCTTATGATAAAATCTCGAAGAGGAATCTACCCTGGAGACAGACTGGTACGAGGACAGAAGGGTTCAACATCTGGAATGAGATTACAGTCGGGATCAGATGTCATATATCAGGTAGGTGTTTCTTTTATATATTATATATATATCTTGCTGTTCTCTGATTAAGACTGGAAGTGTTGATTACACTGGCCTGCGTTAAGAATTTTTTTTTGCAAATGTCAAAGGTTTACCAAGTATATACAGGGTGACCCCCAAAAACAGAACCCAAATTCTGTTTTTTGGGGTGACCAAAAATATACATACTATTACTGAGGCAGACTACCAGAACCTAAATTCTGTTTTTTTTTTTTGGGGGGGGTCACCCTGTATGATCGCCATTTTATGCTGAATTCAAAATACCATTCATTGTGTTGGTCAGGTCTGGTTTTTAATATTTACTTGAATACTTCACAACAAGTTATACATAATATTAACATTTATTCAAAAGTCTGTGGACTCTACTTGTCACAAATAAAATAGAGTTATGATACTTTTCTATATATTTCAAGTAAGAGCTTGTATCTTAAATTTGATCTGATTAGAAAAAATGAATGTGATTTTTGGATTCAGCGTAAAAACTGCCTTAAAATCAGCTATTTATATATTTGACCTTGAAACATTGCAGTCCAGTGTTGTTTTTTTAAGTCCACTCCCAGGGGATGTGTTCCTCCAGGCGGCATGTAACCCATTGCACTAAAACAGTGGTAAGATGTGACATTGTTCCAGCTTAATGCAAAGTCCCTGTTGTTAGGGAAAGATGGCGAGAAAATGGTCCAGCCCCATTGTCATTTTTCTGTATGAGCTGTCTCAAACATCAGAGAGTAATCCTGACTTACAAACCTTAAAAGACGACCCCCAGAGGAAGGACCTATCCCATTGTACTAAGGTAGGGGCACGGTTGCTAACTGATGTTTGGGGACCACTTACACTTACTCCTTTCTATATTAACTCTTTTACTCATTATTTTTCCACACTAAATCTCGTACACATTACTTTTTTACATCAAACTTATACATATTAGTTTTCTACATCAAAACTCTTACCTTACTTTCTACATCAAATTTCATATATATTGTATTACTTTTTCTACATCAAACTCTTACACTTTACTTTTATACATCAAATCTTTTAGATAATTTTTTTCTACATCAAAACTCTTACACCTTACTTTTCTACATCAAATCTCAAACATAATACTTTCATACATCAAAAACTCTTATACATCACTTTTCTACATCAAATCTCTTATATAATTCTTTTCTACATCAAATCTCATACACATTACTTTTCTACATCAAATCTCTTATATAATTCTTTTCTACATCAAAACTCTTACACCTTACTTTTCTAAATCAAATCTCTTATATGATTCTTTTCTACATCAAAACTCTTACAACTTACTTTTCTACATCAGATCTCAAACATATAGCTTTTCTACATCAAATCTCATACATATTACTTTTCTACATCACAGCTCTTACACCTTACTTCTCTAGATCAAATCTCATACACATTACTTTTCTACATCAAATCTCTTATATAATTTTTCTACATCAATCTCATACACATTACTTTTCTACATCAAATCTCTTAATATAATTCTTTTCTACATCAAAACTCTTACACATTACTTTTTTCTACATCAGATCTCAAACATAACTTTTCTAACAATCAAATCTGATACATATTACTTTTCTAGCAAACAGCTCATACACCTTACTTTTCTACATCAAATCTCATACACATTACTTTTCTACATCAAATCTCTTGCATATTACTTTTCTAGCATGATAAAATCTATCATTAATAATACACTCCCAGACTAATTTTTTTACTTAAATTTTCCTTTTTGAAAAAACTCTGGTATTCTTGAATGCTATATACAATATAGTTCAATCAATTCATTAAATTTGTATAATTGTTTATTATATATTTTTAATATCATTTTATATGATACTCTTATATGGGTTGTTGTGAGTTCAATTGCATGTTAATGAACATTTTATTTATATGTAGTGATTATCTCCCTTGTTCCCATTATGATATTCATGTGTAATGCACTTGTGCTCAAACACACACACACACATTCTTAGTACAATGGTTAGACAACTTGTATTGCAGATGATTTTGTTAATGTAGCGAATTCAAGCCTAAGCTTCTGCGCAATTATAGTGGCCTTGCGCCAGGCTAAGTCAAAATCTGATTAATAAATACCTACATACTATATTGTCCTTAGATAAAATACACATTTTTCATACTTTGAGATGAACATCTACCTAACCCTAATTTTGTTTTCCTTTTGATAATAAATGGTATTCTTTTGAATAATAATGGTATACTTTTTTATTATCTATTTTTTTTTTTTTGTGTTGATGTATTTTAAATTACCTATAAATTTAATGAATTATTTTCAAATTTGTATATATGTGTGTTTTCAGTTAGAATTTTCCGGTATTTAAGAGGGGACATGATATATATATATATATATATATATATATATATATATATATATATATATATATGTATATGTATATATGAAGAAAAATGGAGTGAATCCGACAGTATGTAATATTGTAAAAAATTGAAAAAACACAAGTTTTCATAAACGAATAATGTTTATTTTGCCTACGCTGCAAAGTGTTTCAGTCTGTTTAGAAGATAGACGCTTCATCAGGCGCTTTCATTGGTTTTAAGGAAAAATAAANTAAGAAAGTTCCGAGACCGACAAGAAATACCCGAAGAAGGCGGAGGGCACATCGACCGAAACGTTGTACAGATAACAATGAAAATGAGGACAGTAGTCCGAATAATACAAATAATACTAATGATTTCGGTTTCAGTCGGCCATTGCGCTAAGTATTACTAAGGACTGGCAAACTGAGCCTAAAATGAGTTTTTTGACAAAATGACTTTAGCCCCCCCCCTACAGAAAAAAATTTACCAAAAATCAGGAAATTATTGGATTTTAATGAAATTTTCAGTGTTTAAGTATCAATGAATGATCTTTATAATGCATTATTTATTTTATTTCAAAACTTCCTCATTTTTTTCGCTTAATTTTGACCCCCTTATGTTGGGGACGTAAAATGTTTTGCAAGTTGATCATTTTCGATACTAATTACAGTATAAATAATGAGATAAAAGACCGAAATTATGAATAGAAACAAAAAATTTTTTTACGGTTGCGCTTCTATGAGAAAATAAGTACCGAAAATCGAAAAATAAAATGTAAAAAATAAATAATTAATTTTTGGAGATTTCTTTTTTACTAATTTCGATAATTATTAATTGGCTATTATTTATAAAAGAAAAAAATTATACATCGATGTTTTTTCTGCTTAAAAGGGGAGGGGGAGAGATACATTTCATTGGAGTTTTTCTTCAAAACTTATTACTTTTGGCGCTCAAATAGGTTTGCATTAAGTAGATATTTACTTTTAGAATCTAAAAATATTAACATTTTAACTTAACATCAGGATTTCATATTTTAAATGAATATATATTAATTTTTCATAGCAAAAATACTAAATTAAAGTTTTGAAATAACTGATGCAATTATAAAATTCATTTAATTGTTAAATCAATACCGAAAGTTTCATTAAAATCGGATAATTACCTGATTTTTGGTAAATTTTTTTTCATCCCAAATGTTACGTTAAATTGTAAACAAGCGCCTAAAACCATTGAAAAACAGCCAAAACGGCGGATCGCGTCGAAATTGACAAAACAAATAGTTTTAAATCTTTTAAAATAAACTGCATATGTAATTATATTTTCTTTTATAATGATGGTTATTATGCTACTCTATCGATTTAGACAAAGTTTGACCTTAAATGATAGATTTAATTATTCTTAATTCGCTTTTAAAACTCGTAGTATCTGATTGTTTTTGCCAGTCCCTAGGTATTACCTATCTGTATATATAACGCAACAATTCATAGATACAACACATAAATATACACATAAACACATAAACACACAGGCAAACACAGAGGCAAACACGTACACACACACACATACACAAAAGTATACACACATTAGGGTAGGTTGATTTTTCACTTTTTAAAAAATACCAAATTCTCTCAAACAGTGAAAGTTGTATTTAACTATGGTGAATACCGATACCAAAAACAGATCTCTTACTTACGCTATTGTTTGAGGAAATAGCATCAAAGATCGTCAGTTAAAATGCACGAAAAATCCTCGTTTTGGCAACATTTGAACCAGAAATTAGTTAGAAAATTTAGCAATTTCAATATTTAAAACAGAAATTCATTTTTCAGTCCTACTATCATTAAGAAATAAAAAACTGGAAGACCCTCTCATCATTAAGCTCCTGAATAGATTAGACTCAATGTCTAACTCTAAGGAGATTATTATATGCTGGATACCAAGTCATATAGGAGTGAGGGGGAATGAAAGAGCTGACTCTGCAGCTAAATCGGCTCTAGATTTAATCCCTGACAAGTTCCAGATACCATATACTGACTTGAAACTTAAAATTAATAGATTCCTTCATACAAAATGGCAACAACACTGGAATAACAGCATCCACAATAAACTCTTCCTAATCAAACTGACTTGGGAGGCTGCAGAACCAACTTTAGGAAGTCTAGAAAGGAACAAGTCATTATGTCCGGTTATGCATTGGTCATACAAACTAACACACTCTTATATACTCAAACAAGACAACCACAAATAAAATTATACCATAGAATATAGACATGAAACAAATCAATGGCTACAGTATGATTCCAATAATGCTAACATATTGTTAAAACCAATTACTAATGTATATATATGAATACACAATATGTAAACAACCCAACCGCTAGGCATGATATAACTCTGGACGGGTTGATATGCCGTTAAAATTAATAACCACCTAAGAAGAAACGAATAAGATATATAAACTAGAATTGAAATTGAAATATCCCTGTAGGAGATTATCTTCCCTTGCCTGGAAGAGTTGTCTTCCGCTGTGTTGCCATTTGTGGCCACCAGGGGACCTCTGCTATATAGGCGGCGGATTCAAATGCTTCTCTCTCTCTCTTTTTCCTTACTGCCTCTGAACGAGCACATGTGTTAGACTTATGTCTACCCCCTTCTCGGTGGGGCTTTGGCTCCCCTTACATTACTGTAAGTCTTTTATACAATATGGACTATCCTTTAGTTCCATGTCTGTAACATTTATATTTTATGTACATTTGGGTATCTCGTTTATACCTAAATATTGTATCTTGTATTTACCATTCATGAATGTGTCCTTTTATCTCTACTCTTATATCTTATTTGTATCTTATGTATCTATGTACTTTATGTATCTTATCATTACCATGTGCTGTACAAATATTAAATGTTTTGTCTCACAACGTGTCGGAGCTGTTGTTCAATTGTTAACTTTGAATCTTACACCCCCATCATCGTCGACACCTCTGATTTTTACCTCATTAATTAAACTGTAACAGGGATAACATTTTAAAAGACTGAAATCTATTTTCACAACGAAGTCAAAGTTTTGAAGAAAACATTTTGTGGGGTAATTCTTTATGTTAATTTGCGACTTTTGGCATGTGGGACACGTTAGAGTTCTAAAATCGACCTACCCTAACACATATAGATACACGATTACGTTAAAATCATGCTCGAAGCACTGGTTCCCGCTAGCTCGATGATTCTCAACCAGGGGTCTTATGTCTCACAAGGGACCATATAACATTTTGGGGTACAGGCAAGCAAAAAAATCTAGGGGGGTCCACCGTAATAAAATAGGAATCAAAGGAGGGGGTCATAGATCGTACCTATCGCTCATCATTCTCTCGGGAGTCCTTTGTGCAGCATCCTGTATCGCACAGAGCTGATCAATGTACGTTTTGCTGGTCGGCCCACACTGGCGTGCCCATGTGCTGGCTTCCACAGGAGGACGTCGCTTATGAGTTCGTCCTTGCTTCTCCAGCAGTGTCGCGCGTGTCTCGTCCGACTTACTCGGATGGTTTGGGTGATATGTGGCAGGTGGCCGTACAGCTGTTTTTCGTGGGTGGTTGTTTCCACGACTTGTTCAGGATCACACGCAGCATTTTTGTGCAGTTCCCATCTAGTTTATTCTCTAGTCGCTTAGTTAGGGTCCAGGTGGTGCAGCCATAACAGCAGCACACTGACACGACAACGGTTTGGAAGAACTGTCTCTTTAACTTGTCTGTGAGATTGGATTTCCATATGACCGATAATTTATTTATAGCGACCTGCCTTTCCTATACGTGCATTAACGTCGTTTTCTGTGGAGGAGATGTTACTGCCTAACTCAGTTTATCAGAGTTTACGTATAGACCGACGTTTCGCGCTGTCTTTTCTAGGCTAACAATATTCCTTATAAAAAACTAGAAGTAGCTACCCGGCGTTGCCTGGGTAGTGAAGGAGGTAAAAAAATAGTCTAACAAATCCATTATTATTGAATCCGTATGTAAAAAAAAAGACCTTGCATTGATCCAGCCACTCCAGCCACTCTGGATACAAAAATTAATGTCTACTATTAAAAATATTAAATGCAAAAAAAAAAATCTATACTTCTTGTGTATTCTCGCCTATTCTCCAGGCACCTCGTCAAGGTCCAAGTGGTGCAGCCATATATTTGTACTGATATCACCACGGTCTGTAAGAATTGTCGCTTTAACTTGTCTGCGAGATCTGATAATGTAGGCATAGGAAAGTCATGGTCGGCTATAAATAGAATTATAATATAGTTACAAGTTAATAGATATCAGGAAATTTGTTATAAGCTTACAGATGCGATGAAACATGAAAATAAACAATGCGTCAAATAGAACGAGCAATTCGTGTTCAAATGCTAGCATAACCTGTTTAATTGTTTTTCTTTCTTTTTTTGTCTTTTTTGGATTTTACGGCATGTCAACCCTTGCTGTGTTATTTTATGCCGAAGACATCTGTTCTATTCATTCTTGATGGGTATTTTCTTCTATTTTACCCATATATGGAACCCTAACTGGTGCTACCACTCTGAGTCAGGGTGTGTATCATTTAAATTTTTATCTTTTAAAGTATCTCTACTAATATAATTCAAACCTTCATCATTTTTGCTCAAAAACCAAGAACTGGTGATATTTAATGTGTATGTATATTTACGGGTTAGCTCCGTCGGTAAAGCGTTCGTTTAGAAACCACAAGGTTCCTAGTTCGATACCGCCCTCGCCAACTCAGCGTATGAGTAGCACAGGGATATGTGCGGTAAAGTAAGGAGCTGATGGTAGGCGTAGCGCTCCACCTCAGATGCTAAAACAATCTCCTTGGTCTAGCGCTAGTGAAAAAGGGATAGACTCCCACGCTAATTGGCTGATACTTTTACTTACTTATATTTACTTTGTTATTAAATTGTATTATTTTCGAAGTCTCCCTCGGACATACACATACACACAACAACCTTTATATATAGAGATGTTATGATGTGGCATTAAATAACCCGAAAATGGTTGATGTGCCGTATAATAAACAACTAAAAAAGCACAACATACACACAAACATATAATTACACACAGAGCCAACATCATCTATTAATCATGAAGATTCATTGTCTATCTGCCAGTAAGCAAAACTACTACGTCACTTCTTACGTTACAATACTCACAATCGATAATCTATTATAATGGAGATTCGCTTCCGGTTTTTGTCTGTAACAAAAACTACGTCACTGCTTACGTCACATTCCCAAAATCGCCACAACATAGAATAAATACACACAAAATTGAACTTGCAACATTAGACAGTCCTAATTTTTTTTAAAAACGAGTTTTAATAAATACATAACTGGTATTATATATCTATATATAGTTTGTTTTATTTTAATACATATTTAAAGTTTACATTTCAAATTGTTTTATTTTTTAACTCTTTATTGAATTTGATGATTTACTTACTTAGGGTACAACTCGCTGACATTGAATTTTTAACTTCCATCCCCCAGGCAATATGTTTTTAAAATTTATTTTTACATCACCCAGAGGGTGTTTTTTTATTTTGCTAGTAGACATGATGAAAACAACTCTGCCTTATATATCTTTTTATTTATCTTTTTTAGATATTCAATATCAATATTAATAAATGAATAAAAGCTGTTCCTTGTTTTGTTTTATTTTACGGCATATCAACCCCGGTGGGTCATTTAATGCCGACAAAGTTGTGAAATAAATTCATTCTTAATGCATAATACAATTTTGTTTATAAATTCATGTTTTTCTATTTAAACCCATAGATGGGACCCTAATAGGTACTACCACTCCGGGTCAGAGTGGACCAGGGAGCAATAGTGATGAAGGGGTGCTCCACATTCCCAAACCTCCAGACCTGGAACCTCACCATCAGATAGGTTTAACGTCATTCCCAGGACATGTAGACCTCAGCCACCGCCTTCTAGCACCCATATGATAAGAAGGATTGACGGTTGCCATAAGGGCAATAGGTTGGGCCAATAATATAGGTGCTAAGGCTTGACGTGAGCAGCCGATTGATCGGAGGGGGCCTCTCCGACCGCCCGTCTAGCCCAAGATAGGGCCAAAGTGGAGTATTGCAAGTTATGAACTGCTCATCCACCTGGGTTCTATCCTTAAGCATCACGGTCGCCACCCGGCCAACAGGTGGCCCCATTGGGGAGTCTTACCCCCTGCAGAGGTGCAGTCGCCAGAGCGGAAAAGCTGTTCCTGATAATTCAACATTCCATTGTAATAGTAACAATTTGAATAATAAGACTTTGAAATTAGTCAAAAAGATTTATTATTATTTTAAATCCAAAAATATTTGTGAAAATTTTAATTAATTTTAGAAATTAGATATGAAGACGTTAACTAAAAAGGTTTACAAATAAATAAATACCATTGATTTTGTGTAAAATTTACATGTAAATATTCAAAATGATTATTTATTTGATAATTAATAGATGCACACAATATTTTATTTGGGTGGGGGGTGGGGGTAGAACTAAATATCCTTTTCAAATTGTTTTATTTTTTACTTTAATAAGTTTGATGATTTTACTTACTTTTGATACAAAACCTCTAACATTGATTTTTAACTCCTTTCCGTCGGGCAATATCTTTCAAAAATTACTTTTACAACAGCCGGATGGTGTTGTTTTGCTACTATATGTAATAGATATTGAATTTATTAGCCTTTTTCCTCATAGTGTAGTATTATGGTTTGTTCTGCTATAAAAAGAAAATAAAGCAAAACATGATATTCAAGAACTGAATGATAAAATCGACTGCAACTAAAAAATTAAAAAAAAAAAGGTTTGTGTTTTGTGTTTCAACGGGAAGTCGAAGATTTATTGAGTCTAAATAATAAAAGAAAATGGACGAATAAAATGTACGTCATTAACAGCTGAGAATTAGAAAAAAAGGCCCGCCAAGAAAAAAAAGCCCGCCAAAAAAAAAAGAGAATCGCACAACAAATCAGCCATCATCATTTAAACGATGACTGGTCATTTTGTGTCAAATTTCACATTGCAGCTGCGTCTTTTCAATATTTATTGCTATTCACCTTCGACACTGTAACACAATTATTAGATCTATTTACAAGCAGACCCAACGTTCATGGAATTAAGTAGGTTCGGTTTATTTGATCCTTTAAAATTAAATGTTAAACCGATAAAGACATTTTGTATTATGGTTTGAAAATAGACTAAAAAGTTTGTTCAATAATTTTGTAAGAGTCTACATGATATTTTATCGTTTCTAAACAAAATGGATGTTTCTTTTCATCGTTCTGATTTACTAATGTTTACTTAGTCTGTCACAAACACACACACACACACACACAGGCCTTGGAGAGCTTACACCTACGTGTAGTTTATAATTATTAAGCTTTGCTTACACTTTCTACTGTTTTTACTTATTAATCTTTTATTCTTAATCTTTTCTTCTTAATCTTTACTTTGTCTGACACACAATGGCCGAGGGCTACTTACACTTTCTACAGTTTTTACTTCTTAATCTTTTCTTCTTAATCTTTACTTTGTCTGACACACAATGGCCGAGGCTACTTACACTTTCTACAGTTTTTACTTCTTAATCTTTTCTTCTTAATCTTTACTTTGTCTGACACACACAGGCCGAGGGCTACTTACACTTTCTACAGTTTTTACTTCTTAATCTTTTCTTCTTAATCTTTACTTTGTCTGACACACAATGGCCGAGGGCTACTTACACTTTCTACAGTTTTTACTTCTTAATCTTTTCTTCTTAATCTTTACTTTGTCTGACACACAATGGCCGAGGGCTACTTACACTTTCTACAGTTTTCTTCTTAATCTTTTCTTCTTAATCTTTACTTTGTCTGACACACAATGGCCGAGGGCTACTTACACTTTCTACAGTTTTACTTCTTAATCTTTTGACTTACTTACTTCTTAATCTTTTCTTCTTAATCTTTACTTTGTCTGACACACAATGGCCGAGGGCTACTTACACTTTCTACAGTTTTTACTTCTTAATCTTTTCTTCTTAATCTTTACTTTGTCTGACACACAATGGCCGAGGGCTACTTACACTTTCTACAGTTTTTACTTCTTAATCTTTCTTCTTAATCTTTACTTTGTCTGACACACAATGGCCGAGGGCTACTTACACTTTCTACAGTTTTTACTTCTTAATCTTTTCTTCTTAATCTTTACTTTGTCTGACACACAATGGCCGAGGGCTACTTACACTTTCTACAGTTTTTACTTAATCTTTTCTTCTTAATCTTTACTTTGTCTGACACACAATGGCCGAGGGCTACTTACACTTTCTACAGTTTTTACTTCTTAATCTTTTCTTCTTAATCTTTACTTTGTCTGACACACAATGGCCGAGGGCTACTTACACTTTCTACAGTTTTTACTTCTTAATCTTTTCTTCTTAATCTTTACTTTGTCTGACACACAATGGCCGAGGGCTACTTACACTTTCTACAGTTTTTACTTCTTAATCTTTTTCTTAATCTTTACTTTGTCTGACACACAATGGCCGAGGGCTACTTACACTTTCTACAGTTTTTACTTCTTAATCTTTTCTTCTTAATCTTTACTTTGTCTGACACACAATGGCCGAGGGCTACTTACACTTTCTACAGTTTTTACTTCTTAATCTTTTCTTCTTAATCTTTACTTTGTCTGACACACAATGGCCGAGGGCTACTTACACTTTCTACAGTTTTTACTTCTTAAAAAATCTTTAATCTTTACTTTGTCTGACACACAGGCCGAGGGCTACTTACACTTTCTACAGTTTTTACTTCTTAATCTTTTCTCTTAATCTTTACTTTGTCTGACACACAATGGCCGAGGGCTACTTACACTTTCTACAGTTTTTACTTCTTAATCTTTTCTTCTTAATCTTTACTTTGTCTGACACACAATGGCCGAGGGCTACTTACACTTTCTACAGTTTTTACTTCTTAATCTTTTCTTCTTAATCTTTACTTTGTCTGACACACAGGCCGAGGGCTACTTACACTTTCTACAGTTTTTACTTCTTAATCTTTTCTTCTTAATCTTTACTTTGTCTGACACACACCGAGGGCTACTTACACTTTCTACAGTTTTTACTTCTTAATCTTTTCTTCTTAATCTTTACTTTGTCTGACACACAATGGCCGAGGGCTACTTACACTTTCTACAGTTTTTACTTCTTAATCTTTTCTTCTTAATCTTTACTTTGTCTGACACACAATGGCCGAGGGCTACTTACACTTTCTACAGTTTTTACTTCTTAATCTTTTCTTCTTAATCTTTACTTTGTCTGACACACAATGGCCGAGGGCTACTTACACTTTCTACAGTTTTTACTTCTTAATCTTTTCTTCTTAATCTTTACTTTGTCTGACACACAATGGCCGAGGGCTACTTACACTTTCTACAGTTTTTACTTCTTAATCTTTTCTTCTTAATCTTTACTTTGTCTGACACACAATGGCCGAGGGCTACTTACACTTTCTACAGTTTTTACTTCTTAATCTTTTCTTCTTAATCTTTACTTTGTCTGACACACAATGGCCGAGGGCTACTTACACTTTCTACAGTTTTTACTTCTTAATCTTTTCTTCTTAATCTTTACTTTGTCTGACACACAATGGCCGAGGGCTACTTACACTTTCTACAGTTTTTACTTCTTAATCTTTCTTCTTAATCTTTACTTTGTCTGACACACAATGGCCGAGGGCTACTTACACTTTCTACAGTTTTTACTTCTTAATCTTTTCTTCTTAATCTTTACTTTGTCTGACACACAATGGCCGAGGGCTACTTACACTTTCTACAGTTTTTACTTCTTAATCTTTTCTTCTTAATCTTTACTTTGTCTGACACACAATGGCCGAGGGCTACTTACACTTTCTACAGTTTTTACTTCTTAATCTTTTCTTCTTAATCTTTACTTTGTCTGACACACAATGGCCGAGGGCTACTTACACTTTCTACAGTTTTTACTTCTTAATCTTTTCTTCTTAATCTTTACTTTGTCTGACACACAATGGCCGAGGGCTACTTACACTTTCTACAGTTTTTACTTCTTAATCTTTTCTTCTTAATCTTTACTTTGTCTGACACACAATGGCCGAGGGCTACTTACACTTTCTACAGTTTTTACTTCTTAATCTTTTCTTCTTAATCTTTACTTTGTCTGACACACAAGGGCTACTTACACTTTCTACAGTTTTTACTTCTTAATCTTTTCTTCTTAATCTTTACTTTGTCTGACACACAATGGCCGAGGGCTACTTACACTTTCTACAGTTTTTACTTCTTAATCTTTTCTTCTTAATCTTTACTTTGTCTGACACACAATGGCCGAGGGCTACTTACACTTTCTACAGTTTTTACTTCTTAATCTTTTCTTCTTAATCTTTACTTTGTCTGACACACAATGGCCGAGGGCTACTTACACTTTCTACAGTTTTTACTTCTTAATCTTTTCTTCTTAATCTTTACTTTGTCTGACACACAATGGCCGAGGGCTACTTACACTTTCTACAGTTTTTACTTCTTAATCTTTTCTTCTTAATCTTTACTTTGTCTGACACACAATGGCCGAGGGCTACTTACACTTTCTACAGTTTTTACTTCTTAATCTTTCTTCTTAATCTTTACTTTGTCTGACACACAATGGCCGAGGGCTACTTACACTTTCTACAGTTTTTACTTCTTAATCTTTTCTTCTTAATCTTTACTTTGTCTGACACACAATGGCCGAGGGCTACTTACACTTTCTACAGTTTTTACTTCTTAATCTTTTCTTCTTAATCTTTACTTTGTCTGACACACAATGGCCGAGGGCTACTTACACTTTCTACAGTTTTTACTTCTTAATCTTTTCTTCTTAATCTTTACTTTGTCTGACACACAAGGCCGAGGGCTACTTACACTTTCTACAGTTTTTACTTCTTAATCTTTTCTTCTTAATCTTTACTTTGTCTGACACACAATGGCCGAGGGCTACTTACACTTTCTACAGTTTTTACTTCTTAATCTTTTCTTCTTAATCTTTACTTTGTCTGACACACAATGGCCGAGGGCTACTTACACTTTCTACAGTTTTTACTTCTTAATCTTTTCTTCTTAATCTTTACTTTGTCTGACACACAATGGCCGAGGGCTACTTACACTTTCTACAGTTTTTACTTCTTAATCTTTTTTCTTAATCTTTACTTTGTCTGACACACAATGGCCGAGGGCTACTTACACTTTCTACAGTTTTTACTTCTTAATCTTTTCTTCTTAATCTTTACTTTGTCTGACACACAATGGCCGAGGGCTACTTACACTTTCTACAGTTTTTACTTCTTAATCTTTTCTTCTTAATCTTTACTTTGTCTGACACACAATGGCCGAGGGCTACTTACACTTTCTACAGTTTTTACTTCTTAATCTTTTCTTCTTAATCTTTACTTTGTCTGACACACACAGGCCGAGGGCTACTTACACTTTCTACAGTTTTTACTTCTTAATCTTTTCTTCTTAATCTTTACTTTGTCTGACACACAATGGCCGAGGGCTACTTACACTTTCTACAGTTTTTACTTCTTAATCTTTTCTTCTTAATCTTTACTTTGTCTGACACACAATGGCCGAGGGCTACTTACACTTTCTACAGTTTTTACTTCTTAATCTTTTCTTCTTAATCTTTACTTTGTCTGACACACAATGGCCGAGGGCTACTTACACTTTCTACAGTTTTTACTTCTTAATCTTTTCTTCTTAATCTTTACTTTGTCTGACACACACAGGCCGAGGGCTACTTACACTTTCTACAGTTTTTACTTCTTAATCTTTTCTTCTTAATCTTTACTTTGTCTGACACACAGGGCTACTTACACTTTCTACAGTTTTTACTTCTTAATCTTTTCTTCTTAATCTTTACTTTGTCTGACACACAAGGCCGAGGGCTACTTACACTTTCTACAGTTTTTACTTCTTAATCTTTTCTTCTTAATCTTTACTTTGTCTGACACACAATGGCCGAGGGCTACTTACACTTTCTACAGTTTTTACTTCTTAATCTTTTCTTCTTAATCTTTACTTTGTCTGACACACACAGGCCGAGGGCTACTTACACTTTCTACAGTTTTTACTTCTTAATCTTTTCTTCTTAATCTTTACTTTGTCTGACACACAAGGCCGAGGGCTACTTACACTTTCTACAGTTTTTACTTCTTAATCTTTTCTTCTTAATCTTTACTTTGTCTGACACACAATGGCCGAGGGCTACTTACACTTTCTACAGTTTTTACTTCTTAATCTTTTCTTCTTAATCTTTACTTTGTCTGACACACAATGGCCGAGGGCTACTTACACTTTCTACAGTTTTTACTTCTTAATCTTTTCTTCTTAATCTTTACTTTGTCTGACACACAATGGCCGAGGGCTACTTACACTTTCTACAGTTTTTACTTAATCTTTTCTTCTTAATCTTTACTTTGTCTGACACACAATGGCCGAGGGCTACTTACACTTTCTACAGTTTTTACTTCTTAATCTTTTCTTCTTAATCTTTACTTTGTCTGACACACAATGGCCGAGGGCTACTTACACTTTCTACAGTTTTTACTTCTTAATCTTTTCTTCTTAATCTTTACTTTGTCTGACACACAATGGCCGAGGGCTACTTACACTTTCTACAGTTTTTACTTCTTAATCTTTTCTTCTTAATCTTTACTTTGTCTGACACACACAGGCCGAGGGCTACTTACACTTTCTACAGTTTTTACTTCTTAATCTTTTCTTCTTAATCTTTACTTTGTCTGACACACAGGCCGAGGGCTACTTACACTTTCTACAGTTTTTACTTCTTAATCTTTTCTTCTTAATCTTTACTTTGTCTGACACACAATGGCCGAGGGCTACTTACACTTTCTACAGTTTTTACTTCTTAATCTTTTTCTTAATCTTTACTTTGTCTGACACACACAGGCCGAGGGCTACTTACACTTTCTACAGTTTTTACTTCTTAATCTTTTCTTCTCTTTACTTTGTCTGACACACAAGGCCGAGGGCTACTTACACTTTCTACAGTTTTTACTTCTTAATCTTTTCTTCTTAATCTTTACTTTGTCTGACACACAATGGCCGAGGGCTACTTACACTTTCTACAGTTTTTACTTCTTAATCTTTTCTTCTTAATCTTTACTTTGTCTGACACACACAGGCCGAGGGCTACTTACACTTTCTACAGTTTTTACTTCTTAATCTTTTCTTCTTAATCTTTACTTTGTCTGACACACAAGGCCGAGGGCTACTTACACTTTCTACAGTTTTTACTTCTTCTTAATCTTTCTTCTTAATCTTTACTTTGTCTGACACACACAGGCCGAGGGCTACTTACACTTTCTACAGTTTTTACTTCTTAATCTTTTCTTCTTAATCTTTACTTTGTCTGACACACAATGGCCGAGGGCTACTTACACTTTCTACAGTTTTTACTTCTTAATCTTTTCTTCTTAATCTTTACTTTGTCTGACACACAATGGCCGAGGGCTACTTACACTTTCTACAGTTTTTACTTCTTAATCTTTTCTTCTTAATCTTTACTTTGTCTGACACACACAGGAGGGCTACTTACACTTTCTACAGTTTTTACTTCTTAATCTTTTTTCTTAATCTTTCTGACACACAAGGCCGAGGGCTACTTACACTTTCTACAGTTTTACTTCTTAATCTTTTCTTCTTAATCTTTACTTTCTGACACACACAGGCCGAGGGCTACTTACACTTTCTACAGTTTTTACTTCTTAATCTTTTCTTCTTAATCTTTACTTTGTCTGACACACAATGGCCGAGGGCTACTTACACTTTCTACAGTTTTTACTTCTTAATCTTTTCTTCTTAATCTTTACTTTGTCTGACACACACAGGCCGAGGGCTACTTACACTTTCTACAGTTTTTACTTCTTAATCTTTTCTTCTTAATCTTTACTTTGTCTGACACACAATGGCCGAGGCTACTTACACTTTCTACAGTTTTTACTTCTTAATCTTTTCTTCTTAATCTTTGTCTGACACACAGGCCGAGGGCTACTTACACTTTCTACAGTTTTTACTTCTTAATCTTTTCTTCTTAATCTTTACTTTGTCTGACACACAAGGCCGAGGGCTACTTACACTTTCTACAGTTTTTACTTCTTAATCTTTTCTTCTTAATCTTTACTTTGTCTGACACACACAGGCCGAGGGCTACTTACACTTTCTACAGTTTTTACTTCTTAATCTTTTCTTCTTAATCTTTACTTTGTCTGACACACACAGGCCGAGGGCTACTTACACTTTCTACAGTTTTTACTTCTTAATCTTTTCTTCTTAATCTTTACTTTGTCTGACACACAATGGCCGAGGCTACTTACACTTTCTACAGTTTTTACTTCTTAATCTTTTCTTCTTAATCTTTACTTTGTCTGACACACAATGGCCGAGGGCTACTTACACTTTCTACAGTTTTACTTCTTAATCTTTTCTTCTTAATCTTTACTTTGTCTGACACACAAGGCCGAGGGCTACTTACACTTTCTACAGTTTTTACTTCTTAATCTTTCTTCTTAATCTTTACTTTGTCTGACACACAATGGCCGAGGGCTACTTACACTTTCTACAGTTTTTACTTCTTAATCTTTTCTTCTTAATCTTTACTTTGTCTGACACACAAGGCCGAGGGCTACTTACACTTTCTACAGTTTTTACTTCTTAATCTTTTCTTCTTAATCTTTACTTTGTCTGACACACAATGGCCGAGGGCTACTTACACTTTCTACAGTTTTTACTTCTTAATCTTTTCTCTTAATCTTTACTTTGTCTGACACACAAGGCCGAGGGCTACTTACACTTTCTACAGTTTTACTTCTTAATCTTTTCTTCTTAATCTTTACTTTGTCTGACACACAATGGCCGAGGGCTACTTACACTTTCTACAGTTTTTACTTCTTAATCTTTTCTTCTTAATCTTTACTTTGTCTGACACACAATGGCCGAGGGCTACTTACACTTTCTACAGTTTTTACTTCTTAATCTTTTCTTCTTAATCTTTACTTTGTCTGACACACAGGCCGAGGGCTACTTACACTTTCTACAGTTTTTACTTCTTAATCTTTCTTCTTAATCTTTACTTTGTCTGACACACAGGCGAGGGCTACTTACACTTTCTACAGTTTTTTCTTTCTTCTTCTTAATCTTTACTTTGACACAGCCGAGGGCTACTTACATTTCTACAGTTTCTTCTTAATCTTTTCTTCTTATCGTTACTTGTCTGACACACAGGCGAGGGCTACTTACCTACAGTTTAGTCTTTCTTCTAATCTTTACTTTGCGACAAAGATTAAAGATTAAGAAGAAAGATTAAGAAGTAAAAACTGTAGAAAGTGTAGTAGCCCTCGGCCTGTCAGACAAAGAAAGATGAAGAAGAAAGAGTAAAAACTAGAAAGTGTAAGTAGACAAAGTAAAGATTAAGAAGAAAAGATTAAGAAGTAAAAAACTGTAGAAAGTGTAAGTAGCCCTCGCCATGTGTGTGTCAGACAAAGTAAAGATTAAGAAGAAAGATTAAGAAAGTAAAAACTGTAGAAAGTGTAAGTAGCCCTCGGCCATTGTGTGTCAGACAAAGTAAAGATTAAGAAGAAAGATTAAGAAGTAAAAACTGTAGAAAGTGTAAGTAGCCCTCGGCCTGTGTGTGTCAGACAAAGTAAAGATTAAGAAGAAAAGATTAAGAAGTAAAAACTGTAGAAAGTGTAAGTAGCCCTCGCCATTGTGTGTCAGACAAAGTAAATTAAGAAGAAAAGATTAAGAAGTAAAAACTGTAGAAAGTGTAAGTAGCCCTCGGCCATTGTGTGTCAGACAAAGTAAAGATTAAGAAGAAAAGATTAAGAAGTAAAAACTGTAGAAAGTGTAAGTAGCCTCGGCCATTGTGTGTCAGACAAAGTAAAGATTAAGAAGAAAAGATTAAGAAGTAAAAACTGTAGAAAGTGTAAGTAGCCCTCGGCCATTGTGTGTCAGACAAAGTAAAGATTAAGAAGAAAAGATTAAGAAGTAAAAACTGTAGAAAGTGTAAGTAGCCCTCGGCCATTGTGTGTCAGACAAAGTAAAGATTAAGAAGAAAAGATTAAGAAGTAAAAACTGTAGAAAGTGTAAGTAGCCCTCGGCCATTGTGTGTCAGACAAAGTAAAGATTAAGAAGAAAAGATTAAGAAGTAAAAACTGTAGAAAGTGTAAGTAGCCCTCGGCCATTGTGTGTCAGACAAAGTAAAGATTAAGAAGAAAAAGATTAAGAAGTAAAAACTGTAGAAAGTGTAAGTAGCCCTCGGCCATTGTGTGTCAGACAAAGTAAAGATTAAGAAGAAAAAGATTAAGAAGTAAAAACTGTAGAAAGTGTAAGTAGCCCTCGGCCATTGTGTGTCAGACAAAGTAAAGATTAAGAAGAAAAGATTAAGAAGTAAAAACTGTAGAAAGTGTAAGTAGCCCTCGGCCTGTGTGTGTCAGACAAAGTAAAGATTAAGAAGAAAAGATTAAGAAGTAAAAACTGTAGAAAGTGTAAGTAGCCCTCGGCCATTGTGTGTCAGACAAAGTAAAGATTAAGAAGAAAAGATTAAGAAGTAAAAACTGTAGAAAGTGTAAGTAGCCCTCGGCCTGTGTGTGTCAGACAAAGTAAAGATTAAGAAGAAAAGATTAAGAAGTAAAACTGTAGAAAGTGTAAGTAGCCCTCGGCCATTGTGTGTCAGACAAAGTAAAGATTAAGAAGAAAAGATTAAGAAGTAAAAACTGTAGAAAGTGTAAGTAGCCCTCGGCCTGTGTGTGTCAGACAAAGTAAAGATTAAGAAGAAAAGATTAAGAAGTAAAAACTGTAGAAAGTGTAAGTAGCCCTCGGCCATTGTGTGTCAGACAAAGTAAAGATTAAGAAGAAAAGATTAAGAAGTAAAAACTGTAGAAAGTGTAAGTAGCCCTCGGCCATTGTGTGTCAGACAAAGTAAAGATTAAGAAGAAAAGATTAAGAAGTAAAAACTGTAGAAAGTGTAAGTAGCCCTCGGCCATTGTGTGTCAGACAAAGTAAAGATTAAGAAGAAAAGATTAAGAAGTAAAAACTGTAGAAAGTGTAAGTAGCCCTCGGCCATTGTGTGTCAGACAAAGTAAAGATTAAGAAGAAAAGATTAAGAAGTAAAAACTGTAGAAAGTGTAAGTAGCCCTCGGCCATTGTGTGTCAGACAAAGTAAAGATTAAGAAGAAAAGATTAAGAAGTAAAAACTGTAGAAAGTGTAAGTAGCCCTCGGCCATTGTGTGTCAGACAAAGTAAAGATTAAGAAGAAAAGATTAAGAAGTAAAAACTGTAGAAAGTGTAAGTAGCCCTCGGCCTGTGTGTGTCAGACAAAGTAAAGATTAAGAAGAAAAGATTAAGAAGTAAAAACTGTAGAAAGTGTAAGTAGCCCTCGGCCATTGTGTGTCAGACAAAGTAAAGATTAAGAAGAAAAGATTAAGAAGTAAAAACTGTAGAAAGTGTAAGTAGCCCTCGGCCATTGTGTGTCAGACAAAGTAAAAGATTAAGAAGTAAAAAACTGTAGAAAGTGTAAGTAGCCCTCGGCCATTGTGTGTCAGACAAAGTAAAGATTAAGAAGAAAAGATTAAGAAGTAAAAACTGTAGAAAGTGTAAGTAGCCCTCGGCCATTGTGTGTCAGACAAGTAAAGATTAGAAGAAAAGATTAAGAAAAAAACTGTAGAAAGTGTAAGTAGCCCTCGGCCTTGTGTGTCAGACAAAGTAAAGATTAAGAAGAAAAGATTAAGAAGTAAAAACTGTAGAAAGTGTAAGTAGCCCTCGGCCATTGTGTGTCAGACAAAGTAAAGATTAAGAAGAAAAGATTAAGAAGTAAAAACTGTAGAAAGTGTAAGTAGCCCTCGCCTTGTGTGTCAGACAAAGTAAAGATTAAGAAGAAAAGATTAAGAAGTAAAAACTGTAGAAAGTGTAAGTAGCCCTCGGCCTGTGTGTGTCAGACAAAGTAAAGATTAAGAAGAAAAGATTAAGAAGTAAAAACTGTAAAAGTGTAAGTAGCCCTCGGCCTGTGTGTGTCAGACAAGTAAAGATTAAGAGAAAAGATTAAGAGTAAAAACTGTAGAAAGTTAAGTAGCCTCGGCCATTGTGTGTCAGACAAAGTAAAGAGAAGGTAGCCCTCGCCTTGTGTGTCAGACAAAGAAAGATTAAGAAGAAAAGATTAGAAGTAAAAACTGTAGAAAGTGTAAGTAGCCCTCGGCCATTGTGTGTCAGACAAAGTAAAGATTAAGAAGAAAAGATTAAGAAGTAAAAACTGTAGAAAGTGTAAGTAGCCCTCGGCCATTGTGTGTCAGACAAAGTAAAGATTAAGAGAAAATTAAGAAGTAAAAACTGTAGAAAGTGTAAGTAGCCCTCGGCCTGTGTGTCAGACAAAGTAAAGATTAAGAAGAAAAGATTAAGAAGTAAAAACTGTAGAAAGTGTAAGTAGCCCTCGGCCTGTGTGTGTCAGACAAAGTAAAGATTAAGAAGAAAGATTAAGAAGTAAAAAACTGTAGAAAGTGTAAGTAGCCCTCGGCCATTGTGTGTCAGACAAAGTAAAGATTAAGAAGAAAAGATTAAGAAGTAAAAACTGTAGAAAGTGTAAGTAGCCCTCGGCCATTGTGTGTCAGACAAAGTAAAGATTAAGAAGAAAAGATTAAGAAGTAAAAACTGTAGAAAGTGTAAGTAGCCCTCGGCCATTGTGTGTCAGACAAAGTAAAGATTAAGAAGAAAAGATTAAGAAGTAAAAACTGTAGAAAGTGTAAGTAGCCCTCGGCCATTGTGTGTCAGACAAAGTAAGATTAAGAAGAAAAGATTAAGAAGTAAAAACTGTAGAAAGTGTAAGTAGCCCTCGGCCTGTGTGTGTCAGACAAAGTAAAGATTAAGAAGAAAAGATTAAGAAGTAAAAACTGTAGAAAGTGTAAGTAGCCCTCGGCCATGTGTGTGTCAGACAAAGTAAAGATTAAGAAGAAAATTAAGAAGTAAAAACTGTAGAAAGTGTAAGTAGCCCTCGGCCTGTGTGTGTCAGACAAAGTAAGATTAAGAAGAAAAGATTAAGAAAAAAACTGTAGAAAGTGTAAGTAGCCCTCGGCCATTGTGTGTCAGACAAAGTAAAGATTAAGAAGAAAAGATTAAGAAGTAAAAACTGTAGAAGTGTAAGTAGCCCTCGGCCATTGTGTGTCAGACAAAGTAAAGATTAAGAAGAAAAGATTAAGAAGTAAAAACTGTAGAAAGTGTAAGTAGCCCTCGGCCATTGTGTGTCAGACAAAGTAAAGATTAAGAAGAAAAGATTAAGAAGTAAAAACTGTAGAAAGTGTAAGTACCCTCGCCATTGTGTGTCAACAAAGTAAAGATTAAGAAGAAAAGATTAAGAAGTAAAACTGTAGAAAGTGTAAGTAGCCCTCGGCCTGTGTGTGTCAGACAAAGTAAAGATTAAGAAGAAAAGATTAAGAAGTAAAAACTGTAGAAAGTGTAAGTAGCCCTCGGCCATTGTGTGTCAGACAAAGTAAAGATTAAGAAGAAAAGATTAAGAAGTAAAAACTGTAGAAAGTGTAAGTAGCCCTCGGCCATTGTGTGTCAGACAAAGTAAAGATAAGAAGAAAGATTAAGAAGTAAAAACTGTAGAAAGTGTAAGTAGCCCTCGCCTTGTGTGTCAGACAAAGTAAAGATTAAGAAGAAAGATTAAGAAGTAAAAAACTGTAGAAAGTGTAAGTAGCCCTCGGCCTGTGTGTGTCAGAAAGTAAAGATTAAGAAGAAAAGATTAAGAAGTAAAAACTGTAGAAAGTGTAAGTAGCCCTCGGCCATGTGTGTCAGACAAAGTAAAGATTAAGAAGAAAAGATTAAGAAGTAAAAACTGTAGAAAGTGTAAGTAGCCCTCGGCCATTGTGTGTCAGACAAAGTAAAGATTAAGAAGAAAAGATTAAGAAGTAAAAACTGTAGAAAGTGTAAGTAGCCCGGCCATTGTGTGTCAGACAAAGTAAGATTAAGAAGAAAAGATTAAGAAGTAAAAACTGTAGAAAGTGTAAGTAGCCCTCGGCCATTGTGTGTCAGACAAAGTAAAGATTAAGAAGAAAAGATTAAGAAGTAAAAACTGTAGAAAGTGTAAGTAGCCCTCGGCCTGTGTGTGTCAGACAAAGTAAAGATTAAGAAGAAAAGATTAAGAAGTAAAAACTGTAGAAAGTGTAAGTAGCCCTCGGCCATTGTGTGTCAGACAAAGTAAAGATTAAGAAGAAAAGATAAGAAGTAAAAACTGTAGAAAGTGTAAGTAGCCCTCGGCCTGTGTGTGTCAGACAAAAGTAAAGATTAAGAAGAAAAGATTAAGAAGTAAAAACTGTAGAAAGTGTAAGTAGCCCTCGGCCTGTGTGTGTCAGACAAAGTAAAGATTAAGAAGAAAAGATTAAGAAGTAAAACTGTAGAAAGTGTAAGTAGCCCTCGGCCATGTGTGTGTCAGACAAAGTAAAGATTAAGAAAGAAAAGATTAAGAAGTAAAAACTGTAGAAAGTGTAAGTAGCCCTCGGCCATTGTGTGTCAGACAAAGTAAAGATTAAGAAGAAAAGATTAAGAAGTAAAAACTGTAGAAAGTGTAAGTAGCCCTCGGCCATTGTGTGTGTCAGACAAAGTAAAGATTAAGAAGAAAAGATTAAGAAGTAAAAACTGTAGAAAGTGTAAGTAGCCCTCGGCCTGTGTGTGTCAGACAAAGTAAAGATTAAGAAGAAAAGATTAAGAAGTAAAAACTGTAGAAAGTGTAAGTAGCCCTCGGCCATTGTGTGTCAGACAAAGTAAAGATTAAGAAGAAAAGATTAAGAAGTAAAAACTGTAGAAAGTGTAAGTAGCCCTCGGCCATTGTGTGTCAGACAAAGTAAAGATTAAGAAGAAAAGATTAAGAAGTAAAAACTGTAGAAAGTGTAAGTAGCCCTCGGCCATTGTGTGTCAGACAAGTAAAGATTAAAGAAAAGATTAGAAGTAAAGATTAAGAAGAAAATTAAGATTAAGAAGTAAAAACTGTAGAAAGTGTAAGTAGCCCTCGGCCTGTGTGTGTCAGACAAAGTAAAGATTAGAAGAAAAGATTAAGAAGTAAAAACTGTAGAAAGTGTAAGTAGCCCTCGGCCATTGTGTGTCAGACAAAGTAAAGATTAAGAAGAAAAGATTAAGAAGTAAAACTGTAGAAAGTGTAAGTAGCCCTCGGCCTGTGTGTGTCAGACAAAGTAAAGATTAAGAAGAAAAGATTAAGAAGTAAAAACTGTAGAAAGTGTAAGTAGCCCTCGGCCTGTGTGTGTCAGACAAAGTAAGATTAAGAAGAAAAGATTAAGAAGTAAAAACTGTAGAAAGTGTAAGTAGCCCTCGGCCTGTGTGTGTCAGACAAAGTAAAGATTAAGAAGAAAAGATTAAGAAGTAAAAACTGTAGAAAGTGTAAGTAGCCCTCGGCCATTGTGTGTCAGACAAAGTAAAGATTAAGAAGAAAAGATTAGAAGTAAAACTGTAGAAAGTGTAAGTAAACAAAGTTTAAGAAGTAAAAACTGTAGAAAGTAAAGTAGCCCTCGGCCTGTGTGTGTCAGAAAAGTAAAGATAAGAAGAAAAGATTAAGAAGTAAAAACTGTAGAAAGTGTAAGTAGCCCTCGGCCATTGTGTGTCAGACAAAGTAAAGATTAAGAAGAAAAAGATTAAGAAGTAAAAACTGTAGAAAGTGTAAGTAGCCCTCGGCCATTGTGTGTCAGACAAAGTAAAGATTAAGAAGAAAAGATTAAGAAGTAAAAACTGTAGAAAGTGTAAGTAGCCCTCGGCCATTGTGTGTCAGACAAAGTAAGATTAAGAAGAAAAGATTAAGAAGTAAAAACTGTAGAAAGTGTAAGTAGCCCTCGGCCTGTGTGTGTCAGACAAAGTAAAGATTAAGAAGAAAAGATTAAGAAGTAAAAACTGTAGAAAGTGTAAGTAGCCCTCGGCCATTGTGTGTCAGACAAAGTAAAGATTAAGAAGAAAAGATTAAGAAGTAAAAACTGTAGAAAGTGTAAGTAGCCCTCGGCCATTGTGTGTCAGACAAAGTAAAGATTAAGAAGAAAAGATTAAGAAGTAAACTGTAGAAAGTGTAAGTAGCCCTCGGCCATTGTGTGTCAGACAAAGTAAAGATTAAGAAGAAAAGATTAAGAAGTAAAAACTGTAGAAAGTGTAAGTAGCCCTCGGCCATTGTGTGTCAGACAAAGTAAAGATTAAGAAGAAAAGATTAAGAAGTAAAACTGTAGAAAGTGTAAGTAGCCCTCGGCCTGTGTGTGTCAGACAAAGTAAAGATTAAGAAGAAAAGATTAAGAAGTAAAAACTGTAGAAAGTGTAAGTAGCCCTCGGCCATTGTGTGTCAGACAAAGTAAAGATTAAGAAGAAAAGATTAAGAAGTAAAAACTGTAGAAAGTGTAAGTAGCCCTCGGCCATGTGTGTCAGACAAAGTAAAGATTAAGAAGAAAAGATTAAGAAGTAAAAACTGTAGAAAGTGTAAGTAGCCCTCGGCCATTGTGTGTCAGACAAAGTAAAGATTAAGAAGAAAAGATTAAGAAGTAAAAACTGTAGAAAGTGTAAGTAGCCCTCGGCCTGTGTGTGTCAGACAAAGTAAAGATTAAGAAGAAAAGATTAAGAAGTAAAAACTGTAGAAAGTGTAAGTAGCCCTCGGCCATTGTGTGTCAGACAAAGTAAAGATTAAGAAGAAAAGATTAAGAAGTAAAAACTGTAAAAGTGTAAGTAGCCCTCGGCCTTGTGTGTCAGACAAAGTAAAGTTAAGAAGAAGATTAAGAAGTAAAAACTGTAGAAAGTGTAAGTAGCCCTCGGCCTGTGTGTCAGACAAAGTAAAGATTAAGAAGAAAAGATTAAGAAGTAAAAATGTAGAAAAAGTGTAAGTAGCCCTCGGCCTGTGTGTGTCAGACAAAGTAAAGATTAAGAAGAAAAGATTAAGAAGTAAAAACTGTAGAAAGTGTAAGTAGCCCTCGGCCATTGTGTGTCAGACAAAGTAAAGATTAAGAAGAAAAGATTAAGAGTAAAAACTGTAGAAAGTGTAAGTAGCCTCGGCCTTGTGTGTCAGACAAAGTAAAGATTAAGAAGAAAGATTAAGAAGTAAAAACTGTAGAAAGTGTAAGTAGCCCTCGGCCATTGTGTGTCAGACAAAGTAAAGATTAAGAAGAAAAGATTAAGAAGTAAAACTGTAGAAAGTGTAAGTAGCCCTCGGCCTGTGTGTGTCAGACAAAGTAAAGATTAAGAGAAAAGATTAAGAAGTAAAAACTGTAGAAAGTGTAAGTAGCCCTCGGCCATTGTGTGTCAGACAAAGTAAAGAT
Organism: Doryteuthis pealeii; assembly: GCA_023376005.1. Taxonomy (NCBI): domain Eukaryota; kingdom Metazoa; phylum Mollusca; class Cephalopoda; order Myopsida; family Loliginidae; genus Doryteuthis; species Doryteuthis pealeii. The sequence continues at coordinate 73,868,470 of CM042159.1, read as the reverse complement.
TAAGAAGAAAGATTAAGAAGTAAAAACTGTAGAAAGTGTAAGTAGCCCTCGGCCATTGTGTGTCAGACAAAGTAAAGATTAAGAAGAAAAGATTAAGAAGTAAAAACTGTAGAAAGTGTAAGTAGCCCTCGGCCATGTGTGTGTCAGACAAAGTAAAGATTAAGAAGAAAAGATTAAGAAGTAAAAAACTGTAGAAAGTGTAAGTAGCCCTCGGCCTGTGTGTGTCAGACAAAGTAAATTAAGAAGAAAGATTAAGAAGTAAAAACTGTAGAAAGTGTAAGTAGCCCTCGGCCTTGTGTGTCAGACAAAGTAAAGATTAAGAAGAAAAATTAAGAAGTAAAAACTGTAGAAAGTGTAAGTAGCCCTCGCCATTGTGTGTCAGACAAAGTAAAGATTAAGAAGAAAAGATTAAGAAGTAAAAACTGTAGAAAGTGTAAGTAGCCCTCGGCCATTGTGTGTCAGACAAAGTAAAGATTAAGAAGAAAAGATTAAGAAGTAAAAACTGTAGAAAGTGTAAGTAGCCCTCGGCCATTGTGTGTCAGACAAAGTAAAGATTAAGAAGAAAAGATTAAGAAGTAAAAACTGTAGAAAGTGTAAGTAGCCCTCGGCCTGTGTGTGTCAGACAAAGTAAAGATTAAGAAGAAAAGATTAAGAAGTAAAAACTGTAGAAAGTGTAAGTAGCCCTCGGCCATTGTGTGTCAGACAAAGTAAAGATTAAGAAGAAAAGATTAAGAAGTAAAAACTGTAGAAAGTGTAAGTAGCCCTCGGCCATTGTGTGTCAGACAAAGTAAAGATTAAGAAGAAAAGATTAAGAAGTAAAACTGTAGAAAGTGTAAGTAGCCCTCGCCTGTGTGTGTCAGACAAAGAAGAAAGATAAGAAGTAAAAACAAGTTAAGAAGAAAAGTAAAGATTAAGAAGAAAAGATTAAGAAGTAAAACTGTAGAAAGTGTAAGTAGCCCTCGGCCATTGTGTGTCAGACAAAGTAAAGATTAAGAAGAAAAGATTAAGAAGTAAAAACTGTAGAAAGTGTAAGTAGCCCTCGGCCATTGTGTGTGTCAGAAAAGTAAAGATTAAGAAAAAGATTAGAAGTAAAAACTGTAGAAAGTGTAAGTAGCCCTCGGCCATTGTGTGTCAGACAAAGTAAAGATTGAAGAAAAGATTAAGAAGTAAAAACTGTAGAAAGAGTAAAGTGTAGCCCTCGGCCTGTTCGGCCTGTGTGTGTCAGACAAAGTAAAGATTAAGAAGAAAAGATTAAGAAGTAAAAACTGTAGAAAGTGTAAGTAGCCCTCGGCCATTGTGTGTCAGATAAAGTAAAGATTAAGAAGAAAAGATTAAGAAGTAAAAACTGTAGAAAAGTGTAAGTAGCCCTCGGCCTGTGTGCAGACAAAGTAAAGATTAAGAAGAAAAGATTAAGAAGTAAAAACTGTAGAAAGTGTAAGTAGCCCTCGGCCTGTGTGTGTCAGACAAAGTAAAGATTAAGAAGAAAAGATTAAGAAGTAAAAACGTAGAAAGTGTAAGTAGCCGGCCTTGTTGTGTCAGATAAGTAAAGGATTAAGAAGAAAAGAGTTAGAAGTAAAAACGTAGAAAGTTGTAAGTACCCCGGCCTGATGTGTGTGTCAAGAATAAAGTAAAGATTAAGAAGAAAAGATTAAGAAGTTAAAAACTGTAGAAAGTGTAAGTAGCCCTCGGGGCCATTGTGTGTCAGCCAAAGTAAAGATAAAAGAAGAAAAGATTAAGAAGTAAAAACTGTAGGAAAGTGTAAGTAGCCCTCGGCCATTGTTGTGTCGAGACAAATAAAACTTAAGAAGAAAAGATTAAGAAAGTAAAAACTGATAGAAATGTAAGTAGCCCTCAGGCTGTGTTTGTTGTCAGATTAAAGTAAGATTAAGAAGAAAAGATTAAGAAGTAAACTGTAGGAAAGTGTAAGTAGCCTCGGCACTTGTGTGTGTCAGTAAAAGTAAGAATTAGAAGAAAAGATTAAGAAGTTAAAAACTTAGAAAGTGTAAGTAGCCCTCGGCCTGGTGTGTCAGATAAAGTAAAGATTAAGAAGAAAAGATTAAGAAGTAAAAACTGTAGAAAGTTTAAGTAGCCCCGCCTGGGGGTCAGATAAGTAAGATAAGAAGAAAGATTAAGAAGTAAAAATGTAAGAAGTGTAAGTAGCCCTCGCCTTGTGTGCAGTAAAGTAAGATTAAGAAGAAAAGATAAGAAGTAAAACTATGTAGAAAGTGTTAAGTAAGGCCCTCGGCCTTGTGTGTGTCAGATAAAGTAAAGATTTAGAAGAAAAGATTAAGAAGTTAAAAACTGTAGAAAGGAAGCTAGCCTCGGCCTTGATTGTGTCAGTAAAGTAAAGATTAGAAGAAAGGCATTAAGAAGTAGAAAACTGTTAGAAGTGTAAGTAGCCCTCGGCCATTGGCTGTCGACAAAGTAAGATTAAGAAGAAAAATTAAAGGAGTAAAACTGTAGAAAGTGTTAAGTAGCCCTCGGCCATTGTGATGTCAGACAAGAGTAAAGTTAAGAAGAAAGATTAAGAAGTAAAAAAGTGTAGAATGTAAGCTAGCCTCGGCCATTGTGGTCAGACAAAGTAAGATTAAAAGAAAAGATTAAGAAGTAAAAAACTGTAGAAGTGTAATTAGCCTCGGGCCATTTGTGGTGTCAGACAAAGTAAAGATTAAGAAGAAAAGATAAGAAGTAAACGTCAAAGTGTAAGTCAGCCCTCGGCCATTGCATCGTGTCAGACAAGTAAAGATTTAAGAGAAAAGATAAGAAGTAAAAACTGGAAAGTGTTAAGTAGCCCTCGGCCATTGCATCTGTGTCAGAACAAAGTAAAGTTAAGAGAAAAGATTAAAGAGTAAAAACTAGTAGAAAGTGTAAGTACCCTCGGCCATTGTCGTGTCAGGACAAAGTAAAGTTAAGAGAAGAAGAAGATTAAGAAGTAAAAACTGTGAAAGTGTGAAGTAAGCCCTCGGCCATTGTGTGTCAGACCAAAGGTAAATATAAAAGAAAAGATTAAGATAAAAACTGTAGAAGTGTAAGTAGCCCTCGGCCATTGTGTGTCAGACCAAAGTAAAGATAGAAGAAAAGATTAGAAGTAAAAACTGTAGAAAGTGTAAGTAGCCCCTCGGCCATTGTGTGTCAGACAAAGTAAAGATTAAGAGAAAAGATTAAGAAAGTAAAAACGTAGAAAGTGTAAGTAGCCCTCGCCATTGATGTGCTCAGACAAAGTAAAAGGATTAAGAAGAAAGGATTATAAGTAAAACTTTAGAAGTGTAAGTTTTAGCCCTGCCATTGTGTGTCAGACAAATAAAGATTTAAGAGAAAGAGATAAGAAGTAAAAATGTAGAAAGTGTACATGTAGCCCTCGGCCATTGTGTGTCAGGAACAAGTAAGATTAAGAGAAAAGATTAAGAAGTAAAAACTGTTAGAAAGTGTAAGTAGCCCTCGGGCATTGCAGGGTCAGAAGACAAAGTAAGATTAAGAAGAAAGATTAAGAAGTAAAACTGTAGAAAGTGTAAGTAGCCCTCGGCCATTGTGTGTTCAACAAAGTAAAGATTAAGAAGAAAAATTAAGAAGTTAAACTGTAGAAAGGTAAGTGCCTCGCCATTGTGTGTCAACAAAGTAAGATATAAGAAGAAAAAGATTTAATAAGTTAAAAATGTAGAAAGTGTAATTAGCCCTCGCCTGTGTGGGTCAGACAAGTAAAGATTGAAGAGAAAGATTAAGGAGTAAAAAACTGTAGAAAGTGTAAGTACCTCGGCCTGTGTGTGTCAGACAAAGTAAAAAGATAGAAGAAAAGATTAAGGATGTAAAAACTGTAGAAAGTGTAAGTAGCCCTCGGCCATTGTGTGTCAGACAAAGTAAAGATTAAGAAGAAAGATTAAGAAGTAAAAACTTAGAAAGTGTAAGGTAGCCCTCGCCATTGGGTGTGTCGAGACAAAGTAAAACTTAAGAAAGAAAAGATTAGAATAAAACTGTAGAAAGTGTAAGTAGCCCCGCCATTGTGTGTCAGACAAAGTAAAGACTTAAGGAAGAAAGATTAAGAAGCAAAAAACCTGTAGAAAGTGTAGTTAGCCCTCGGCCATTGTGTGTCAGACAAATAAAGATTAAGAAGAAAGATTAAGAAGTAAAACTGTAGAAGTTGTAGTAGCCCTCGGCCATTGTGTGTCAGACAAAGTAAAGATAGAAGAAAAGATTAATGAGTAAAAACTGTAGAAATGTGTAAGTAGCCCTCGGCCATGTTGTCAGACAAGGTAAAGATTAAGAATAAAAGATAGAAGTAAAAAAAGGTAGAAGTGTAAAGTAGGCCCTTCGGCCATGTGTGTCAGACAAAGTAAAGACTAAGAAGAAAAATTAATAAGTAAAAACTGTAGAAAGTGTAAGTAGCCTCGGCATGTGTGTGTCAACCAAAGGAAGATTAAGAAGAAAGATTAGGAGTAAAAACTGTAGAAAGTGTAAGTTAGCCCTCGGCCTGTGTGGTCAGACAAAGAAGCATAAGAAGAAAGATTAAGAGTAAAAACTGTTAGAAAGTGGAGAGTAAGCCCTCGGCCGATGTGTGTCAGACAAAGTTAAAGATTAAGAGAAAAGATTAGAATAAAAACTGTAGAATAGTGTAATAGCCCTCGGCCATTGTGGTTCAGCACAAGTAAAGATTAAGAAGAAAGATATGAAGTTAAAAAGTGTTTAGAAAGTGTAAGACCTCGGCCATTGTGTGTCAGACAAAGTAAGATTAAGAAGAAAAGATTTAAGAAAGTTAAAAACTGTAGACATGTAGTAGCCCTCGGCCTGTGTGTGTCAGACAAGTAAAGATTAAGAAGAAAGAAAGAAGTAAAAACTGTAGAAAGTCGTAAGTACCCTCGCCATTGTGTGTCGACAAATAAGATTAAGAAGAAAAGAGTAAGAAGTAAAAACGTAGAAAGGTGTAAGTAGCCTCGGCCATTGTGTGTCAGACAAAGTAAAATTAAGAAGAAAGATGAAGAAGTAAAATGATAGAAAGGTAAGAGCCCTCGGCCATGCTGTGTCAGACAAAGTAAAGATTAGAAGAAAAGATTAAGAAGTAAAAACTGTTAGAAAGTGTAAGTAGCCCTCGGCCTGTGTGTGTCAGACAAAGTAAGATTAAGAAGAAAAAGATAAGAAGTTAAAAAACATGTAGAAATGTTAAGTAGCCCTCGGCCTGTGTGTCAGACAAAGTAAAGATTAGAAGAAAAGATTAATTAGTAAAAACTGCTTAGAAATGTGTAAGTAGCCTCGGCCATTGTGTGTCAGACAAAGTAAGATTAAGAAGAAAAATTAATGATGAAAAACTGTAAGGAAAGTGTAGTAGCCTCGGCCATGGTGTGTCAGACAAAGGAAAGATTAAGAGAAAGATTAATGAGTAAAAATTAGAAAGTGTAAGTAGCCATCGCCATGCTGTGGCAGACAAAAGTAAAGTTAAGAAGAAAAGATTAAGAGTAAAGAGTGTTAGAAATGGTACAGTTAGGCCCTCGCATTGTGTGTCGACAAAGTAAAGATTAAGAAGGAAAAGATTAGAAGTAAAAAGTGTAAAAGTGTAAGTAGCCCTCGGCATTGTGTGTCAGACAAAGTAAAAAAAAAAAGATTAAGAAGAAAAGCATTAAGAAGTTAAAAAACTGTAGAAAGGTAAGTACAGCCCTCGCCATTGTGTGTCAGACAAAGTAAAGGATTAAGAAAAAGTAATAAGGTAAAAAACTGTAGAAAGTGTAAGTAGCCCTCGGCCGTGTGTGTCAGACAAAGTAAAGATTAAGAAGAAAAGATTAAGAGTAAAAAACTGTAAAAGTGTTAAGTAGCCCTCGGCTGTGTGTGTCAGACAAAGTAAGATTAAGAATGAAAAGATTAAGGAGTAAAACTGTAGAAGTGTTAGTAGCCCTCGGCCATGTGTTCAGACAAAGTAAAGATTAAGAAGAAAAGATAAGGAAGTAAAAAAACTGTAGAAAGTGTAAGTAGCCCTCCGGCCATTGATGGTCAGACAAGTAAAGATTAAGAAGAAAAATTAATAAGTAAAAACAAGTAGAAGGTAAGTAGCCCCGGCCATTGTGTGTCAGAAAAGTAAGATTAAGAAGAAGATTTAAGAAGTAACAACATAGAAAGGTAATAGCCCTCGGCCATTGTGTGTCAGACAAAGTAAAGATTAAGAAGAAAAGATTTATAAGTAAAAAGGTTTATTAGAAAGTGTTAAGTAGCCCTCGGCCATGTGTGTCAGACAAAGTAAAGATTAAGAAGAAAGATTAAGAAGTAAAAACACGTTTAGAAAGTGTAAGTAGC
>CM042159.1:73835231-73862097 GCA_023376005.1 Doryteuthis pealeii | reverse complement strand
CTTTACTTTGCTTCTGACACACACAGGCCGGAAGGCTACTTACACTTTCTACAGTTTTTACTTCTTTTAATCTTTTCTTCCTTAATCTTTACTTTGTCCTTACACACAATCGCGAGGGCTACTTACACCTTTCTACAGTTTTTTACTTCTAATCTTTTACTTCTTAATCTTTACTTTATCTGACCACACAGGCCGAGCCGGCTACTTACACTTTCTACAGTTTTACTTCTAATCTTTTCTTCTTAATCTTTACTTTGTCCTTACACACAATGGCCGCAGGGCTACGTTACCACTTTCTACAGTTTTTTTACTTCTTAATCTTTTCTTTCTTAATCTTTACTTTGTCTCGACACACAATGGGCCGAAGCGGCTACTTACACTTTCTACAAGTTTTTACTTCTTACTTTCTTCTTAAATCTTACTTTGTCTGACACACAATGGCCGAGGGCTACTTACACTTTTCTACAGTTTTACTTCTTAATCTTTTCTTTCTTAATCTTTTACTTTGTCTTACACACAATGGCCGAGCGGCTACTTACACTTTCTACAGTTTTTACTTCTTAATCTTTTCTTCTTATCTTTACTTTGTCTGACCACACACAGGCCGAGGGCTACTTACACTTTCTACAGTTTTACTTCTTAATCTTTTCTTTCTTAATCTTTACTTTGTCTTACAACACAATGGCCGAGGGCTACTTACACTTTCTACAGTTTTTTACTTCTTTACTTCTTAAATCTTTTTCTTCTTAATCTTTTACTTTGTCTGGACAACACAATGCCGGAGGGCTACTTACACTTTCTACAGTTTTTACTTTATTAATCTTTTCTCTTAATCTTTACTTTGTCTGACACACACAGCCGAGGGCTACTTACACTTTCTACAGTTTTTGACTTTTGCTTAATCTTTTCTTCTTAATCTTTACTTTGTCTGACACACAATGCGCCGAGGGCTACTTACACTTTCTACAGTTTTTACTTCTTAATCTTTTCTTTTAATCTTTACTTTTGTCTGACACAATGGGCCGAGAGGCCTTACTTACACTTTTTCTTTTTTACAGTTTTACTTCTTAATCTTTTCTTCTTAATCTTTACTTTGTCTGACACAACACAGGCCGAGGGCTACTTACACTTTCTATAGTTTTTACTCTTAATATTTTCTTCTTAATCTTTACTTTGTTCTGACACACAATGGCGAGGGCTACTTACACTTTCTACAGTTTTTACTTCTTAATCTTTTCTTCTTAATCTCTTACTTTGTCTGACACACAATGGCGAGGCGAGCCCTACACCTTTCTACAGTTTTACTTCTTAATCTTTTCTTCTTAATCTTTACTTTGTCTGGACACACACAGCCGAGGGCTACTTACACTTTCTACAGTTTTTTACTTCTTAATATTTTCTTCTTAATCTTTTACTTTGTCTGACACACAATGGCCGAGGGCTAACCTTACACTTTCTCAGTTTTTTACTCTTAATCTTTCTCTCTATAATCTTTACTTTGTCTGACACACAATGGCCGAGGGCTACTTATACTTTCTACAGTTTTTACTTCTTAATCTTTCTTCTTAATCTTTACTTGTCTGACACACATACAGGCCGAGGGCCTACTTACACTTTCTACAGTTTTTACTTCCTTAATCTTTTCTTCTTAATCTTTACTTTGTCTGACAACAATGCGCCGAGGGCTACTTACCTTCTACAGTTTTTACTTCTTAATCTTTTCTTCTTAATCTTTACTTTGTCTTGACACACAATATGGCCGGAAGGGCTACTTTTTTACACTTTTCTTTTACAGTTTTTTTACTTCTTAATCTTTTCTTCTTAATCTTTTCTTCTTAAATCTTTACTTTGTCTGACACACACAGGCCGAGGTGGCTACTTTACACTTTCTTACTAGTTTTTTACTTCTTTAATCTTTTCTTCTTAATCTTTTACTTTGTTCGACACACAATGGCCGAGGCTACTTTACACTTTTCTACATTTTTACTTCTTAATATTTCTTGCTTAATCATTACTTTTGTTCTGCACAACACAATGGCCGAGCAGGCCTACTTACACTTTCTACAGTTTTTACTTCTAATCTTTCTTCTTATATCTTTACTTGCTCTGACACACAATGCCGCAAGCGGGCCCTACTATACACTTTCTACAGTTTTTACTTCTTAATCTTTTCTTCTTATCTTTTCTTCTTAATCTTTACTTTGGTCTGACACACAATGGCCGAGCGGCTACTTACACTTTCTACACTTTTTACTTATTAATCTTTTCTTCTTAATCTTTTCTTCTAATCTTTACTTTGCTCTGACACACACAGGCCGAGGTGCTACTTACACTTTCTACAGTTTTTTACCTTCTTTTAATCTTTTCTTCTTAATCTTTACTTTTGTCTGACACACAATGGCCGAGGCCTACTTACACTTTCTACAGTTTTTACTTCTTAATCACTTTTCTTCTGTTAAATCTTTACTTTGTCCTGACACACAATGGCCGAGCGGCTACTTACACTTTCTACAGTTTTTACTTCTTAATCTTTTCTTCTTAATCTTTTCTTTCTTAATCATTAACTTTGTCTGAACACACAATGCCGAGGGCTACTTACACTTTCTACACTTTTCTTTATTAATCTTTTCTTTCTTAATCTTTTCTCTTAATCCTTTACTTTGTCTGACACACAATGGCCGAGTGGCTACTTACACTTTCTACACTTTTACTATTATTAATCTTTTCTTCTTAATCTATTTCTTCTTAATTCTTTACGTCTGACACACACAGCCGAGGGCTACTTACACTTTCTACAGTTTTTACTTATTAATCTTTTCTTCTTAATCTTTTTTCTTCTTAATCTTTACTTTGTCTGACAACACAATGGCCGATGGCTGCTACTTACACTTTCTACAGTTTTTACTTATTAATCTTTTCTTCTTTAATCTTTTTTTTCTTCTTAATCTTTACTTTTGTCTGACACACAATGCGCCGAGCGGCTACTTACCTTTCTACAGTTTTTACTTATATCTTTTCTTCTTAATCTTTTACTTTGTCTGACACACAATGGCCGAGGCTACTTACACTTCTACACTTTTTACTATTTAATTTTTCTTCTAATCTTTTCTCTTAATCTTTACTTTGTCTGACACACAATGGCCGAGGCTACTTACACTTTCTTACAGTTTTTACTTATTAATCTTTTCTTCTTTAATCTTTTCTTTCTTAATCTTTACTTTGTCTGACACACAAATGGCCGAGGGCTACTTACACTTTCTACACTTTTTACTTATTAATCTTTTCTTCTTAACTTTTCTTTAACTTAATCTTTACTTTGTCTGACACACAATGGCCGAGGGCTACTTAACTTTCTTACACTTTTACTATTAATACTTTTCTTCTTAATCTTTTCTTTTAATCTTTACTTTGTCTGACACACACAATGGCCGAGGCTACGCTACTTACACTTTCTACAGTTTTTACTTATTAATCTTTTCTTCTTAATCTTTACTTTGTCTGACACACAATGGCCGAGGGCTACTTTACACTTTCTACAGTTACTTTAATCTTTTCTTTCTTAATCTTTCTTCTTAATTCTTTACTTTGTCTGACACCACAATGGCCGAGGGCTACTTACACTTTCTACACTTTTTACTTACTTCTTAATCTTTTCTTCTTAATCTTTTCTTCTTAATCTTTTAACTTTCTTTGTTTGACACACAATAGGCCGAGGCCCTACTTACACTTTCTACAGTTTTTACCTTATTTAATCTTTTCTTCTTTAATCTTTTCTTCTTAATCTTACTTTTGTCTGACACACAATGGCCGAGGGCTACTTACACTTTCTACACTTTTTATTATTAATCTTTTCTTTCTTAATCTTTCTTTTATCTTTACTTGTCTGACACACAATGGCCGAGGGCTACTTACACTTTCTAACTTTTTACTTATTAATCTTTTCTTCTTAATCTTTTCTTCTTAATCTTTACTTTGTCTGACACACAATGGCCGAGGGCTACTTACACTTTCTACACTTTTTACTCTAATCTTTTTCTTCTTAATCTTTTCTCTTAATCTTTACTTTGTCTTACACACAATGCGCCCTGAGGGCTACTTTACACTTTCTACAGTTTTTACTTCTTAACTTACTTCTTAATTTCTTCTTAATCTTTTACTTTGTCTGACACACAATGGCCGAGGGCCCTCTTACACTTTCTACACTTTTTACTTATTATCTTTTCTTCTTAATCTTTTCTTCTTAACTTTACTTTGTCTGACACACAAATTGCCGAGCCGGCCTACTTACACTTTCTACAGTTTTACTTAATTAATCTTCTTTCTTAATCTTTTCTTCTTACATCTTACTTTGTCTGACACACAATGCCGAGTCGGGCTACTTAACACTTTCTACACTTTTTACTTATTAATCTCTTATATCTTTCTTCTTAATCTTTACTTTGTATCTGACACACAAGGCCGAGGGCTACTTACACTTCTACACTTTTTTACTTATTAACTTTTCTTCTTAATCTTTTTTTTAATTTTACTTTTGTCTGACACACAATGCCGAGGGCTACTTACACTTTCTACACTTTTTACTTTTAATCTTTTCTTCTTAATCTTTTCTTCTTAATCTTTACTTTTGTCTGACACACAAAAATGGCCGAGGGCTACTTACACTTTCACACTTTTTTACTTATTAAATCTTTTCTTCTTAATCTTTCTTCTTAATCTTTACTTTGTCTGACCACACAATGGCCGAGGCTACTTACACTTTCTACACTTTTTACTTATTAATCTTTTGATCTTTTCTTCTTAATCTTTACTTTGTCTGACACACAATGCGTAGGTGCTACTTACACTTTCTACAGTTTTTACTTCTTAATCTTTTCTTCTTAATCTTACTTTTGTCTGACACACAATGGCCGAGGGGCTACTTACACTTTCTACAGTTTTACTTCTTAATCTTTTCTTCTTAATCTTTACTTTGTCTGACCACACAATGGCCGAGGGCTTACTTACACTTTTCTACAGTTTTTACTTCTTAATCTTTTCTTCTTAATCTTTTACTTTGTCTGACACACAATGCCGAGCGGCGCACTACTTACACTTTCTACAGTTTCTTAATCTTTCCCCCTTCTTCTTAATCTTTACTTTGTCTGACACACAATGGCCGAGATGGCTACTTACACTTTCTACACTTTTTACTTAGTTCTTAAATCTTTTCTTTCTTAATCTTTACTTTGTCTGACAACACAATGGCCGAGGGCTACTTACACTTTCTACACTTTTTACTTTTAATCTTTTCTCTTAATCTTTTTCTCTTAATCTTTACTTTTGTCTGACACACAATGGCCGAGGGCTAACTTACACTTTCTACAGTTTTACTTTTAACTTCTTAATCTTTCTTTCTAATCTTTACTTTGTCTGACACACAATGGCCGAGGGCTACTTACACTTTCTACAGTTTTTACTTCTTAATCTTTTCTTACTTAATCTTACTTTGTCTGACACACAATGGCCGAGGGCTACTTACACTTTCTACACTTTTTACTTTTACTTTTCTTAATCTTTTCTTCTTAATCTTTACTTTGTCTGACACACAATGGCCGGAGGCTACTTACACTTTCTACACTTTTTACTTATTAATCTTTTCTTCTTAATCTTTTCTTCTTAATCTTTACTTGTCTGACACACATGGCCGAGGGCTACTTACACTTCTACACTTTTTACTTATTATCTTTTCTTCTTAATCTTTTCTTCTTAATCTTTACTTTGTCTGACACACAATGGCCGAGGGCTACTTACACTTTCTACACTTTACTTATTAATCTTTTCTTCTTAATCTTTTTCTTCTTAATCTTTACTTTGTCTGACACACAATGGCCAGAGGGCTACTTACACTTTTCTACGACTTTACTTATTAATCTTTTCTTCTTAATCTTTACTTTGTCTGACACACAATGGCCGAGGGCTACTTACACTTTTCTACAGTTTTTACTTATTAATCTTTTCTCTTAATCTTCTTAATCTTTACTTTGTCTGACACACAATGCCGAGCGGCTACTTACACTTTCTACAGTTTTTACTTATTTAATCTCTTTCTCTTTCTTCTTAATCTTTACTTTGTCTGACACACAATGGCCGAGGGCTACTTACACTTTGCTATTACACTTTCACACTTTTTACTAAATCTTTTCTTCTTATCTTTTCTTCTTAATTCTTTACTTTGTCTACACACAATGGCCGATTGGGCTACTTTACACTTTCTAACTTTTGACTTATTAATCTTAATCTTTTCTCTTAATCTTTACTTTGTCTGACACACAATGGCGAGGGCTACTTACACTCTACACTTTTACTTATAATCTTTTCTTCTTTTTCTTCTTAATCTTTACTTTGTCTGATACTGACACACAATGGCCGAGGGCTACTTACAACTTTCTACACTTTTACTTATTTAATCTTTTCTCTTAATCTTTTCTTCTTAATCTTTACTTTGTCTGACACACAAGGCCGAGCCGGCTACTTACACTTTCTACAGTTTTTACTTCTTAATCTTTTCTTCTTAACTTTCTTTCTTAATCTTTCTTTGTCTGACACACAATGGCCGAGGGCTACTTACACTTTCTACACTTTTTACTTATTAATCTTTTCTTCTTAAATCTTTTCTCTTAATCTTTACTTTGTCTGACACACAATGGCCGAGGGCTACTTACACCACAGTTGTACTTATTAATCTTCTTCTTAATCTTTTCTTCTTAATCTTTACTTTGTCTGACACACAATGGCCGAGGGCTACTTACACTTTCTACACTTACTTTTTTTCTTCTTAATCTTTTCTTCTTAATCTTTACTTTGTCTGACACACAATGGCCGAGGGCTACTTCACTTTCTACACTTTTTACTTTTACTTCTTAATCTTTTCTTCTTAATCTCAATGCTTCACACTTACTTATTTAATCTTTTCTTCTTAATCTTTACTTTGTCTGACACACAAAATGGCCGAGGGCTACTTACACTTTCTACACTTTTACTTATTAATTCTTAATCTTTTCTTCTTAATCTTTACTTTGTCTGACACACAATGGCCGAGGGCTACTTACACTTTCTACACTTTTTACTTATTAATCTATTTTTCTTCTAATCTTTCTCAATGCTGACACACAATGGCCGAGGGGCTACTTACACTTTCTACAGTTTTTAACTTATTTAATCTTTTCTTCTTAATCTTTCTTCTTAATCTTTACTTTGTCTGACACACAATGGCGAGGGCTACTTACACTTTCTACACTTTTACTTATTAATCTTTTCTTTCTTAATCTTTACTTTGTTCGACACACAATGCCGAGGGGCCTACTTACACTTTCTACACTTTACTTATTAATCTTTTCTTCTTAATCTTTTCTTTAATCTTTTACTTTGTCTGACACACAATGGCCGAGGGCTACTTACACTTTCTTACACTTTTTACTTATTAATCTTTTCTCTTCTTAATCTTTACTTTGTCTGACACACAATGCCGAGGGCTACTTACACTTTCTAACACTTTTTTACTTATTAATCTTTTTCTTCTTCTTAAATACTTTCTTTACTTACTCTGACACACAATGGCGAGGGCTACTTACACTTTCTACACTTTTTACTTTAACTTCTTAATCTTTTCTTCTTAATCTTTAACTTTTCTGACACACATGCCGAGGCACTTACACTTCTAACTTACTTATTAATTTTCTCAATCTTTACTTTGTCTGACACACAATGGCCGAGGGCTACTTACACTTTCTACACTTTACTTTTAATCTTTTCTTCTTAATCTTTTCTTCTTAACTTTACTTTGTCTGACACACAATGGCCGAGGGCTACTTACACTTTCTACACTTTTACAAATCTTTTTCTTTCTTAATCTTTTCTTCTTAATCTTTTACTTTGTCTGACACACAATGGCCGAGGCTACTTACACTTTCTACACTTTTTTACTTTTAACTTCTTAATCTTTTCTTCTTAATCTTTACTTTGTCTGACACACAATGGCGAGGCTACTTACACTCTACACTTTTTACTTTTAATTTTCTTCTTAATCTTTTCTTCTTAATCTTTACTTGTCTGACACACACAGGCCGAGAGGCTACTTACACTTTCTTACAGTTTTACTTCTTAATCTTTTCTTCTTAATCTTTACTTTGTCTGACACACAATGGCCGAGGGCTACTTACACTTTCTACAGTTTTTACTTCTTAATCTTTTCTTCTTAATCTTTACTTTGTCTGACACACAATGGCGAGGGCTACTTACACTTTCTACAACTTTTTACTTATTAATCTTTTCTTCTTAATCTTTACTTTGTCTGACACACAATGGCCGAGGGCTACTTACACTTTCTACAGTTTTTACTTCTTAATCTTTTCTTTCTTAATCTTTACTTTGTCTGACACACAATGGCCGAGGCTACTTACACTTTCTACAGTTTTTACTTCTTAATCTTTTCTTCTTAATCTTTACTTTCTGACACACAATGCCGAGGGCTACTTACACTTTCTACAGTTTTTACTTCTTAATCTTTTCTTCTTTAATCTTTACTTTGTCTGACACACAATGGCCGAGGGCTACTTACACTTTCTACAGTTTTACTTCTTAATCTTTCTTCTTAATCTTTTCTTCTTAATCTTTTACTTTGTCTGACACCACAATGCCGAGGGCTACTTACACTTTCTACTTTTTACTTATTAATCTTAATCTTTCTTCTTAATCTTTACTTTGTCTGACACACAATGGCCGAGGGCTACTTACACTTTCTACAGTTTACTTCTTAATCTTTTCTTCTTAATCTTTACTTTGTCTGACACACACAGGCCGAGGGCTACTTACACTTTCTACAGTTTTTTACTTCTTAATCTTTTCTTCTTAATCTTTACTTTGTCTGACACACAATGGCCGAGGGCTACTTACACTTTCTACAGTTTTTACTTATTAATCTTTTCTTCTTAATCTTTACTTTGTCTGACACACAAGGCCGAGGGCTACTTACACTTTCTACAGTTTTTACTTCTTAACTTCTTAATCTTTTCTTCTTAATCTTTACTTTGTCTGACACACAATGGCCGAGGGCTACTTACACTTTCTACACTTTTTTACTTATTAATCTTTTCTTCTTAATCTTTTCTTCTATCTTTACTTTGTCTGACACACAATGGCCGAGGGCTACTTACACTTTCTACAGTTTTTACTTATTAATCTTTTCTTCTTAATCTTTACTTTGTCTGACACACAATGGCCGAGGGCTACTTACACTTTCTACACTTTTACTTACTTCTTAATCTTTTCTTCTTAATCTTTACTTTGTCTGACACACAATGGCCGAGGGCTACTTACACTTTCTACACTTTTTACTTTTAATTTTCTTCTTAATCTTTTCTTCTTAATCTTTACTTTGTCTGACACACAATGGCCGAGGGCTACTTACACTTTCTACACTTTTTACTTATTAATCTTTTCTTCTTAATCTTTTCTTCTTAATCTTTACTTTGTCTGACACACAATGGCCGAGGGCTACTTACACTTTCTACAGTTACTTATTAACTTCTTAATCTTTTCTTCTTAATCTTTACTTTGTCTGACACACAATGGCCGAGGGCTACTTACACTTTCTACACAGTTTTAACTTCTTAATCTTTTCTTCTTAATCTTTACTTTGTCTGACACACACAGGCCGAGGGCTACTTACACTTTCTACAGTTTTTACTTCTTAATCTTTTCTTCTTAATCTTTACTTTGTCTGACACACAATGGCCGAGGGCTACTTACACTTTCTACAGTTTTTACTTCTTATCTTTTCTTCTTAATCTTACTTTGTCTGACACACAATGGCCGAGGCTACTTACACTTTCTACAGTTTTTACTTCTTAATCTTTTCTTCTTAATCTTTTCTTCTTATTTACTTTGTCTGACACACAATGCCGAGGGCTACTTACACTTTCTACACTTTTACTTATTATCTTTTCTTCTTAATCTTTTCTTCTTAATCTTTACTTTGTCTGACACACACAATGGCCGAGGGCTACTTACACTTTCTACAGTTTTTACTTATTAATCTTTTCTTCTTAATCTTTTCTTCTTAATCTTTACTTTGTCTGACACACAATGGCCGAGGGCTACTTACACTTTCTACAGTTTTTTACTTTTCTCTAATCTTTTCTTCTTAATCTTTACTTTGTCTGACACACAATGGCCGAGGGCTACTTACACTTTCTACAGTTTTTACTTATTAATCTTTTCTTAATCTTTTCTTCTTAATCTTTACTTTGTCTGACACACAATGGCCGAGGGCTACTTACACTTTCTACAGTTTTTACTTCTTAATTTTTCTTCTTAATCTTTACTTTGTCTGACACACAATGGCCGAGGCTACTTACACTTTCTACACTTTTTACTTATTAATCTTTTCTTCTTAATCTTTTCTTCTTAATCTTACTTTGTCTGACACACAATGGCCGAGGCTACTTACACTTTCTACACTTTTTACTTATTAATCTTTTCTTCTTAATCTTTTCTTCTTAATCTTTACTTTGTCTGACACACAATGGCCGAGGGCTACTTACACTTTCTACAGTTTTTTACTTCTTAATCTTTTCTTCTTAATCTTTACTTTGTCTGACACACAATGGCCGAGGGCTACTTACACTTTCTACACTTTTTACTTATTAATCTTTTCTTCTTAATCTTTCTTCTTAATCTTTACTTTGTCTGACACACAATGGCCGAGGGCTACTTACACTTTCTACACTTTTTTACTTATTAATCTTTTCTTCTTAATCTTTACTTTGTCTGACACACAATGGCCGAGGGCTACTTACACTTTCTACACTTTTTACTTATTAATCTTTTCTCTTAATCTTTTCTTCTTAATCTTTACTTTGTCTGACACACAATGGCCGAGGGCTACTTACACTTTCTACAGTTTTTACTTTTAATCTTTTCTTCTTAATTTTCTTCTTAATCTTTACTTTGTCTGACACACACATGGCCGAGGGCTACTTACACTTTCTACACTTTTACTTATTAATCTTTTCTTCTTAATCTTTACTTTGTCTGACACACAATGGCCGAGGGCTACTTACACTTTCTACACTTTTTACTTTTAACTTCTTAATCTTTTCTTCTTAATCTTTACTTTGTCTGACACACAATGGCCGAGGGCTACTTACACTTTCTACACTTTTTACTTATTATCTTTTCTTCTTAATCTTTTCTTCTTAATCTTTACTTTGTCTGACACACAATGGCCGAGGCTACTTACACTTTCTACACTTTTACTTATTAATCTTTTCTTCTTTAATCTTTTCTTCTTAATCTTTACTTTGTCTGACACACAATGGCCGAGGGCTACTTACACTTTCTACAGTTTTTACTTTTCTTTTCTTCTTAATCTTTTCTTCTTAATCTTTACTTTGTCTGACACACAATGGCCGAGGGCTACTTACACTTTCTACATTTTTACTTCTTAATCTTTTCTTCTTAATCTTTACTTGTCTGACACACAATGGCCGAGGGCTACTTACACTTTCTACACTTTTTACTTTTAACTTCTTAATCTTTTCTTCTTAATCTTTACTTTGTCTGACACACAATGGCCGAGGGCTACTTACACTTCTACACTTTTTACAATTTTTTCTTCTTAATCTTTTCTTCTTAATCTTTACTTTGTCTGACACACAATGGCCGAGGGCTACTTACACTTTCTACAGTTTTTACTTATTAATCTTTTCTTCTTAATCTTTTCTTCTTAATCTTTACTTTGTCTGACACACAATGGCCGAGGGCTACTTACACTTTTCTACAGTTTTTACTTATTAATCTTTTCTTCTTAATCTTTTCTTCTTAATCTTTACTTTGTCTGACACACAATGGCCGAGGGCTACTTACACTTTCTACAGTTTTTTACTTCTTAATCTTTTCTTCTTAATCTTTACTTTGTCTGACACACAATGGCCGAGGGCTACTTACACTTTCTACACTTTTTACTTTTAATTTTTCTTCTTAATCTTTTCTTCTTAATCTTTACTTTGTCTGACACACAATGGCCGAGGGCTACTTACACTTTCTACAGTTTTACTTTTACTTCTTAATCTTTTCTTCTTAATCTTTACTTTGTCTGACACACAAGGCCGAGGGCTACTTACACTTTCTACAGTTTTTACTTCTTAATCTTTCTTCTTAATCTTTACTTTGTCTGACACACAATGGCCGAGGGCTACTTACACTTTCTACAGTTTTTACTTCTTAATCTTTTCTTCTTAATCTTTACTTTGTCTGACACACAAGGCCGAGGGCTACTTACACTTTCTACAGTTTTTACTTCTTAATCTTTTCTTCTTAATCTTTACTTTGTCTGACACACACAGGCCGAGGGCTACTTACACTTTCTACAGTTTTTACTTCTTAATCTTTTCTTCTTAATCTTTACTTTGTCTGACACACACAGGCCGAGGGCTACTTACACTTTCTACAGTTTACTTCTAATCTTTCTTCTTAATCTTTACTCTGACACACACAGGCGATACTTACACTCTACAGTTTTACTTTAATCTTTTTCTTCTTAATCTTTACTTTGTCTGACACACAAGGCCGAGGGCTACTTACACTTTCTACAGTTTTTACTTCTTAATCTTTTCTTCTTAATCTTTACTTTGTCTGACACACACAGGCCGAGGGCTACTTACACTTTCTACAGTTTTTACTTCTTAATCTTTTCTTCTTAATCTTTACTTTGTCTGACACACACAGGCCGAGGGCTACTTACACTTTCTACAGTTTTACTTCTTAATCTTTTCTTCTTAATCTTTACTTTGTCTGACACACACAGGCCGAGGGCTACTTACACTTTCTACAGTTTTTACTTCTTAATCTTTTCTTCTTAATCTTTACTTTGTCTGACACACAATGGCCGAGGGCTACTTACACTTTCTACAGTTTTTACTTTTAACTTCTTCTTAATCTTTTCTTCTTAATCTTTACTTTGTCTGACACACAATGGCCGAGGGCTACTTACACTTCTACACTTTACTTATTATTTTTCTTCTTAATCTTTTCTTCTTAATCTTTACTTGTCTGACACACAATGGCCGAGGCTACTTACACTTTCTACAGTTTTACTTCTTAATCTTTTTCTTCTTAATCTTTACTTTGTCTGACACACACAGGCCGAGGGCTACTTACACTTTCTACAGTTTTTACTTCTTAATCTTTTCTTCTTAATCTTTACTTTGTCTGACACACACAGGCCGAGGGCTACTTACACTTTCTACAGTTTTACTTCTTAATTTTCTTCTTAATCTTTACTTTGTCTGACACACAATGGCCGAGGGCTACTTACACTTTCTACAGTTTTTACTTCTTAATCTTTTCTTCTTAATCTTTACTTTGTCTGACACACAATGGCCGAGGGCTACTTACACTTTCTACAGTTTTTACTTCTTAATCTTTTCTTCTTAATCTTTACTTTGTCTGACACACAATGGCCGAGGGCTACTTACACTTTCTACAGTTTTTACTTCTTAATCTTTTCTTCTTAATCTTTACTTTGTCTGACACACAAGGCGAGGGCTACTTACACTTTCTACAGTTTTTACTTCTTAATCTTTTCTTCTTAATCTTTACTTTGTCTGACACACAATGGCCGAGGGCTACTTACACTTTCTACAGTTTTTACTTCTTAATCTTTCTTCTTAATCTTTACTTTGTCTGACACACAAGGCCGAGGGCTACTTACACTTTCTACAGTTTTTACTTATTAATCTTTTCTTCTTAATCTTTACTTTGTCTGACACACAATGGCGAGGGCTACTTACACTTTCTACAGTTTTTACTTCTTAATCTTTTCTTCTTAATCTTTACTTTGTCTGACACACAATGGCCGAGGGCTACTTACACTTTCTACACTTTTTACTTATTAATCTCTGACACACAATGGCCGAGAGCTGCTGCTGCTTACACTACAATTTTAAAGGTTTTTATAAACTTTGACTTTTTGAAATAAAAATGGATTTTAATCAAATGAAATCAGGATTTTTTGTGGTTGCAAATATGAAAATATTGAATCGTTCCATCTTATAATCGGCCGTAATATTATGACTAAATTTTAAACTAATTTTTTAAGTCTATTCATCAGTTAAGTATTACTGGAATTTTTTTTCTCCAGAAAATATCAACTACATACGAATATGAAACCTACGAGTAAAAAGAAACTTAGATTACTTAACTGTTGTCTGTAACCGAAAGTACGTCACCTTAGTTATTCAAGTTATATTCTCAACCATTATGAATAAGTCATTATTCAATCTTGATTAGCATCTTGTCTACGTTTCTGTATGTTGAAATGTAAATAAGGAAACAAAACAAAACTACAAAGTATTCCAAATGAATTTTCCGACTGTATGTATAAATGTAAATAATAAAAATATTCCAAATGATTTATTCATTAATTCTTTCTATCAATCAACTGAATAGAATACTATTTGTTTTAATTCTTTGAAGAAAAGTCAATGCACACTAAGTTCGGGACAATTTTCTAACGGGGTTCAGACTCTCGGTAAACACTTTTTCTTCCTATTCTCGAACTTGCAGGTTCAAATCCTTAAACAGTATCACTGCTTGATTCGTTCTGCCTCATTGTGAACCACTGCCTGCTTTTATTACAATTCACTTAGCCGTTATTCAAATTACACCTCGTGCCGTTCAAGGCTTTCATGCACGGTACAGGCGATTCTTTGTGACTTACCCCGGAGGCATCGACTATTACATTATTCCAGTCTGTAGTTGTTTCAGTGTTACGACTGCACCACTTGGACTCTAACTAAACGCCTAGAGAATAAGCTAGATGGGAGCTGCACAACAATGCTGCATGCGGTCTCGAAGAAATCAAGGAAACAACACCCCACAAATATGATAGTAAGACGAAAAAGACATGCTGGACACTTCCGGAGAAGCAAGGATGAACTCATTGGTGGAAGGCAACACATTCGACCGACAGTGATGACCGTCCAGCAAAGACTTACATTAACCAACTCAAAACGGATACTGGATGCTGCACAGAGGACTTGCCAGGGGTAATGAATAATTTGAACGGTTGGCGAGAAATTGTCATGGAAATCCGTTCTGCTAGCACGGCATGATCACTATATATATATATATATATATATATATATATATATATATATGTATATGTGTGTATGGGAAAGCTTCAAAAATATATATAATTGTGTGTATCATACAAATAATCTATGGATACGCCAGTATGGACCGTCCAACAAGAACCTACACAGATCGACTTTTTTCCGGATTCTGGATACTGCAATGGGGACCTTCTAGGAGCAATGACTGATAGGGACGGTTGGCGAAAGATGGATATCGGTGCTGCTAGCATGACTTGATGATGATGATGATGATTTAGATTTTTACATAATTCGGTTTTCTAACAAAAGCAATTGACTTAATTTTCGTTTGTTTTTTTTTTTTTTTTTTTTGTGTTTAGATTATAAAATGAAGATTCTTTTGAAGAGAAAAAAATGTTACGGAAGCTTCAAAAGAAAAAAAACTTACGGAAACTTCAAAGGACATAAAAATTCCCCTTTTATTTCCGTCTGCATAAAATCCATTCAAGTTTCCCTGTTGTAAAATGTCCATTTTTATCGGTCATTAAAAATAAATCCTCTTTATCACTTAGAACAAGGTGTGGGATGGGGGGAGAATAAATTATCTAAGATAAGAAAACATTTTTTTAAAGATGAGAGATGGAAGAGAGAGCGAGTGAGCAAGCAATGATGGAGAGTAAACTTTGGATTAAGAGCAAGCAAAGATGTGGAGAGAGAGGGAGGGAGGAGAGCAAGTGAATTGAGTTAGCGAGAAGCAGCAAGCAAAGATGGAGAGAGAAAGAGAAGAATAAATTATCTTAGATAAAAAAAAATGAGAGAGAGAGACACACACACCCAGAGAGTGAGGAGAAATAGGAGAGCAAGTGAAATTCGGTTAGAGAGAAAGAGCAAGCAAATATATATGTGAGAGGATAGGGAGAGAGCAAGTGAAATTGGGATAGAAAGAGCAAAGACAGACTGACAGAGGGGTGGAGAGAGAGGAGAGTAAGTGAAATTCAGAGAGAGAGCAAGTGAAATTGGGATAGAAAAAAAGAACACACACACACACACACACACACACACACACACACACAGATTTTATTTATACAATTTCCCAAGGTTTTTACTTATCTAGAGAAAAAAAAAGATCAAAATCTTCAGCCAATCCTTTAATGCTCGAAGAATCCAACGAATCAGATTGATATGTGTCCATTGTTATTTCTTCTTGAATCCGGATATTCCAAGAAATGATAGTAACAAAAGACAGAAACCCCGGTTATCGGTTAATGCAGAATCCAATTCCAACTCAACGATGATAAAACACGTAAAGTTGTGAAAAGTCTTAATAGACAAAAATACGCCCTCCCCCTTTTAAGTAAAAGAAATGGCTTACAAGAATGTTAAAAAATTCGATGAACTAGTTTGTTTGTTGTTAAGTACGATTGAATATCCTTTTTATTTCAGCACTTTTCAAGATTACGACGACTTAGACAGCGATTCAAGTTAAACAAAATAACATTCGAAAATGTTCGTATAAACAATACAATTCCCTAAAATGTATAAGATGCATGGAAAAGGATTGCTATTGTTAAAAAGGAGTAAGTATTTACTGACATCCCATAATAACTGGGGCGCCTCAGGCACTGGGCAATAGACCCAGCTCTGCCCCTTTTAGACAAGGAGGGCAGATGTTACATGGTGAGATGGACTTAAAAAAGGAGGAAGTATTTACTGACATCCATAATTCCTGGGGCGCCTCAGGCACTGGGCAATAGACCCAGCTCTGCCCCTTTTAGACAAGGAGGGCAGATGTTACATGGTGAGATGGACTTAAAAAGGAGGAAGTATTTACTGACATACCATAATTCCTGGGGCGCCTCAGGCACTGGGCAATAGACCAGCTCTGCCCCTTTTTAGACAAGGAGGGCAGATGTTACATGGTGAGATGGACTTAAAAAGGAGGAAGTATTTACTGACATACCATAATTCCTGGGGCGCCTCAGGCACTGGGCAATAGACCCAGCTCTGCCCCTTTTAGACAAGGAGGGCAGATGTTACATGGTGAGATGGACTTGAGACTGGACTTAAAAAGGAGGAAGTATTTACTGATTCCTGGGGCGCCTCAGGCACTGGGCAATAGACCCAGCTCTGCCCCTTTTAGACAAGGAGGGCAGATGTTACATGGTGAGATGGACTTAAAAAGGAGGAAGTATTTACTGACATCTCATAAGGTCAGTCGAGCACAAAGAGAACCACGCACAAGTAGATGATCATGTGTGGCTAGTGCGTTGAATCCCTATGACATTCTCTTTTTAGGCGCCTCGGAAACTGGGCAATAAACCCAGCCTTGTCTTTTTTAAATCGAGGGAAGGAGTTGTCTGGGGCATAGCTCCCTGTGATCATGCTGATATTAAATATCTTACAGGTTCAATGACCGAATCCTCTGGATGGTGGACCCGAAGTCCGGGTAAGCAAAATAAACTCAAAAACAGTAGTCTAGGCTGGTTGGTTGCTTTTGTTTTTTTTTTTTGTTTTTTTTTCAGGTAATTTATTGCCGAATCAAGATTTAAAAAAAAAAAAAAAATATTATTATCCTGCATTTAAAAAAAAAAAAATTTTTTTATTTATTTTTTCTTTTCTTTTCTTTTTGACACTACGCCATCGTCCTTAGTGGAGGGAAAGGTACCAACAATTGCCGAATCAAATCATTTTTAAGAGTCAGGGAGGTTAATGTGGTCACGTTGAAAGCACTGGTTTCTGCTGGATCACCGATGTTAAGCAGCGATGAGCCTGTTCGATACTTAATTGAGTGACCACTTAAGCAACAGCAGGTAATGTAAGCAACTTGAGTCCTCGTTTATCAAAAATGATTTGACATTAAATGACTGGATAAAGGTTTGATATGCCACAAAACAGCCAACCAACCTGTTCAACAAATAAACCAACTCAAACCAAATACCTCAATTGTTTTTAGGCATTTGTGTTTCTCGATGTAAAGTGAGGGTCCAATTCATATTATAACCAAGTTGTAAACTGATCCCCCATTTCTTGACTACGCTAGATTTATGAGATATAATGTTCAATAAATTACGGTCAATACACGCTGAAAGCTCTGGTTCCCGCTAGATAATCGAAGTTAAGCAAAGATAAGGCCGTTCGATACTTAATTAGGTGACCAATTAACCAACAGCAAGTACCGTAAGAAAAAACCTTTGTTTCAGCCTTGGCATGGCAACCAGCCTAGGAGAAGGAAAACTAAATCCAAACCTGTTCAAATGCACTTCATAATTTTGACCTTGTGTCACATCCTACTCGCGGCGAGGGGGTTGGTAAATATGATTAAGTGTTTATCTCCCGAATTAGGATGAGGTTATATGATTGATAGGTAGCCTATTAATTATGCACGATAAGTATAGCTTAGATTCATAACCAACGGTTATGTGTTAATCTGGAGAGGGGGAGAGAGATAGACATAGGTAGATAAAGAGATGCATATGCATTTTGCATTACTTACTTCTTTGGCCATTTGGTGATCTCTAGACGTTTCTATTCTTTCTTCCATGTTGAATTCTATTTCTAGATTCTTGTTGGCTGTTCGTCTTTGATACATTCCTTTTTCTTGGTCAGTCTTTTTGCCAAGACATTCATCAAGCAAGAACACCATATTATTTATTTAAACTTTTATTTACTTAACTAAAATTCTTCTTCTAACTAACACAACGGGCGTGTGCATAATGAGCCCATGCTTCCCATCGGACGTCCAAGCAGGTACTGACGGGTTAACTTGGTCCACGTGACTTCACGTACTCCACGGGCTTTCTGTAATATTTTATGGAAAGTCCCGCCCGTGATATGAAAAAGGGGCCATCCCTTCAGAAATGCAGGGAGTTGACAATAATCTATGCAATCGCATAGATTATGCAACACATGGAAAAACAGAGGAAAAATGATGGGCAGGTTTTGACCTGCGTTTGACCACCTCTTCAGGTTCGCCAGCGCGAACGTAAGAAAGAGTTTTGAAAAGTCAGATTTTTGGTTGGACGCTGAACAGGACGGTCGCAATGGAGATCTGTTCGTTGAAACTAAATTCTCACTCGCGTGTTTGTTGATCTGGATCTTATGAAATAATAAAGAGCTCTAAGAAAAAAAAACAAAGTCTTGTGTTCGTTTACTAAGAGCAAACAAACGGCCAAAACAGAGAAGACTTTCCAGAAAAGTAGCAGAATCCAGAGATCCAGATCCAGGAGATCCAGCTACTCAGAATAAGATAAATATAAAGAATATAAGTATATCTATATACATCCACGAATATACTCTATAATATACATTTACCTGCAGCGCGTGGTGTAATGGTTAAAGTCGTATGAAATGGACTCGCCGACCTGAGTTCAAATCCTATAATAGATATATATTTTTTGTATATATTTATTTGTAATCTGCTACCATATTGGTTTCATGCTCTTTAAACTTAATTGTTTAAGCAGAGCAATCTTCAGGTAGCGAAAGATTTTGAAAAATGATATCGCTCAGTCACAGATATTGAGGACTCTCCTAATAATACTGTATATAATGGCTTACTACACACACACACACACACACACACACACACTCATATATATATATATATATATATATATATATATATATATATTAAGAAAGAATGAAAAACACAGGTTTAAATGAGCTAAGTGGTGAGTTTATTGGTCGATGCTGCAGTGTTTCGATCTATTAATTAGATCATCTTCAGGGCATTTGTTGGTATATGAAAGCTAATAAGAAATATTTATCACAGAATAACGAGAAAAGCGAGTGGTACTCCTTGTTATTCAGTCTGTTTAAAATTTGAAGAAAAGGAAGTATATTAAGAAAGAATCAACACACACACACACACACATATATATATATATAAAGCAATTGTGACGGGTCCTTTCATGCTCAAGTAGACGGTCAACATGTTTTTCTTTCTCTCTCTCTTTCTCTCTCTTTCTCTCTCTCTCTCTCTCTATCTATATCTATATATCTATCTATCTATCTATCTATATATATATATATATATATATATATATATATATATATATATTACATATTGATTTATCATGACCAAACCATATAGATACAAGTTGTGTCAAAAAGTATCGAGATTTTCGGTATTTTTTGAAACACCTTGTATTCTGAAAAATCAATCTTCCATTCATTCTTCATTTCTATCTCGTTAAGTACAGCTTTAAAATCTGTACTTTTTGACACACCTTGTATTCAAAAAAAATTGAGGTTACTTTTATTGTTTATTCTTAATTTGCTAAATACAGCCTCAATACCTTTTTCACACACACACACACACACACACACACACACAATATATATATATATATATATATATATATATATATA
Organism: Doryteuthis pealeii; assembly: GCA_023376005.1. Lineage (NCBI taxonomy): Eukaryota > Metazoa > Mollusca > Cephalopoda > Myopsida > Loliginidae > Doryteuthis > Doryteuthis pealeii. The sequence continues at coordinate 73,841,596 of CM042159.1, read as the reverse complement.
TATATATATATATATATATAAGAATGGCTAGGAACAATGGGACTTTATTCAAGTCATCCACCCTGGCGAATTACCTGAGTCAGTCTTGATGCTTGAGAAATATTGATATGTATCAACTGACAGGGGTGGGGTTGGTGGCTTCCTCCCTCTAATTAATTGTTTTCTCATATTAATTACAAGAGAAAGGGATATTGTACAAAGTAGTGAACAAACTAATCAGCCGGCAGCAAACCGTTAATTTTGTTATTAACTTAAAAACTAATCCAGCCAAGAAAATCTTTTGAGATGAGACATTGGGAGTCACAGGTTGGAACTAATAATCTCCTTTCTCCTGGCAACGATGCGGCTAAATTGTATGTTTCAGGGGAGATACGGGTGGGATACGGGTGGGGAGACTTGCCCTTTCACAGGACAAGAATAAGAAATAAAACGCAATAGAAATAATAAAATACAAAAAAAAAAAAAAAAAGGATTCGTCTTTGATAATATATTTGTGTTTGCGCAGTTATATTCTTCTAAAATCCATTGCGTAATTAAACATATCCGGTCACGTGATTGCTATCACGAGGCATTATGGGAAAGCATTCACTTGGAAAAGTATTTGGCACAACCTAATGTTAAAACACACACATGCAAACATACACACGGGCACCTAAGGTAGTGTAATGGTTAGCAAGCTAGATTAACAGACCATTGAAAGTGAGTTCGTTTCTCACTGGGCGCCCTATACTTCTGACCTTGTGCTGCATCTAAGTTAGGGTTAGTAAATAATTGTAAACATACACAGGCAAATTCACATGCAAACCCACACTAGCCAACATACACAGACACATTCATACACAAGCAAACACCTACATGAAGAAAGAAGGGAACATTTGTACATCATGATATTATTGTGGTAAACGCTTGTACAACACGAATACCACTCTCTAGATTTTCATGATTATTGTCCAGTGACAAACCTAAGCAAGATAACTGGTAACCATGTCAATCGCAGGTGTTAAATCAGAGTTGTCCTTCCCTAGATGGATAACCTAACAAGGAATAAGGGGTCCAACACTCCAAACAAAAATGTTCTAGATGGCCGTTGAGCTAATAGCTTCCTCCGCCCTTTGAACTGGTCTTGTTTTTCATCCTGCAGGATATCTAGCCACCCTCCTCATCAGATAAAATCTGTGGGGTTACCGGTTTAGTCGCCGATGACCCGACTATGAAACAAGTCGTACTGGATTACATAGTACCAGTAGCGCATTAAGCGACCTGACACAATACATATAAACATACAAACATACACGAACAAACATTCACACAACCTCAGACTGATATATATATATATATATATATATATATATATATGGTTTGGTGGTTGGTTTTGAAGGCTATCACAATGCAAGTGTAAAGAAAAATAAGGTAACTTTGATGTTCGTTTACCTTTGATTTATTCTTAATATTTCGGGATGAAGATCCCTTCGTCAGAAGATTTCTGAAAGCTAAGTTCTAGAGCTGTTACCTTGTGGCTAGGATTTGTCCATTCAAAAATATTATAATTGCTATTGTCCATATTAAAAGCTCAATCTACAATAATAAGATCCGCAGTCTGATAAAGCCGATCACTGATGAGACGTGAAACGTCAAAACACGGTGCCTGTGGATGAGGTCGAAACACGGTGTCTGTGGATGACACATATTAAAAAATATGAATCCAACTATTATCCCCTTAACTATGGATAAATAGTAGGACAGACTGACCTTTGTAACCTTGGCGTGGCAACCAGTCTAGGAGAAGGAAAACTATGAATTCAAATTAGCTGTGCTCCACTGAAAACTTGACCTTGTGTCATACCCTGTTTGTGGTGAACGGGTTGGGTGAATAAGTAGATGGAGTGACCTATTGTCGGTATCAGCCGGTCAACGAGAGAGTCTATCCCCTTTTCCCTAGTACTAGACCAGGGAGATTGATTTTATTGAGGTGGAGCGCCACACCCACCATTAGTTCCCAAATGCTTTACCGCATTGATCAAATTAGCCAATCTGTGCTACTCATGCGCTGAGTTGGGGGGGGGGCGGTACAGAACCTTGCGATTCCTAGGCCAGTGCTCTACCGACTGAGCTGAACCCTCAAATATATCTACATAATCTACAAGGAGTAAATCCAGTTTTCTGTTTATGTTAGTCTTAATCTTTCTTTCTTTCTTTTTTTGTATGTTTATTCTCTGCGTGTACCTTGAATGAATATCCGGTTGGCAAGGATCTCCATAAATGAGAGAGATTCAAGAATTCGTACATATATTACCTCAAAAATTAGTGTCACGTGACCTAGCCTAAACTTAACGATGAACATTCCAATATATTATAGAGTCATTACAGATACTAAAGAGAGGTTTATTTATATAAGAATAAACATTTACACAGAGTGTCAGGCGTCAGCATTAATAGAATTAACTAAAATATTAGCTATCTATCTTTCTATCTATACTCCCCTCTCTCTCTCTCTCTCTCTCTCTCTCTCTCTATATATATATATATATATATATATATATATATATGACTTCTCCCTCTTCCGCTCACCCCTTTTACCATTTCCTCATCTATATACACTCTGTTTTAAAACAATAAAGTTTATTCTAATGAAGCTTCCAAAAACGAACAAAAGCGAAATATTAATGGAATGTAATTGTTTGTATTCATTATCGACTGTTCCATTATTTTTCCGGTTATATCCTATTTTAGCAATGAAAGACGGGTGTGATGGAAGAGTAAGTTCCAGTTGTTCTATTTTTCGATTATACAGCCCCCTCTGTTTCAGATATTTTATCTGCATTCTTATTTATTTTTATTCGCCACTCTAATTCAATATAATATTTACTAACATTAAAACTCAAATACTTGCACTCAGAAGGTGCATATATTTGCTAGTAATCTAAGAAAAATACTCGGTAAAAAAAGAAAAAGAAAAATTTACAAAGTTTGGTGGAGAAGGGGAAAGCGGAAGTGTTACTCTGTCAAATTTACAAACAGATTAAATTTAGAATACAATTTGCAAACAATTTAAATTACGGTCGAATGTATTTCTTCAAAATGTCACTAACTTGAAAAGAACATTTCAAAATTAAATCTAATAATAATAATAATTACATTAAAGCGAAAATTGATAAGACCCAACAAAATAGTAAATGTAGACTTTGTGGGAATAGAGATGAGACTGTAAACCATATACTCTGCGAATGTAGCAAACTAGCACAATGAGAATACAAAACTAGACACGACTGGGTTGGGAAGGTGATCCACTGGGAATTATGCAAAAAATTAAATTTTGACCACACAACAAAATGGTATATGCATAAACCAGAATCTGTTCTTGAGAACGAAACGCACAAAATTCTCTGGGACTTTGAAATTAAAACGGATCACCTTATCCCAGCAAGAAGACCAGACCTAGTGTTGATTAACAAAAAAGAAAGAACTAGTCAACTGGTGGATTTTTGCAGTGCCAGCAGATCACAGGGTGAAGTTAAAGGAAAATGAAAAAATGGACAAATATCTGGACCTTGCCAGAGAACTGAAAAAGTTATGGAATATGACAGTGAAAGTGATACCAATTGTAGTTGGTGCACTTGGAACAGTCCCAAAAGGATTAGAAAAAGGCTTGGAAAGTTTGGATATCAGAGGAAGGATTGAAACCATTCAGAACACTGCACTGTTGCAATCTGCCAGAATACTCAGAAGAGTCCTGGAGACCTGAGGAGACTTGCTGTCACTCAGACTCCAGTGCAAAGCCATCAGCTAACACTGATGTGAAAACTCAAAAGGAGTAAATAATAAAAAGCAGAAATCTGATCAAAGGAATCAATACCTGGGCTGTCCCCATTATAAGATACTCAGGACCATTCTTAAAATGGACAAAAAAGAACTCAGACAGATTGACCAAAGGATGAGAAAAATAATGACCATGCACAAGGCTCTCCACCCTAGAGACGATAGAGATGGATTATATGTGTCAAGAAAGGAAGGAGGAAGAGGTCTTGCCAACATAGAGGACTGCGTAGAAACCATAATCACACAATTCGAAGACTACACTAAAAAGAGTAAAGACAAATTACTTATAGCGGCCAACAATAGTAGATGTGACATATGGACAAACAGAAAAACAACAAAAACTAGAAAACACAAATGCGAAGAAAAACAATTATATGGACACTTCAAACGACAAATCGAAGAGGTTGCACATGAAAAAACCTGGACGTGGTTAAGAAAAGGAAAACTTAAAAGAGAAACTGAATCACTAATAATTGCTACACAAAATAATGCCATAAGGACAAACTATATCAAAGCAAAAATTGATAAGACCCAACGAAATAGTAAATGTAGACTATTGCGGTAATAAGAGATGATACTGTAAACCATATACTATGCGAATGTAGCAAACTAGCATAACGGGAGTAAAAAACTAGGCACGACTGGGTTGGAAAGGTGATCCACTGGGAATTATGCAAAAAACTAAATTTTGACCATACAATAAAATGGTATATGCATAAACCAGAATCTGTTCTTGAGAACGAAACACATAACATTCTCTGGGACTTTGAGATAAAATCGGATCACCTTATCCCAGCAAGAAGAACAGACCTAGTGCTGATTAACAAAAAAGAAAGAACTTGTCAACTGGTGGATTTTGCAGTTCCAGCAGATCATAGGGTGAAGCTAAAGGAAAATGAAAAAATGGACAAATGCCGGAGAACTGAAAAGTTATGGTATATGAAAGTCATAGTTATACCAATTGTAGTTGGTGCACTTGGAACGGTCCCAAAAAGATTGGAAAAAAGTTTGGAAAATCTGGGAATCAGAGGGAGAATCGAGACCATCCAGAATACTGCATTGCTGCAATCTGCCAGAATACTCAGAAGAGTCCTGGAGAACAAAGGAGACTTGTTGTCACTCAGACCCCAGTGAAAGGCTATCAGCTGACGCTGATGTGAAAAACTCAAAAGGAGTGAATAATAATAATAATAATAATAATAATAAAACATTTTTATATGATAAAAGTTAATAATGATAGTAATAGATAGTAAATATATATATATATATATATATGTGTGTGTGTGTGTGTGTGTGTGTGTGTGTGTGTGTATGTATACGAGTTGGCGGAGCGACCAATTGTCAGCCAGACCTCTAGCCCTAGATGAGAGATTGTTTTGGGTGAAGTGGACCGCCACACTTACCGTCAGCTCCCCATTTTACCGCACAGATCAGATTACTCGAACTTTGCTACTCATGTGCTGAGTGTGTGGACTGGTTATCGAACCAGGAACCTTGCAATTCCTAGGTGAGTGCTCTACACTTATATATATATATATATATATATATATATATATATATATATATATATAAAGAGAAATGCAAATATGAAAAGTTTACATAAAAAGTTTACGTAAAAAAGATCTCGAGGCTAGTTTGACAGTGCAGGTAAACAAGCTAAATAAAGATTAAAATCGTGATCATTAGAAGTCCGTTACTCGAAGTTTCACGTGATGTGTCCAATTATTAAACGGAAATGAGAGAAACGTGGCTAATCAATCGCTATTATATTGTGGTGTATCGTCACGTGTTTGGATGAAAGAAAAATATATAGCATTAAGAATAATTGTTGAATAAAGGAGAATATATATGGAATTATTCAGGTGATAAATGACTCACAAGAGATTGATTCACATGTCTACAATTGTCTAGTCTTGTACTCTCGATGTGCTTAACCGTTGAAATCTTATTTCTTATGTGTGTCGTCACATAATAATAAATAATGGACCATTCCGTTTTTACTATAAAGAAAGAAAGGGAAGAAAAGGAACATGCTACACAGAAAAATATAATATTGATCGCATATATATATAGTATATAATCTTGAACATTTTTTTTTGTACGAGGGTGAGTCAAAAATAATGGGCATTTCCATGTCAAATCATTCAGAAAAAAGTAAAATTGTCACCCACCCACTTCAAATTTTCTGAAATCTTTTACAGTTGTAGACTATTGGAAAGTTAGACAATCCCAAAAAATTTGAGCTTCCAATTCCAAAAATTGGCGGAGTTATGTCGATTTTTAGCTTTCCAAATTTGGTGGGTTCGCGAAAAATGGCAACTTTTTGTAATATATTTTTGTCTGTAAAATGAGTTCTAGAGATTCCCTACACCTATTCTAAAAAAATTGGTTTATAAAAGCATTTCTGCTCAAGGAATATAAAAAGTCTAGAAGTCAACCAATTTTAAGTTATTGATGATTTCTGATTTTTTTCATAGCAAGATCAATATATTAAATAGAAAGAAATAAAAAAGAAAGAAAGAAAGAAAGAAAAAGAGTGAGGGGGAGAT
>CM042159.1:73820231-73832731 GCA_023376005.1 Doryteuthis pealeii | reverse complement strand
GAGAATATGTGCTTAATTAGAGTCGTACCTAATTTTGAAAATTAATTAATTAATAATGAATTAGGCGGGAATGCCTATTTAAATGTTTGGCTAAACAAATCGAGAAAAATCAATCTCTGTATGTACATTTAGCCATACATTTAAATAGGCATTCCCGCCTAATTCATTATTAATTAATTAATTTTCAAAATTAGGAACGACTCTAATTAAGCACATATTCTCCCAATATATATATATTATATATATATATATATATATATATATATATATATATGGTGAGGCATAAGTAACTGGCGTTATGAGACGTAATACGTTGAAACACGGTGTCTGTGGATGACTATATATATATATATATATATATATATATATATATATATACTTACGACTAACATACATATATATATACATGTATATATCACACGTACAATTAGCCTATATATATAGGGTGCAGCATAAATAAAGGTTATTTATACCGCACCCTATATATATATATATATATATATATATATATATATATATATACTGTAGTGTGGGATTGTCACTGTTTCAGCTTTTACATGGAAAGGTGTGCCAAGATGCACTATTATTGGATGAGTGCTCACCTGAAGATTGTTTGCAATTACGCATGCATGAAACCAAAATGGTTGTGACTGTTCCTTTGTCATCAAATAGATGTAAAACCTTTATAATATATATATATATATATATATATATATATATATATAGATAGAGAGAGAGAGAGAGAGAGAGAGAGAGAGAGAGAGAGAGAAAGAAAGAGAGAGAGAGAGTTGAGAAATTATTCTCAGTTCCACTCTCCCTCGAAATGTTAGTACCCGTTAGGGTCCCATCTATTTGTTAAACAGAAAAATGATGTCTTTGAAAAAAATAAGTTTAAAAAACTTAACACTTACACACACAAACACACACATAAGCAAGCACCCCAACCACACACATACACACACAGAATTTGGAAGACCCAAGACAGAACGAATTTAGCAGCCGCTAAGACAACTTCAGTTCCAGTATTCTTCTGATGATGGGATTTTTCATCCCGAAATATTAAAAGAATAAAATGACAGGTTAACAAAAAACATCATAGTTACCTTCTTTTTTCTTTACACTCGCATTGTGACAGCCTTCAAAACCAACCAACAAAGTTTTAAAAAGCTTTGCATACCCATCAAGAATGAATAAAACAAAGAGTCTTCGGCATAAAATAACTCAACAGATATTGACATGCCGTAAAATCCAACCAGCTAATTTTATTCGTTGCCATTTAAGTTCACATGGAAACTAAACTTTCTTAATTACGAATTACAAAGGATATCACATCTTGATGTAATGGTGAGCAAGGTATTCTCGCAGTACCATTACTAATGAACAGGGTGTTCGATTCTCGTTGGATACCCCCATATATGTGACCATGTGTCCCATCCTAACAATGGCAAGCGTAAGATACCTGCTAGCGTGTCCCATTGTGGTGTAACATTTAGCAAGCTAGTCTTGCAGATCCATTACTACTGAATAGTGAGTTAGATGTCCCATACGTGTGACCTTACCGTCACCTCTTACCCGTGGTGAACGATTTGGGCAAATACTTTAAGGATTCTATTGTGGTATAATGGTTAGCAAGCTAGTCTCGCAGTACTATTATTATTGAACAGCAAGTTCGATCCTTGTAGGAGGCTCCATACAAGTGACCTTGTGTCACATCCTACCCGTGGAGAATGAGTTGGCTAAACGGGACGTCCAATCATGGTGTAATGGTTAGCAAGCTACTCTTGCAGTATTATTACTACTGAATAACGAGTTCGATCCCAGTACCATTGCTAAGGAATAGTGAGTTCGATCCTCGTTGGATGCCCCATGCTTGTAACCTTGTGTCACATCCTTTCCGTCGCGGACAGGTTGGGTAAATTCATAATACAAGAGGATGGTTATATTTTCTTCAACAACAGACAAGTCTAAAATTTCTTTATTACCAACCAAATTAAGATAAAAAATGTTATTTGTTATATATATCTACCAACCCCTCCGTGCGAGCAGGGTGTGACACAAAGTTAATTTCTGAAGCGGACTTTAACAGGTTTGAATTCAGAGTTTTCCTTCTCTTTCTCTGGTTACCTAGCCATGGTTAAAGAGCCCATTTTGCGCTGCTATTTACCCATAGCTGGGGGAGAATTGGATTCATACCTATCCCAATGGTATTAGCGCTATGTAAAAGGCAAACAGCCTCGTCCAGGAATTGAACACGGGTCGACGAGTCCATTTCTTACGACTCTAACATTAGACCAAGCGCCTCGATTTTATTTGTTAACATTTTTGAAAATAACAAAAAGTATTAAACATCATTTTTATTTGGCTTGATGTGTATCATTTTGATTTTCGGGCTGTTGCCCTCGTCTTTATTATGGTATGTAACACACAGCGTTGTCTTTTTTATTTACCACAATAAAGATGAATACCACCGATCATCAACACCATAAAAAATGCAATATTTTTTAATATATAAAAATAAGGAATATACAAGGTGCGTCATAAAAGTATCGAGATTGAAGCTGTATTTACCAAGATAGAAATTAACAATGAATGGAACGTTAATTTTTCTCAGAATACAAGGTGTGCCAAAAAAGTACAGTTTGAAGCTGTATTTACCAAGATAGAAATGAACAATGAATGGAACGTTAATTTTTCTCAGAATACAAGTGTGAATAAAGTTTGAAGCTGTATTTACCAAGATAGAAATGAACAATGAATGGAACGTTAATTTTTCTCAGATACAAGGTGTGCCAAAAAGTACCGAGTTTGAAGCTGTATTTACCAAGATAGAAATTAACAATGAATGGAACGTTAATTTTTCTCAGAATACAAGGTGTGCAAAAAAGTACCGAGTTTGAAGCTGTATTTACCAAGATAGAAATAACAATGAATGGAACGTTAATTTTTCTCAGAATACAAGGTGTGCCAAAAAAGTACCCAGTTTGAAGCTGTATTTACCAAGATAGAAATTAACAATGAATGGAACGTTAATTTTTCTCAGAATACAAGGTGTGCCAAAAAGTACGAGTTTGAAGCTGTATTTACCAAGATAGAATAACAATGAATGGAACGTTAATTTTTCTCAGAATACAAGGTGTGCCAAAAAAGTACCGAGTTTGAAGCTGTATTTACCAAGATAGAAATTAACAATGAATGGAACGTTAATTTTTCTCAGAATACAAGGTGTGCCAAAAAAGTACCGAGTTTGAAGCTGTATTTACCAAGATAGAAATTAACAATGAATGGAACGTTAATTTTTCTCAGAATACAAGGTGTGCCAAAAAGTAAGTTTGAAGCTGTATTTACCAAGATAGAAATTACAATGAATGGAACGTTAATTACGTTAATCAGAGGTGTGCCAAAAAAGTACCGAGTTTGAAGCTGTATTTACCAAGATAGAAATTAACAATGAATGGAACGTTAATTTTTCTCAGAATACAAGGTGTGCCAAAAAAGTACCGAGTTTGAAGCTGTATTTACCAAGATAGAAATGAACAATGAATGAACGTTAATTTTTTCTCAGAATACAACGTATGTCATAAAAGTTTTTTTTAAAATCTCTACACTTTTTTGACACACCTTGTATATTAACATTAACATAATTAAATAACAAAGAATCCCACAAATTTGAAAAATGAAAACAAAATTATAGGATTTACAATTGAATAAAAATGTTTTTTTTTTACCTTGATCTTCGGGTAATAAAAATCTGTGATTCTCCAGTGGCACCCCCACCACTGAGATCCACCCGATCTTCGGGATGGCATTGATTACGGTGTAGATTCCAATTGCCAATCATCAGTTCTTCAAAAATATTAATTTTTTTTCTTTCTTTTTGATTTCTAAGATTACTTCATGAAAATTCACAAAAATCCGTCGAATTATTTCTTTCCTTTCAAAGTGATTACAACTGAAATCCGTGAAATTTTACGCATATATTTTCATATTTTGTACACGTAAACAAACCAGAATCAATTTTAGATGCAATATATGAGTTCATGCCTTTGTGTCCAATGCCGATGATGTATTGGATAAAACAGTCCGATTTGATCCGGATTTAAATATTACTGATCTCTACTTACAGATAGATAACCAAGAAAAGAGTTAACTCCCTTTGCTAACGACTCTTTCCCTACAGTTAAAAGTACTCTTCAACGTCCACTGCCTATAAAACACATTTTCTCATAGTTAAGAAATGGTCAAATTGTTTTTAAGTTCCATTAAAAATCAACAGTTTCCAGCTTTTAAGTCAATTGATAAAGATATGAATTTGGTTTGAAGCATTCATTAAACGTGTCCTCTCTGGTAGGTACTATTTCTTATAGTGACGCTAATAGTGACGTGTATTTTTTCTTTCTTTTTTTTTATATCTCTGTGCAATTCTATGTAAATTCCTTCTTTTAGTCGGACAGAGAGTAAGTCAGATTCATTCATATATTAGTCATTCTGTCATTCGTCCATTTATCTCGTTCATTTTTTTGTGGACAGTGATCTGGATACTCAGTCTCGTATTACTACGCGTCCGGTCGCGTGTTCACGTCACCGAACTCATTACAAACAATAAAAGGGAATAAAAACAAAACAAAAAAAAGAAAAGAAAACACAGAAAAAAAGACAGAAATAAAACAAACAATGTATCTCGCCAGATGCCTGATTGCCAAGTACCTTCTCTCCCCTCTAAAAAAAACAAAAAACAAAAAAACCCTAGCTTTATGCTTTTAAAATAAAGGACTTTTTGTGGTGCAAAAAGCCTTTTAACCTTAGTCTTCTTTTAAATCAGCTAAATGTATTTACTTTTTATGCATCCGCAGCGTATGCATATATTCACTTGTCAAAAAGGTCGATCATTTGTGAGCTTTAGTGTTGGCGCGACATAGCAAATCATAACCAATATATATATATATATATATATATATATATATATATATATATATATATATGTGCGTGCGTGTGTGTGTGTGTGTGTGTGTGTATGTATATATATGCATATATATATATATATATATATATATATATATATATATATATATATACATATATATATATATAATCAATAGTAATGGTATTATGTATGATATGGACTTATAACTTAATATGTATGCATGCATATATATATATATATATATATATATATATATATATATATATAATATATATATATATATCCATATACATCCATATATATGTATGCATGTATATATATATATATCTCCATATATATCCATATATATGTATGCATGTAATATATATATATATATATATATATCCATATATATCCATATATATGTGTGCATGCATATATATATATATTATATATATTATTCATATACATCCATATATATATATATATATATATATATATATATATATATATATAACCCCATATTTGTTATAGAAATTACTTTTTCAAGTAAAACTCTGCAATTGCAAATGAATTAATCAAGAGATCGATATATTGATTCTTATATTTTCGCCTGAGAATAAAACAATATTCTCTTTCTTTTTTTATTTCCTTATAAAACAAAAACTTAACCTTTTTTGTTGTCTTAATTCTTTTCTGATGAAATGGACTTCATTTCCGGTCAAATCGAAACAGGACAACCCTTGGGGTTTTTGTCAATTTAATCATACAATTAAATTACATTAATAGTGTTTGTTTCTGCTATGTAAATATTTTAATTGAATTTTACAGGAAAGTAATTATAGATGTTTATTCCACTTGTTGCAATTTTCACACCCATTTCAACTAGTATTTCATTAGTGTTTGAGTGACAGCAAGTATCTTCAGTCGCCCTGTCGTCTGGGGCGTTAGAATACACCAACTGCACCTCTGTAAAAGGGACACCCACGAGCTACGGTTTGTGGGTGGTCCCACGTTAATAGGGCCTTGTACCTAACCCGTACAAGTGGGCTACGAGGTAAATACACTGTTAAAGGGACTCCCACCTGTTAGCCGTGGGTGGCGACCTGTGATGCTTAAGAATGAAACCCAGGTGGCTGAGCAGTTCATGACTTGCAACACTCGAAGAGGTCCCCCTCTGATCAATCGGCTGGTTACGTCAAGCCCTAGCACCTATATGATTTGTTGTATACCCTTTTCTTTACTTTCTTCTATTCTTCTTCTGGCGTATTTGACATCTTAAGTTTTCTAACATCTCTTCTAACATTTGGACTTCGTCTGGTTGGTCGGTCGCACTTAACTCATTTCTTCTTCTAGATCAGTCTTGTTACCAAGACATTCATTAATAACAAGCCGTGTTATTTTCTTAAACTTTTATTTACTTATCTAAACATTTCATGTAGCTAAACATCTGACTAACATAGCGGGCGTATGCAGTGATTCCAGTTACGGCAGGACATCTTCTCTGCCTGACGTCCAACTGAAACTGAGGACCCAACCAGGTCCCACATGACTTCACGTATTTCGCGGGCTTTCTGTACTATTCCATGGAAAGTCCCGCCCGTGATATGAAAAGGGTCATCCCTTTAGAAATACAGGGGATTGACAATAATCTTATGCAACCGCATAGATTATGTAACAGATTGCCCCAACCCTATTGCCCTTATGGCAAGCCCCATCCCTCTTTATCACATGAGTGCTAGAAAGCAGTAGCTGAGGGGTTTCATGTCCTGGGAATGACGTCAACCTCTATCTGATGGTGAAGTTCCAGTTTTGGAGGTTTGGGGAATGTGGAGTACCCCTTCATCACCATTGTCCCCTGGTCCGCTTTGACCCGGAGTGGTAGTGCCGGTTAGGGTCCCATTTGTGAGTTAAATAGAAAAACATGATTTTATAAAAAGAAATTGATTATCTATTAAGAATGAATTTTATTTCAAAACTTTGTCGGCATTAAATGACCCACTAAGGTTGATATACCGTAAAACAAAACAAACCAAACCAAAGTCTCTCCAAGACTCTTCTAAGCATCCAGCCGATTTCAATATTGCTGTGGGGTCTGGATGATCTCGATTCTTTCTCTAATTTTCAGTTCATCCAGTTTCTTTTACACAAAGTTTTCATCTCTCTGGCTAAGTTCTTATTGAGGTTTTCAGACCTGCCGTGTGGTGATTTGGAGGCTGAGTGACAGCAAGTCTCCCCAGGTTTCCCGGACTCTTCTGAGAATTCTAGCCGATCTCAACAGTGCTGTAGTTTGGATGGTCTCGATTCTCCCCCTGATTTCCAATTCCCCAAATTCTTTTCTAAGAGTTTTGGAGACTGTTCCAAGGACACCAATTACAAGTGGTATTATTATTTGAGTTTTCACATCAGTGTTAGCTGATGGTCTTTCACTGGAGTCTGTGACAGCAAGTCTCCTCAGGTCTCCAGGACTCTCTGAGTATTCTGGCAGATTGCAGCAGTGCAGTGTTCTGAATGGTTTCAATCCTTCCTCTGATATCCAAACTTTCCAAACCCTTTTCTAATGCTTTTGGGACTGTTCCAAGTGCACCAACTACAATTGGTATTATTATTATTATTATTATTATTATTATTATTATTATTATTATTTCACTCCTTGTGAGTTTTTCACTCCAGCGTTAGCTGATAGCCTTTCACTGTACTCTGAGTCTCTTCATATGTCTATGACTCTTCTGAGTATTCTAGACGATTTAAACAATGCTGTTGTCTGGATGGTCTCAATTCTTCCTCTGATTTCCAATTCCTCTAGTCTGTTTTCTCAGCTTTCAAGGGACTATTCCAAATGCACCAATTACAATTGGTATCACTTTCACCTTCATACTCCACATTTAAAAAAAATTCTTTAGCAAAGTCTAGGTATTTGTCAATCTTTTCGTTTTCTTTCATCTTCACCCTGTGATCCGCGGGGAATGGCAAACTCTACCAGTTGAAAAGTTATCTTTTTAATCTTGTTAATCAATACTAGGCTTTGCCTTCTGGCTGGGATAAGAAGACTCATCTTTATTTCAAAGTCCCTGAGTCTTTTGACACCATCGCTAACCAATGCTTTTTAGTGGATTCAGAGTGACAGCAAGTCTCCTCATGTCTCTAGGATTCTTCTGTTTCATCTTAACACTGCTGTGGTCTAAATGGTCTCGATTTTTCCTCTGATCTCTTGTTCTCCTAGTCTCTTTTCAATACATCTGGAGGCTTCCAGGTGCTCTAAATAAAATTGATATCACCTTCATCCTTATGTTCCCCAATATTTTCAGCTCTCTAGCAAAATCCAAATATTTTTCGCTTTCTTTTATTTTTACCCTGTGGTAAAATCAAAGTTCTTTTCTTCTTGTTAATTCAAACTATGGTTGTTCTTCTGGTCGGCATTGGGAGATCTGTTTATATCTCTTAGTCATTGAGAATGATATGCGTCTCATGCTCTAGGACAGGTTCTGGTTTGTGCATATATTTGTCAGCATGGCCAAATTTTAATCTCTTGCAAAATTCTAAGTGAATCAGCTTTCCTACCCAGTCATGCCTACTCTTATACCCCTTGCAAACTTCCCAGTGAACTACTTTTCTTACCCAGTCATGCCTACACCGATATGTCTTAAAAATTCCCAATTGATCACTTCTACCCAGTCATGCCCATTCTTACATTCTTTGTACAATTCCAAGTGGATCACCTTTCCTACCCAGCCATTAATTGACGAAATATTTACGTCGATTCTTTATCTTTAAATTGAAAATTAGATTGGAAATTACTTTAATCTCTCAGGATATTTCAACGGAAAACGCACAAACAAAAAAGTATTATCACGTTTAAATGAACATTACATATTAGTATCATTTGCATTAGTCGGACTATTTTCCTCATCTTCATTGTTATCTGTACAACGTTTCGCCCGATGTGCCCTCCGGCCTTCTTCAGGTATTTCTTGTCGGAATCGGGAACCTTCTTTTCAAACTCGGGAACCTTATTGTAGTAATTGGGATTAATCACGGAACTTTGAACCTAACCTTTTAGTCCACGGGGGTATCCTGTTCTCATTCCACTAACTATAGCTGGGGTACAGGTGGCTGGATGTGTTAATTATTATTCTACATTATTGCTGCTCCTGACCAGAATTGAACATGCAGTCTAGAGATAGCTGTCACTTAGAACTGTCTTAACCTAACTCCTTTATCCACTAGGCTATGTGTCCAATTCTTTGTTCTTTATTCATTTTCATATACACATAAGCTTATCCCACCCTTTCTCTCATCAATCTATCTATCTATCTATCTATCTATCTATCTATCTATCTCAGTCTGTTCACATCTATCTGTCTATCCCAGTCAGTTCACATCTATCTGTCTATCCCAGTCAGTTCGTATCTATCTATCTATCTATCTATCTATCTATCTCAGTCTGTTCACATCTATCTATCTGTCTATCCCAGTAAGTTCGTATCTATCTATCTATCTATCTATCTATCTCAGTCTGTTCACATCTATATATCTGACTATCCCAGTCAGTTAGTATCTATCTATCTATCTATCTATCTATCTATATAGCCCAGACTGTTCACATCTATCTATCTGTCTAACCCAGTCAGTTCGTACCTATCTATCTATCTATCTCATTCTGTTCATATCTATCTATCTATCTATCTCAGACTGTTCAGACCTATCTATCTGTCTAACACAGTCAGTTCGTATCTATCTATCTATCTATCTATCTCAGTCTGTTCATCTATCTATCCGTCTATTCAGTCAGTCGGATCTATCTATCTCTATCTATCTATCTCAGTCTGTTCAGATCTATCTATCCGTATCCAGTCAGTTCGGATCTATCTATCTATCTATCTATCTCAGTCTGTTCAGATCTATCTATCTGTCTAACCCAGTCAGTTCGTATCTATCTATCTATCTATCTATCTATCTATCTATTTCAGTCTGTTCAGATCTATCTATCTGTCTATCCCAGTCAGTTCGTATCTATCTATCTATCTATCTATCTATCTATCTCAGTCTGTTCACATCTATCTATGTATTTATCTTTATGGATAAAATTTAGAAACAAATACGGGATGTTATGATGGATGGAAAATTTATAGTCAATGTTCGAACATTTCGGTCTACAGTGTGTCCAATTGAACAATCCAGTGTGAATTTTGGGAACCTATAAACCTAATGCCTTGTTTTGTCTACAATGTCTACCTATTCACTTATAAATGATTTTTACCTAGACTCATATTGGGTGCTTTTTAAAAAATCTGATCTAGCCTTTTTAATTATAGGTTCCCACATGGTGTTCATCTCTGTAATTTAAAAAACATCAGAGAAGTAGTACATATTAGTTTTATAGGTATTTTCCAACTATTTGACCCACTCCGGAATGAAAGTGGAACTGGGAGTAATGATAATGGACATGTATTAAATAGACCCCAGATCTCCAAAACTGGAGCCTCACCATCAGGATACTGATATATTTTAAAAAAAAAATATTTTTTGTCTCTTATTACCCAGAAAGTCTATTCTTTCATTCAATGAAAAAAAATTAAATCTTTTTTTTTTTTTTCAAATCAAAACATTTAAAAATCGTTTTTTTTATTTATTTAAAAAAATTTTTTTTTTATATAAATGAATGTCCCGACATTTTTGGAAGAAGGGAATTTGTCTTCTTCTGAAAAGATATTGCATTTCAACCCCAACGAAGTTTATCCTTCTTTCAATAAAATCTACGAGTAATTCTCCTCTTCCTTCCCCCCTCCCCCCACGCCTCCTACTTCCTCTTTGATCTGATTACCAATGCAACGGAAATGTTATCTGACAATCTGCCGGTAAGGTTCCATCAACACAAGATGATTATGTGCCTTAGCAACACTGGAATTTGGGTCTCTCCCCTCTCTCCCCCTCTCCTCTCTCCCTATCTCTCTCCCCTATCTCTCTCCCTCTCTCTCCCTCTCTTCTCCCCTCTCCTCCTTCTCTCTTTCCCTATCTCTCTCCCCCTCTCTCTCCCCTCTCTCCCCCCCTCTCCCCCTTCCTCTCTCCCTATCTCTCTCCCCCTCTCTCTCTCCCTCTCTCCTCCTTCCTCTCTCCCCTTCCTCTCTCCCCCTCTCTCTCTCCCTACGCCTACCCCATCTCTCTTCAGTTCCAATCATCGTCATTTAAGTGGCCTAATTGGTGAGATACCACGTGAAACCAATAGTTACAGTTTCAAAGATTCATGTCTCGGTGGTTTTTGTTCATTTGATTTCGAATTTGGAAATATTTCATTCGGAATGATTATCATCAAGTCGAGCTGAGAGCACGGATTCCATTGACCTCTCTCTCTTTCTTCTTTCTCTCTCTCTCTCTCTTCTCTCTCTCTTCTCTCTCTCTCTCTCTCTCTCTCTCTCTCTTCTCTTTCTCTGTCTTTCTCTGTCTCTGTCTCTGTCTGTCTATCCACCCTTCCCTAGTGGCTATCGCTCTTGATAAATCCTCTAGATAGTCCCCAGCGTCCACACATAGCTGTTATATATGTTTTTGCTGATCGTCCAACATTGGTATGTCCATGTGTAGTAGTTCACAGGAGAACGCTGCTTATGATTTCACATGAAGCCATTAGTTTTTAAAAAAATCATAATTCACGTTCGCACGATCATCATCATCATCTTCATCATCATCATCAATTTGTTCTGATGGCACGGATTCAACTGACTTTTTTTCTCTCTCTCTCTCTCTCTCACTCACTCTCTCTCTCTTTCTTTCTTTCTCTGCATCCTTCCCTATTGTCTATCGCTCTTGGCAAGTCCTATAGATAGCCCTCAGTGTCCGCACAGTGTTCGCACAGAGCGGAGGTTTTTGCTGGTGGACCAACATTGGTATGTCCATATGTAGTAGTTCACAGGAGAATGTCTCTTATGATTTCACATTTATCAGTTTAAAGTTTTTCATTCACAATTCGAATTCGCACCATCATCATCATCATCATCATCATCATCATCATCATCATCATTTTTCTCTCTTACTCTTTCTTTCTCTTTTCTCTCTGTTTCGCCATTGGTCTCTATCGGCTATCGTTCTTCGTAAGTCCTCTAGACAGCCTCCAGTGTCCGCACATATATATATATATATATATATTATATATATATATATAGATATTATACAGATATATATTTTTAAAACATTTTTGAGATGAAACAAAGAAATCACAGTGCTCAACCACAAATTTGTAGGAGCTTTATTTATTATTTATTTAAAAGAAAAATTTAATTTCGAATAATAATAATAAAAAAAGTCTAAATAGAAAGTCTGAGATTTTTAAGGCATGTTCACACAAGAAAAAAATTCTTCCTAAATGCATGGATAAGCGAAACCCAACATCCACCCTGAAAGATAAATTTACAGATTTTTACAAGACCTTACCATCAGAAAGTTTGAATATAAATAGACTTTTTCAAATGTGATTTTGGATATATAATTCCATAAAAGAATGGATTTTCGATAAATGAAACTCACCATCCACCCTGAAAAATTAAATTGCGAAATTTACAGGACTTTGCCATCAGAAAATTTGAAAATACATTCGTCTTTTAACATA
>CM042159.1:73800231-73815231 GCA_023376005.1 Doryteuthis pealeii | reverse complement strand
AGCAAGGGGAAGTAACTCCAATCACTGACCGACGGTTGTTAATGTTGGCCGGACTGGTCAGAGTTGCAGTAGGCGTCAATTGTCTCCCGGGAGCTAATTGCGAGAGCTTATGGGTAACAAGATAGTTAATGTCAGTGGAACACTATAGAAAACAAGCGAAAGTTCATGGGTCAATTCTTTGGACAGTGATTCCATTTTTTATGAGTCAAAAAGGACAATGACATCACAAAGGTGATCACAATGTGGGATCGGTTAAAAGAAGAAAAGGAACTTATAAAAATTGAATAGAAAATAGAGTGCTCATTGTAAGAAAAAGGAGAGAACTTCGAAATTGAAATGGAATAGATTACAGTTCTAACGATTCTGGTTGGTTGGTTTTGTTTTACGGCATATCAACCATTTTTTTTTCATAGCGCTAATACCCTTGGGAAAGGTATGAATCCAACTATCCTCCCTTCAACAATGGGTAAATAGTGCACTGAGCTTTTTAACCTTGATTAGGCAACCAGTCTAGGAGAAGGAAAACTCTGAATTCAAAATGATAAACCCTGTTTAATGAATTGACTTTGTGTCACATCATTCTTGTGCAGGGGGTTGGTATATATATATATATATATATATATATATATATATATAAGGAACAATGGTAGAAAAAAGTTAATACAATTTTTTGGCAAATGACACAAATGCATGAGGTGAGTCAAAAAGAATTGCATCAAAATAATAAATGTAATTTACTTATGTTTAATTACAGGTGTGCAAGATTATTTGATTAAATCAAATAATAAATAATGTAATTAAATTTCTTAAAAATAAAATGAATGTAATTTAATTCAGAAATTACTTTTATTTTTAAAAATAAATATGAGTACCGGTTTAGCTCAGTCGGTAGAGCGTTTGGTTAGGAATCACAAGGTTCCTGGTTCGATACCAGTCCTCGCCAACTCAGCGTATGGGTAGCCCAGGGATCTGTGCGGTAAAGTAAGGAGCTGATGGTAGACGCTAAAATAATCTCCTTTGTCTAGCGCTATTGAAAACAGGATAGACTTCCTCGCTGTTTAGCTGATACTGACATTAGGCCGCCCCGACGACTTTGCTTACTTTACATCTTTAGTGTTTTGATCGAATTTTGAGTCATTTTTTGACTAAACAAATGATACAGATTGCTTACAATATCTGGTCACGCAATTAAGTATTGAACTGGCTCATCTTTGATTGACCTGTGTCTAGTAGAATAGAGTGATCTGCCCCTGTGTCTAGGTAGAATAGAGTGATCTGCCCTGTGTCTAGGTAGAATAGAGTGATCTGCCCTGTGTCTAGGTAGAATAGAGTGATCTGCCCCTGTGTCTAGGTAGAATAGAGTGATCTGCCCTGTGTCTAGGTAGAATAGAGTGATCTTCCCCTGTCTAGGTAGAATAGAGTGATCTGCCCCTGTGTCTAGGTAGAATAGAGTGATCTGCCCTGTGTCTAGGTTGAATAGAGTGATCTGCCCCTGTGTCTAGGTGAATAGAGTGATCTGCCCCTGTGTCTAGGTTGAATAGAGTGATCTGCCCCTGTGTCTAGGTAGAAATAGAGTGATCTGCCCCTGTGTCTAGGTAGAATAGAGTGATCTGCCCTGTGTCTAGTTAGAATAGAGTGATCTGCCCCCTGTCTAGGTAGAATAGAGTGATCTGCCCCTGTGTCTAGGTAGAATAGAGTGATCTGCCCCTGTGTCTAGGTAGAACAGGGTGATCTGCCCCTGTGTCTAGGTAGAATAGAGTGATCTGCCCCTGTGTCTAGGTAGAATAGAGTGATCTGCCCCTGTGTCTAGGTAGAATAGAGTGATCTGCCCTTGACCAGGACATTGTGTGAATATAATGATGGAAGAGGCCATTTGCAATTTTACTCTTGACGTCTGAACCACACTATAAGTACAATAGAATGATCTGCATTTAACTTAAATTTGTAGAAATAATTTCAATCAACTGAGTATGTATTAATAGTAAGTGAAGTCGTCGGGCTGGCCTAAAATCGCTATCAGCTAGATAGCGAGAGCAACTATCCCCTTTTCACAAGCATTAGACCAGGAAGATTATTTATTTGTCTGAGGTGGAGCGCGCCACATCTACCATCAGCTCCTTACTTTACCGCACATATCTCTATGCTACTCATAAACTGAGTTGGCGTTGGATGTTTGGATGTTTGTTTGTCATAAAATACGGATAGGACAATCATATAGGTTTTAGGATTTGACATGACCAGCCGATTGATCGATCGGGCATCTTTGACCGACCGCCCAGGACGAGTACGAGGCAAAGTGAAGTGTTACAGGTCACATGACCACTTAGTACCCGGGCCCCGTGGCTATTTAGTACCCGGGCCACAGATTGCTCATTCACCAGGGTTCCGTCTTCAGTCATTATGTGTCGCTACCCCCGGCCAAATTGGTGACCCTCGCCATTGCAGGTTTTCAGTCGGCGTTTTCTACGGCCCCATCCGACACAGCGCGATAATTAGAATCTCCAAGAATATTTAAATCTATATTAACAAAATTGTGGTTGAATATTCCTGTGAAGAAGTCTTGTGAATTAAGAGCGGAAGAAAGAGATGTTACTAGGGCGCCAACAACTTGCATACAAGACGTTTAATGAGGCATTTTACCCAACTGTTTTGATAGCAACCAGTTCCCCCGCCCCCAAGGTTTAGGCACCCTCTCAACCTTCGCGTGGCTTCATCGTTTATATAAGCATTCTTTTCGGCTGCGATGAGAACGACTTTCATGGAATTGGTTAGCAGCGAAAACAGCCAATTCTATGTTTAATCTTAAAGACTTTTTTTGAATCTTGCTTTTCTCTCTCAATTGTAAAAAAAAAAAAATTCTTAATCTTTCTTTCTGTTGTGAGGTTTTAAGGGGTCAAATAAGAACAAAACGACGGGTAACAAATATAGGAAAATGTATTAACAAAAAGTAGACAATTACAGTACAGAGAAGTGGGAATTACGTCCGACAAATAGAGTTGTGAGCTGACTCGCATTAGCTTACTTTCAAGCCACAATTGTCCCTGTTACTTATAGTAACCTGTCCGCGCATTCCATTAGTCTTATAGGGTGTATCACCTATAACACTTTCATACAAACCAAAATCTATATATTAATACTCGTGTTCCTTAAAAGTACGACCGTTATCATCATGTAACACCCTTTGGTTAAAAATGAGACCGTCCTAATCGTCCAAGATTAAATGCAAAAATGTAAATCCTGATTATTTGGCGTTAATTATATGCCAAATTCTTATTTCTTATAAGTATCGTCCCCTCATCTAAATAATGGAACATTCCGTTTTTATTATAAACAAAGAAGAGGAAGAAAAAGGACAGGCTTCAAAGAAAAAATATAATAAGAAAAAAGAAAGAAGGAGAGTAGGGGAAAATAGAGAGGGGTGGGCGCGCGGAAACGATAACGCTAATCTGTTTCAATCAAACATAATGAAGAGATGAAAAGAAGGAAAGAATGAAAAAAGTATGTGTGTGTGTGTGTGTGAGAGAGAGAGAGAGAGAGAGAGAGAGAGAGAGAGAGAAAGAGAGAGAGAGAGAAAGAGTTAAATCAAGATTATTATACTTTTTTACAATAGCTCTTAAGTAAACATATCAAACGTTGTGATAATTAAATTTGCATACTGTGGTATGTTCACGGGTCCGGCAACGAAACGCATAAAATTCTCTGGGACTTTGAAATAAAAACGGATCACCTTATCCCAGCAAGAAGACCAGACCTAGTGTTGATAAACAAAAAAGAAAGAACTTGTCAACTGGTGGACTTTGCAGTGGCAGCAGATCATAGGGTGAAGCTAAAGGAAAATGAAAAATGGACAAATATCTGGACCTTGCCAGAGAACTGAAAAAATTATGGAATATGAAAGTCAAAGTTATACCAATTGTAACTGGTGCACTTGGAACAGTCCCAAAAGGATTGGAAAAGGGTCTGGAATATTTGGAAATCAGAGGAAGGGTTGAAACCATTCAGAACACTGCACTGTTGCAATCTGCCAGAATACTCAGAAGAGTCCTGGAGACCTGAGGAGACTTGCTGTCACTCAGACTCCAGTGAAAGACCATGAGCTAATGCTGATGTGAAAACTCAAAAGGAGCAAATAATACCGCCAAGCCACCAATTATTAGCAGACATGCGCATGCATCGTCCATATCAGTTCTTTCTGCGTGTAAGACGGCCGATCATTAAGTTAGTAGCCTGGTTGTATTGAGCTCGATTCTAATCTGAAATTTTCCAATAATGCTGGGGGAGGGGAGACCCCATAGCGTAATGGTCTAACATGCTGAACAGCGACATCATAATAAGCGTCCAAACTCCAGTAAAGGCTATTACGTTTATTTTCGGACTGATCTCATTGGGAAAGGTATGAATCAACTTTTAACCTCCCCAGCAATGGGTCAAATAGCACCACCACTGTTCTTCTACAAGGATAACTTGGGCATTGAATAACCCACGAAGATTGATGTGTCATTAAACAATGAAACTAAACCAATCCATCTAATAATCCTATGAAAATGATAAAATAATTTTAGAAATAAAATAAGAAATACAATAAAATAAAATAAATAAAATAAGTAAAATGATAATATGAAAATAAAGAATATAAGATTTGTTATATTTGATGCAATAATGCATTGTAGACATCTGAAAATTATTAGAACACTTTCATCAGAAATGTTTGAGACGCATTCTGAAAATCAATTGGAATTCCAACACACCTAACACAGAAGTCTTACACGGGCAGGATACCCTAGCATTGAAACTCACATTTTTATCTATTTATTTTTTTATTGGCATTCCAGTCTCGGAAGACTATAATAAAGTTTTTGTGCCCCTCAAGTTACAGCGCCTCTTGTGACTGTGAAAGTCCAATGTTCAAAAAACATTCTTGACTACAGATGTCGCATGTGAAGGCTGTCCCTGAAGATGTTGATGTGCCGGTGCTTTTGTTGCCGCTTCTTTTTTCTGGACCATTTATCTTCATGGTGTTGCGCCAGGGTGACTTCAGACAGGAACAGTCCTGAGCCAAATTTTCCCAGCTGGAAGGGGCAATGCTAATGCACTTGAGATCGTTCTTGCAAACATCCTTGAAACGCAGCAGGTGTCGACTAATCTGTCTCTTACCAGATGAAAGTTCTGCATAAAGGGTATCCTTCGGTATTGGTCCATCACCCATTCTGCGAACATGACGCAGCCATCGGAGACGAAGCTGTCTCATGTTTCCCATCCTGCAAGGGATTTTGGTTCGGTGACCCCTGGGTTCTAAATTTCCGGTCAATGGCCGTCTTTATTTTTCTTCTCTTTCTTTTTTACCGCAAGCCTCACTCGAAGAAGACCACTCTTTTCAGGTGCTCTTAGAACCCGGAGATATTGAAATACTACACAAGTAGTCTAAATCAGCTACACGATCACTTTGTCAGTCGTTTGTATCTAAATAACTCCAACTCTTCGGGGGCAAAGGTACTGAACCTTAAATACTACGAGGATTTTCTTCCAAGTAATATATAGCCTTGTCGGCTGGGGCTGTAGACTACACTGACTGCACCTCTGAAGTGGGGTACCCCCCAGTAGGATCACTTGTTGGCTGTATATGTCGACCCGTGATGTTTAAGGATGGAACCCTGGTGGCATGCAACACTCCAATTTGTTCCTTACTTAGGCTATACTCTAACCCGGAGTGGTAGTACCTTTTATTTACCTCGTACCCCACTTGTACGGGTCAGGCACAATGCCCTATTAACGTGGGTCCACCCACAAACCGAAGCTCATGGGTGGCAGGTAGAAAAAATTGCGTCGATTCCGTCGGCATTTCCCCTCAATGGGGGCGTCTCATGCGCTGTGCAATAAACACATCCCTGCCCCTTTAATTCAAGGGGGGCAGGTATTGCCTGGGGGATAGCCCCCTAGGAACGACGCTACGTACTACCCGGAGTGGTAGTACCTCTTAGCGTCCCATCTATGGGTTCAGTAGAGAAAAAAAAACAGTTCTAAAAATTGAGTTAAAAAAATTGAGTATCCATCAAGAATGAATAAAAAAAAACGTTTCCGGCATAAAATGATCCAATGGATTGACAAGTCGTAAAATCCAACCAACCAACCAACTAACCAACCAACCAACCAGCCACGTGATATCAAATAAAACCGACACGTGAAAAGAAACGTTCCGTTAGTTTCTTTATTTTGTGAATTGTTTTCATTCAATCACACCCACTCTCATGCAGCTCATGCTCCTCACACCTACACCTTTCAGTGTACTTTTGAAAATAAATAGTTCCAATAATGTAGTATAAATAAAGCATTCTGATCAAAGAGACGCAAGTAATGAATCTTCAAATAAACTGCTTCCATCATTTTCTTAAATATAAACCATTTTTCTTGTAGCCACATTGGAATAAAAAGGAACGAAGTGGCTAACTCGGCAGCAAAGTTGGTTTTAAATATGGACCCGGACAAAGTCAAAATTGCATTCACTGATATGAAAATCAAAATGGACAAATTCTTCGATATAAAATGGCAATAGATTTATCCAAATAAAAATCGGAATAAAATCATTTCCAATAAACTCATCCTTATCAAAGCCATGCTAGGAGGATAGAAATCAACTTTCAGAAAGTCCAGAAAGGAACAAGACACTCTATTGTGATTGCGAATTGCTCACACAAGACTTACACACATTTTTATCCTTAAACAAAAGGAACAACCACAGTATATAATATATCAAATAGCGTCCTTCAGAATGCCAAAAGGCGACACTTATGCGAGGGTACCGGAATTGAGATACCACTGTCCCGTGTGTGAACACCAGATGCTCGGATGATAGCTGCAGGCATTCCGGCAACTGGGATTGAGTTGACAGTCCCAAATGTGAAGTACAGACGCCCGGATGATAGAAGCAGACCTGCGTATAAATAGAAGGAAACACCCAGAAGCGGGGAGTGTAAAGTGTTGCTACGGTAGTTGCTAGAGGATTCGACGACGACGAAGGAAAAGAAGAAGTCGGTGTTTGAAAAGAGAAAGTTATCCTGCGAGAAGGCGTTGGACTCGCTTCTATTTGCCCCCCCCTCAACAAAAAAACTTGAGTTAAATCTTTATTCCCCCCTCTATTGTCCCCTATAATATATATATATATATATACTAGCAAATATATGCACCCTCCGGGTGCAAGTATTTTAGTTAAATTTTATAATAAAATATGATATTAAATTAGAAAGGCTAATGATACTGAATAAGAATGTAGATAAAAAGATTTTGAACAGAGGGGGTATGATTGAAAAATAGAACAACTTTGAAACTAACACGTCCATCATTTTCCGTTACTCCCATCTTTCATTGGTAAATTTTCCTAATTAAACTGTTTAGTTAAAATAGGAAGTAAAGAATAATATTACAGTTATTTCTTCTTGTTAAGGGATTTCTTTTAAGATTTATTGAAGAGATGTTTGCTCATATTCAATAAGATAAAACCAAACAATTAGAAATCAATAATACTAAGCATATATTTATTAAAATCAATTTTTTAAGATCAATATGCAAATTAGCCTTCCCATTCATACTGTAAACCTCTATTTTGTTGTATATATAAATACAATTGCATGTTATTAGTATGTAGATATGGTCAACAGTGTAAGTAATGTAAAACAATTTTATTAATAATCGAGGTTTAGATAAAAATAAAATCATGGAGAATATGATGTAAATAACTAAAGGAATTGTGACTTGCATAGTAATATAGTTTCGGTTACAGACAGACAAGCCCACAATCTCCATTATAATAAGATATATATATATATATATATATATATATATATATATATATATATATATATATATATATATATATAATATATTAGAAAAAGCAACAAAACTAAATGAAAGATTGACTTATATAGCCAACGATAAAGCGTTTCGGCTAAAAAAAAACATCAACAGGGCTTAATATGATAATATTGATTCATACGAAAGGAATGGTTGCGGAGTTGAGCCATCTAACATCACAAATTAAGGCTCACAAACTTTTTGCTTGTTTTTCACCATTCGTTTCGTAGGGATCAATATTATTATATAAAGCCTTATTGATGGGTTTTTTTTTTAAAAAATAAGATTATACCAAAAATTCATGTACTTAAACATGATCATTGGCATCCAAGATAATTGTCAAAAATATCATCTCAGAGAATAATACGAATTATCAAGTCTCATCTAAAAAAATCACACAAATAAGCTCTTAGCCAACTACACAAAAATATAAGAAGTTGTCCTTTTGCCACATCCTGCTCGTGCGGAGAGGTTGTTATATATATATATATATATATATATATATATATATATATATATAGTATTACAGTGTGCATTACAGTGTGCATGGAAATAGCCTACTCGAGTTTCTTCATAAGGATCTTCAGGGATAAATCCACTGAATTAATCAATATCTTTATTAATCAATATCTTGATTAATTCAGCCATTTCGAGTTTCACCATAAGAAACTTTAACCCTGAAGCTCCTTATAGTGAAACTCGAGTTGGTTATTTCTATATACACTGTAATATTAAATCCGCTCTACTAACGTATTGAGCACTTTCTATTTCTTTTTTCCCGGTAAGTAATTCCATATATATATATATATATATATATAATATATAAAGAAATTTGAAAAAACAAGTGTTCCGAAAATAGGATGAATATTAAGGGAGGGCAAAAGCGAAATTGCACAGGCTTCAAAAATATGTCATAGTCTTTTGTTGTGAATATGAGCTAATATTGTGGCATCATTGAAACTAAAGTTATGATCAGTTTCAGACATATGTGAGGGTGTTCTGAAAATTTCCCAATTTAATATCACGTTTGTGCTCATATAAACGCTTCTTAAGAGTTCTGGCGGTTTCCCCAATGTATTTTTTTGTCGCAATCTTTACATGGAATTGCGTAAACGCCAGCCTCGGATTTTATAGGATGGTGATATATATATATATATATATATATATATATATATATATATTATATATACAAAAAAAGGCAACAACCAGCAAACAGACAAACATAAGGGTTGATATACCATTAAAAACCAAGCAACCAACCAACCAACCAACCAACCAGCCTGAGCCTAACGAAATTACTTTTGATACATCCTTAAATAAAACTGCAGTTTCAGCCAACTGATCTGTTGGCGTGAAAAGCCCAATGCACCAAAAAAAGAAAAGAAAAAAAAAGATGATGTCTTCATTGAGTTCCAACTGTGAACATTTCTTTCAACTGTGACAAATGGAAATTTCTCATCATTCAGATCTGAACAGTAAGAGGTGAAATCCGGATTAGATTATCACTATTTGTTAACAACATACCGGATGTTGCCGGAAGTCCTTTTTACCGGAAGTCCTTTTAAGCAAAAACAACCAACAGATATTGATCAGATCAGACAGTTTCCTGAATAACAAAACTCTAAAATTTATGGTTGGCTGGTTAGTTGATTTTTGTTTTGATTTGTTTAAAGGCATATCAAACCTTTTCGGGTCATTTAATGCCTAAAGTAATTTTGATATCAGGTTGCTTACAATACTCGATTTTGCTTAAATGGTTACCCATCTAAATATTAAATAAGGTTATCATCGCTTAACTTCGGTGATCTAACGGGAACCGGTGCTTTCAACGTGGTTTTGTTTGTTTTGTTTTGTTTTACGGCATATCAACCTCGGTGGGTTATTTAATGCCGATAAAGTTTTGAAATAAATCAATTCTTAATGGATAATACAATTTTGCTTATCAACTCATGTTTTTCTATTTAACCCATAGATGGAACCCTAACAGGTACTACCACTCCGGGTCAGAGTGGATCAGGGAGCAATGGTGATGAAGGGATATTCCACATTCCCCAAACCTCCAAAACTGGAACCTCACCATCAGATCGAGTTTAACGTCATTCTCAGGACATGTAGACCCTCAGTCACCGCCTTCTATCACCCATATGATAAAAAGGGGATGTGGCTTGCCATAAGGGCAATAGGGTCGGTGCAATCATATAGGTGCTAGGGCTTGACGTGACCAGCCAATTGATCGGAGGGGGCCTCTCCGACCGTCCGTCTAGCCCAAGATAGGACCAAAGTGGAGTATTGCAAGTCATGAACTGCTCATTCATCTGGGTTCTATCCTTAAGCATCACGGGTCACCACCCACGGCCAACAGGTGGCCCCATTGGGGGAGTCCTACCCTTCTGCAGAGGTGCAGTCGGTGCATTCTAACGACCCAGCCGACAGGGCGGTCAACGTGGTTTCATCATAAGCTATAATCTCTGGCCTACAACAGATTGCTTAATAGAAACCAAAACAATTATTTGCTGGAAAAGGGATTTGATTCGTGTATTACATTTGAAAAAGTATAAGCTGAATAAATAACATTTTATAAATTGGTTGGCCATTTTGTTTAATGACATATCAACACGTGTGAGTTATTTAAAACCAATTCTTTTTTTGTATATATGATTTTAATAGTTTGTAGGTAAATATTTTTGTTTGGTTTGTGTTATAGGTGATACACCCTATAAGACTAATGGAATGCGCCGACAGGTTACTATAAATAACAGGGATAATTGTGGCTTAGCAGTAAGCCAATGCGAGTATGCCATGTTCGTCGGACGTAATTTTCACATCTCTCTGTTGTATTTGTCTACTTTCTGTTAATACATTTTCCTACATTTGTTACCCGTCGTTTTGTTCGTATTTGACCCCTTAAAACCTCACAACAGTTTGGTTTTAGAAATTGGCAGAAATGACTTTCATTAACTTCATGTATGTTAATAAATTGGTAGAAATAATTTTGATTAACTTCACGTGTATTAATAAATTTGTATAAATAATTTTGATTAACTTCATGTGTATTAATTAATTGGTATAAATAATTTTGATTAACTTCACGTGTATTAATAAATTGGTATAAATATTTTCATTAACTTTACGTGTATTAATAATTGGTATAAATAATTTTGATTAACTTTATGTGTATTAATTAATTGGTATAAATAATTTTGATTAACTTCACGTGTATTAATAAATTGGTATAAATAATTTTCATTAACTTCACGTGTATTAATAAATTGGTATATAATTTTGATTAACTTCACGTGTATTAATAAATGGTATAAATAATTTTGATTAACTTCATGTGTATTAATTAATTGGTATAAATAATTTTCATTAACTTCACGAGTATTAATAAATTGGTAGAAATAATTTTGATTAACTTCCTGTGAATTAATAAATTGGCAGAAATAACTTAATGAGTATTAAAAACTGATGATTGGCCCCCAGCAGCAGCCTTCTAGCACCTTTAAGATAAAAAAAAAGCAAAAAAGCGAAAAGAAAGAAAGATAGAGAAAAAGAAAGAAAAAAAGAACAAAATAGAATAAAAATCAAAATAAATTGAATTTAATAAAACAGTAAAACAAAATAAGATTAATTAGCAAAATATAAAGAACACTTTATAATTTCGAGAGATATCATCAAGAGAAAGCGATATCAATGAAAACAGAAGTAAATCTCATCTCACTGATAAAGCGAACGTTCTTCAAAGCTGTAACTAAATCAATGCTACAAGATGGGAGCTACATAAGAAAGCAGCTGTAGAACCACTTGACGCAAACTTTTGCCTCGAAATAACTAAAACAAACAAGACATGCTGGAGACTGCTGGAGAAGCAAAAGCGAACTCATGAGTGACGTTCTTCTGTGTTAACCTACACATGAACACACTAGTGTAGGCCGACCAGCAGAACCCTGCACAAATCAGCTCTGTGTAGATTCTGGCTAAGCGGCCCAATATCGAGATTAACTGGGCTGCAGAGCGGCGACATCTTCGTTGTCATGAACCGCCAAATGCAGATGGGAATTTCCCTTGCAATGTGTGACCGCATCTGCAAGTCCAGAATTGGACTAACTAGCCACCAGAGGGTCAACAACTTTTGAAAACATGGAGTAACTTTATCGTCGTCTGCGACAGACTTCTAAAAGGAAAAGGAAAAGGATATATATATATATATATATATATATATATATATATATATGTGTGTGTGTGTGTATGTGTGTGTGTGTGTGTGTGTGTGTAAAATAAAATGGTTGGTAGGTCTATTGATTTTAACGGCATATCAACCGGTCTGAGGTTATGTCATGCCTAACGGCTAGGAAGTAATATATGTTGTGTATTTATATCTATACATTTTAGTAATTGGTTTGAACAATGTGTTAGCATTATTGGGGATTATGTTGTATGGTATTGATTAGTTTCATGTCTATATTCTATGGTATAATTTTATTTCCCTAAAAAAGGATAGAATGTCCTCCATGTTGATATTTTCAAATAGATCTTTCATATTGTTTGCATTAAAATAACAGTTTCTGATGTGAGCAAAAAACTTGCATTCCATGAATAAGTGTTTAGCGGTCAAAGATGTTTGACATGTTTCACATTGTGGTTGTTGTTCTTGTTTGAGTATATATGAGTGCGTTAGTTTTGTGTGACCAATGCGTAATCGGGACACAACGACTTGTTCTTTTCTAGACTTCCTTAAAGTTGATCTCCAGCCTCCCAAAGTGGGTTTGATTAGGAAAGTTTATTGTGGATGTTGTTATTCCAGTGTTGTTGCCATTTTGTATGAAGGAATCTATAGATTTTAGGTGTCAAGTCAGTATATGGAATCTTGAATTTGTCAGGGATTAAATCTAGAGCCGATAGAAAGTCAGCCATTTCATTCCCCTCACTCCTATATGGCTTGGGAGCCAGCATATCAGAATCTCCTTAGAGTTATCGATCTTTTGAAGCCGATTTGAGCCAATAGACTTGATCCGGTTATATATAGGTAAAATAAAAGAATATGACAATTGATTTGGTTTAAAATCTAACAATGGTTTAATTGCTTTTGTGTCTTTGGACGGATAAGATGTTCAAATCGAATTTCTGTTGAGTGAAGAAGAAGAGAGATCGAAGATCGATCAGAAGAAGCGGCAACAAATCTCCAGAAATAAATCTGTAGGTAAACGAGATAAATCAAATTTTCAATCGAATGGTTCGATTGATTGTAAATTATTTCCTTTCAACAGAGATCGTAAATATATTCATGAATGAATTTCCATATTATGTCAGCTTGATTCAAGGTGTTTTATGCCGATGTTACAAGAACCATTTATAAAACATCGAGTCAGTTGATATACTAGCAAGTATATGCGCTCCCCGCCGGGCGTAAGTGAGTTTTATTATAATAAAATATATTAGAAAGATTAAATAAGGACGCATATGTAAAGATTACACTTATCTTAATTATATTTTAATTAGTAAAATACTTTACAGTGAACTCACGGATGGCACGTGGAAGACAGTAGCCCCCCAAAAGTTGTTCAAAGACCATATTGAGACAATGCTGAAGAAATGTACCATCACACCTTCAAGCGTGGAAGATCTGGCCTCCAACAGACAGGGTTGGTGAGACGCCTGCCACACAGGAGCTAAGCAGCTCAATACTGAGGTAAACAGGGCTGCAGAGCGGCGACGTCTTCGTCGTCATGAACCACCAAATGCAGATGGGAATTTCCCTTGCAATGTGTGTGACCTCATCTGCAAGTCCAGAATTGGACTAACTAGCCAGCAGAGGGTCCACAACTGTTGAAGACATGGAGTGACGTCATCGTCGACTGCGACAGACTTTCAAACGAAAGAAAGAATTTTAATTCGTGGGACCTGTGGAAATTTAATAATTACAACGTTTGATATGTTTATTTATGAGTTATTGCTAAATACTTCAATATGTAAAAAGTATGATAATTTAACTCTCACTCTTTTTCTTTCTTTCCTCCTGTACATCTTTTCAATTGAAACATAGTAGCATTACCGCTTCCGCGTTCTCACCCCTCTCTATCTTTCCCTACTCTCTTTCTTTTTTTCTTATATTTTTCTGTGTTGCAGGTCCTTTTCTTCCCTTTCTTACTTCATGATAAACACGGAATGGTTCATTATTTAGCTGAGGTAACGAAACTCATAAAAAATAAGAATTCGGCGAATAAGCAACACCAGATAATTAGGATTTACATTTTTGTATTTCCTCTTGGACGATTTGGGCGGTCTGATTTTTAACCAGAAAGATGATAACGGTCGGAAGATTCAGGAACAAGAGTATTATATATAAAATTAGAAAGACTAACGAAATTAAAGAAGAACGCATATGAAAATATTATATTTTATCTATTTATTTTCTATGTAAGAATCATTCATATGATTGATTTTAATACGTTGGAGAATAAAACAGTAATATTAGATATCAATAACATAAAGTAATTATTTATTAAACCCGGTTTTGTTAAAACCAGTATGCAAATTAACAACACCATATATTATGTAAACCTTTATTTCTTAGTGAATTCAAGACACACTGTGGGATTTAAACGCACTAATAACATGGGTTGTTTTGAAGCAAATCTAACTCAGATTTTCATCGAGACTTCGTTCATAAATAAGATTATTCTATGTATTAATGATTTTGACTATAAATTAAATACTCATTGATAAGCTTACGCATTCCCTATGGGTATTGTGACGTCAGCAGTGTCGTAGTTTTGGTTACAGACAGACAGACACCGAATCTTCATTATTTGATCTATTAAAATACGATTAGAAATCAACGGTTGGTTGGTTGGTTGGTTGGTTGGTTTTGGGGTATTTCAACCCTTGTTGGATTATTTAATGTCGAAGTTTTATTTTAAGTAATTAATGACAATTAAAACAGGGGTGGTTTATTGTCGGTATCAGCCGGATAGTGAGGGAGTCTATCTCATTTTCACTAGCACAAGAAAAAATAGATTATTATTTGTGTTTGAGGTGAAGCGCCATTCATAGCTTCAGCTTCCCATATTACCACACAGTTCCAAAATGTGCTACTCATGTGCTGAGTTGTGTAGGGGCTAGTATCAAACCAGGAATTTCTTTGTTTAATGGCAT
>CM042159.1:73782731-73795231 GCA_023376005.1 Doryteuthis pealeii | reverse complement strand
ACAATTACCTTCTTCAGAGTTGTCTCCCCCTGTTTCAGTTCGATATAAATACAAAAGATCTTCATCTTAACTGGACCAGAGTTAAGTTAAAATTAATAAAGCTTGAGTAAGCAATTACCTTGTTCGTATTTTATTACACTGTTGCAAATTCAGAGTTGTCTCCCCCTGTTTCAGTTCTAAAATACAAAAGAATCTTCATCTTTGGACCAGAGTTAAGTTAAATAATCAGCAATTTTGTTCGTATTTTATTACACTGTGCAAATTCAGAGTTGTCTCCCCTGTTTCAGTTTACTATAAATACTAAAAGAAACTTCACCTGAACTGGACCACAGTAAAGTTATATAGAATAATGGGTAATCCTTAACTTTTTCCTCGTAAATTCCTACCATAAAATAATCTGAACCCTCATTTTATGTCCGTGTTTTTGCAATAAATGTTTTATTTTTCTTGCACCCGTTATTTTACAATACTAGATATATTTTGTTTATTTGTTAAAGAATAATGAATAAAGAAAATATATTTAGTTTTGCAAAATAAGGGTTGCAAGAAAAATAAAACATTTATTGCAAAACAGGGACATAAAATGAGGGTTTATTTTATTTTATAGTAGGAATTTACGAGGAAAAAGTTAAGGATTACGGAATAAAGTTTAAGTAAATCAATCCTCATCGATTATACTCTCTTTGATATTCAAACAATCGATTCACAGTTCCTAATTTAATATTTAAAAAAATAATAAATTCGAATTAAATTCATTCTTTAGTGTGTTTGAATATTTTATGCAAATTGATATCTTCCCATAATTCCGCTTGACCTTGTCGGTCCTTCAACCTTCTCTCGAATTACAGCATTTTGACGCCATCGATGACACTTGTTTTGCACACTAGCGCCATCTATCAGCTTCAGTCTGAACCAGTGGAAGCATTCAAGCCTCGCAATGAGAAGCCAATGTCAATCGTAAGTTTAGAGAATGTCCGCTAGAGTGCGCGTCTGCAAAAACATTTGGTTTGTTTGCGCAAGATGGCCGACCGATTAGATTTATCAGAAGTTTTTCATTTTGGCGCCGTTCATCATTTGAATGATGGATGCGATCGGCAAAAGGAAACAGGTGATGGAAAATACGCGATTACCCCCACCCATCCCCACTCCTTCTCTCTCTCTCTCTCTCTCTCTCTCTCTCTCTCTCTCTCTCTCTGTCCACCTCTGTCCACCTCTGTCCCCTCTCTTCACCCTCTCTCACATCTGTCTGTCCCTCTCTCTTCACCCCCTCTCTCCCCTTTCTCTCTCTCTCTGTCTTACTCTCCTTTCTCTTTCTCTCTCTCTCTCTCTCTCTTACACAGTATCTCTCCCTTTCTCACATATATTTTCCCTCTCTCTCACTCCCCCTCTCTCTCTCCCTCTCTCTTTATTCTCTGTCACTATTCCTTTCTCTCTGTCTCTCTCCCCCCTCTCTCTCTCTTACAGTCTATCTCTCCCTTCCTAATTCATTTCCTTCTCTCTCACCCTTTCCCTATCTCTGTCTCTCTCTTCCTCTTTGTCTCTCTCTTACACAGTCTCTCTCCCTTTCTCACATTTTCCCCTCTATCTATCCCTCCCTCTACCCCTCCTCCCTCTCTCTGTCTCTCTTCCACTCATTCTCTCTTACACAGTCTATCTCTCCCTTTCTCATAGATATTTCACTCTCTCTCCCCTCCCACAGTCTCTATCTCTCACTTTCTCACTCCCTCTCTCTCTCTCTGTTTCACACTCACAGTCTCTCTTTCTCTCTCTCAGACACATAGAGATATATACCTATAGTCTCTCTTTCAATCCCCCTCTCTCTCTCACACACACATTCCTCTCTCACACAGTTTCCCTTTCTCTCTCTCTCTCTTCCCCCTCTCTCTCTTTATCTCACACATTACTTTCTCTTTCTATCACATTCCCAATTCTTTCTCTCTTTCACACACATAGTCTCTCCAACCCCCCTCTCTCTCACACACAGACACTCACGATCTCTTTTCATCTCTCCTTCCATTTCTCACTCACAAATGATCTCTTTCTTTATCTCTCTCTCCTCTCTCTCTCACACACACACACAGTCTCTCTTTAAATCTTCCTCTCTCCCCCATGCACATTCTGCTTTAGTCTGTCTGTCTTTCTCTCTTACGTAGTTTTTCGTTCTTTCTCTATCACATTTACAATTCTCTCTCTCTCTCTCTCTCTCTCTCTCTCTCTCTCTCTCGGTGTTTCTCTCTCTATTTCTCGCACACTCACAGTCTCTCTTTCTCTCTCTTTCCGTCTCTCACTTACAGATTCTATCTTTCTTTCTCTCCCTCTGTCTCTCTCTCTCCCTCTCTTCCCCCATAGTCTCTCTTTCTATCTTCCTCCCTCTGTCTCTCTCTCTCACAGGCTTTCTTTCTCTCTATCATATTCACAATTCTTTCTCTCTCTCTCTCTCTCTCACACACACAGTCTCTCTCTCCCCCTCTCTCTCTCTCAGATATAGTTTCTCTTTCTCTCCATGATTCGCTCACTCACATATTCTTCCTTTCTCTCTTTTCTCTACCCCCCCCGCAGTCTCTTCCCCCTCTCTCTCTCACTTCCTCCACACAATGACTCTCTCTCTCTCTCTCTCTCTCTCTCTCTCTCTCTCTCTCTCTCACACGCACACACACAGACACTCACGATCTCTCTTCATATCTCCTTCCCTCTCTCACTCACATATTCTCTCTTACTCTCTATCTTTCCTACTCATACAGTCTCTCTCTCTCTCTCTCTCTCTCTCTCTATATTATATATATATATATATATATATATATATATAATATATACTAGCAAATATATGCACCCCGGGTGCAAGTATTTTAGTTAAATTTTATAATAAATATCATATTTAAATTAGAAAGGCTAATGAAACTGAATAAGAATGTAGATAAAAAGATTTTGAACAGAGGGGTATGATTGAAAAATAGAACAACTTTGAAACTAACTCTTCCATCATTTTCCGTTACTCCCGTCTTTGATTGGTAAATTTTCCTAATTAAACGTTTAGTTAAAATAGGAAGTAAAGAATAATATTACAGTTATTTCTTCTTGTTGAGGGATTTCTTTAAGATTTATCCCGAGATTTTTGCTCAGATTCATTAAGATAAAACCAAACAATTAGAAATCAATAATACTAAGCATATATTTATTAAAATCAAATTTCTAATATCAATATGCAAATTAGCCTTTCCGTTCACACAGTAAACCTCTATTTTGTTGTATATATAAATACAATTGCATGTTGTTAATATGTAGATATGGTCAACAGTGTAAGTAATGTAAAACAATTTTATTAATAATTGAAGTTTAAATATAAATAAAATCACGGAGAATGTGATGTAAATAACAAAGGGAATTGTGACTTGAGTAGGGATATAGTTTCGGTTACAGACAGACAAACACACAATCTCCATTATAATAAGATATATATATATATCATTCTCACTCTCACACTCAAAATATATCTCCTTCTCCCTCTCTCTACTCCAGTCTCTCTCTCTCTCTCCCTCACTCGCACATTCTCTCTTTCACTATCTTTCCCATTTACACAGCCTCTCTTTCTCTCTCCCCTTTCTTTCTCTCTGTCTCTCTCGCTCTCCCTCATCCCCCGCCTCACTTCATTTTTTGTTTTGTTTCCCTCTGTATCACACATTCACTCTCTTTCTCACATAATCTCTCTCTCTCTCTCTCACATAATCTTTCTCTCTCTCTCTCTCTCTCTCTCTCTATCTATCTATTATCTATCTCTCACACTAACTCACAACTTGCCTCTCTCACTCACATGTTCCCTCTCTCTCTTTCCCACACATACCGTCTCCCTTTCTCTTCCTCGATCTAAGTCATCTACGCACAACCCCCCTTCTCTCTCTTCCCTCTATCTCTCTCACTTACACAGTCTCTCTCTCTCTCTCTCTCTCTCTCTCTCTCTCTTACCCTCTCCTCTCTTTCCACCAGTCTTTCTCACTTTCCCTCATCCCTCGCCTTTCATTTTTTGTCTTGTTCCTCTCTCTCACACACATTCACTCTCCCTCCCTCTCTCTCACACTTACCCACTCCTTGCCCCTCTCATTCAGATCTCTCTCTCTCTCTCTTTCCCACATAGTCTCCCTTACTCTCCCTCAATCTAAATCCCCCCCTCTCTCTCTTCTCTCTCTCTTTCCCACATACAGTCTCCCTTACTCTCCCTCAATCTAAATCCCTCTCCCTCCCCCTCTCTCTTCCCTCAGTCTCTCTCACTTTCCCCCTCATCCCCGCCTCTTTGATGACGCACTTTTTATTATTCCAACTGAAATCCAAGAGAATCTACAAACATTTCTCAATGTGTTTGCTTACAACCATCCACTGATAGGCCAACTATTACGCATTGATATTTACACCGACCATACCACCACACACCACCCACACCCCACCCACAAACCCCACCCACACCACCAACACCAACATGCCCACTCCTAGTAAAGTAACCAACAATATATATATATATATCTTATTATAATGGAGATTGTGGGTTTGTTTGTCTGTAACCGAAACTATATTACTATACAAATCCAAATTCCCTTTGTTATTTACTTTACATTCTCCATGATTTTATTTTTATTTAAACCTCAATTATTAATAAAATTGTTTTACATCATTAAGACTGTTGATCATATCTACATATTTTCCACGTACCCCACTTGTACGGGTCAGGCACAAAGTCCCTATTAACGTGGGACCACCCACAAGCCGAAGCTCATGGAGTGGCAGGTGAAAAATTGCGTCGATCCCGTCGGCATTCCCCCTCAACGGGGGCGCCTCAGGCACTGGGCAATAAACCCAGCCCTGACCCTTTAAATCAAGGGGGCAGGTGTTGCCTGGGGGGATGGCCCCCTGGGATCGACACCGTTAATTATATCAATGGTCCAGAGGCCGAAGCCACTGTTGACCATATCTACATACTAATAACATGCAATTGTATTATATATACAACAAAATAGCGGTTTACAGTGTGAATGGGAAGGCTAATTTGCATATTGATCCTAAAAATTGATTTTAATAAATATATGCTTAGTATTATTGATTTCTGATTGTTTGGTTTTATATTAATGAATATGAGCAAAAATCTCGGGGATAAATCTTAAAAGAAATCCATTGACAAGAAGAAATAACTGTAATATTATCCTTTACTTCCTATTTTAACTAAATAGTTAAATTAGGAAAATTTACCAATGAAAGATGGGAGTAAGGGAAAATGATGGAAGAGTTAGTTTCAAAGTTGTTCTATTTTTCAATCATACCCCCTCTGTTCCAAATATTTTTATTTGAATTCTTATTCAGTTTCATTAGCCTTTCTAATTTAACATGATATTTTATTATATTAAAACTTAAATACTTGCACCCGGAGGGTGCATATATTTGCAATATATATATATATATATATATATATATATATATATATTATATATATATGTGTGTGTGTGTGTGTGTGTGTGTGTGTGTGTGTGTTGAAAAATGAATAAAGGAAAGAAAGTATAGAATGGATAATATAGGATATTTTAATCAATTTTACTTACACGTGTTTCGGTCAGGAGTTTATCCATGTGTACATTATTCAAACTATTATTTTTAAATAACCAAATGAAATGAAATAATAATAATAGAAAAAATGTAGAAATGTTCCGCACACAAAGAAAACCCCTTTCTAAAAACATTTCTACATTTTTTCTATTATTATTATTTCATTTAAAGAAATTTAAAGAATTTCTAAAACTCCTTAGATAAAATGAATAACCTTAATAAATTTTACCAGAAAATCCATCAAATGAAGGTCAGACAGCAAATTTAAATTTACAATTTCAAGCTAAAGAAAGAGTATCCTTGAATTATCCATAAGGGATTTATAAAAATCCTTGTATTTGCACCTACTAAAACATGCAATAATTATACAGTGAGATTTTGATGAGCCCATGTAGAATCATCCCTTACTACCAATTTTGATAGCTTACATTTATATATATATATATCTATATATATATATATATATATATATATATATATATAGAACCAGACGAACCAGATATATCAACAAAGATGCATACGTGGATCTCATAACAACACACACACACACACACACACACACACACATATATACACCCC
Source organism: Doryteuthis pealeii (assembly GCA_023376005.1). Taxonomy (NCBI): domain Eukaryota; kingdom Metazoa; phylum Mollusca; class Cephalopoda; order Myopsida; family Loliginidae; genus Doryteuthis; species Doryteuthis pealeii. Next base: position 73,789,069 of record CM042159.1, on the reverse strand, counting down.
CCCATATATATATATATATATATATATATATATATATACATCGCTGAAGAGACTTAATAAAGTCGAAACAGTCTGTACGGTGTTCTGCATAGCGAGCCATCCTTTGCGGGATTTACTTGTCAAGATTATTTTCTATAATTATCGAATTTTATGCGATACATGCATTTATAATTGCCTTCAAGCAAAAATATAAATAATAATTTATCAACAATGCTTCTATAAAAACAAACATCCAAAAATCTTATTCACTTCGCCGAAGAGCTTACGGCCGGGTTTGTTTACTAAATAAACGTCCACTTACCTACTATGGCAGGGGCGTGTAATAGTATCATTGACAAGGTTAATTTCGCAGGGATTGTTCGCTATGTACCGGCGGCCGAACGGATATGGTCTCTGACTATGCCTGTGAAGTCCCGGTTTCGATTCCTGTCGAAGGGGAGTCGTTAGTATACATCGCTGAAGAGACTTAATAAAGTCGAAACAGTCTGTACGGTGTTCTGCATAGCGAGCCATCCTTTGCGGGATTTACTTGTCAAGATTATTTTCTATAATTATCGAATTTTATGCGATACATGCATTTATAATTGCCTTCAAGCAAAAATATAAATAATAATAATAATAAATAATATATATATATATATATATATATATATATATATATATAGACTTAAGTGAGTCAGATACTAACTACCTAGGTCTCAACTAAAGAATTTTCAGGATAATTCTGATTCATGATTTTGAGACAGGATTATCCTGAAGATCATTTAGGTGAAACCTATGTAGCTAGTATTTGACCTATTTCAGGTTTTCTATTTTTGCTCTACTTATTGCATTGAGCACTTTGTTTTACATATTTTCTAATAAGTCTAACGCAGTAGTTTCCCTACAAAATCCAATAAGTCTGTGTGCGGACACTGGATGTCGTCTAGTGGACTTGCCAAGAGCTATGGCAGATAGTGTCGGTTGGTGAGAGAGCATCAAGAGAACCTGTACTGCTAGCACGTCCTGTTTATGATGACGATACTGACGATGATGATGATGTTCCTATAATAATTATTAATATTTTCCTGATACAAAACAATCCTGGGTTTTACTAGCACAAAGTAGGTTACGATTTTTGTGGCCATTTTTAGGCTTCAACTGAGAGCACTTTACAGCGGAGATCCCTTGTGTTAAGCAGGGGCTTATCTTTAGTGAAGAATCCTTTGGTTGTCCTTCGGTGTTCCTTAGTGTTGGGTAGAATCCTTTTGTTGTTCCAAGTCCTGTTTGTCAATGTCAAATACGGGCAAATGAACGACTTTCAAGATCGGCGATTAAATAGTTAACTAACCACGTGTTCGAGCTTTTGATTGGCTGACTTCAATCCACGTGACCATGCAGAGTCTATAAGTTTAAGTGGTGGATTCCAGCATACCTTATATATATATATTCTATATATTAGGAAGCGCATGGTGCAATGGTTAAAGTCGTAGGAAATGGACTCGTCACCCCGAGTTCAAATCCTGGACGTTACATTCCACTTAACGCTAATACCCTTGGGGAAGGTATGAATCCTACTCTCCATCGAGCTATGGGTAAATAGTAGGGCAGACTGGGCTCTTTGACCTTGGTTAGACAACCGGTCTAGGAGAAGGAAAACTCTGAATTCAAACCTGTTGAACCCCGCTTAAGAAATTGACCTTGTGTTATATACAGCTCGTGCGGAGGGGTTGGTTACTATATATATATATATATATATATTGAACTCAGCTAGTATACTGTGGTTTAGACAACAGCAACTGGCTAAGCTAGTGCCCAAGACAGCTGGTACTTACGGGACTCGAGAATAGTCCATTCATATATTTGGGTGATTCCATTCCTTGAGTCCCGATTGGCTGTTTGGTTTCTATGATGTTATGAGGCTTCATAAATACTCTGGCATTCTGCAGTATGAGCGCAACAAGGTTTGATCTGTATTGAGTTACAGCTACTTGTTGCCTTGTTTTACCAATTCGATGGCAATTGGAACTTAGTATGATCTTTCTACAATATACAAAACACAACCCAACAAAGTATGTGAGTATTAGTGAGAAGAATAGTAAATTCTCGCTCACGAGGTCTTTTGGTCATTGTAATATCTATCTCAATACCCAACCACTAAATGCACCTCCATGCCATGAAGAATACTATTAGCACGAAGATTAGTGTAGGTTTTAAATGTAACAAGAGTCAGCCTCTGTAACGAGAGTAGATAAGTAAGTATATTATGGAATTAGTTCACGTAGAGAATGTTCACCTTGGTTTTTATTAAGCAGTAAATAGACTAATAACAGATAAGACGCAAAATATTTTTCTCTAACAGCTGTATATTTGAGCTACATAGATTAGATTAGTTCCATTAATCTATATAATAATACTGATGTTCATAAAAAATACGACCGTTATTATCTTGTCTATTACCTATGGTTAAAAATGAGACCGTCCATTACCTTGGCTATTACATATGGTCATATGTGACCGTCGAAATCATCCAAGATGAAAGTGTCGTCACGCCAGCTAAATAAGGGACCATCCGTTTTTATCAAAAAGAGAGGAATGAAAAAGGACATGTTACACAGAAAAATATAATGATAAAGGTAGAGAAATAAATGAGTATCAATGTATAGATTATATCTGTATATGTGTTATACACACACACACATATATATATATATGTATGTGTGTGTGTGTGTGTGTGTTATATATATATATATATATATATATATATATATTATATATATGTGTGTGTGTGTGTGTGTGTGTGTGTTAGGACAGCGTAATCATAGAGTGAACGGCGCTTGGTAACCGTCAGTTACTTAGCAAAGTTCCTCATAACAAGTCCAAGTTTAAGAATCCCTATATATATATATATATATATATATATATATATATGCTCTTATGGTGATTTTTTATAAATCGAAATATTGTTCAATACTAGCGATGAAAATGATATAAAAATATATTCATTTTAACAATATTGTGTGGTTTCATACCCTTTTATCTCTCTCTCTCTCTCTCTCTCTCTCTCTCTATATATATATATATATATATATATATATATATATATATATATATATATAAAAGTACATAAATAAACAATGTGTTTATTTGATATGGCTTTTAGCCGACAATTTTTGGAGGATATGTACTTAATTGAAGTCATACCTAATTTTTGAAAATTAATTAGTTAATAATTAATGAATTTAGGCGGGCATATATGTTCAAATGTAAGGCTAAACAGATCGAGAAAATATCAACCCCTGAATGTACATTTCGACCTATTAGGTCTCATCAGCAAGGTTATAGACATGGGAGACTGCTCCGTGTGTGACTCGAAACCTCGACTGTCAAGCTGACAGGCGGAGATTCTAACCACTACACCAGCTTGCCAATCCCAAATTCTTCGTTAGCAGCATTTTTTTCTTTTTTGTCCTTTCCAATTGTCTGGCCAATTTCTTTTATACCAGGTGGAATTGGGGAATGAATCAAACAAAACAAAACAAACAAAAACTTCAAATACTCGAAGCCCTATGCATTAAACAAAAGACAAAAACAACACATCTTAAACAAGATCAACTTTGAAACAAGCCAACATGTTCTCATATGCCTATAATTTCCCACCAATTCACCTTGGACCATTCCTCATGACATTCTTATAAACTTGTGAGCCCTTTCTCCTATTTATTCCTACTGCAACTGTTTCTTTAAAAAGGTTTCTATTTCTCAGAATAATAATTAATACAGCTTAACACCTGTACCCCAGCTATGGTTAGCGGAATAGAACAGGATATCCCCGTGGACTGAATAAAGGGTTAGGTTAAGTTCCGTAATGGTTCCCGATTACAACAAGAAGTTTTCCGAGTTCGAATTGAAGGTTCCCGAGTCCGATAAGAAGGTTCGTGAGTCCAAGAAGGTTCCCGAGTCCGACAAGAAATACCTGAAGAAAGCCGAAGGCACATCGGCCGTAACGTTGTACAGATAACAATGAAGATGAGGATAATAGTTCGAATGATCCAAATAATACGTTTATCTTTGTTGTCTCGTTTTCTTTCCCTTTTTTCTTTCTTTCTCGTTTGTGTCTCTCTTTATCATTTTTTTCTTTGTCTTTTTCTTTCTTTTTTCTTTCTTTCTTTCTTTCTTTGATTAATTTCTGTTTCCTTCTATTTATCTCTTTTACTTATTTCTTTTTGTTTTTGTTATTTTTCTTTAAAAAACATCTCATCACTTCACATCTGATGATGGCACTAAGTAGTGTAGATAGTACAAATGTAAGAAGCTTCGGTGAATTCATTCACCAATTCCATCTTGATAAAAAAAAAAGATGGACTGACAATTGGAAAGAATAGAAAACAAACTCAATTAAAGTACAATAAAACAACACACACACACACACACACACACACAATATATATATATATATATATATTATATATAAAGATTTTTGGGATGTTTATTTATAGAAGCATTGTTGAAAAAAATATATATTATTATTTATATTTTTGCTTGAAGGCAATTACAATGCGTATATCACATAAAATTTGATAATTATAGAAGATAATAATGACAAGTGAATTTCGGGTAAAGAATTATTCTGTGTGTAGAACATCGTACAGACTGTTTCAACTTTATTAAGTCTCATCAGTGATGTATACTAACGATTTCCCTCCGACAGAAATCGAAACCGGGACTTCAACAGGATAGTCAGTAACCATACTGCTTCGGCCACGATACAGCACGGGAAAATCCTTGCGAAATTAACCTGTCAATGATACTGATACGTCTCTACCATATGAGGTAAGGGACGTTGAGTGAATAATAACAAACCCGTAATTGTCTTCAAGCAAAAATATAAATGATAATATATATATATATATATATCTTATTATAATGGAGATTGTGTGTTTGTCTGTCTGTAACCGAAACTATATTACTATTCAAGTCACAATTCCCTTAGTTATTGACATCACATTCTCAATGATTTTATTTAACTCAATTATTAATAAAATTGATACGACCATATCTACATACTATTCAATGCCATTGTATTTATATATACAAAATAGAGGTTTACAGTGTGAATGGGAAGGTTGCATATTGATATTAAAAATGTGATTTTAATAAATATTGTGCTTAGTATTATTGATTTCTAACTGTTTGGTTTTATTTTAATGAATATGAGCAAAAATCTCCTCAGTGAATCTTAAATGAAATCCTTAACAAGAAAAATAACTGTCAATTCTTTACTTCCTCTTTTTAACTAAATACTTAAAAGAAAAATAAAAATGAAAACAAGAGTGATGGAAGAGTAAGTAGTTTCAGTTGTTCAATACTTTTATATGCATTTTTATTTAGTTTATAGCCTTTCTAATTTAATACGATATCTTATTACCTTAAAACTTAAATACTTGCACCCGTAGGGTGCATATATTTGCTAGTATATATAATGGATGGAAATAAATCCGACAGTGTGATTGAAAAGAGATAGGAAAAACAAATGTTCATGGTACGCTGACAGATATCTGTTTCGACCTTTATAAAAACGGGCTTCTCACGAGCAACTATATGATGAAAGAAAGAAGAGGAAATAGTTAACCGTTTGGCACGAAGGTTCAAACAACGCTCACGTTCTGGGCCGGAATGTCTTTTAAAATTTGTTTAACAAATACGTATATTTTGGATTAGAATAAAATGAATATATATATATATATATATATATATAATATATATATATAATATATATATATATATATATATATAACCAGGAAGGTGTTTTTGAACTAACAGAGACAACATATTAATTGAATCGATTTGTGTTGTTATTCATTCCCCCCCCCATATATATATATATATAACTATATATATATATATATATATATATATATCGGACTACCATGCGGGTCAGTCTGAGTTCGAACCCTACCCAGGGATAGTTGTGTCTAGCCACACTGAAGAGGCATGATATGCCGAAACACGTGTCTGTGGATGACTTATTAATATATATAATATATATATATGAGTATATATTAAAGGATATGAAAACAACACAATATGCTGTTAAAGTGAAAAGATTTTATATCATATTCATAGCTAATATTGAACAATATTTCGATTTATAAAATCATCTTCAGAGCTTGTTTTACTCCGGACTTAAACAGAGCGGAGACGAAAATTATATGAATTCAAAACGAAAACATTGATGTTGCAAAAAGTTATGCGCTAGTTTCAAATATAAGCACATCCGCCCACACCTTTCTCGGTCAGCGACAGTCACGTATATCCTATTGTAACAGTTTTTGAAAAATTTGACATTTCAAAATCGA
>CM042159.1:73775231-73780231 GCA_023376005.1 Doryteuthis pealeii | reverse complement strand
CCCAAGGTTTCGCGCTTTTTTCTCTCGTCAGGATACCTTTAATTCTTCTGGTGTTCCTGCAAAAACATTTTTTGCGGTTATGTTTTTGTTGAGGACTGCAATTATTTCGGTTGAGTTTTTGGACGCTAATGAATCCGAAAAAAATATAAATCCAAACATATGTAAAGACTCATACGGTTATCTCCCTTTAACTGTTCACCAAAATTTATTCTTTTACGGAAAATTATATAAACAAAAAGCCATATGTAAAGAAACTTATGCACATTCAAATTTCCTGATGGTAAATCCTGTCAAATTTTGTAATCTTATATTTTAGTGTGGATGGTGAGTTTCACTTTACATATGTTTGGATTTATAAATTTTTTTCGGAATCATTAGCGTCCAAAAACTCAACCGAAATAATTGCAATCCTCAACAAAAACATAACTGCAAAAAATGTTTTTGCAGGAACACCAAAAGAATTAAAGGTATCCTGACGAGAGCAAAAAGCTTGAAACCTTGGGTAGATGCCTACAAAAAACAGTTATATTTAATAATTAAATAAATAAATAAATATATATGGGAGTAAATATGGAAATAAATCCGACAATATTAAGAAATTTGAAAAAACAAGTGTTCCAAAAATCAGATGAATTTATTTATTGACGGTTAAAAGTTTCGGTTTCTTTAAACCTTCATCAGGATGTATTAAGGGGTGAAGAAATTGATGGATGTTTATAAAGATTTTTTATCTCCTGTCATCTATAAAACATCCATCAATTTCTTCACCCCTTAATACATCCTGATGAAGGTTTAAAGAAACCGAAACGTTTAAGCGTCGATAAATAAATTCATCTCATTTTTGGAACACTTGTTTTTTCAAATTTCTTTATATATATATATAATAATATAATATATTATATATATATATATTATTATATTAAGAAATATTTAAAAAACACAGGTTTAATTTTCTCGTTATTCTGTGATAATTTTTTTTATCGCCTTCCATATACCAACAAATGCCCTGAAGATGATCTAATTAATAGATCGAAACACTGCAGCGTCAGCCAATAAACTTACCACTTAACTCATTTAAACCTGTGTTTTTTCAATTTTTCTTATATACTACATACCGTGGATTCACTTCCCTTTTCTTCACACACACACACACACAACACACACACACACACACATATATATATATATATATATATATATATATATATATATATATATATATATATATAACCACAAGGTCCCTAGTTCGATACCGGTCCCGCCAACTCTGCGTTATGAGTACACAGGGATCTGTGCGATAAAGTAAGAGCTTGATGGTAGATGTGGCGCTCCACCTCATATGCTAAACAATCTCCTTGGTCTAGCACTATTGAAAAGGGGATAGACTCCCTCGCTGACTGGCTGATACCGACTTTAGGCCGCCCCGACGACTTTACTTTACTTTTTTATATATATATATATATATTCGTTGAAGACAAAGTAAAAGAAATGAGAAATATGGCTCAATTTAGAATTTGTTTTTCCACTACCAAATTATATATATATATAATATATATATATATATATATATATATAATCAAGGTGGCATATTATATATATATATATATATATATATATATATATATATACTAGCAAATATATGCACCCTCCGGGTGCAGGTATTAAGTTTTAATGTAATAAATATGTTAACTTAGAAAGGCTAATGAAACTAAATAAGATGCCGATAAAAAGATTTGAAACAGAAGTGGAACAACTAAAACTTGCTTTTTCTTCACTCCCGTCTTTCACTGGTAAATTTTCATAATTTAACTATTTAGTTAAATTAGGAAGTAAAGAATAGAATTACTGTTAATATTGTTAATGGATTTCTAAGATTTATTGGTGAAATTTTTGCTCATATTCATTAAGATAAAACCAAACAATTAGAAATCAATTATACTGAGCACATATTTATTAAAATCAGATTTTTAATATCAATATGCAAATTAGTCTTTCCATTCACACTGTAAACCGCTATTTTTTGTATATATAAATACAATAGCATGTTATTAGTATGTAGATATGGTCAACAGTGGCTTCGGCCTCTGGACAATTGATATAATTAACGGCGTCGATCCCAGGGGGCCATCCCGCCAGACAACACCTGCCCCCTCGATTTAAAGGGGCAGGGTTGGGTTTATTGCCCAGCGCCTGAGGCGCCCCCTTGAGGGGGAATGCCGACGGGATCGACGCAATTTTTCACCTGCCACCCTATGAGTCTCGGCTTGTGGGTGGTCCCACATAAATAGGGCCTTTGTGCCTGACCCGTACAAGTGGGGTACGTGGAAAATATCATGTAGATATGATCAACAGTATAATAATGTAAAACAATTTTATTAATAATTGAGGTTTAAATATAAATAAAATCATGGAGAATATGATGTAAATAACTATGTGAATTGTGACTCGATTAGTAATATAGTTTCGGTTACAGACAGAAAAACACACAATCCCCATTATAATAAGATATATATATATCTTATTATAATGGAGATTGTGTGTTTTTCTGTCTGTAACCGAAACTATATTACTACTCAAGTCACAATTCTCTTAGTTATTGACATCACATTCTCCATGATTTTATTTTTATCTAAACCTCAATTATTAATAAAATTATCTTACATTATTAATACTGTTAACTATGTCTACATACTAACAACATGCAATTTATATTTATATATACAACAAAATAGCATTTTACAATGTGAACGGGAAGGCTAATTTGCATATTAATATTAAAAAATCGAATTAATAAATATGTGCTTAGTATTATTGATTTCTAACTGTTTGGTTTTATTTTAATGAATATAAGCAAAAATCTCTTCAATGAATCTTAAATGAAATCCATTAACAAGATAAAATAACTGTCATTTTATTCTTTACTTCCTATTTTAACTAAATACTTAAATTAGAAAAAATAAAATGAAAGACGAGAGTGATGGAAGAGTAAGTTTCAGTTGTTCCATCTTTTTATTATACTCCCTCTGTTTCAAATCTTTTATTATACCCCCTCTGTTTCAAATCTTTTTATTTGTATTCTTATTTAGCTTCAGTAGCCTTTCTAATTTAATACAATATTTTATTACATTAAAACTTAAATACTTGCACCCGGAGGGTGTATATATTTGCTAGTATATATAATTTGGAAAGAGGGAACGAGAAGTCGGTTTCTTTTTGACAAAGACGTTTTTGTCGAGACTATTATCTCCCCTGTTGGCTGTATACATGTACAGATGAATGGCATAAACCGGTGATAGTCGATATTTATCATAGGATAAACGTTAGTTATATATTTTTCATAATGTTATCTCTTTCAAGGGGTGGGGGTGTATGGGCTGAGGGAGGGGGTAGAAAGGCGCCCGATTACAAATTGCTTTTTTACACTGGGAAAAAAAAGAAGCCTGTAGGCCGTTTTGGAATAAAAAATTTATTGTTCTTCCCTAGAGTTCTACATGAACGATCACAAAAAACCTGCAACCAGACACTTGCACACGAAACATGTCATATATATGTAATATATATATATATATATATATATAATATATATATATATATATATATATGTGTGTGTGTGTGTGTGTGTGTGTGTGTATATATATATATGTTATATATGTATGTATATTCATTTTATATATTTATGTATATATGTATATATTATATTATATGTATATATGTATACATATGTATATATATATATATGCATATATGTATGTATATATATATGTATATAATATATATTATAAAATATATATACATATATAAAACTGTTTTATTATTTTTATATTTATTTTGGTTTGGTTATATACATATATGTATGTATGTATATATATATATGTATATATGTATGTATATATATATATATATATATATATATGTATGTATATATATATGTGTGTGTATATATATGTATAAATTTATGTATATATGTATATATATGTATACATATATGTGTGGTATATATGTATATATATGTACAAATATATATACATATATAAAAGTGTTTTATAATTTGCTTATATATTGTGGTTTGGTTATATATATATATATATACGTGGCGTGAGTGCATGCATGCGTGGGCCACGTGTGATTGTATGTCCCCCCCCCCATTACATATTTACAGGCATATGTATATTTAAATATATCTATATTAATAGCCAGGAAGGTTTTGTCTGCTTTTGGTAGACAGAAGAACGGCTGGATACAAAACCACCAAATTTGGTGTGTATATTTATCGTTCCCAGGGGTTGGGGGAGGTTTCAATTTCTAAAATGATATATAGATGTATACATAACGCTATTTATATTAACTAGCAGGACCTGTAGATATACCACAGTATAATAATTTAATTATCACAACATTTGATATGTTTACTTAAGAGCTATTACCGAAACTTCAATAAGTTAAAGGTATGATAATCTTGATTTAAGACTCTCTATTTTTTCTTTTATTCTTTTCATCTTTGCATTATGTTCGATAGAAACAGATTAGCGTTATCACTTCCGCGCGTTCACACCCTCTCACCATCTTTGATCTTTCCCCTACTCACTTTCTTTCGAAAGAAATCCACCTGTAATGATCCAGGCCAAGATTTCCAAATGAAATCATTTGTAAGGAACTAGACCATCATTTTCAAAGAATAAATGTAAATATTAAAGAAACGATTTTTATTGTATGAAAGTTACTACATTTTGATCGTTTCAGATCCCCTTCGCACATCCAAACTATAAGTGATTGGACTTTGCGTATAAAAGTTATACGCAAGACATTTTCTTCGGGTGTAAACGAATTTCATAGTATGAACATTAATAAATTTTGATCGTTTCAGATTCCTTCGCACATCCAAACTATAAATGATTTCGCTTCGAATATAAAAGTTATACGCAAGATAGATTCTGCGATGGTAGACGAATTTCATAGTATGAAGCTCAATACATGTTGATCGTATCAGATCCCCTTCGCAC
>CM042159.1:73745231-73770231 GCA_023376005.1 Doryteuthis pealeii | reverse complement strand
GAAATTGGAAATGAATCCGACAATATGAGGAAGAATGAATAAAGAAAAGAAAGAATAGAATGGATAATAAAAGAAGAATTTAATCAATATCACTTACACATGCGTTTCGGTCAGTTCATCTGTGTGAAAATGTTTCGTACACAGAGAAGATTCGACCTTCATCAGAGTGAAATTTTATTTTGAATATTCATTTCAAAATAAAATGACCGAAACACATGTGTAAGTGATATTGATTAAATTCATCTTTTATTATCCATTCTATTCTTTCTTTTCTTATACACACACACACACACACACACACACACACACACATACATATATATATATATATATATATATCAGTATGTCTATTGATAAACTCGTCGCTTCTCAGTTCGCAGCGTGTATAATTCTTAATCAACAATTCTCGATATAACATAGAAAACTCTTAAATGTTCATTTCAATTCCTGACTTTTTCATCAATCGTCAAATTGATCCCATCAGAGACGGATGTTACAACAGAAAATCCTCCTGTTGCAGAGTTTTACAGTAGGGTAGGTCGATTTTTCACTTTTAAAATATCAAATTGTCCATTTATGCAAAAGTTGTGTGTTAGTATACTGAATACTGATACCAAAAATTAGATCTTTTACTTGCACCATTGTTTGAGGAAATAGCATTAAAGATCGTTGTGCGTTAGTCTACTGAATACTGATACCAAAAATTAGATCTTTTACTTGTACCATTGTTTGAAGAAATAGCATTAATGATCGTTGTGTGTTAGTATACTGAACACTGATACCAACAATTAGATCTTTTACTTGTACCATTGTTTGAGGAAATAGCATTAAAGATCGTTGTGTATTAGTATACTGAATACTGATACCAAAAATTAGATCTTTTACTTGCACCATTGTTTGAGGAAATAGCATTAAAGATCGTTGTGTGTTAGTCTACTGAATACTGATACCAAAAATTAGATCTTTTACTTGTACCATTGTTTGAGGAAATAGCATTAAAGATCGTTGTGTGTTAGTCTACTGAATACTGATACCAAAAATTAGATCTTTTACTTGTACCACTGTTTGAGGAAATAGCATTAAAGATCGTTGTTTGTTAGTATACTGAATACTGATACCAAAAATTAGATCTTTTACTTGTACCATTGTTTGAGGAAATAACATCAAAGAACGTCTGTTACAGCTTAATTGATGAGATAAAAAGCAACATCAGAGGTGTTGGTGGTGATGGGGGGTTACATTTTCAATTTGAATTCTATTTATAATATTTAATTCATTTCATTTTAATAAAATATAATAACATTTTCTTATTTAAATATTGAAAACGGTAAATTTTCTAACCAATTTCTTGGCTAAATTTTGTGGGAAAGAGGATTTTTAGTGCATTTTAGTAGTCGATCTTTGATACTATTTCCTCAAACAATGGTGCAAATAAAAGATCTACTTTTTGGTATCAGTATTCAGTATACTAACGCACAACTTTCGCATAGATGGAAAATTTGATATTTTTTAAAAGTGAAAAATTGACCTACCCTATTTTACAGTTTGCTTTTAAAATAATATTTAATAGAAAATTATTATCTTATTGTTGATTGGTTGGTTGTTTATTTATGGCCTATCAACCCTTTTCGGGTTATTTAATGCCAAATCAAGTCATTTTGATAAACAAACGACTCGGATTTGCTTACAGTATCTACTGTTGCTTAAGTGGTAGTTAAGAAACAAGAAAATAGGACATGATCATAAATTGAGGGTTCTATTTTGTATTCTAACTATTTATAAACTAATCCCCCATTATTTGGTCATTTCTCTCTTTTTCTAAATAAAAGCAATTGTGGCAAGACATTGTTGGCTGGTTGTTTTGTTTTACGGCATATCAACCTTTTCGGGTTATTTAATGCCAAATCAAGTCATTTTTGATAAACAAACGACTTGGATTTGCTTACAGTATCTACTGTTGCTTAAAGTGGTAGTTAAGAAACAAGAAAATAGGACATGATCATAAACTGAGGGTTCCATTTTGTATTCTAAAAAGTTATAAACTAATCCCCTAATATTTGGCCAAAATCTCCCAAGATGAAATTCAAAAATATAAATACTTATTATCTGGTGTCGCTTACCCGCTGAATTCTTATGTCTTATGTGTGTCGCCACCTCAATTAAATAATGGACCACTCCGTTTTTATCATAAAGAAAGGACAAGCCACACAAAAAATGAAAGAAAGAAAGAAAAAGAAAGAAAGAAAGAGAGAAGAAAGATAGAGGAGATGAGAACACGAAAACAATAAAGCTTATATGTTTCAATCGATGACGAATAGAAGGAAATAAATTTAAAAAAAAACACTGAGAGAGAGAGAGAGAGAGAGAGAGAGGAGAGAGAGAGAGAGAGAGAGAGAGAGAGGGGGGGGTAAATGAAGATTATTATACATTTTACATATTGAACTATATAGCAATAGCTCTTTAGTAAGCCAATCAAATGTTGTAATGACTAAATTATCAGACTGTAGTATTATATGATTTCAAGATTCCAGTAACTATTCCTAATACAAATAATTTGCACACAGTTTATAGGATTTCAAGTATTCCTAACTATTTACTCACAATTTTCAATCCGATATATTTGACTCATAGTATCCAATCATGTCAGAGTGGACCTGGGAATAACAGAAACAAAACCGTGTTAACTTGTTAAATGTTTCTGTCGCATTGTTTTTGATTTTAAAAATTTGCAATAGACTTAACCAAACAGACTTGTGATCATCTATGTTCACTCAGTTGAACGTGAATTCTAAGAGGCAAACATGAACTGAATGTTTTCGTGTGTCTTCAATATCAATATTGATCAAGTGATTTTCAATCAGGGTTGCTGACCTGAAAAATAAGCAAAAAAATCCCTGACATTCTAGATCGACCTCCTAATAGCTGATGCGTTTCAGTAGCATAACAAAGAATCTCAGATTTACGCTCGTTGCACCAAAGCCATGCATCAAGTCATAACTGTCAGCGTTGATGTTTATTGGGAAAATCTGTTGAATGCTATTAGAATGGTTATGAAGAAGACAAACAGTTTTCTTCTTCTTCTTCTTCTTCTTCTTCTTTTTCTTCTTCTTCTTTTCTTCTTCTTCTTCTTTATTACTCTTCTTCTTCTTCTTCTTCTTCTTCTTCTTCTTCTTCTTCTTCTTTTCTTCTTCTTCTTCTTCTTCTTCTTTATTCTTCTTCTTCTTCTTCTTCTTCTTCTTCTCTTCTTCTTCTTCTTCTTCTTCTTCTTCTTCTTCTTCTTCTTCTTCTTCTTCTTCTTCTTCTTCTTCTTCTTTATTACCTTCTTCTTCTTCTTCTTCTTCTTCTTCTTCTTCTTCTTCTTCTTCTTCTTCTTCTTCTTCTTCTTCTTCTTCTTCTTCTAAGCTGATCCAAGACTTGTTGTTGTTGTTGTTGTTGTTGTTGTTGTTCTTCTTCTTCTTCTTCTTCTTCTTCTTCTTCTTCTACATTTATTAGTCCTGTGTGGAATTTGCAATGGTAATTTTCTTGGCACCGATATCCAAGAGGAGGTGCAACAATTCCCTGGCGCATCTCACTATCGCAATATCTGTCTGTTTCTTTCTTCGAAAAGTTTCAACTGTGTACCCTACGACCTTCTGCTTTAAAGCCCTATTATATAATAATAATAATATAATAATAATAATAATAATATAATAATAATAATAATAATAATAGGACACAACAGAATAGAAAGTGTAGAATGTGTGAGGAAAAGAAGAAACAGTCAATCACATAATAAGCGAATGCAGTAAACTAACACAAACCGAATACAAGACTACGCACGACTGGGTGGGAAAGGGGATTCACTGGGAACTGTGCAAGAAATTCAATTTTCACCATTCAACTAAATGGTACAAACCTGAATCTGTCCTGGAAATGAGACGCACAAAATTCTCTGAGACTTTGAGGTATAGATGGATCACCTAATCCCGGCTAGAAGACAAGACCTTAGTGTTGATTAACAAGAAGAAAGGAGAAATTCTCATATCGTGGATTTTGCCGTCCCGGCAGATCACCGAGTGAAAGTGAAAGGAAGCGAAAAGATAGACAAATACTTGGACCTTGTCAGAAAACTAAGAAAACTGTGGAACATGAAAGTGAAGGTCGTGCCAATTGTAATTGGTGCCCTTGGAACGATCCCCATTTTTTCATTTTCCTTTAGCTTCACCCTGTGATCTGCTGGCACTGCAAAATCCACCAGTTGACAAGTTCTTTCTTTTTTGTTTGTCAACACTAGGTCTGGTCTTCTTGCTGGGATAAGGTGATCCGTTTTTATTTCAAAGTCCCAGAGAATTTTATGCGTTTCATTCTCAAGATCAGATTCTGGTTTATGCATATACCATTTTTTTGCATAGTCAAAATTAAATTTTTTGCATAATTCCCAGTCGATCACCTTCCCAACCCAGTCGTGTCTAGTTTTGTATTCTCGTTGTGCTAGTTTGCTACATTCGCAGAGTATATGGTTTACAGTCTCATCTCTATTACCGCAAAGTATACATTTACTATTTTTTTTAGGTCCTATCAACTTTCGCTTTGATGTAGTTTGTCCTTATCGCATTATTTTGTGCAGCAATTATAAGTGATTCCGTTTCTCTTTTGGGGTTACCTTTTCTTAACCATGTCCAAGTCTTTTCATGGGCAACCTCTTCGATTTGTCGTTTGAAGCGTCCATATAATTGTTTTTCTTCCCATTTTGTTTTCTAGTCTTTTGTTGTTTTCTGATTGTCCATCTGTCGCTTCTACTATTTGTTGGCCACCATAAGTAGTTTTCTTGCTTTTCTTGTGTAATCTTCAAGTTGTTGGATTGTGGTTTCTACGCATTCCTCTAAGTTGGCAAGACCTCTTCCCCCTTCCTTTCTTGACACATATAATCTATCTCTATCATCTCTAGGGGGAGAGCTTGTGCATTGTCGCATTAATTTTCTCGTCCTTTTGGTCAATCTGTCTGAGTTCTTCTTTTGTCCATGTTAAGAATGGACCGAGTATCTTATAATGGGACAGCCCAGGTATTGATTTCTTTGATCGGATTTTTGCTGTTTAGTTTTTGGTTTTCTAGAATGTTTCTAGTTCTCCTGAGATATTCTTTTTAACTTTTCCTTTCATTTTCTGTTTGCTTAATATTGTCCGCTTCTAAAATTCCTAAGTATTTGTAGCTTCCATTTTCATCAAGTGATTTTTTATAGTTTCCTGATTTTGGCAGTTGTATTCATCTATTAGTTTTCCTTTCACCCCGTTTTATTACTAGCATAGCACATTTTTCAATTCCAAATCCCATCCATATATCCTGGCTATATATCTAATAGTTTGGATTAGGCTCTCCAGTTCTTTTTCATTTTTTGCAAAAATTATTATTATTATTATTATTATATAATAATAATAATAATAATATATAATAATAATAATAATAATAAACCACAGTATAATAATTTAATTACTACAACGTTTAATGTTTACTGAAGAGCTATTGCCAAATAGTTCAAATATGTAAAAAGTATAAGAATCTTGGATGAACTCTCTCTCATCGGACGGTATCACTTTTAATCAGAGGGTGTTGCAAGATATAATGGGCGGGAGATTAAGAACACCAGTATTAATTTAATAATAATAATAATAATAATAATAATAATAATAATAAGAAGAAGAAGAAGAAGAAGAAGAAGAAGAAGAAGAGAAAAAGAAAAAGAAAAAGAAGAAAATAGAAATGGGAAGAAAACAATTATATGGATACTTCAAACGGTCTTGGAAAGGTTGCACATAAACAAGACTTGGATATGGTTAAGAAGAGGAAATCTCAAAAGAGAGACTGGGTCACTCATAATTGATGCACAAAAAATGCAATAAGAACAAATGATATCAAAGCAAAAATCGATAAGACATAACATAAGAGCAAATGTAGGGTGTTTGGTGACAGAGATTAGACAATAAACCATGTACTAAGCAAATGCAGCAAACTAGCATAACGAGAATACAAAGCTAGGCATGACTGGGTTGGAAAGGTCATCCACTGGGAATTGTGCAAAAAAATAAATTTTGACCATACAACAAAATGGTAGATACATAAACTTGAATATAATCTTGAGAATGAACACATAAAATTCTGTGGGTCTTCGAGATAAAGACGGATTTGAAATCGCGGCGACGACTCCATTTTCTACGTCTTTAACCATTAGGCCACGGCCTCCAGCTAATAATAATAATAATCTTGCTGAAAAGGAATACAAGACGTCACGACTTGGCTGGAAAGTTGATCCACTGGGAATTGTGCAAGGAACTAAACATACTCCAACATCCAGCATGGTATATGCACAAACCAGAAGCGGTCCTAGAGAATGAGACTCAAAACTCTCTCAGATTTTGAGATACAAACGGATCACCTAATCGTGTCCAGATGAACAGACCCAGTGTTAATCAACAACAACAAAAAGGAACTTGTTATTTAGTGGATATGTTTAGTCTCTTGCACAATTCCCAGTGGATCACCTTTCCCACCAAGCCGTGACTCGTACACCTTTTGAGCAAGATTGTTATCATTAGAATTATATATATATATATATATATATATATATATATATATATATCAATAGGCGTGCTCCTCAATCTTCAGTCCGTTATCATTCTGCAACACCTTCTGGTTAAAAATGAGACCGTCAAAATGGTCCAAGATGCAATGCAAAAATGTAAATCCTGATTATCTGGTGTTGCTTATCTACCGAATTCTTATTTCTCATCAGTGTCGTTACCTCAGCGAAATAATGGACCATTCCGTTTTTATTATAAAAAAGGACATGCTACACGAAAATATAGATAAGAAAGAAATAAAGTAGGAGAAAGATATAGAGAGGAAGTAAGAACGCGGAAACAATAACGCTAATCTGTTTCAATCGATGATGAAATGAAGGAAAGAAAGAAAATACGAGTGTGTGCGCGCGCGAGAGAGAGAGAGAGAGAGAGAGAGAGAGAGAGAGTTAAATCAAGATTATTATACTTTTTTACATATTGAACTATGTGTCAATAGCTCTTGATTACCAAGAGAACATTGAATAAAAATGAAATAAACAAAAAAGATTGAGCCACTACAGGACGGGGACTTCCTCCGCCTTGTAGATGAACAGTAGTGTTACTATTTAACGTAATGATATATCCGGTTTAAGGGATATATTCTGAAGTTGTATTTGGTATATTATCGCAGTAGTCGTTGGTGCGTCGAATAGCAATACGTCTGCCGAGCAGTCGTGGTGTAGTCTAGCGAGTAAGTGTAGGTCTCGGTATAGGTCTAGGTCTAGGTATAGGTGTATTTACATGTGTCCCACTTTCACACGATATGGCACAAGGCCGTTTTATGTGGGCACCACCCACAAGCCGAGACTCATGGGTGGTAGGTAGAAAAATTGCGTCGATCCCGTCAGCATCAGGCGCTGGGCAATAAACCCAGCCCTGTCCCTTTAAATCGAGGGGGCAGGTATTGCCTGGGGGGACGGCCCCCTGGGATCGACGGTATTAACCAACTCAACCTGTCCAGTGGCCGAAACACACTAGGTCTAGGTATAGGTGCCTGTACCAACACAGTGTCGACTATTTATACATGACAGTGTCCAATCAGATTATAGTGAGGTGGTACCAAGGTATTTACATATTCATTATATCAATAAGAAAGAAAAGAAAGAAATGAAAAAAAGAAAGAAAGAGAAAAAAAGAAAGATAGGAAAAAAAGAAAGAAAAAGAGAAGGAAAAGAAAGAGAGAAGGAAAAGAAAGAAAAAAAAGAAAAGAAAGAAAGAAAACAACAAGGGGAAATGCTTGAAAAACACAAAAAAAGAGAAGAGAAAAGAGATGAAAGACGTTTGTTCCCAAAAGAGAAATCGACGCTTGAAACAATGGCGGAGCCTCTCCCCCCCCCCCCCGCCCCATCGAAATTTGACTTGAGTTGTTGCACGTGAAAACATTAGTGCAAAATATTTGGCACTTAGAAATACAACAAACAAACCGATGAGTGGGAAAAATAAAAAGAGATCGTTACGGTTTATAATTGTGAAAACCTTTTTTCTGAATTCTCTTCACTCAACGTTACGCTAATAAAATGCCACCTGTATTTGGATATTTATTTATTTTTCTCACTGACATCCAAGGGAAGTAACTTCTAATATCATCATCATCATATATATATATATATATATATATATATATATATAAAATGTTGTTCTGGTTCCAACGGGAGAGAATTTAATATTTTATAAAAAAGAAGAAGGTCTGCAAAATTTGTTATGTTCTCAGAAAATAATTTTTAATTCTTTTTATCTTACATATGCGACACGTGTTTCTGATCTGTTGTCTTCTTCAGGAATTGAGTTATTATTTTGGCAGAATATGTCCGATATTTGATAGGTTGGGTGTGTTTCTGCAACTTTTCTATTATAATATATATATATATATATATATATATATATATATATGGCTATTTCCTAGTTGAGTAACATGAGTGCCCCAGAAAAAACAGAACCCAAATTGTTTATTTATTTTCCCATTAAAATAAACCTAAACCCCAACCCTAACCCTAAATTTTATTGGACTTTAACTTTAAAAAAAATTAACAGTTTTATTATAAAATTTGTGGGTTCTGTTTTTTCTGGGTCACCCTGTAATATTATATTACTCAACTAGGGAGGGGGTAGGGTTTGAGTTAGGGTTATGGTTAGGGTTTAGGGCTAGGGTTAGGGTTGGGGTTTATGGTTAGTTTAATGGGAAAATAAATAATTTGGGTTCTGTTTTTTCTAGGTCACCCTGTAATATCATGTTACTCAACTAGGAAATAACCATATATATATATTATACTAAAGCTGAGCGAATGTTTGTCCCCAAAAGGCTTTTTTGTCCTTTAGTTTAATGACACTAAAGTTACACTGAATTATTCCTTAGTTTTACGATTGAATTATGTTTAAAAAATTCATTTCAATTGGTTCTCATAAGTCGTAATATGCAATTAAGTCAGGAACTGACCCGTCTCTTACTTTGCATTCTGCCATTCACTTTCCCCCTCTCTATGTATATCTTGATTACCTCCTCGTTATATATGTTAGTTTCTCTGTATGCGTAGAGAGAGAGAGAGAGAGAGAGAGAGAGAGAGAGAGAGAGAGAGAGAGAGAGAGAGAGAGAGAGAGAGAGAGAGTTTGAAATGTATTTGTATATTAGATTTCATAAGCAAACAACCTGTAGTTTAATTGGGTCAAACGTTCCCTTTATTAGAAATCTTATAAAATGATTTTAATGTTTTTTTAATTCGCTTTGCAAACTTACTTTTCCATAATCTCAGTTATCAACCAAGAGCTCAATGGGTGACCCAATGGGTCACGTTCTGTTTAGTATATAATATATATATATATATATATATATATATATATATATATATATTAGTGTGTGTGTGTGTGTGTGTGTGTGTGGTTGTGTTTTGTTAAACTCTACCGATGATTCCTGTCGGACAAGTTTTTGTTCGATCTTTTCTAACTGTTGACCATCTTTTTAATATCCGGGTGGAATTGGTGTAGCAATCCACCAAAGTTTCTTTCACGAGCGCATTCTGTAGTTCTTTGTGCCATCATCAGATGTGAAACTAGTGGAATGTTTCCGTTGTCACGCTTTTAAAACGAGCTGTAGGAATCAGTAGTAGGGGGGGTCCCAATTTAAAAAATGGTCAGACAGTAAGAAAGGTTCGAACGAAAACTCGTCCGACAAGAATTTTTAGTAGAGTTTAACAAAACATGTTTTAAAAAAATGCTGCCAAAATATACTTATATAATTTTTTTTTATTAAGGTTATTAAATCGCGAATTTATACATTTTCTGAGGTATTGTGGTATATCATATGTTTTCGCGTATGCTTCTAAATTATTTAGTTAAGAATTAATGGTAAAATGAATGTGTTACATAATTATTGGGACCCTAATACATTTATAAAGTATTGTAGAATCATTATGGCGATTAGTACAGCTGATGGCCTTGAGGGTGAGTGACGGCGCTTGACCTCACTCTGACCTTGCTTTCTGGGGATAGACCGTGAGAACCGGAAACCCCATAGAAAGCCCCCTTCCGGTTTAAGGAGTAAGTAACCAGTTAGACAGTTAGAAGTTAGAAGCCAAGCTAGCAAGATGTGAGTCTCACTGCGCAGATTGTCTGGTCTGGGGATCTACGAATAAAGTAACATCATCGTAAATCGAAGTCTTGTGTTTATTACTAAAAACAAACAATGACACAAGGCTTCTGATAAGGAATGATCCCCAACAGAAACCAGACCCGGAATCCTCAATAGAAGAGTAGACGAGACCTTAGAAGATATACCAGACCAAGATAGATGATAGACGATCAGGACTAAAGCCGACCAGAAGAATAGATGACCAGAGTAAGAAGTAGTAAGAAAGGTATATAACGTTATATGCTGATTTGGTATCGTGAAAAGACCAGTATATAACATATACGTATTTAGTGCTGGTAAAGAAGGCGCTATGCAACACAAGGAATGAATGAAATAAAAATGAATGAGATGACGGGGATAAATAAAAAATCCTTTCCAAGGGATCCTTCTCAAAAGTATTAAAAAACATTTTTTTTGAGAGAGAGAGGGATGGAAATTTTTTCTCATCTACTATTAAACTCTTTTGAAGCATCAAGTTAATAAAATTATTCTATAAGTTATTAGAGAAGATACAATCAGTCCCTTACCTTTGTGATTTCTATTGAGAATGGATTTGAATTTATTTTATTATTTATACTAGCATATATATGCACCCTCTGGGTGCAAGTATTTAACGTAAAAAAATATTATATTGAATTAGAAAGACGAAGGAAAATTAAATAAAAATGCAAATAAAAAGATTTGAAACAGAGGGGGATATAATCGAAAAATAGAACAACTGAAACTTACTCTTCCATCAATCCCTTTATTCAATGATAAGTGTTCCTTATTTAACTATTTAGTTAAAATAGGAAGTAAAGAATAAAATTGCAGTTATTTCTTCTTGATAATGAATTTCATTTAAGATTTATTGAAGAGATTTTGGCTCATATTCATTAATATGAAACCAAACAATTAAAAATCCATAATACTAAGCACATATTTATTAAAATCAATTTTTTTATATCAATATGCAAATTAGCCTTCCCATTCACACTGTAAACCTCTATTTTGTTGTATATATAAATACAATTGAATTTTATTAGTATGTAAATAAGTCCAACAGTATAAATTACTATTTTATTAGTAATTGAGGTTTAGATAAAAATAAAAACATGGAGAATGTGATGTCAATAACAAAGGGAATTGTGACTTGAGTAGTGATATAGTTTCGGTTACAGAAAGACAAATAACAATCTCCATTATAATAAGATATATCTAATCTTGTCTGGTTAACATCCGGTAGGATATTGCAACATGTATCAATTATGAATTCAAAATAAAAACGGTCAAATAGAAGAATTTATTTACTTAGCTTTTTTTTTCAGTTGTAAAATAAAATAAAATATATTAAATTAATTAGATAGATCAGTAAATAAATAAAAAGATTATCTTTAATTATATATTAAAAAGATTGATGAATGATTTTAGAAAACTATATTTTATATGTATTTTTAAATTCAAATAGATTAAATATAATAAATAAAATATTTAAATTATAAATGGCAAAGTGTTATATTTCCTTATAATACCAGCTCTAGACTGACCGTAATTTTAAGTGGGTATTACGTTTTAAACAATTAAATATATATAAAGATAAATATAATTGTTATAGGTATATTACATTATTTAAGATTGTTGCCATAAACGTATATCTATATCTATCTATCTATCTATCTATCTATATATATATATATATATATATATATATATATATATATAATATATATATATTCATTCATTTTATTCTTAATCCAAAATACGTATTTGTTAAACAAATTTTAAAAGACATTCCGGCCCCGAACGTGAGCGTTGTTTGAACCTTTCGTGCCAAACGGTTAACTATTTCCTCTTCTTTCTTTCATCAATATAGTTGCTCTTGAAGAAGACCGTTTTTATAAAGGTCGAAACAGATATCTGTCAGCGTACCATGAACATTTGTTTTTCCTATCTTCTTTCAATCACACTGTCGGATTTATGTCCATTCATTATATATATATATATATATATATATATATATATATATATATATACTAGCAAATATATGCACCCTCCGGGTGCAAGTATTTAGGTTTTAATGTAATGAAATATCGTATTAAATCAGAAAGTCTAATAAGAATACAGATAAAAAGATTTGAAACAGAGTGGGGGTATAATAGAAAAATAGAAATGAAACTTACTCTTCCATCACTGCCGTCTTTCATTGCTGAATTTTACTTATTTAACTATTTAGTTAAATGAGGAAGTAAAGAATAAAATGACACTTATTTTTTTTTGTTAATGGATTTCATTTAAGATTCATTGAAGAGATTTTTGCTCATATTCAATAAGATAAAACCAAACAATTAGAAATCAATAATACTAAGCACATATTTAATAGAATCACATTTTTAATATCAATATGCAAATTAGCCTTCCCATTCACACTGCAAACCGCTATTTTTTGTATATATAAATACAATTGGATGTTAATTGTATGTAGATATGGACAACACTAATAAAAAGGTGAAGCAATTTTATTAATAATTGAGGTTTAAATATAAATAAAATCATGGAGAATGTGATGTAAATAACGAAGGGAATTGTGACTTGAGTAGTAATATAGTTTCGGTTACAGACAGAAAAACACTCAATCTCCATTATAATAAGATATATGTGTGTGTGTGTGTGTGTGTGTGACCGTACAGTAAGAAATCAGCTGAGTGAAATGAGATTTACCCACAGAAAAGACAAAAGTCATCACTAGACCGAAAAAAAAAACAAGAATGTGTTTAAAGTAGACGAAAGAAGAGAATGAAGCCAGAATGTTCAGCTATTAAACAAACAAAAAAAAGTGTTCTGCATCCTAACTGTTATTAGCTTATTTACTGCTAAATAATAAATAAATAAAAACAAAACAACTGTCAGCATTCTCTAAATATGCCAATTCCATATTTTTACCACGGGTAGTAAAAGACAAGCAATCCAACACAATTTCTCTTGTGTTCTTCTACGTTGGTTGATCTACAAAGCTTTGGTTGTTGACTACCCCATAGCCATAACCAATATGCGTTCGCTAAAATAAATATACCAGGACAATATGGCCTCGAAGATAGGCACAACATTGGCAGGGGGCGATGATGTCGTATCGTTTGCTTTATATTAAACCGCTTCAGTCACGGGGATTACGACGCATAAGCATCATAAAAGACGCTTATTGATTGTGTTCCACGTTTGATTAAATCCAGTGAGTACAATTATACGCTCCATAACACCAGTGCGCATGCCCACACGCATGTGCAAAAGGGATTGGATATAACTGACTCATTGTTGAATTTGGTGCACTTGTACGAAACAGTTTTAAATGGGATCCGTTCATTCAATAAAACAAAACAGTGTATAATGAAATGGAACACCTTGTACCGATTATTATTATTATTATTGTTCACTCCTTTTGAGTTTTTCACATCAGCGTTAGCTTATGGCTTTCACTGGAGTCTGAGTGACAGCAAGTCTCCTCAGGTCTCCAGGACTCTTCTGGGTATTCTGGCAGATTGCAACAGTGCAGTAGTCTGGATGATTTCCAGATTTTCCAGTCTTTTTTTTTACAAGTTTATTGGCACCGTTCCAAGTGCACCAACTACAATTGGTATCACTTTCACTCTCCTGTTCCCCAGCTTTTTCAATTCTCTGGCAAGGTCCAGGTATTTATCCATTTTTTCATTTTCCTTCAGCTTCACCCTATGATCTGCTGGAACTGCAAAATCTTACTGTTGACAAGTTCTCTTCTCTTTTTTTGAAATACTAGTTCTGGTCTCTTGGCTGGGATAAGGGGATCCGTCTTTATCTCAAAGTCCCAGAGAATTTTGTTTCATTCTCAAGAACAGATTCTGGTTCATACATTTATCATTTTGTTATATGGTCAGAATTTAGTTTTTTGGATAATTCCCAGGTTTTTCACACTGGTGTTAGCTAATAGTCTTTCAATGGAGTCTGAGTGATATCAAGTCTCCTCAGGTATCCAGGACTCTCCTGAGTATTCCAGCGGATTTCAACTATGGTCTCAATTCTTCGTCTGATTTCTATTTCCTCTAGTCTTTTCTTCTTCTTCTTCTTCTTCTTCTTCTTCTTCTTATTATTATTATTATTATTATTATTATTATTATTATTATTATTATTATTATTATTATAGACCTACACGTAATTATTTTGATAGAATTTCTTTTCTTTTTTTTTGTTTTTGTTTTGTTTTGTTTATCGCAATTCTTTTTGGTCAATTGCTGATATACAATTATTCTTTTCTTTTTTTTTCTTCTTCTTTTTTGTCAGCAATTTCTTTATTAACAAAAGTGTGAAAAGGAAATGGGGCCCCAAAACAACAAGTGTATGACCAATTGGAAAGAGGGGTGGGGGTTGAACAATAGAAATGCACACCAACAACCGATGCATACGAAACAAAAACAAAAAAAGAAATTGGTGAATTTGGAATTATGGACAATTCTATAAATGGACATTATTGCACAGCAGGTAAAATAGATTAAAAAGGGGAACATTCCCTATGGTGTGGTGGCTAACGTGCTGGACTGCAGCATCATAGGAAGTGAGTTCGAACTCCAGTCGGTCTATCAAGTTCACTTTTCGGACGAATACCCTTGGGATAGGTATAGCTCACCTTGTTCCAGAGCTATAAGTTAATAGTATCACTACTATTCTTGTACAATGATAGTTTGGGCATTAAATAACCCATGAATGTTGATATGCCGTTAAACAAAGAAAGTAATAAAAAAACAGACCATAAATGCATTTCAGGAAGAGTTTTCGCAGACCAACACTTTCGCCACTCCGATACGGGGACTTTGTCGCCTTGTAGAAGAACAGTAACGTACTATTTACCGGAATAGCGAGACTGGAGTTCAAACTTGCTTATTATAATCTAAAAGACCAACACGTTAGCCACCATGCTACGTGGACTCTCCTGCTGCGTAGAAGAACATTAGTGGTATTATTAAAGTTATAAGTAGAGGGGAATAAGGGGTATCCATACCTTTCCCATAGGAATTAGTCCGAAAGTAAACGTGACTGAAGATCGAACTCGTTTACTACAATCTCGCAGTTCAGCACGCTAGCCAATACGCCACAAAGACTATCCCTTGTCGAAGAATAATAGTAGTACTATGTAAATGTAATAATGCGACTGGTGTTCAAATTTGCTTATTACGATCTGCCAGTCCAATTCATTAGCCACTGCGCCATGGAAACTCTCCTGCCTTGTAGAAGAACATTAATGATATTATTTTATGTTATAGCGCGATTGGGGTTCAAACGTGCTTATTAGGATATCGCCATTCAATAATTTAGCTATTACGCCACGGGGAGTCTCCCATATTTTAAAAGAACGGGAATGTGACTATTTAACTCATAATTCTAAGGGATAAGGGAACTTCATACCTTTCCCAAGGGTAATTGCCCAAAAGAGAATATTATGGTTAAGTTAAGTAGCGATGAGCATGTTTAAATTTAATTGGGTGACCATTTAAGCAACAGCAGATACTATAAGCAACCTGGGTCCTTTGTTTATCAAAATGATTTGATTTGGCATTAGATGACCTGAAAAAGGTTTATATGCTGTACAATATAGCAACCAACCAACATCATATATATATATGAGAAGTAAATACACAAACGATGTGTTTTGATATGGATTTTATTTAGCCGACAATTTTTGGAGAATATGTGCTTAATTGAAGTCGTACCTAATTTTGAAAGTTAATTAATTGATAATTAATTAATTAGGCGGGCATACCTATTCAAATGTAAGGCTAAACAAATCGAGAAAAATCAATCTCTGTATGTACATTTCGGCCTATTAGGCCTCATCAGCAGAGCTATAGATAGGATGATGAGGCCTAATAGGCCGAAATGTACATACAGATTGATTTTTCTCGATTTGTTTAGCCTTACATTTGAATAGGTATGCCCGCCTAATTAATTAATTATTAATTAATTAACTTTCAAAATTAGGTACGACTTCAATTAAGCATATATATATATATATATATATATATATATATATATAGAGAGAGAGAGAGAGAGAGATTGAAAAGTTAAGTCGCAGTGAGCCTGTTCAATACTTAATTGGGTAACCACTTAGTCAATAGCAGGTGCTGTAAACAACTTTAGTCCTTTGTTGATCAAAATGACTTAATTCGTCATTTAATGACCAGAAAGTGGGTTGACATGCCAACCAACCAACCAACCAATCAAAAAGGACCGTTCTAACCCAGAGTCCAGTATCAAGTCTTCTTAGGTCTTCAGAACTTTTCTGAGTATTCTAACTGATTTCAACAATGTTTTTGTCTGGATGTTCTCAATTCTTTCTCTTATTTCCAGTTCCTCTAGTCACTTTTCTAAAGTTTTGAGGACCGTACCAGCATTAGCTTCTTCGCTACGGAGACTTTCTCGCCTTGTAGAAGAACAGTAGTGGTACTATTTAACGTAATCCCGCAACTAGAACTCGAACTCGCTTATTAGGATCTCGCAGTCGAACACGTTCGCTACTTCGCAACGGGACTTTCTCGCCTTGTAGAAGAACAGTAGTGGTACTATTTAACGTAATCCCGCAACTAGAACTCGAACTCGCTTATTAGGATCTCGCAGTCGAACACGTTCGCTACTTCGCTACGGGACTTTCTCGCCTTGTAGAAGAACAGTAGTGGTACTATTTAACGTAATCCCGCAACTAGAACTCGAACTCGCTTATTAGGATCTTGCAGTCGAACACGTTCGCTACTTCATTACGGGGACTTTCTCGCCTTGTAGAAGAACAGTAGTGGTACTATTTAACGTAATCCCGCAACTAGAACTCGAACTCGCTTATTAGGATCTTGCAGTCGAACACGTTCGCTACTTCATTACAGGGACTTTCTCGCCTTGTAGAAGAACAGTAGTGGTACTATTAACGTAATCCCGCGACTGGAACTCGAACTCGCTTATTAGGATCTCGCAGTCGAACACGTTCGCTACTTCATTACGGGGACTTTCTCGCCTTGTAGAAGAACAGTAGTGGTACTATTTAACGTAATCCCGCAACTAGAACTCGAACTCGCTTATTAGGATCTCGCAGTCGAACACGTTCGCTACTTCGCTACGGGGACTTTCTCGCCTTGTAGAAGAACAGTAGTGGTAGTATTTAACGTAATCCCGCAACTAGAACTCGAACTCGCTTATTAGGATCTCGCAGTCGAACACGTTCGCTACTTCGCTACGGGGACTTTCTCGCCTTGTAGAAGAACAGTAGTGGTACTATTTAATGTAATCCCGCAACTAGAACTCGAACTCGCTTATTAGGATCTCGCAGTCGAACACGTTCGCTACTTCATTACGGGACTTTCTCGCCTTGTAGAAGAACAGTACTGGTAGTATTTAACGTAATCCCGCGACTGGAATTCGAACTCGCTTATTAGGATCTCTCAGTCGAACACGTTCGCTACTTCGCTACGGGGACTTTCTCGCCTTGTAGAAGAACAGTAGTGGTAGTATTTAACGTAATCCCGCGACTGGAATTCGAACTCGCTTATTACTATCTTGCAGTCCAGAACGTTAGCCTCGAGGTCTCCCGCCAATAATAATGACTGTTGGTTTCTAATGATTATAATGAAGAAACGTTTGCATGCCTCCATTATTTCCTTTCAATTCAACACATCTTTTGTTTTAATCCCTTACATCTTCAATAATCAATAAAAACTAATATAAAAAGGGGATAATAATGATCCTTATTGCAAGAAAGGGCCGATCGCCTCCACCACCGTTCCCGCTCTTTCCGCCGCCGCCTCCTTCAACGCCGCCTCCGCCGCCGCCGCCAATGGCGCCCGATATGCATGTTCATTATTTCGGTGTTAGATTCTTATTTATTCGCCCTTTGTTCAAATTCACATCCAGTTTTTTTTTCTCTCTCTTTCGTTATTTTGTTGATATTTATGAACCTGGGATTTTTTTTTCTTTCATGACGAGACTCATACCTGACCAGGTTTGTAATTTTATACAGCGACCATTACTTTTCAACGAATTGCATTTTTTGCCTCATTTCTACTAGCCAACTTACCCAGCATTGTTTGGTTTGGTTTGGTTTGTTTTGTTTTACGGCATATCAACTTCGGTGGGTTATTTAATGCCGACAAAGTTGTGAAATAAATTCATTCTTAATGCATAATACAATTTTGTTTATAAACTAATGTTTTTCTATTTAAACCATAGATGGGACCCTAACAGGTACTACCATTCCGGGTCAGAGTGTACCAGGGAGCAATGGTGATGAAGGGGTGCTCCACATTCCCCAAACCTCCAAAACTGGAACCTCACCATCAGATAGAGTTTAACGTCATTCACAGGACATGTAGACCCTCAGCTACCGCCTTCTAGCACCCATATGATAAAAAGGATTGGAGGTTGCCACAAGGGCAATAGGGTTGGGGCAATCATATAGGTGCTAGGGCTTGATGTAACCAGCCGATTGATCGGAAGGGGCCTTTCCGACCGCCCGTCTAACCCAAGATAGGGCCAAAAGTGGAGTATTGCAAGTCATGAACTGCTTATCTGCCTGGTTCTATCCTTAAGCATCACGGGTCTTACCCCTCTGCAGAGGTGCAGTCGGTGTATTCTAACGCCCCAGCTGACAGAGCGGGCATTGTTTTGGGTCAATAATAATATCCGTGCTCAGAATATCAGATGAATTTAATTGGGAAAATCCACTTTGAACATGAAAGTTAAGGGTACAATAGCAAATGAAATTTTGATAAATATAAGAGAGGAATCGAATAATAAACTTATTAGTCGATCTAGTATCACTCATAAATAAATGGCCATGTGGCAAACTAAGATTACAGATATAACATCGTCCATAAATAAGTAAATTTATCATAAAAAAGTTAATTTTCTTCTAAATCAATATTGGCCGGATCTTAATATTTCTAGTGGAAAATCTACAGTTAAAACGGATATATTTAGGTATTATTTAATACCAAAATCTTCAGCATGGAAACTCAGATAAAAAATAAAATTGCATATATATATATATATATATATATATATGTATTGTGGTTGTCCACTTTTTTAAATCTGCAACTGCGTGAGTGGCTGAACAGACCAATTTTTGAATGGCAAATCTTTGGCGCAATGACTGCAAACGAACAGTGATGCTTGCTGGGTTGCTTGTTGTCTCTCCTTCCTTTTTAGCTCTCTTTTCTGCGGCGGCTTCTTTCATCTCTTTTTCACTCCTCGTTCCTTGTTTGACGAGGAGGCGCCAGATCGTACGGTCTTCTGCACAAGCCCCCATATATATATATATATATATATATATATATATATATATATATATTTTATAAAAAGAAGAAGGTCCGCAAAATGTATTTTGTTCTCAGAAAAAAAAAAATTTTCCTTTTGTTTTACAAAAAAAAAAAAATTTTTCCTTTTGTTTTAAAAAAAATTTTTTTTCTGAGAGCAAAATACATTTGCGGACCTTCTTTTTTTATAAGTAAAGTCGACGGGGCGGCCTAAAGTCGGTATCAGCCAGTCAGCTAGGGATTCTATCCCTTTTCAATAGCGCTAGACCAAGGAGATTGTTTTTAGCATCTGAGGTGGAGCGCCACACCTACCATCAGCTCCTTGCTTTACCGCACAGATCCCTGTGCTACTCATAACGCTGAGTTGGCGGGGACCGGTATCGAACTAGGAACCTTGTGGTTTCTAGCCGAACGCTCTACCGACTGAGCTAATCCGGCCCTCTTTTTTTTTTAATAAAATATTGAATTTTCTCCCGTTGGAACCAGAACAACATTTTTATATATATATATTTTTTTTCATATATCATATTCACACTGTCGGATTAATTTCCATTTTATTTCCACACACACACACACACACACATATATATATATATATATATATATATATATATATATATATACTTCCGATAATAGAGAACAGTTGGACAGACGTCAGATGGCTATGATAAATTTATTTCAACTGGTGACTCTATAAAAGATAGCCAGCATTCAACCTTTCAAATGAAAGTTTAGGAACAGTAGCAAATAGAATTTTGATAAATCTAAGATAGGAATTTAATAATAAACATTTTCGTCGTTATAGTATCACATGAATAAGTGACCATGTGCCAGACTAAGTTCTATGAATAAGTAAAGTCGTCGGGTCCGATTAAGTTACAGATATCTGTATTAACTTTTTGCCTTGCATCTTTGAACTATTGAACGGTCTCATTTTAACTAGAGGGTGTTGCAAGATGATAACGGTCGGAAGATTAAGGAACAAGTGTATTAATATATAGATAGTGAAGACAGTTATAAATATAATGATAAAGGTAAGTAAAGTTAGCCTAAAGTAGCCTACAGTCGGTATGAAGCCAGACAGTGATGGAGTCTACCCCCTTTCACTAGCGCTAGACCAAGGAGATTGGTTTGTGTCTAAGGTGGGCACCAACCTACCATCAGCTCCTTTTATTACCAACACAGATACTTGTGCTACCTCATACGGAATCGAACCAGAAATCTTGTGGTTCCTAAGGAGGCCGCCCTAGCGAATTCAGAGTTTTCCTTCTACAAGAAAAGGTTGCCTAAACGAGGTTAAAGAGCCGCAGTCTTCCCGTCTATTTACCATAAGCTGGAGGGAGAATAAGTTGGATACGTAGCTTTTCCAAGTATTAGCGCTATGTGAAATGCAAAAACAGCCACGTCCAGGATTAGAACTCGTTCGTGTCTTACCGCCACGCGCTTCTAACAAGTTTCTGTGATGATAATTGTACTCGAGGCCGTCCGCATGTTTTAAGCTCTACTAATAAACAACTGCAATTTTTTCATTTATCCGAATAATTACATTTTGTCAGAATACTGTCTGCAATGTAATCTTTTTAGTCTATTTTATTTCTTTTTAATAAACAGAATTTAGAAATTACGCAATGACCTTCAGACTTGATCCCTTATATTTCTCCCGGTATTGCTGGGTAACTTAGCCTAGTTTTTTATACATAATAAAAGAAAAAAAAGAATTCAGCATAAAATCTCCTTTGAGTAATTAGGGGCATCGTTTATGCATTAAATCATTGAATAATTTATTTCAGAATATATATATATATATTATATATATATATATAATAATATATAGTATGATATAATATGTGTGTGTGTGTGTGTGTGTGTGTGTATGTATGGTAGATATGTTGTATGTGTGTATAATAAGATATTGTTTATATATATAGGTATATTAATACACATATATAGTATATATAATATACATATGATAATATGAGTATGATAAATTTATTATTAGTACTAATAATAGAAATAATACACACACACACACATACACCACACACCACACACCACACCACACACACACACACATATATAGTATTATATATAGTTATATATATATATGCAATTTGGCAAAAGGTCTATTAATCTGCTTTTTCATTGGCATCAGCACCCAAATTTCAGTGCATCGTTATATCTTCCCCATTTTTGTGGATTCTAATTGGAATATAATTGCAAAATAATGGTGACGTCTGCACGAATTTTACTTGAGAAATGGGCAAATATTTTTATGACATCCAAAAAATGACGCTTGCTTTACTTTCATCTTAAACTTTATTTTTTGTTTAAGCGGCATTCAATCCCTTATGATTATCTAAAGCCGAAATTGATTGGAGAATGAAAGCCTGTGGGGCATATATTTTGGCTTTAGGGTTTACTCGTTGCAAATATGTATTGTTTAAATGTGCTGGTTGTTCTTACTGTAGTCTTATACATACATTTTTTATAGCAGGTTTTTTGTAGGAAGGCATAAGTCATTTTCTCTACAGTTACACTGTTTGTTAGCTTCATTCTCAATAAATTTACCTCAAGTTAATGACGATACTATGCTACTCATATATCTGACATCTCAAAGATTAGAGACTTTGACCATCACAGGGAAATTCTTTAAAAACTCCGCACCCGGTCTACAACAAGACATGAAAATTCTTTTTTATCTTCTTTTGTATTTTCGTCGGGGTGGCCTAAAAGCCGATATCATCCGTACTAGCGAGGGAGTCTATTCCCATTTTCATAGCGCAGAACCAGTAGATAGTCTTTAAGTCTGAGGTGGAGCTCCTTACTTTACTGAGTACAAATATCTGTGTTACTCATAGAATGAGTTGGCGAGGTCTGTTATCGAAACCAGGAAACTTGTGTCCTAGTGCCTCGCTCTTTTACTTTTCTCGCATCTCAGATCAAAACCTTTATTATGTGATGAGTCCATGTTTATGATCTGATTCATAATTGTGTATGTATGTGTGTTTGACTAATTTCCCATATATATATATAATAGTGAGTATATATAATATATATGTATATTAGTTACCTGTCTAGCGGATTTGTACAATAAATCAATACAGAGAGTAGATGGTATGTTCATCATTGCATCACTAACCAATGTAGTCATAACACGGTCATTACGTATTAACAGAATAGATAAATACATAATGTATTAGATCGACACAAAATATAGCGTAACCAAGGGAATGAACAAGACACCAAAATGACGTGCAAGGATCTCATACGGTACATCGCACGCGCGGTGATGTAGTGGTAGTGAGGGACAGCAGTCTTGCAATTGTAATTAGTTCATGGCGAGATAGGACAGAGGCGCGTTATTACGAAGCAGTCACAAACGTAAAGCATGCGGTAAATGCAACACGAGAATACAGTTTAAAACGTGAGCGCTGTGCGTGCGGCGCGTTGGGTGAGTGCGGTTGCGGTGACTGGGGTCACATATTGCAGGGCCACTTTTAAATATCCGAAGGTGATTGTTCTGAATTCGGATTGAGCGAAGAAAGAAGGCGCGGTTATGTGTTAGCGGTTGGTCATGTGTATGCACAACCTGGAAGTCGGAGATTGTTTTGGCCATTGGAAGTGATGTGGCGGGTTGTGTATGGATGAGTGTTACCACGATAGTAAGTAAATCTCAAAGAGCGTATACAGGTGTTGAGTTGGCTGTGTCCGACTGGTTCGAGTTGTGCATCGGCGGTTGCTTCGTCCATCGGGATTACTCTGCGTGTCCGGTCTTCTCTGTCAGTCTTGCCTCTCATGGCATATGATATATTACAGGATTGATAGCGTAGGAGTAGTTTACTAATGCTTGAGTCAGTACGTAGTGAGTGAGGATTAGTGCTGTCATGTGGTAGGTATCGTAAGAACGTAAGCTGGTGGAGTTGTGTTATGGGGGAGTGATTGTATTGTCTCTTTTTGATGAGGAAGCTACTGGTTGTGGAGTTGTTAATCTTTTGTACATGGGACATTGATTCTTGTCGGACGTGGAGTTTTGTGTTCGATCCGGTTTCTGAATTTGTTCTGGCCGAGCTCCTGTTCTTGTATGGTGTGCAGGATTGGACGAACTGCGTGTTGGTCAGTCCACCAAGGTTTCACTACGAAGCGCATATTGTTCGGCAGAGGTGTCGATTGGCACGAGTCTCGAGGCTAGGAAGCAGACTTGGTATGTGTATCCGCGGGTGTAACCGCTAGTTGAAGGGAAGACGAAGGCGAGCGTAGGATTGGACGTGGGGGTAGTCGAAAGATTTTGTGGTAGGGTGGGAGGTGGTTGTAGGATGATGGTAGTGGGCGTTCGAAGCGATATCGTGAATGTTGCTCAGTAGTGATATGCTTGGTTATGTGGAGGGGGTGCATCTGAAGATGCTTGGTTGGGTGATAAGCGGAGGTGAATATGTGTGATGCGAGCAGGATAGGGCGCGGGAAAGAGTTATAAACGATTTGAGATTATGTTGGCTCACGGAGAGAATTGAGAGATGAAGCTGACTGCAAGTAAAGCGCGGTGTCCGGACAAGAATTTGTACTATGTGGTACAGTTTGAACACAACATTAGTCGCGCAAACAGGTGACATTAGATAACAAGTGTATGAATGTCACAGTGTTTAAAATTCATAAAGTCCTTATATTCCTCAGAAGATAAAGATAGGTGAAGACTCGAGCATACGCTTTGAGGGAGCGTGAAGTATAACATTCTTCTGTCGCTGTCTCTGTTTTGTGTCACTCTGGTCCTCAATTTATATCTTCGGTCGGCAAATGTATTAGCGTTGTTAATTTTTAGATTGAGATGGAGATTGTGTTGTTATTCTGTCTGTAACGAAACAGATTTCCATACTGAGTCCACAAATTATTCTTAGGTTATGTGTGAGCGTCACTTCTCCATGATTTATTTTGTTCTAACCTCAATTATTAATAAAATGTGTCTTACATTATTAATACTGTTAACTATTCTACAGTACTGAAAGATATGGCAATATATTTATATAGGTACAGAGGAAATAGCTGTCTACACTGTGAACGGAAAGGCTAGATTGCATATTAATATTAAAATCGAAATATTAATAATTGTGCTTAGTATTATTGATTTCTAACTGTTTGGTTTTATTTTAAATGAATATAAACAGCAAGAAAATCTCTTCAATGAATCTTAAATGAATCCATTAACAGAGGATGGAAATTGTTGTAATAAATGTCTTTTATTCTTATTTCCTATTTTAAGCTAAATACTTAAATTGAGGATGATATACAATTGAAAGACAGAGGTGATGGAGAGTAAGGTTTCAGTTTCCATTTTTTATAGTGTTACTCATCTTTGTTTCAAATCTGTTATTTGATACTGCCCTCTGTTTCAAATCTTTTTATCTGTAATTCTTATTTTAGTTCATTAGCGCTTTCTAATTTAATATCATAATTTTTATTACATTAAATACTTTAATATCTGCACCCGGAGGGTGTC
>CM042159.1:73696733-73745131 GCA_023376005.1 Doryteuthis pealeii | reverse complement strand
TATATCTATCTGCATAAATAATGACCTATATGATGAAAAAAAACAGACAAAGATTGTTTTACAACTGAGAATGCTATTCAGGATGAGAAAAGTCGTGCAAACCGTTCGCGGCTAGCTGGGCCAAATCTTCTCGACGACGGTCTTTTTTAAGAATAGCATACACCGGCCGCCCACCTACCCATCATATACTCCCCTCAAACGTTAACTCATTACGTATAGGAGGACCAGCGATGAATAGGTTCATAATGATATTCTCGACCACCGCCGACACCATACGTGGGCTATCTCATCAAACAAGTCCAAAATTATAAAGACCGGAGAATACAGAGAGAGGGTACAAGAAAAAATTGAACGGTACGTTAGTTAAAATTATAAAAAAAACCAGAAGAATGCTGCTAGTCAAAACGTGTATTATGGGAAAATGTTTAATCAAAAAAAAAAAAAGAATGTGAAGCCGCGCCACGAAAGCAGTGAGACAACTTAGCTGTGTTCTATATAAAAAATAATATGAATTTTATTTAAAAATAAAATGAATTTTATTTAAAATAAAATGAATCTCATTTTTAATTTTAAAAATAATCAGAAGCATTATAGTAATAAAATAAGACTCAAAAAAGTCTGATGTAAAGATATAGAAAAGTGTAAAATATGTATAAAAAGTGTATATGGAATATCAAAATTATTGTAATACAATCCAACTGTAAAATAAGTAGCCCAGTTTTATAGGTAAATCCGTGGTGTTAATGGATATCATCAAAAAGGGGTAAACATTCAAATGTAAAGTTTTTTCATGGACAAGTATGAGAAAATAAAATGGAAATTAATCCGACAGTATGAATAAGATATAATGAAAAAACAAAAGATGTTTACAATCTATCTATCTATCTATCTATCTATCTATATATATATATATATATATATATATATATATATATATATATATATATATATGCTATGTACAAGAAAACGGACATTACATTCTGATGAGCATCTTTTCGATCATTTTTGTCTTCTGGTTAGCTTCTTTGTATCGGAGTGGAGTCTGTTGATTAGTCCACCAAAGTTTTTGTCCATATTACTTTCAGCACTCTGAAGTGCCATCATCAGGGGTAGAAGTGATTAACACACCACACACACATACATACATTTATATATATATATATATATATATATATATATATATGGAGAAAAGTGGATAAGCACGGGTTGTAGTACTGGATGGATGTTTATTATAGGTAGTGATGTCGACGTTATAATGTTTCGGTCTATTCGACCTTCTTCAGGACAGCGGACTGAATTCGTGTATTGAATGATGCCATTGTCAAAACTCAACTGTCGAACTGATTTCATCTTTTTACTCCCATAAAACTTTTAAAAAAAGCATAATCTATTTTGCGGACTTTCTTTTTTCCAATATATATATATATATATATATATATATATATATATATATATATATATAATTAAAAAATTTTTTTTTAGTTTCTGGCTGAAATAGATTATAACGGGATGACGTCTTGTTAAGGTTAGTTATTGCTCTGTATATAATCTAATTTATTGATTATTATACATTGAGCTCTCTTTAAGGATTCATAAAAATCCTTGTAGCAATATATGTTTGTACCTACAAGAGCATACAGTATGGTTATACAGTGAAATTTTGAGGATCCCAAATAGAATCATCCATTACTACCAGTCATTTGGATTACCTTACACACACACACACACACACACACATATTATATATATATATATATATATATATATATATATATATATGAAAGGTAGATTATCTTTGCATGCTCTGATTTTATAAGTAATCTTTTTTAAAATTTGGGACCAAAGTACTAACCAATCTAAGGGGAAGTATTCGTATAATTAATAAGAAATCATCAAAGTTTTAAACTCATTTAAAATACAAAACTTCTAGGAATAGAATAACCCTAGGCAGGTTGACATGCCGTTAAAATCAATCAGTCATATAACTGAGAAGTGTTCGCTTGTCTGTCTTATCTCGGCGACCAACCGGTTTCAGATACAGATACCATATTTACTAAGCATACTTATTTTGTTCGTTGGTTCGTTGGCTGAATGGTTGGTTCGTTGGCTGGTTTTACGGCATGCCAACTCATGTTGGGTTATTTTGTGTTGAAGAATAAAACTCATTTTGATCCATTTTCTTACTCTTATCGTCAAATATTCATTTTCATGGATCATTTTTTTCTTAAAAACACAGACTATTCGAAAATACTTTAGACAAGTTTCTGTACGCGTATTCTACACCCATGTTAATATCAAAACGGCCTACATCATTGCATTAACACTGGGACATGAGATAAGTCGTTAATGCATATGACCAACGTGCAATAGATATTATATGTAATAACAAATGGCGTTTATCCAATTTGCACAATAGTTTTTAAAACCATTTTGATAACATTTTTATGTAATTCATTTGCAATTTCATTATTTGATTTTCACACACACACACACACACACACACACACACATATATATATATATATATATATATATATATATATATATTCGAGTTCACTTGCTAGACGAAGTTGTTGGCATTTCACATGGCACTAATAGCCTTGAGAAAGGTATGAATCCATATATTCTCCCTCCAGCTATGGGTTAAATAGTAGGACAGACTGGGCTCTTTAGCCTTGGGTAGGTAATCTAGGAGAGGGATAACTCTGAATTCAAAATTCCTGAGGTCGGTCGTTGATTGGGTTTGTGACAACCCTTGATGCACCAATTCTTTCCTATCGACTGTGCCAAAAAGTGTGGATGGTCCAACACAAACCTTCACCACTATATACAAATCACTGTGTGGGTGTTCATTGTATGTATGAACCCTCATACGTCGAAAATCGACGAGAGAGTCCATAATATATATATATATATATATATATAATATATATATATATATATATATATATATAGAGAGAGAGAGAGAGAGAGAGAGAGAGAGAGAGAATACAATACATTTTAG
The DNA here is from genome assembly GCA_023376005.1 of Doryteuthis pealeii. Classification (NCBI taxonomy): domain Eukaryota; kingdom Metazoa; phylum Mollusca; class Cephalopoda; order Myopsida; family Loliginidae; genus Doryteuthis; species Doryteuthis pealeii. Next base: position 73,742,127 of record CM042159.1, on the reverse strand, counting down.
GTGCAATTATTACCGTTGGTTTCCAAGCCACTTTTCTTCAAGACAATGCGCCTGTTTAGAAATGCAGTGAATGTCAATTCATTTATATATATATATATATATATTATATATATATATATATATATATATGTGTGTGTTGTGTGTGTGTGTGTGTGTGTGTGTGTATATATATTTTTTGTTTGTGGGCAAATTCCTCGTATTTATCAGCGTTTTTGATAAAATAGTGCATATATGTTCACATTGTTGCGCCCGCGCATCTCTACGCACACCCTTATAATAAATACAGCTCTTCCACACGGAATCGAGCACTTTATTTTAAATTCTCCAATACTAAAAAAATATATATATATATATATATATATATATATATATATATATATATCGGCATTGCAGTCTTGGAAGACTAGATATTTCTTGTGCTCCTGAAGTTACAACGCCTCCTGTGACTGTGAAATCCAATGTTCGAAAAACAGCCTCGCCCCCCCATATATATATATATATAATATATATATATATATATATACAAACACACACACACACATATATATATAAACAAACACACACACACACACACTCACACACACACACACACACATATATATATAAGTAAGTAAAGTAAAGTCGTCGGGGCGGCCTAATGTCGGTATCAGCCATGCCAGTGAGGGAGTCTATCCCCTTTTCACTAGCACTAGACCAAGGAGATTATTTTAGCGTCTGATGTGGAGCGCCACACCTACCATCAGCTCCTTACTTTACCGCACAGATCCCTGTGCTACTCATACGCTGAGTTGGCGAGGGTGGGTATCGAACAAGGAACCTTGTGGTCTCTAGCCGAACGCTCAACCAACTGAGCTAACCCGGCTCCTTATATTATATATATAAGAACCCGTAAGAAACACATTAAATAAACGAAATGTTTTTTTTTAAATGAGAGATTAAAACCATTTTTGTAATGATTATAGTGAAAACCAAACATAACCACTCCCCCATATGTACGCACACAAATGTCTGGGAATTGTCTTAATTTTCATATAGCATCACCCACGCTCTGCCGGTGGACTAAAATCTGAAACCGAAATCAGTCAGAGACTCGTTTGTTTATTTGTTTGTTTATTTGTTTGTTTGCTATTGTTGTTGTTGTTTTTATTGTTGTTGTTTTCTGTGGGGCGTGGGGGGGGGGCGGGGGGAGCGGGAGCCTGACTACAAATTGAAATCCTATCTTGAAAAAATAACGTCGCTGTGAAGCGCTTGTACTCCGGTTAATTCTACATAAGTAGATATACACCTTGCATCCCACGTATGCAGGTGTGACACAAGGACATTTTTATGTGGGCCCACCCATGAACCAAAGCTCATGGGATGGTAAGTGCAAAAATGCATTGATCCCGTCGGCATTCCGTCTCAGGCACTGGGCAATAATCCCAGTCTAGCCCCTTTAAATCAAGGGGGCAGGTATTGCCTGGGGGTGGGGGAATAGCCTTCTGGGATCAACGCTGTTAATTACTTAACCGGTCCAGGACCGAAGCCACTGCCCATCCCCCCGTCTGTGCCAGATAAGTAATTCTAAATAAATACCATTTCAGTGGTCGACTGAATTTTATTCATATACATGGTACTACCACTCCGGGTCAGAGTGGACCAGGGAGCAATGGTGATGAAGGGGTGCTCCACATTCCCCAGAGCTCCAGAACTGGAACCACACCTTGAAGATCATCAGTCACAGCCTTCTAGCATCCATATGGTAAAAAGGGTTGGGGCAATAGGGCTGGGGCAGTCATATATATATATTTACCAACCCCTCCGCGCGAGCAGGATGCGACAAAGGTCAATTTATTAAGCGGGGTTCAAAAGGTTTGAATTCAGAGTTTTTCCTTCTCCTAGACTGGTTACCTAGCCATGGTTAAAGAGCCCAGTCTGACCTACTATTTACCCATAGCTGGAAGGGAGAGTAGGATTCATACCTTTCCCAATGGTATTAGCGCTAAGTGAAATGCAATTACCACGGCCAGGATTTGAAGTCGGGGCGACGAGTCCATTTCCCATGACTTTAACCATTACACCACGCGCTGCCCATTGGGGCAGTCATATAGGTGCTAGGGATTGATGTGACCTGCCGATTGATTGGAGGGGACCTCCAGCTGCCCACTTAGTCCAAATAAGGGCCAAAGTGGAGTATTGCATGTCATGGACAGCCCAGCCACCTGGGTTATATCCTTAAGCATCACGGGTCGCCACCCATGGCCAACAGGTGGCCTCATTGGAGGAGTCTTACCCCTCTGCAGAAGTACAATCGGTGTATTCTAACGCCCTAGCTGACAGGGCGGCGAAGGTTAGTAAGTGTGTCCCACCGTGGTGCAATAGTTAGCAAGTCCATCACAACTGAAAGTTCGATTCTCGGGGGATAATTCTTTCGACATTGTGTCCCTCCCTGACTGTGGCCAAACAGGTTGGGTAATAAGGGTGTCCTATCGTGGAGAAATTGTTAGCAAGCTAGTTTCTCAGATCCATTACTACTGAATTGCGAGATCGATCATCATTGGGTGCTCCATACTGGTGACCTTGTGTCTCATCATATCCGTGTCAAACAGACTGTGTTATAGGGGCGTCTCAACTTGGCTGAATTTTTAGCAAGCTAGTCTCGCAGATTCATTACACTAGATGACCCTACTTATGACATTGTGTCATATCCTACCTGTGGTGAACGGGTTGTGTAAAAGAGGGCATCCCATCGAGATATAATGGTAAGCAAGCTATTTGGGGTGTTTATTGTGGTAATCTTTAACTTGTTCCTCGTAAATTCCTATCATAAAATAAACTGTACTTTCATTTATGTCCGTGTTTTTGCAATAAATATTTCATTTTCTTGCACCCGTTATTTTACAATACTGAATATATTTTCTTTATTTAAAAACATTTATTGCAAACATTTAAAACATTTATTGCAAAAACACGGACATAAAATGAGGGTTCAGTTTATTTTATGGTAGGAATTTACGAGGAAAAAGTTGAAGATTACCTTCATTGCTACTGATTTAGATCCTTGCTGAATTCCCTATTTCTCTGAATATTTGAGATGAGGCTTGATGATTAGTATTATCTGCATTATTCGGACTATTGTCCTCATCTTCATTGTTATCTGTACAACGTTTCGATCGATATGGCCTCCGGCCTACTTCAGGTATTTCTTGTCGGATTCGGGAACTTACTCGGATTCGGAACCTTCTTTTCGAACTCGGGAACTTTCTTGTCGTAATCGGGAGTCATCAAAAATTGAAAAGAAGGTTCCCGAGTCCGAGTAGGTTCTCGAATCCGACAAGAAATACCTGAAGAAGACCGGAGGGCATATAGGCCGAAACGTTGTACAAATAACAATGAAGATGGGGACAATAGTCCTAATCATGCAGATAATTCTAAGCTATTGGGGTGTTCATTACAACTGAAAAGGGATTTAGATCCTCGCTGGATGACCCATGCTAGCGACCTTGGGTCGTCACATCCTACCAGGGGTGAACAGAATGGGTCAATACCTAAGTTAGTATTCCCTTTTAGGGGTTTGTTAGTTTCTTGAGAGATTGCACCCAGTTCCGTTCAAATGTTATTTTTGGTGTCTTGTGTGGCACAATGCATAGGTGCAGTTGTGTGCATGTGGATGTAACTGTATAGTGGGCTATTGAATATGTAGTAGTAAGACCAATAGTAAATAGTATTCAGTGTGGATCATGTAGTATATATATATATATATATATTATATATATATATATATATATATATAAGTTAAAAGAAAGGAAATGAATCCGACAATATGAGTATGAAAAGGTGGAATGAAAACATCACACAATGCTGTTAAAGAGTTCTCTTTAACAGCATTGTGTGATGTTTTCATTCCACCTTTTCATACTCATATATATATATATATATATATATATATATATATATATATATATATGTATATATATATATATATATGTATATATATATATATATATTATATATATATATATATGTGTGTGTATGTGTGTATACATATATTATATGTGTAGGTGGGTGTATTTGCCTCATATCTCACTTGTATGGGCTGGGCACAAGGCCCCGTTTTAACGTGGGGCCACCCACAAGCCGAAGCTCATGGGTGGGAAAGAACAAAAATTGCGTCGATCCCTTCGGCATTCACCCCTCAAGGGGGTGCCTCAGGCGCTGGGCAATAAACCCAGCCCTGCCACTTTAAATCAAGGGGGCAGCTATTGCCTGGGGGAATAGCCCCCTGGGATCGACGCTATTAATTGTACTTTACCGGTCCAGTGGCCAAAGCACATTGGACCCCCAGCTGAGGCCGGGTGGATTAGGTAAGAATCAGAGCATAGCACCTGGAACAGATACTACACTTTGATCCCTTCTAAGCCAGGGAAATATTATATATGTAGGTGTGTGTATTGTGTATGGGTGTCAATAGAAGTTCAGTAAGATCATAAAAAATCACCAGGGTAGTTACCTCTCTGTTAGAACAAAGAGAATTGAAATCTCATGTGAAGTCTCGGAGAATGAGAGTTGAGATGAGATTTGAGAGAATTCTGGGAGATTTGAAAGTGAGTTAGGCAGTTATTGTTGGAGACCAGGAGTCAGTTGTTGGATAGCGGAGGAGAGTGATCATCTTAAACTGGTAGCAGATGTTGTATACTCTCTTTACTTCTATTCTTCTTCTGCTCATCTTTGGTATCTTACCTTCTTCTAACGTCTGGGCTTCGTCTTGGGGACTTCGTTTCTGGTTTTCCATTGGGGATTTCTCTTTATTAGAAGCCCTGTGTCATTGGTAGTTTTTAGATAATAACCCAAGACTTCGATTTGCTTTAGATCATATTTTATTCCGAAATCCCCACCAGACTACCTGCGCAGATTGAGTCGGCCGTGCGCTTAACACGACTTACCACCTTCGTGGTTTGGCCGATACTGACTAAACTCTCTTTCTAATCTAAACCGGAAGAGGGTCTTCTCCACCGATTCTCTCGGAAGGATCAGGATGAGGTCAAACCGTGTCACTCAATCCTTCAAGGCCGCCGGCTGCAACTTATAACAGCCATTTTGGTTTCTACACTACTGTAAATAAGTGTTAGGGTACTAACAATTATGTAACACAGAGAAGACAACTTTAGCAGAAGTCTTGACTGAGATAGTGAGAGAATGAAGTCGAGTTATATGCCTCATCTTTGCCAATTTTGGATATGTTCACCTGATTTTGTCTTTGTTTGTTTCTCTCTTTCTTTCTTGGTTTATTAATTGTTTACCTTACGGTATGGGGGGTCCCTCGGGGTGCTTTATCACGATCACAATGTGTGGAAGTCCTAGGTGAAGCTAGCAGATGACACGAGATAACGGCCAGAGAGAACAGTGCAGAACCTGCGAGATGATAAAGACAGCGGATGCAGGAGCACTGCAGTAAATGACGTGCAATAGATCGCCGGCCTGCCGTAGGTTTACACTTATGTAATGACTAATCAAGGCATTGTCTGTTTATTAGTTTCACTCATAATAATGTAGAGAGAACGCACGTGTTGGCAATCCATCATCTTTTAAACAAAATAGAGAGCTTCAAAAACAAGGGACACAACTGTGTATCAGATTGAAACAAAGACATCTAAAACTTACCTTAAAACTAGTCCGCAAGATAAGACACCATGGAAACAATTATATCCTGATTAAATGCAACTTTGGAGAACTGAGAGTAGTCGACTATGAATCTGCGGATGAGTTTGTATAAAAGACCAACAGTTGCCTATGCAGCTGGTCTCCCTTCTTTCTAACACCGATATAGTCGTCGAGGTGGCCTAAAGTCGCTATCAGCCAATCAGCGATGGAGTCTATCCCGTTTTCAATAGCGCTAGACCAAGGAGATAATCTTAGCGTCTGAGGTGGAGCGCCACACCTACCATCAGCTCCTTACTTTACCGCACAGATCCATGTGCTACTCATACGCTGAACTAGGAACCGCGTGGTTTCTAGCCGAACGCTCTACCGACTGAGCTAACCCGGCCCTAGTATGCCCTCCCAAGGATTCCTTTAATTCTTTTGAGATTCGACTATGGATATGAGGGTAAGGTTCTATGAAGGGCCAGCAGTTGCCCATATGGCAGGTCTCTCCTCTTCCAGACACGGGTGTTCCAAAGTTAAATAGCCTAGTATGCCTTCCCGGTTCAGAATTTCAACTGAAAATTGGGACATCCGATTTCACTAACAAGTTAAAACGACAATGGTCCACAGCTGGACAAAATTTCAGAAAAATTAAAGCGCGTGGGTGGCATGGCCTGGATGATTTGGCATGGAATTACCCGATGCGTAGAGAGAATAAGTTGAAAAGAAAGAGAGATTGAAAAAGAATTTATAAGGAAAGAAGAAGAAGAAAAGAAGAAAAAAGTGAAAGAGCAAGAAGGGATAGAGAGAGGGAGAGAAAGAGAGTGTGTGTATGTGAGAAAGAGGGAGAGTATGAGTGTGTGTGTGTGTGTGAGAAAGAGAGAGAGAGAGAGAGAGAGAGAGAGAGAGAGAGAGAGAGAGAGATTAAATCATGTAGTCTAACGTGTTATTACCCGTGAAAATATCATGGATATATGTGAATTTCTAAATATCATAAGAACGGAATTTCTCATTATTTTGTAAAGAAACCACCTTTCCTTTTATACACACATACACACCACACACACACACACACACACACACACACACATATATATATATATATATATATATATATATATATATATATATATATCGGTACTTGGAGACTTAGTAATGTTCACCAAGAAAATATACCTGCTTATATAAATACTGACATATGTCTGCATGAGTAATTCATTCATTTAAAAACACAACAGTTTGGCAATGTTTCTGCTATAGAATATATATATATATATATATATATATATATATATATATATATATGCCTTCCTTCTTTATGCTTCGACAACGCAAATAATTGCATTGTTGCACATAAACTCACACACACACACACACACACACACACACACACACATATATATATTATATATATAATATATATATATAAATGTTTTCCCTTTCATAGAGAAATAAAACACTTTTCATGGCAACACATCCAAACGCACATTTGCGTAATAATTCTCCTAAACATTTCGCCATTGAATTGTTGACATTTCTGGGACATGCTTATTGAAGATTTTACAAATACATGAATGCATGTCAAGCTACAGAGTTGGTAAAGCTTATTTGTTAATTCGATCGATTTAAGACCGAATTACATTTAAAAAGTGCTTCAAATTGAGATACCAATAATCCCATTACTCCCAGTTCCACTCTTGCAGTGATAGTCCCAGTTAGGGTCCCATTTATAGGTCAAATAGATCTGTTTTAAGACTACTCGCATTTGATAGGAATACCTGATACCACATAGTTATTTACTAAGCTTTGCTTAGATGTGGCACAAGGCCAGAAGTATGGAGCGCCCAATAAGAAGAACTTACTAACAATGGTCTACAAATCTAGCTTGCTAACCATTACACAACATGAGGTATCCTATTTACCTTAGATGTGGCACAAGGCCAGAAGTGTGGGGAGCCCAGTGAGAATCTAACTCACTAACAAGGGTCTGCGAATCTAGCTTGGCAGACATTACACCACGTGAGGTGTCCTATATTCAGCATATAGTTATTTACTAAGCTTAGCTTAGATGTGGCTCAAAGCCAAATGTATGGGAAGCCCAGTGAGAATCTAACTCACTAACAATGGTCTGCGAATCTAACTTGCCAACCATTGATACCATTTACTTGTGAATCAATTGTATTTGAGAATAGTTACTTGAGGGCCGGGTTAGCTCAGTCGGTAGAGCGTTCGGTTAGAAACCACAAGGTTCCTAGTTCGATACCCGCCCTCGCCAACTCAGCGTATGAGTAGCACAGGGATCTGTGCGGTAAAGTAAGGAGCTGATGGTAGGTGTGGCGCTCCACATCAGACGCTAAAATAATCTCCTTGGTCTAGTGCTAGTGAAAAGGGATAGACTCCCTCGCTGCATGGCTGATACCGACATTAGGCCGCCCCGACGACTTTACTTCACTTACTTTACTAAGGATTATTATTAGTTTGGAACGATATAACTGTGTATAAAACAAATGACTATCACTAATATAGGAATAGATCGGAATATCTGTCATACATATTTGCCAACCACTCCGCACGAGTAGGATGTGGCACAAGGTCAATTTCTTAAGTTTTGATTCAAAGTTTTTCCTAGACTAGTTGCCTAACCAAAGTCAAAGAGTTCAGTCTGCCCTACTATTTACCCATACCTGGGGTGGGTGGGGGATAGTTAGATTCATACTTTTCCACAGGTTAACTCTTTTTGGAATACTTGATATGATTGAGTGCCAAAAAAATTCTTAAGAAACAATTAAACAAAAATATAATTTTACAATGAATGCAATTACCTAACCTCTAGTTAAAAGATAACCCTAGATGGGTTGATATGCCGTTAAATGATCAACCAAACAATCAATCAATCAGAAATGAAATTTTTCATGGGTTTGCGTATGTGTGGGAGGTGTATGCGTGTGTATGTGTTGCGTACGTGGTATGTGTGGGAGTGTAGTAGTGGTATGTATGCGAATGTGGTATGTATACATAAAACATGTGTATGTTGCTCGATGTGTGTGTGGGGTAGTATGTTTATGTATGCAATATATGTGATGCTCGTGTGTATGTATGTGTGTGTGTGTATGGTGTATGTGTGTGGATAGTGTGTTTGTGTATGCAATGTATATGATGCTCGTGTGTGTTTGTATGTATGCTTATGGTGTATGTGTGCTGGTAGTATGTTTATGTATGCAATATATGTGATGCTCGTGTGTATGTGTGTGTGTGTGTGTGTGTGTGTATGGTCTATGTGTGTGGATAGTGTGTTTGTGTATGCAATGTATATGATGCTCGTGTGTGTTTGTATGTATGCTTATGGTGTATGTGTGCTGGTAGTATGTATGTGTACATAAATTGTATTATGTTTTTTATATAATTTCTGTGTATGTGTGGAGTATGACTAATGATTGCGTGCAAGTTTTATCCACGCGCGTCCACGTATGCGTGTATGTATGTGTGTATATGTATGTGTTTGTGTATTTGTGTGTTCGTGTGTGTGTGTATGGGAATAGGCCATGTGTGCATGAAGTGTATTTAAGACGATGGCGTAGTGTCTTTTTTTTTACGTGAGTGGCTGAACAGACCGATCCTTGAATGGCAGTCTCTGGTGCAGTAGCTGCAAAGGTGATGCTTTCTATAGGTGTTGGGGGTGTTGTTGTCTCTCCTTTCTTTTGGCTCTCTTTTCTGTGGCGGCTTCTTTCCTCTCTTTTTCACTCCCTTTCGTTCCCTGTTTGACGAGGAGGCGCCAGGTCGCACGGTCTTCTGCACAAGCCTCCCATGTGTTTATGTCGATGTGACATGTCTTCATGTCTCTCTTGCAGACATCTTTGAAGCGTAGGCGTGGTCTCCCTATCGGTCGGGTGCTCTCCACTAGTTCACCATACAGTAGGTCTTTGAGGATGCAGCCTTTGTCCATCCTCCTATCTATCTATCGTGTATTTGTATGTGTATTAGGGTAGGTCGATTTTCAACTTTTGGAATATCAAAAAGTATCAACTAGAGAAAGTTGGGTATTGGTATGATAAGTACTGACACCAAAAAGTAGGTTTCTAGCTTGACCAATTTTTGAGCATTCAGTTTTATAGATCGTCTATTATGAAGCCCTAAGAAATCCTTGTTTTTTTTATACATTTACATAGAAATTGCTTTAAAATCTCATAATTTCAATCCAGAAAAATTTGTAAATTTATCTTATTCAAATAAAATGAATAGACTATATCGAAAGTAACATTTAAAGTGAAATTATAACCCACACCCCACCCTAATATCTCAAATAAGCAGCATTTTACCTCATTAATTGAGATGTGTCATTAATGACATTGCAATATATTGTTGTAGCATTTTTTTTTCTGTTATCAATTGAATAAAAGCAAATAAGTATGAACTCTGCTAGAAACAAATGAAGGGATGATGATTTTAACATAAGCTACCATTGTAATTTGAACATTACAAACGTAATACACATTGTGTATTACGTTTATCTGTGCAATGGGCATGGTTCTCGTGTATGTGTGTATATATGTATGATGTGCGGGTACTTGCCGTATGTGAGGAAGGGTTTGTGTGTATGTGTGGTGTATTTGTGTGTGTAGTATGTTTGTAAAAGTGATTTGTATGGTGCTCGCGTGTGTGTGATGTGTGGCGTATGTGTATGCGGACATGCGTCGAAGTATGTGTGTGGTGTGTGTGTGTGTACGAGGTCTGGCTTGGTATCTGTGTGTTTGTGTGTAGGGAGTTAGTGAATGTCTTGTGTTTTGCGCGTTCGTGTGTGTAATGTGTGCGTGCACTTGTGTGTTTGCATGTGTGTGTGTGTGTCCGTTTGTGTGCGCGCGTATGTGTGCGTGTATGCGTGTGTCTGTGTGTGTAGTCTGGGATGGTATCTGTGTGTCTGTGAGTAGTGAGTTAGTGCATGTCTTGTCTTTGGCGCGTTTATGTCAGTGGAGTGTTTGTGTATGTAGTGTGGTGTGCGTGCGCTTGTGTGTGTGTGTAAGTGCGTGCGTGTCAGTTTGTGTGTACATGTATGTGTGCGTGTGTGTGTATGTGCGTGTCCGTTTGCATGTGCGTGTGTGCGTGCGTGTTCGTTTGCGTGTGCGCGTATGTGTGCGTATGTGTGTACACGTGGTGCGGTATGTTTGGGCGTGTGTAAAAGGTAATAATTACTTATTATCCTCAACATCTGATGTGTTTTTTCCCTTTTTCTTTTATTTTATCATCTGTTTCCATTTATTTCTTCCACTCACACACATCGATGCATAGGTATGTCATAGTCTTATCTAAGTTTGGCAAAAGACCAGAGGGAGCAAAGAAATCAGTAATTTTCGGTTTGGTTTGTTGGATTTTAAGGCACGTCAACCCTTCTTGGATTATTTTATGCCGAAGGCATTTTGCTTTATTTATCATATTATACACTGAATAAATGCTACTTTGGTGAACGGAGATTAGTCGACTATGGGTCGATGGGTAAGAAAGATCAGCAGTTTCCTATGCAGCAGGTCTCCCCTCTTTCAAATACCGATATACCAAGGTTAAATAGCCTAGTATGCCCTCCCCGTGATTCCTTTACTTCTGATATTTGACTATGGATATGAGGGTAAGGTTCTATGAAAGGCCAGCAGTTGCCCATACGGCAGGTCTCCCCTCTTTCTAACATCGATATACCAAGGTTAAATATCTTAGTATGTCCTCCCCGGGATTCCTTTACTTCTTTTGATATTTGACTGTAGATATGAGGGTAAGGTTTTATGAAAAGCCAGCAGTTGGTTTGGTTTGTTGGATTTTACGGCACGTCAACCCTTGTTGGGTTATTTTATACCGAAGACATTTTGCTTTATTCATTCTTGTTGGGCATTAATTTGTAACTCAATTTTTATCATATTTTTAAGATCATTTTTATCTATTTAACCCTTAGATAGAACCCTAACAGGTACTACCACTCCGGGTCAGAGTGGACCTAGGAGCAATAGCGATGAAGGAATACTCTACACTTCCCCACAGCCCCAGAATTTGAACTTTACTATCTAGGACATGAAGACCCTCAGCCACCGCTTTCTAGCACATATATGATAAAAAGGGTAGAGTGTTTGGCATAAAGGCAATAGGGTTGGGACAATCATATAGGTGCTAGAGATTGATTTGACCACCCGATTGGTCTGAGACGGCCTCTACGGCCAACCGTTAAGCCAAAGAAGGGTGGTGTATATAATGGACTTCTTAGCCATTAGGATTTTGTCCTTAAGCATTACGGGTCACCACTCACGGTCAATAAGTGGCCCCGTTTGGGGGATTTTATCCCTCTGCAGGGGGCGGGGGGCTGTATGCTTATTCTACTGCCCCACCGACCGTGTGAAATGAGTAAGGAGCGGATTCCCGATGGTAATAACGTTCTACATAATTAACGTGCAAACCATTGTGCTTATGTAAATTCTGCTTATCTGGTGTTGCTTATTCGCCAAATTCTTATTCCTTATGAGTGTCGTCACGTCAGCTAAAAAATGGACCATTCCGTTTTTACCATAAAGAGAGAAGGGGAAGAAATAGGACATGCTACACAGAAAAATATTAGAAAAAAGAAAAAAGAAAGCAATGGAGATGGAAAAGATAGAGACAGTGGTGGGCGCACGGAAGTGATAACGCTAATCTGTTTCAATCGAACATATTGAAAATCTGAAAAGATGGAAAGAAAGAAAAAATAGAGTGATGGAGAGTTAAATCAAGATTGTTATATTTTTACATATTGAACTATTTCGCAATAGCTCTAAAATAAACATACCAAATGCTGTGATAACTAAATTATCATACTGTGGTATATTCATAGGTCCTGCTAGTATAAATAAAATTCATAAATTAATATTTCGTCATAAAAAAAAACTTGTGGTGCACCTGGTAACCTTTCAGGGCGTATTAGTGCACATTGACGCACCGGTTGAGAAATACCTGGTTTCACTGATTAAATATAAAAATCTGCAGGTGTATTCAGATTCTTTTTTTCTTTTTTTTTTTCTTTTTTGCTAAACTAACTACAAACTATTTTTCTACAAGCTGTAAACCAATCATAATCATAATCTCAGTATTCATGTTACTTGTTTAACATATTGGTTTGACATATTATACAGCAATACAGAGAATAAAACCGGTAAACTTACAAATGGTTGGTATCTGCTGAATTCCATAAGATAGATACTTTCTACAGGCAAACTTCAAATTGAATGGATGACACAAATTGGGTAATATATATATATATATATATATATATATATATATATATATATATATATGTGTGTGTGTGTGTGTGTGTGTGTGTGTGCGTGTGTGTGTGTGTGTGTGTGTGTGAAGAAAGGAAATAAATCCGACGGTATGTAATATATCAAGAAAAATGAAAAAACAGGTTTAAATGGGTTAAGTGGTGAGTTTATTGGCCGACGCTGCAGTGTTTCGATCTATTAATTAGATCATCTTCAGGGCATAAGATAAGAAATTATTTATCACAGAATAATGAGAAAAGCGATTGGTAATCCTTGTCATTCAGTCTGTTTAAAAAATTTCTGAAGTTTGAAAAAAGGAGACGGTTTTGAAATATGACATCAAATATTCTATTTTAAGGTGTGAGTATGTAGCGCTGTTAGTGTGTGTATTGAAAGGAAACATTGTGCATTTTTTTAGGTATGTGGTTGTGTGTGTGTGTATAATTTTTTTCTGTTGCGATAAACGACAGCGGAAGTGAAAACTCAAGGTTGTGTGTGTGTGTGTGTGTGTGTGTGTATTGGTAAGAGGTAGGGGAGAGATGTCATGAAAAGAAAGGTTCATGTTTTATATTAAGAGAGGAGATGGAAGTTTGTGTGTGTGTGTGGGGGGATTTAAAAATGAAAAGGTTTTTATTTTATTTTATTTTATTTTATTTTATTTTTTTATGAGAAAGAGTTTTGTATTGTTGTTTTATAGTTGGTACTGATTATTTGACGATTAATATATATTAATATTACAATTATAAGTGAATGAATTTTGTTATTATTATTATTATTATTATTATTATTATTATTATTATTATAGTTTTTTTATATTTAAATACATTATTATAATTTTATATATATTTTTTAAATATTATTGTTATAATGATAATTATTGTTATAGTATATTATACTTATTATTTTATTATAATTTTTATTGAAATTTTGCTATTATTGTTATTGTAATTTATATTATTATAATTATTGTTATTATTAATATTATTATTATTATAATTATTATCTATATTTTTATTATTGTTGTTGTTATTATTATAATTATTAGTATTAGTATATATATATATACTAGCAAATATATGCACCTTCCGGGTGCAAGTATTTAAGTTTTAATATAATAAAATATCATGTTAAATTAGAAAGGCTAATGAAACTGAATAAGAATTCAGATAAAAATATTTGGAACAGAGGGGGTATGATTGAAAAATAGAACTTCGAAACTAACTCTTCCATCATTTTCCCTTACTCCCATCTTTCATTGGTAAATTTTCCTAATTTAACTATTTAGTTAAAATAGGAAGTAAAGAATAATATTACATTTATTTCCTCTTGTTAATGGATTTCTTTTAAGATTTATCCCCGAGATTTTTGCTCATATGCAATCAGATAAAACCAAACAATTAGAAAACAATAATATTAAGCATATATTTATTAAAATTAAATTTTTAAGATTAATATGCAAATTAGCCTTCCCATTCACACTGTAAACTGCTATTTTGTTGTATATATAAATACAACTGCATGTTATTAGTATGTAGATATGGTCAACAGTCTTAATGATGTAAAGCAATTTTATTAACAATTGAGGTTTAAATAAAAACAAAATCATGGAGAATGTGATGTAAATAACAATGGGAATTGTGACTTGAATAGTAATATAGTTTCGGTTACAGACAGACAAACCCACAATCTCCATTATAATAAGATATATATATATATATATATATATATATATATGAATACTTTAAACCCTATAGACTCTGTGCAAATTAGAGATCTACAAGATTTGATTTTTATTTTTATTTGGGCCGACCAGATACCATTTTTATTTTTGCAGGGGTCCACGATATTTCATTTTTATTTGCATGGGAGAGGGGAATGACATTTCTTTTTAATTTGTATGGGGGTATACAATATTTCCTTTTTTTTATTTTTGTCTTCGGTTCACGAGATTTCATTTTTATTTGTATGGGGATACACGAGATTTCATTTTTGTAAACATATACAAATAAAAAGGTAATCTTGTGGATTCCATACAAATAAAAACGAAATCTCGTGGACCCCCCAAAAAATAGAAATTAAATCTCGTGGACCCCATACAAATAAAAATGAAATCTCGTGGACCGAAGACATGCCTGTCTTTGGAGTTATCATTAATACTTTACTTTCATTTTTATTTCTATAGGGAACTACGATATTTCATTTTTATTTGCATTAAGGTCCATGACAATTCTGTTTAATTTATATGGGAGTCTAGAAAAATGAAATCACGTGCCCCCCCCCATATAAGCAAAAATGAAATCTAGACATGCCTGGCCTTGGAGTTATCAATAATGCTTTATTGACTTATATATACTAGCAAATATATGCACCCTCCGGGTGCAAGTATTTAAGTTTTAATGTAATAAAATATCGTATTAAATTAGAAAGTCTAATAACAATGCAGATAAAAAGATATGTAACAGAGTGGGGGTATAATAGAAAAATAGAAATGAAACTTACTCTTCCATCACTGCCGTCTTTCATTGCTGAATTTTACTTATTTAACTATTTAGTTAAATTAGGAAATAAAGAATAAAATGACAACTTATTTTTTCTTGTTAATGGATTTCATTTAAGATTCATTAGAGCGATTTTTGCTTATATTCATTAAAATAAAACCAAACAGTTAGAAATCTAATACACATATTTAATAAAATCACATTTTTAATATCAATATGCAAATTAGCCTTCCCATTCACACTGTAAACCGCTATTTTTGTATATATAAATACAATAGCATGTTATTAGTATGTAGATATGGACAACACTAATAAAAAGGTGAAGCAATTTTATTAATAATTGACGTTTAAATATAAATAAAATCATGAAGAATGTGATGTAAATAACTATGTTAATTGTGACTCGATTAGTAATATAGTTTCGGTTACAGACAGAAAAACACACAATCTCCATTATAATAAGAAGATATATATATATATATATATATATATATATATATGCGTGCGTGTGTGTGAATAACAAAAGAAATAAGTGTCAACATGTATTAAAAATTGAGATTTAAAAAAAAAATCAAATAACCAACAAGAATGAATAAAGCAAAATATCTTTGGCATTAAATAACACCATAAGAGTTGATATGCCGTAAAACCAACTAACCAACCAATCAATCAACCAACCATGATCACCGATTGCATACGACAATAACCGTTACGCTTGGGTGTAGGCCTTATCCCACCAAAATGTTAACTCTTCCATGTGAGCTCAGTCGGTAGAGCGTCCAGCAGAGAACCACATGGTTCCTAGTTCGATTCCGGCCCTCGCCATCTCAGCGTATGAGTAGCACAGGGATCTGTGCGGTAAAGTGAGAAGCTGATGATAGGTCGCTCCACCTCAAACACTAAACCCAATCTCTTTGGTCTAGCACTTATGAAAAGGGATTGACTCCCTCGCTGTCTAGCTGATACCGATTTTTGAGGCCAAACTAAACAACATTGATAAAATCCACCTATTTCGTCAGTCCCCGGAAGAAGGAGTTATCTCCCTTACTTTCTGCAGAAAACATCACCCGTTTTTCCTTATTTCTATTGTTTTACGGATGAATACCAAAACTCTCCATAAATATTAATCTTTCCAGTCAACAGTTTTAGTTTTTTTCACAAACAATTCAAGACGTCGTCGTTTCGCTAAAAAAACAAAAAAACAAACACGATTCCACCAAAGAACAAAACGGATAAAACTGGAATCGTTCACTAATTGTATCTTTATTGCCAGAACTTTTTTTTGGCACCTCCTCTGCTCGTTTGGTCGAAGAACAAACCATTTTATTAATCTATCTGTTAGTCATTAGCTTTTTCATTTAACACCTGTACTCCATCTCCTTCTATTACAAGATTTTCTTTATTGCTTAATTACAATTACAGAATTCGGCAATTTCATCTTATTATTCTCTTAGTAATATTTACTACGTAGACATATTTATTAGCGAATTCGCTTGACCTCTCCCAACATTTTTGGCGCGATTTCTAAACGTTACGTGAAAGGCCGGTTACTTTTTTTAAAATCCTTTATTTATTCATTTATTTTTATTTATTCATTTACTTATCTATTTATTGGGATTGAGGGCCATTGTCCTTGAATTGTTGTAGTTCCCATACAGGCCTTACCCCACAAAAATGTTAACTCTTCCATGTGAGTACGTTTAAGATATAATTTCAAACTGTCTTCATCCATTAACTCTATATCCTTTTATTCTGACCAAAAATGATATCTTATTATAATGAAGATTCGGCGTCTGTCTGTCTGTAACCGAAATTACGCCAGTTCTTACATCACAATACACTTAGGAATTGCGTGAGTCGCTTCTAGTTTACTATTGAGTAGTCGCTTCTAGTTTACTATATATCCTTTATTTTCTGACCAAATTAACCGATACTTTTACCACTACAATGTCAGTAACATTTACTACGATTATGAATTTATTAGCTGATTGTCTTGACCCTCCCCTGGTTGAAAAAGATTTACCAAAAATTAGGGAATAATCCGATTTTAATTAAATTTTCAGTGTTGATTTATCAATGAATGAATTTTATAATGCATTAGTTATTTTATTTCAAAACCTTCTGATTTTTTCAGGTCACTTAACTTTGACCACTCTGTTTTGGGGGCACAAAATATCGGTGGGGTTATATAAAATTGAAACTAATTACATTATAAATAAAAAGACAAAAGACCGAATGTGTGAATAGAAGGAAAACAATTAAGGGAGAGAAAATAAGTACTGAAAATCGGAAAATTAAATGTAGAAAAAAACTAAAAAGAATTATTTGGAGACTTTTACAGTGTTGTTTATATATATAATTGTCCTTCAGATTCTCAGTGAAAAAATTATACATCGATATTTGTTCTGTTTAAAAGGGTGCTATATGAACTGTAGCTTCGTCCAGGAATTGAACACGGGTCGACAATTCCATTTCCTGCGCTTCACAATAATTCAGTGTGTATGCACCATCTTGCATAAAACTCAAGTCTTTAATATTCTCGTATTTATTGACAGCTGGTCAGATTTCATCTAGCAGCATAGTGAGATACCTTTCGGAATCCATGGTATTGCGAAGGATGAAAAGACCCACAATCCTATGTGAAGTCATACCACGCCATAGCAAAATGTGGAGGAGCACAATCTTGCATAAAACTCAAGTCTTCAATATTCTCACATGTATTGACAACTGGTCAGATTTCATATTGTAGCATGGGGAAATACCTTTTGGCATTATTATAGCTCTGCTAGTCTTCTTCTTCTTCTTCTTCTTCTTCTTCTTATTCTTCTTATTCTTATTCTAATATCATCGACCACTTCTTCTTTTTCTTATTCTTTCTACTTCTTCCCTATCTTCTTCTTCTTCTTCCCTATCATCTTGTTCTTGTTCTTGTTCTTGTTCTTGTTCTTCTTCTTCTTCTTCTTCTTCTTCTTTTCCACAAAGTTTAATTGAGAAGAAAATCCATTATATGATATTATTTTTAAGAAGAACAAGTGTTAATTAATTTATGGGTAGCCTATAAATTATGTAACAGTTGTATAAATTTTGAAATTGAGTTCGCTTAAATTTCAAAACGGAGAGTGGAGTGAAAAGTTGCAGATGTTGATTGACAAGTGTTAACCTCTGCTTGTCCCCCGCCCTCGCACCAGTAGAAGCGTGTAGCAGTTTATAATTAGTTGCTGCCAGTCACTCACCGAGAGAGAGAGAGAGAGAGAGAGAGAGAGAGAGAGAGAGAGAGAGAGAGAGCATTTCAATCACCTTGTCAAAGAATTTCACAATATCTTAATTAAATTAAGTTTAATCATTTTCATAATTCCATGTCTATTTATTTATTGAGATCTGTCTAATTCATTTAATTCGAAGAAATTACTGAAATCGAATTTGGGTGTAAAATTAGAAATTATAGAATCGTTTTTGGTTTGGCTTCGAGGAATCAATGAAATGGAAGAAAGATTTATGACAAACGGAAAACAACATAACACGTGACAATGAACTTCCGGTTTATCGGGCACAAATGATTCGTGCGACCGGTTACACAACGCGCCGAGAATCCAATAACATAGAAAACAATCTTAATTAAACATATATATATATGTATATATATATATGTATATATATATATATATATTCCCAATAATTTATACATATATATATATATATAATATATATATATATATATATATAATATATATACTAGCAAATATATGCACCCTCCGGGTGCAAATATTTAAGTTTTAATGTAATAAAATATTGTATTAAATTAGAAAGGCTAATGAAACTAAATAAGAATACAGATAAAAAGATTTGAAACAGAGGGAGTATAATAACAGATTTGAAACAAAGGGAGTATAATAAAAAATGGAACAACTGAAACTTACTCTTCCATCACTCTCGTCTTTCATTGTTATTCATTCTAATTTAAGTATTTAGTTAAAATAGGAAATAAAGAATAAAATGACAGTTATTTTATCTTGTTAATGGATTTCATTTAAGATTCATTGAAGAGATTTTTGCTTATATTCATTAAAATAAAACCAAACAGTTAGAAATCAATAATACTAAGCACATATTTATTAAATTCGATTTTTTAATATTAATATGCAAATTAGCCTTCCCGTTCACAGTGTAGACCGCTATTTTGTTGTATATATAAATATAATTGCATGTTGTCAGTATGTAGACATAGTTAACAGTATTAATAATGTAAGACAATTTTATTAATAATTGAGGTTTAGATAAAAAATAAAATCATGGAGAATGTGACGTCAATAACTAAGATAATTGTGACTTGAGTAGGAATATAGTTTCGGTTACAGACAGAAAAACACACAATCTCCATTATAATAAGATATATATATTGCGAGAGATATAAAGTGAGACAGAGTGACAAAACAGAGACAGGGACAGAGAATGTTATACTTCATGCTCCTCAAAGCCAGAATGCTGAGTTTCCTATTTTATCTTCTGAGGGAATATAAGGATTTATGATTTTAATCTGATCATAACTGTTTATGCATGTATGTTTGACTAATGTTGTGTTAAACTGTACAGACAATTCTTGTCGGACGAGTTTTTGTTCGATTCTTTCTAATTTTCGGGCCAACATATTCTCAAATGTTTATAATTTCCCGCCTATCCTGCTTCCACTATTCCCCTCCCCTTCTCACAACTTGTGCCCCCCTCCCACAAAAAAATCACTACTGCATCGTTCGTTCGAACCACTACCATTCCTACAACCTCCCACTACCAATTGTTACTACCTCCCACTTCCAATTCCTACGCTACTGCTCGTTTTCCTTAAAAACGAGACACGGAAAATACCATCTGTTTCCTACCTGAAGATGGCAAATCGAATTGCCGAAAGCGCTTGTAGTGAAACCTTTGGTGGACTGCAACAGCAGTTCCATCCTGACACCAAAAAGATGGCCAGAAAATTAGAAAGGATCGAACAAAAACTCGTCCGACAAGAATTGTCTGTACAATTTAACACAACATGTTTAAAAGAAAAAATACTCCCAAAATACACTTATTTTAATTATATATATATATATATATATATATATATATATATAGAGAGAGAGAGAGAGAGAGAGAGAGAGAGGTGAATGAATGTACAAATAAAAGGTTTAGCTTTTATTTATTTACATGGGAACAATATTTACAACCATTGGTTTCCTGCTAACGCATTCGTCAGGTAAATGAAATAGTTTTTTTTTAATGATAGAAATGGTATAAATGGTTGAATATGTGCGTTTTTAAACTGTATTCTCGTGTTGCATGTTTACGTGTTTACGTGATGTCGAATGCGCCTTTTTGTTTGCGCATGAAAATTATTGAAGACTGTGATGTTATAATCATATCCACGCGCGTGTGTACGTATGAATATGCGTATTTGTGTTTGTTATTCTTGGTTACGTATATTTTGTGCGATTAATATTATGTATTTTTATTATGCTGTTAATAATAATGACCGTGTTATGTATTGTGTTAGTGATGCAATGTGAACATTATATTTGTATGATATTATTGTACAATGTAGACAGGTAATATATATATATATATATATATATATATATATATATATATATATGGGAAATTAGTCAAACACACATACATACACAATTATGATCAGATCAAAATCATGGATCATATTAAATAGTTTTGATCTGAAGATTGCGAGAAAAGGTAAAAGAGCGTAGGACTAGGACACAAGTTTCCTGGTTCGATACAGACCCTCGCCAACTCATTCTATGAGTAGCACAGATATTTGTACAGTAAAGTAAGGAGCTCCACCTCAGACTTAAAGACTATCTACTTGGTCTAGCGCTAATGAAAATGGAATAGACTCCCTCGTAGTACGGATGATATCGGCTTTAGGCCACCCCGACGAAAATACAAAAGAAGTAAAAAAGAATTTTTCATGTCTTGTTGTAGACGGGTGCGAGTTTTAAGATTTCCCTGTTGATGGTCAAAGTCTTATCTTTGAGATGTCAGATATGAGTAGATAGTATCGTATTACTTGAGTAAATTCTATTGGAGAATGAAAGGTAACAAACAGTGTAACTGTAGAGAAAATGACTTATGCTCTCTACAAAGAAACTGCCTATAAAAAATGTATTGTATAAGACTACAGTAAGAACAAACAGCACATTTAAACAATACATATTTGCAACGGAGTTAAACCCTAAAGCCAAGAATATATGCCCACAGGCTTTCATTCTCCAATCAAATTTCGGCTTTAGATAATCCATAAGGGATTGATATGCCGTTAAACAAAAATAAAGTTTAAGATGGAAAGTAAAGGCAGCGTCATTTTTTGGATGTCATAAAAATATTTGCCCCATTTCTCAAGTAAATTTCGCGCAACGTCACCATTTATTTTGCAATTATATTCCAATTAGAATCCACAAAAATGGGGAAGATATAACGATGCACTGAATTTGGGTGCTGATGCAATGAAAATGAGCAGATTAATAGACCTTTTGCCAAATTGCATATATATATATATATATATATATATATATATATGTGTGTGTGTGTGTGTGTGTGTGTGTGTGTGTGTGTGTATGTGTGTGTGTGTGTATTATTTCTATTATTAGTACTAATAATAAATTATCATATCATATATATCATATGTATATTATATATATATATGTGTATATATATACCTTATATATATATATACAATATCTTATTATACACACATACACACATACACATACATACACACACACACACACACACACACATATATATATATATATATATATATATATATATATATATATATATATATATTCTGAAATAAATATTCCAATGATTTAAATGCATAAACGATGTCCCTAATTACTCAAAGGAGATTTTATGCTGAATCTTTTTTTCTTTTTATTATGTATTAAAAACTAGGCTAAGTACCCAGCAATACCCGGGAGAAATATAAGGATCAAGTCTGAAAGGTCATTGCGTAAATTCTAAATTCTGTTTTTATTAAAAAGAATAAAATAGACTAAAAAGATTACATTGCAGACAGTATTCTGACAAAATGTAATTATTCTGGATAAATGAAAAATTGCAGTTGTTTTATTAGTAGAGCTTAAAACATGCGGACGGCCTCGAGTACAATTATCATCACAGAAACTTGTTAGAAGCGCGTGGCGTAAGACACGACGAGTTCTAATCCTGGACGTGGCTGTTTTGCATTTCACATAGCGCTAATACTTTTGGAAAAGCTACGTATCCAACTATTCTCCCTCCAGCTATGGGTAAATAGACGGGAAGACTGGGCTCTTTAACCTCGGTTAGGCAACCTTTCTTGTAGAAGGAAAACTCTGAATTCGCTAGGGCGGCCTCCTAGGAACCACAAGATTCCTGGTTCGATTCCGTATGAGTAGCACAAGTATCTGTGTGGTAATAAAAGGAGCTGATGGTAGGTGTGGTGCTCCACCTTAGACACTAAAACCAATCTCCTTGGTCTAGCGCTAGTGAAAAGGGGGTAGACTCCATCACTGTCTGGCTCATACCGACTGTAGGCTACTTTAGGCTAACTTTACTTACCTTTATCATATAATTTATAACTGTCTTCACTATCTATATATTAATACACTTGTTCCTTAATCTTCCGACCGTTATCATCTTGCAACACCCTCTAGTTAAAAATGAGACCGTTCAAATAGTTCAAGATGCAAGGCAAAAATGTTAATACAGATTATCTGGTGTCACTTAATCGGCACCCCGACGACTTTACTTATTCATAGAACTTAGTCTGGCACATGGTCACTTATTCATGTGTGATACTATAACGACGAAAATGTTTATTATTAAATTCCTATCTTAGATTTATCAAAATTCTATTTGCTACTGTTTCCTAAACTTTCATTTGAAAGGTTGAATGCTGGCTATCTTTTATAGAGTCACCAGTTGAAATAAATTTATCATAGCCATCTGACGGTCTGTCCAACTGTTCTCTATTATCGGAAGTATATTATTATATATATATAATATATATATTATATATATATGTGTGTGTGTGTGTGTGTGTGTGTGAAATAAAATGGAAATTAATCCGACAGTGTGAATATGATATATTGAAAAAACAAAATATATATATATAAAATGTTGTTCTGGTTCCAACGGGAGAAAATTCAATATTTTATTAAAAAAAAAGAGGGGCCGGATTAGCTCAGTCGGTAGAGCGTTCGGCTAGAAACCACAAGGTTCCTAGTTCGATACCGGTCCCGCCAACTCAGCGTTATGAGTAGCACAGGGATCTGTGCGGTAAAGCAAGGAGCTGATGGTAGGTGTGGCGCTCCACCTCAGATGCTAAAAACAATCTCCTTGGTCTAGCGCTATTGAAAAGGGGATAGAATCCCTAGCTGACTGGCTGATACCGACTTTAGGCCGCCCCGTCGACTTTACTTATAAAAAAAGAAGGTCCGCAAAATGTATTTTGCTCTCAGAAAAAAAATTTTTTTTTTTTTGTAAAACAAAAGGAAAAAATTTTTTTTTTTGTAAAACAAAAGGAAAAATTTTTTTTTTTTTCTGAGAACAAAATACATTTTGCGGACCTTCTTCTTTTTATAAAATATATATATATATATATATATATATATATATATATATTATATGGGGGGGCTTGTGCAGAAGACCGTACGATCTGGCGCCTCCTCGTCAAACAAGGAACGAGGAGTGAAAAAGAGATGAAAGAAGCCGCCGCAGAAAAGAGAGCTAAAAGGAAGGAGAGACAACAAGCAACCCAGCAAGCATCACTGTTCGTTTGCAGTCATTGCGCCAAAGATTGCCATTCAAAAATTGGTCTGTTCAGCCACTCACGCAGTTGCAGATTTAAAAAAGTGGACAACCACAATACAATATATATATATATATATATATATATGCAATTTTATTTTTTATCTGAGTTTCCATGCTGAAGATTTTGGTATTAAATAATACCTAAATATATCCGTTTTAACTGTAGATTTTCCACTAGAAATATTAAGATCCGGCCAATATTGATTTAGAAGAAAATTAACTTTTTTATGATAAAATTACTTATTTATGGACGATGTTATATCTGTAATCTTAGTTTGCCACATGGCCATTTATTTATGAGTGATACTAGATCGACTAATAAGTTTATTATTCGATTCCTCTCTTATATTTATCAAAATTTCATTTGCTATTGTACCCTTAACTTTCATGTTCAAAGTGGATTTTCCCAATTAAATTCATCTGATATTCTGAGCACGGATATTATTATTGACCCAAAACAATGCCCGCTCTGTCAGCTGGGGCGTTAGAATACACCGACTGCACCTCTGCAGAGGGGTAAGACCCGTGATGCTTAAGGATAGAACCAGGCAGATAAGCAGTTCATGACTTGCAATACTCCACTTTTGGCCCTATCTTGGGTTAGACGGGCGGTCGGAAAGGCCCCTTCCGATCAATCGGCTGGTTACATCAAGCCCTAGCACCTATATGATTGCCCCAACCCTATTGCCCTTGTGGCAACCTCCAATCCTTTTTTATCATATGGGTGCTAGAAGGCGGTAGCTGAGGGTCTACATGTCCTGTGAATGACGTTAAACTCTATCTGATGGTGAGGTTCCAGTTTTGGAGGTTTGGGGAATGTGGAGCACCCTTCATCACATTGCTCCCTGGTACACTCTGACCCGGAATGGTAGTACCTGTTAGGTCCCATCTATGGTTTAAATAGAAAAACATTAGTTTATAAACAAAATTGTATTATGCATTAAGAATGAATTTATTTCACAACTTTGTCGGCATTAAATAACCCACCGAAGTTGATATGCCGTAAAACAAAACAAACCAAACCAAACCAAACAATGCTGGGTAAGTTGGCTAGTAGAAATGAGGCAAAAAATGCAATTCGTTGAAAAGTAATGGTCGCTGTATAAAATTACAAACCTGGTCAGGTATGAGTCTCGTCATGAAAGAAAAAAAAATCCCAGGTTCATAAATATCAACAAAATAACGAAAGAGAGAGAAAAAAAAACTGGATGTGAATTTGAACAAAGGGCGAATAAATAAGAATCTAACACCGAAATAATGAACATGCATATCGGGCGCCATTGGCGGCGGCGGCGGAGGCGGCGTTGAAGGAGGCGGCGGCGGAAAGAGCGGGAACGGTGGTGGAGGCGATCGGCCCTTTCTTGCAATAAGGATCATTATTATCCCCTTTTTATATTAGTTTTATTGATTATTGAAGATGTAAGGGATTAAAACAAAAGATGTGTTGAATTGAAAGGAAATAATGGAGGCATGCAAACGTTTCTTCATTATAATCATAGAAACCAACAGTCATTATTATTGGCGGAACCTCGAGGCTAACGTTCTGGACTGCAAGATAGTAATAAGCGAGTTCGAATTCCAGTCGCGGGATTACGTTAAATACTACCACTACTGTTCTTCTACAAGGCGAGAAAGTCCCCGTAGCGAAGTAGCGAACGTGTTCGACTGAGAATCCTAATAAGCGAGTTCGAATTCCAGTCGCGGGATTACGTTAAATACTACCAGTACTGTTCTTTACAAGGCGAGAAAGTCCCGTAATGAAGTAGCGAACGTGTTCGACTGCGAGATCCTAATAAGCGAGTTCGAGTTCTAGTTGCGGGATTACATTAAATAGTACCACTACTGTTCTTCTACAAGGCGAGAAAGTCCCCGTAGCAAGTAGCGAACGTGTTCGACTGCGAGATCCTAATAAGCGAGTTCGAGTTCTAGTTGCGGGATTACGTAAATACTACCACTACTGTTCTTCTACAAGGGAGAAAGTCCCCGTAGCGAAGTAGCGAACGTGTTCGACTGCGAGATTCCTAATAAGCGAGTTCGAGTTCTAGTTGCGGGATTACTTAAATAGTACCACTACTGTTCTTCTACAAGGCGAGAAAGTCCCCGTAATGAAGTAGCGAACGTGTTCGACTGCGAGATCCTAATAAGCGAGTTCGAGTTCCAGTCGCGGATTACGTTAAATAGTACCCACTACTGTTCTTTCTACAAGGCGAGAAAGTCCCTGTAATGAAGTAGCGAACGTGTTCGACTGCAAGATCCTAATAAGCGGAGTTCGAGTTCTAGTTGCGGGATTACGTTTAAATAGTACCACTACTGTTCTTCTACAAGGCGAGAAATCCCCGTAATGAAGTAGCGAAACGTGTTCGACTGCAGATCCTAATAAGGAGTTCGAGTTCTAGTTGGGGATTACGTTAAATAAGTACCACTACTGTTCTTCTACAAGGCGAGAAAGTCCCCGTAGCGAAGTAGCGAACGGTTCGACTGCGAGATCCTAATAAGCGAGTTCGAGTTCTAGTTGCGGGATTACGTTAAATAGTACCACTACGGTTCTTCTACAAGGGCGAGAAAGTCCCCGTTGCGAAGTAGCGAACGTGTTCGACTGCGAATCCTAATAAGCGAGTTCGAGTTTCTAGTTGCGGGATTACGTTTTAAATAGTACCCTACTGTCTTCTACAAGGCGAGAAAGTCTCCGTAGCGAAGAAGCTAATGCTGTACGGTCCTCAAAACTTTAGAAAATTGACTAGAGGAACTGGAAATAAGAGAAGAATTGAGAACATCCAGACAAAAACATTGTTGAAATCAGTTAGAATACTCAGAAAAGTTCTAAGACCTAAGAAGACTGATACTGGACCTTCTCTGGGTTAGAACGGTCCTTTTGATGGTTGGTTGGTTGGTTGGCATGTCAACCCACTTTCTGGTCATTAAATGACGAATTAAGTCATTTTGATCAACAAAGACTAAAGTTGTTTACAGCACCCTATTGATAATGGTACCCAATTAAGTATTGAACAGGCTCACTGCGACTTAACTTTTCAATCTCTCTCTCTCTCTCTCTCTATATAAATATATATATATATATATATATTATAATGCTTAATTGAAGTCGTACCTAATTTTGAAAGTTAATTAATTAATAATTAATTAATTAGGCGGCATACCTATTCAAAGTAAGGCTAAACAAATCGAGAAAAATCAATCTGTATGTACATTCGGCCTATTAGGCCTCATCATCCTATCTATAGCTCTGCGATGAGGCCTAATAGGCCGAAATGTACATACAGAGATTGATTTTTCGATTGTTTAGCCTTACATTTGAATTAGTATGCCGCCTAATTTAATTAATTATCAATTAATTAACTTTCAAAATTAGGTACGACTTCAATTAAGCACATATTCTCCCAAAAATTGTCGGCTAAATAAAATCCATATCAAAACACATCGTTTGTGTATTTACTTCTCATATATATATTATGTGTTGGTTGTTGCTATATGTACAGCATATAAACCTTTTCAGGTCATCTAATGCCAAATCAAATCATTTGATAAAACAAAGGACCCAGGTTGCTTATAGTATCTGCTGTTGCTAAATGGTCACCCAATTAAATATTAAACATGCTCATCGCTATTAACTTAACCATAATATTCTCTTTGGCAATTACCCTTGGGAAAGGTATGAAGTTCCCTTATCCCTTAGAATTATGAGTTAAATAGTCACATTCCCGTTCTTTAAAATATGGGAGACTCCCCGTGGCGTAATAGCTAAATTATTGAATGGCGATATCCTAATAAGCACGTTTGAACCCCAATCGCGCTATAACATAAATAATATCATTAATGTTCTTCTACAAGGCAGGAGAGTTTCCATGGCGCCAGTGGCTAATGAATTGGACTGGCAGATCGTAATAAGCAAATTTGAAACACCAGTCGCATTATTACATTTACATAGTACTACTATATTCTTCGACAAGGGATAGTCTTTGTGGCGTATTGGCTAGCGTGCTGAACTGCGAGATTGTAGTAAACGAGTTCGATCTTCAGTCACGTTTACTTTCGGACTAATTCCTATGGGAAAGGTATGGATACCCCTTATTCCCCTTCTACTTATAACTTTAATAATACCACTAATGTTCTTCTACGCAGCAGGAGAGTCCACGTAGCATGGTGGCTAACTGTTGGTCTTTTAGATTATAATAAGCAAGTTTGAACTCCAGTCCGCTATGCCGTAAACAAAGAAAGTAATAAAAAAACAGACCATAAATGCATTTCAGGAAGAGTTTTCGCAGACCAACACTTTCGCCACTCCGATACGGGACTTTGTCGCCTTGTAGAAGAACAGTAACGTACTATTTACCGGAATAGCGAGACTGGGCTTATTATAATCTAAAAGACCAACACGTTAGCCACCATGCTACGTGGACTCTCCTGCTGCGTAGAGAACATTAGTGGTATTATTAAAGTTATAAGTAGAGGGGAATAAGGGTATCCATACCTTTCCCATAGGAATTAGCCGAAAGTAAACGTGACTGAAGATCGAACTCGTTTACTACAATCTCGCAGTTCAGCCACGCTAGCCAATACGCCACAAGACTATCCCTTGTCGAAGAATAATAGTAGTACTATGTAAAATGTAAATAATGCGACTGGTGTTCAAATTTGCTTATACGATCTGCCAGTCCAATTCATTAGCCACTGCGCCATGGAAACTCTCCTGCCTTGTAGAAGAACATTAATGATATTATTTTATGTTATAGCGCGATTGGGGTTTCAAACGTGCTTATTAGGATATCGCCATTCAATAATTTTAGCTATTACGCCACGGGGAGTCTCCCATATTTTAAAGAACGGAATGTGACTATTTAACTCATAATTCTAAGGGATAAGGGAACTTCATACCTTTCCCAAGGGTAATTGCCCAAAAGAGAATATTATGGTTAAGTTAAGTAGCGATGAGCATGTTTAATATTTAATGGGTGACCATTTAAGCAACAGCAGATACTATAAGCAACCTGGGTCCTTTGTTTATCAAAATGATTTGATTTGGCATTAGATGACCTGAAAAGGTTTATATGCTGTACAATATAGCAACCAACCAAATCATATATATATATGAGAAGTAAATACACAAACGATGTGTTTGATATGGATTTTATTTAGCCGACAATTTTTGGAGAATATGTGCTTAATGAAGTCTACCTAATTTTGAAAGTTAATTAATTGAATTAATTTAATTAGCGGGCATACCTATTCAAATGTAAGGCTAAACAAATCGAGAAAAATCAATCTCTGTATGTACATTCGGCCTATTAGGCCTCATCAGCAGAGCTATAGATAGGATGATGAGGCTAATAGGCCGAAATGTACACAGATTGATTTTCTCGATTTGTTTAGCCTTACATTTGAATAGGTATGCCCGCCTAATTAATTAATATTAATTAATTAACTTTCAAAATTAGGTACGACTTCAATTAAGCATTATATAATATATATATATATTATATATATATATATAGAGAGAGAGAGAGAGAGAGATTGAAAAGTTAAGTCGCAGTGAGCCTGTTCAATACTTAATGGGTAACCACTTAGTCAATAGCAGGTGCTGTAAACAACTTTAGTCCTTTGTTGATCAAAATGACTTTAATTCGTCATTTAATGACCAGAAAGTGGGTTGACATGCCAACCAACCAACCAACCAATCAAAAAGGACCGTTCTAACCCAGAGTCCAGTATCAAGTCTTCTTAGGTCTTCAGAACTTTTCTGAGTATTCTAACTGATTCAACAATGTTTTTGTCTGGATGTTCTCAATTCTTTCTCTTATTTCCAGTTCCTCTAGTCACTTTTCTAAAGTTTTGAGGACCGTACCAGCATTAGCTTCTTCGCTACGGGACTTTCTCGCCTTGTAGAAGAACAGTAGTGTACTATTAACGTAATCCCGCAACTAGAACTCGAACTCGCTTATTAGGATATCTCGCAGTCGAAACGTTCGCTACTTCGCAACGGGACTTTCTCGCCTTGTAGAAGACAGTAGTGGTACTATTTAACGTAATCCGCCAACTAGAACTCGAACTCGCTTATTAGGATCTCGCAGTCGAACACGTTCGCTACTTCGCTACGGGGACTTTCTCGCCTTGTAGAAGAACAGTAGTGGTACTATTTAACGTAATCCCGCCAACTAGAACTCGAACTCGCTTATAGGATCTTGCAGTCGAACACGTTCGCTACTTCATTACGGGGACTTTCTCGCCTTGTAGAAGAACAGTAGTGGTACTATTTAACGTAATCCCGCAACTAGAACTCGAACTCGCTTATTAGGATCTTGCAGTCGAACACGTTCGCTACTTCATTACAGGACTTTCTCGCCTTGTAGAAGAACAGTAGTGGTACTTTAACGTAATCCCGCGACTGGAACTCGAACTCGCTTATTAGGATCTCGCAGTCGAACACGTTCGCTACTTCATTACGGGGACTTTCTCGCCTTGTAGAAGAACAGTAGTGGTACTATTTAACGTAATCCGCAACTAGAACTCGAACTCGCTTATTAGGATCTCGCAGTCGAACACGTTCGCTACTTCGCTACGGGGACTTTCTCGCCTTGTAGAAGAACAGTAGTGGTAGTATTTAACGTAATCCCGCAACTAGAACTCGAACTCGCTTATTAGGATCTCGCAGTCGAACACGTTCGCTACTTCGCTACGGGGACTTTCTCGCCTTGTAGAAGAAACAGTAGTGGTACTATTTAATGTAATCCCGCAACTAGACTCGACTCGCTATTAGGATCTCGCAGTCGAACACGTTCGCTACTTCATTACGGGACTTTCTCGCCTTGTAGAAGAACAGTACTGGTAGTATTTAACGTAATCCCGCGACTGGAATTCGAACTCGCTTATTAGGATCTCTCAGTCGAACACGTTCGCTACTTCGCTACGGGACTTTCTCGCCTTGTAGAAGAACAGTAGTGGTAGTATTTAACGTAATCCCGCGACTGGAATTCGAACTCGCTTATTACTATCTTGCAGTCCAGAACGTTAGCCTCGAGGTCTCCGCCAATAATAATGACTGTTGGTTTCTAATGATTATAAATGAAGAAACGTTTGCATGCCTCCATTTTTCCTTTCAATTCAACACATCTTTGTTTTTAATCCCTACATCTTCAATAATCAATAAAAACTAATATAAAAAGGGGATAATAATGATCCTTATTGCAAGAAAGGGCCGATCGCCTCCACCACCGTTCCCGCTCTTTCCGCCGCCGCCTCCTTTCAACGCCGCCTCCGCCGCCGCCGCCAATGGCGCCCGATATGCATGTTCATTATTTCGGGTGTTAGATTCTTATTATTCGCCCTTTGTTCAAATTCACATCCAGTTTTTTTCTCTCTCTTTTATTTTGTTGATATTTATGAACCTGGGATTTTTTTTTCTTTCATGACGAGACTCATACCTGACCATTTGTAATTTTATACAAGCGACCATTACTTTTCAACGAATTGCATTTTGCCTCATTTCTACTAGCCAACTTACCCAGCATTGTTTGGTTTGGTTTGGTTTTTTGTTTTACGGCATATCAACTTCGGTGGGTTATTTAATGCCGGACAAAGTTGTGAAATAAATTCATTCTTAATGCATAATACAATTTTGTTTATAAATAATGTTTTTTCTATTTAAACCATAGATGGACCCTAACAGGTACTACCATTCCGGGTCAGAGTGTACCAGGGAGCAATGGTGATGAAAGGGTGCTCCACATTCCCCAAACCTCCAAAACTGGAACTCACCATCAGATAGAGTTTAACGTCATTCACAGGACATGTAGACCCTCAGCTACCGCCTTCTAGCACCCATATGATAAAAAGGATTGGAGGTTGCCACAAGGGCAATAGGGTTGGCAATCATATAGTGCTAGGGCTTGATGTAACCAGCCGATTGATCGGAAGGGGCCTTTCCGACGCCCGTCTAACCCAAGATAGGGCCAAAAGTGGAGTATTGCAAGTCATGAACTGCTTATCTGCCTGGTTCTATCCTTAAGCATCACGGGTCTACCCTCTGCAGAGGTGCAGTCGGTGTATTCTAACGCCCCAGCTGACAGAGCGGCATTGTTTTGGGTCAATAATAATATCCGTGCTCAGAATATCAGATGAATTAATTGGGAAAATCCACTTTGAACATGAAAGTTAAGGGTACAATAGCAAATGAAATTTTGATAAATATAAGAGAGGAATCGAATAATAAACTTATTAGTCGATCTAGTATCACTCATAAATAAATGGCCATGTGGCAAACTAAATTACAGATATAACATCGTCCATAAATAAGTAAATTTATCATAAAAAAGTTAATTTTCTTCTAAATCAATATTGGCCGGATCTTAATATTTCTAGTGGAAAATCTACAGTTAAACGGATATATTTAGGTATTATTTAATACCAAAATCTTCAGCATGGAAACTCAGATAAAATAAAATTGCATTATATATATATATATATATATATATATGTATTGTGGTTGTCCACTTTTTTAAATCTGCAAACTGCGTGAGTGGCTGAACAGACCAATTTTTGAATGGCAATCTTTGGCGCAATGACTGCAAAACAACAGTGATGCTTGCTGGGGTGCTTGTTGTCTCTCCTTCCTTTTAGCTCTCTTTTCTGCGGGCGGCTTCTTTCATCTCTTTTTCACTCCTCGTTCCTTGTTTGACGAGGAGGCGCCAATCGTACGGTCTTCTGCACAAGCCCCCCCATATATATATATATATATATATATAATATATATATATATATATATTATAAAAGAAGAAGGTCCGCAAAATGTATTTTGTTCTCAGAAAAAAAAAAAAAAATTTTCCTTTGTTTTACAAAAAAAAAAAATTTTCCTTTTGTTTACAAAAAAAAAAATTTTTTTTCTGAGAGCAAAATACATTTTGCGGACCTTCTTTTTTTATAAGTAAAGTCGACGGGGCGGCCTAAAGTGGTATCAGCCAGTCAGCTAGGGATTTCTATCCCCTTTTCAATAGCGCTAGACCAAGGAGATTGTTTTTAGCATCTGAGGTGGAGCGCCACACTACCATCAGCTCTTGCTTTACCGCACAGATCCCTGTGCTACTCATAACGCTGAGTTGGCGGGGACCGTATCGAACTAGGAACCTTGTGGTTTCTAGCCGAACGCTCTACCGACTGAGCTAATCCGGCCCCTCTTTTTTTTTAATAAAATATTGAATTTTCTCCCGTTGGAACCAGAACACATTTTATATATATATATTTGTTTTTTCAATATATTCATATTCACACTGTCGGATTAATTTCCATTTTATTTACACACACACACACACACAACACACTATATATATATATATATATATTATATATAATATATAATATACTTCCGATAATAGAGAACAGTTGGACAGACCGTCAGATGGCTATGATAAATTATTTCAACTGGTGACTCTATAAAGATAGCCAGCATTCAACCTTTCAAATGAAAGTTTAGGAAACAGTAGCAAATAGAATTTGATAAATCTAAGATAGGAATTTAATAATAAAACATTTTTCGTTTTTATAGTTATCACACATGAATAAGTGACCATGTGCCAGACTAAGTTCTATGAATAAGTAAAGTCGTCGGGGTGCCGATTAAGTGACACAGTAATCTGTATTAACATTTTTGCCTTGCATCTGAACTATTTGAACGGTCTCATTTTTAACTAGAGGGTGTTGCAAGATGATAACGGTCGGAAGATTAAGGAACAAGTGTATTAATATATAGATAGTGAAGACAGTTATAAATTATATGATAAAGGTAAGTAAAGTTAGCCTAAAGTAGCCTACAGTCGGTATGAGCCAGACAGTGATGGAGTCTACCCCCTTTTCACTAGCGCTAGACCAAGAGATTGGTTTTAGTGTCTAAGGTGGAGCACCACACCTACCATCAGCTCCTTTTATTACCACACAGATACTTGTGCTACTCATACGGAATCGAACCAGGAATCTTGTGGTTTCCTAGGAGGCCGCCTAGCGAATTCAGAGTTTTCCTTCTACAAGAAAGGTTGCCTAACCGAGGTTAAAGAAGCCCAGTCTTCCCGTCTATTTACCCATAGCTGGAGGGAGAATAGTTGGATACGTAGCTTTTTCCAAAAGTATTAGCGCTATGTGAAATGCAAAACAGCCACGTCCAGGATTAGAACTCGTCGTGTCTTACGCCACGCGCTTCTAACAAGTTTCTGTGATGATAATTGTACTCGAGGCCGTCCGCATGTTTTAAGCTCTACTAATAAAACAACTGCAATTTTTCATTTATCCAGCAATAATTACTTTTGTCAGAATACTGTCTGCAATGTAATCTTTTTAGTCTATTTTATTCTTTTTAATAAAAACAGAATTTAGAATTTACGCAATGACCTTTCAGACTTGATCCTTATATTTCTCCGGGTATTGCTGGTACTTAGCCTAGTTTATACATAATAAAAAGAAAAAAAAGATTCAGCATAAAATCTCCTTTGAGTAATTAGGGAACATCGTTTATGCATTTAAATCATTGGAATATTTATTTCAGAATATATATTATATATATATTATATATATATATATAATATATATATATGTGTGTGTGTGTGTGTGTGTGTGTATGTATGTGTATGTTGTGTATGTGTGTATAAATAAGATATTGTATATATATATATAAGGTATAATATACACATATATATATAAATACATATGATATATATGAATGATAATTTTATTAGTACTAATAATAGAAATAATACACACACACACACATACACACACACACACACACACACACACACACACACACACACATATATATATATATATATATTATATTATATATATATGCAATTTGGCAAAAGGTCTATTAATCTGCTCATTTTCATTGCATCAGCACCCAAATTCAGTGCATCGTTATATCTTCCCCATTTTGTGGATTCTAATTGGAATATAATTGCAAAATAAATGGTGACGTTGCGCGAAATTTACTTGAAAATGGGCAAATATTTTTGACATCCAAAAAATGACGCTGCCTTACTTTCCATCTTAAACTTTATTTTTGTTTAACGGCATATCAATCCCTTATGGATTATCTAAAGCCGAAATTTGATTGAGAATGAAAGCCTGTGGGCATATATTCTTGGCTTTAGGGTTTAACTCCGTTGCAAATATGTATTGTTTAAATGTGCTGTTTGTTCTTACTGTAGTCTTATACAATACATTTTTATAGGCAGTTTCTTTGTAGAGAGCATAAGTCATTTTCTCTACAGTTACACTGTTTGTTACCTTTCATTCTCCAATAGAATTACTCAAGTAATACGATACTATCTACTCATATCTGACATCTCAAAAGATAAGACTTTGACCATCAACAGGGAGGAAATCTTAAAACTCGCACCCGTCTACAACAAGACATGAAAAATTCTTTTTTACTTCTTTTGTATTTTCGTCGGGGGGCCTAAAGCCGATATCATCCGTACTACGAGGGAGTCTATTCCATTTTCATTAGCGCTAGACCAAGTAGATAGTCTTTAAGTCTGAGGTGAGAGCTCCTTACTTTACTGTACAAATATCTGTGCTACTCATAGAATGAGTTGGCGAGGGTCTGTATCGAACCAGGAAACTTGTGTCCTAGTCCTACGCTCTTTTACCTTTTTCTCGCAATCTTCAGATCCAAAACTATTTAATATGATCCATGATTTGATCTGATCATAATTGTGTATGTATGTGTGTTTGACTAATTTCCCATATATATATATATATATATATATATATATATATATATATATATATATATACCTGTCTACATGTACAATAATATCATACAAATATAATGTTCACATTGCATCACTAACACAATACATAACACGTCATTATTATTAACAGCATAATAAAAATACATAATATTAATCGCACAAAAATATACGTAACCAAGAATAACAAACACAAATTACGCATATTCATACGTACACACGCGCGTGGATATGATTATAACATCACAGTCTTCAATAATTTTCATGCGCAAACAAAAGGCGCATTCGACCATCACGTATAAACACGTAAACATGCACACGAGAACTACGTTTAAAAACGCACATCTCTTCAACCATTCTTTATACCATTTCTATCATTACAAAACAAAAAACTATTTCATTACCTGACGAATGCGGTTAGCAGGAAACCCAATGGTTTTTGTAAATATTGTTCCCATGGTAATTAAATAAAAGCTAAAACCTTTATTTGTAACATTCATCACCTCTCTCTCTTACTCTCTCTCTCCTCCTCTATATATATTATCTACTATTATAATTATATATATAATATATTTAAAAATAAGTGTTATTTTGGGGGCAGTATTTTTTCTTCTTACAACATGTCTGTTGTTAAATTGTACAGGACATTTCTTGTCGGACGAGTTTTTGATTCCGCATCCTTTTCTCTAATTTTTCTGGCCCATCTTTTTTGGTCCCAGCGGCGCCCACACCCCGTCAGGATGGAACTGCTTGTAGACAGTCCACCAAAGGTTTCACTACCCAAGCGCTTTCGGCAATCGATTTAGCCATCTTCAGGTTAGGAAAACAGAGGAAACAGATGGTTCGTCGTCTCGTTTTAAAGGAAAACGAGCAGCCTAGCGTAGGAAATTTGGAAGTGGGAACAAGCAAACGGAGGTAACAGATAACAATTTCTCGGTAGTTGGCGAACGGTTGTAGGGCAATGGTAGTGGTTTCGAACGAACGACTGCCTAGTTAAGTATTTTTGTGGGGAGGGGGCACAAGTTGTAGCAGGGCGAGAAGGGCAATCAGTGGACAGCATTTGCAATAGGCGCGGAAATTCTATTAAACATTGAGAATAAGAAATCAGAAATATCGATTGGCCCGAAAATTAGAAAGAGAATCGAACCAAAAAACTCGTCCGACACTAAGATGTCTAGCGTTAACAACAGCACGTTTTTAACACAACACTTAGTCAAACATACATGCCATAAACAGTTTTATGATCAGTATTAAAATCATAAAATCCTTCATATTCCCCTCGAAGATAATAAAAATAGGAAACCTCCAGCATTCTGGCTTGAGGGAGCATGAAGTATAACTTTTCTCTGTCCCCTGTATCTCTGTTTTGTCACTCTGTCTCACTTTATATCGTCTCGCAAGATATATCAATCTTAATTATAATGGAGATTGTGTGTTTTTTCTGTGCTGTAACCGAAACCTTATATGTCCTACTCAAGTCACAAATTATCTTAGTGGTATTGACACACATTCTCCATGATTTTCATTTTTGTTCTAAACCTCAATTATTTAATAAAATCTGTCTACATTATTAATACTGTTACTATGTTCTACATTACTGACAACATGCAATTATATTCTTATCATATATACAACAAAAAAAAATTAGCGGGATCTACCACTGTTGAACGGGAAAAGCACTAATTTGCATATTCAATATTTTAAAAAATCGAATTAATAAAATATGTGCTTAGCTAGTGGGCTATAGATTACATGCTTAACTGTTTTTGGTTTTTTTATTTTTGAATGAATATAAGCAAAAAAATCTCTTCAATGAATCTTAAAATGAAAATCCGATTATTAACAAGATAAAAAAGTAACTGTCATTTATTCTTTAGCCTTTCCTATTTTTTACTAAATACTTAAAATTAGACAACTGAATAACAATGAACAGACGGACGAGTAGATGGAAGAGTTAAGTTTCAGTTGTTCCCATTTTTTATTTCTATACTCCCTCTTGTTTCAAATCATGATTATTTATACTCCTCTCGTTATTTCAAATCTTGTTATCTGATTCTTATTTAGTTTTCATATAGCCTATTTCTAATTAATACAACTATGTATTACGAGTTAAAACTATAAATATTTGCACCCGAGGGTGCATAATTTGCTTAGTACTATATTATACTATATAATATAATATATATTATATATATATATAATATATAGTGAATAATAAAATTATGGGGAAATATTCATATATATAATATACATATATATATATACATATATATATATATGTTTTTTAATAAGATTGCTTTTCTATGTTATGGATTCTGCGCGGCGTTTCGGTTGCTAACGGTCTTCGCAACGAATCATTTCGTGCCCGAATTAAACCGGAGTTCATTGTCACGTGTTATGGTTGTTTTCCCTGTTTGTCATAATCTTTCTCCATTTTCATTGATTTCCTCGAAGCCAAACCCAAAAAACGATTCTATAATTTTCTAATTTTACACCCAAATTCGATTTCAGTTTTTAATTCTTTCGAAATGTAAATGAATTATTAGGACAGATCTCAATTAAACTAAAATTAGGACATGGAATTTATGAAAATTATGATTTTTTTAAAACATTAACATAATTAGATATTTGTGATTCTTTTGACAAAGGTTATTTGAAATGCCTCTCTCTCTCTTCTCTCTCTCTTCTTCTCTCTCTCGCTGCGTGTCTCTAGCGTCCTGGTTGATGGACTGCGCAGCAACTAATATCTAAATGTTTACACGCTTGACGGTGCGGCGGGGGACAAGAGAGGTTTAACACTTGTCACATCAACATCTGGCAACTTTTTCACTCCCACCTCTCCGATTTTTGAATTTAAGTGAACTCAATTTCAAAATTCTATCACAACTCGTTACCATAATATTTATGGGCTACCCAATAAATATAATTAACACTTGTTTCTTCTTAAAAAATAATATTCATATGAGATGGATTTTCAATTTAAACCTTTTGTGGAGAGGGGGGAAAAGCGAAAGGAAGAAAGAAAAAGAAGAAGAGACGAAAGCAAGAATGAAGAAACAAGAGAACAAGAACAGAACAAGGAACAAGAACCAAGAACAAGAACAAGATTGTGGAAGAAGAGAAGAAGAAAGAGATAGGCGAGAAGAAAGAAGTTAGAAAGAATAAGAAAAAAAAAAGAAGAGAAAAGAAGGTGGTCGATGATTATAAGAATTAAGAAGATAAGAATAAGAAGACAAGGAAGAAGAAAAAAAGAGAAGGAAAGAAAAGAAAGAAATAAAGAAGAAAAAGAAAGAAAAGACATATAAAAAAGTAAAGAAGAAGCAAGGAAAAAACAACAAGCAGAAAGAAGACGAGAAAAGAAGAGAAGAAAGAGAAAAAAAGAAGAAAAGAAAAAAGAGGAAAAGAGAGGTTTCAAGGAAAGAAGAGAGAAGAAGAGAAGACTCTTGCACGAGCTATAACTACATGCCCAAAAGGTTATTTTCCAATGCTACAATACTGCAAATTTTCACCTGACAGCTTGCTCAATAACACTGTTTCGAGAATATTGAAGAGCTTAGGTTTTATGCAAGATTGTGCTCTGCTCCACAATTTTGCTATGCGTGGTTATTATGACTTCACATAGGATTGTGGGTCTTTTCATCCTTCGCAATACCACTGGATTTCAGAAAGGCTTATTATCCTCACTATTGCTGCTAGATGAAATCTGACCAGCGTTCAATAAATACGAGTAATATTAAAGACTCCTTGAGTTGTATGCAAGATGGGTGCATACACACTGAAATTATTGCTTTTGAAGCGCAGGAAATGGAATGATCGACCCGTGGGTTCAATTCCTGGACGAAGCTACAGTTCAGTATTCTAGCACCCTTTTTAAACAGAACAAATACATATCGATGTAATAATTTTTTTCACTGAGAATGCGGTGAGGGACACATTATATATATAAACAACACTGTAAAAGTCTCCAAATATTCTTTTTAGTTTTTTCTACATTTAATCTTTCCGATTTTTCAGTACTTATTTTCTCTCCCTTAATTGTTTTTCCTTCTATGTCACACATTCGGTTCCTTTTGTCTTTTTATTTTATAATGTAATTAGTTTCATCAATTTTATTATAACCCCACCGAATTATCTTTGCTGCCCCCAAAAACAGAAGTGGTCAAGGTTAATGCTGACCTGAAAAAAAATCAGAAGGGATTTGAAAAAATTAAAATAACTAATTGCATAATTAAAATTCATTTCATTGAATTAACATCAACACTAAAATGCTTTAATTTTTAAAAATTCGGATTATTCCCTAATTTTTGGGCGGGTAAATCTTTTTTTTCAACCAGGGGAGCAGGGTCAAGACCAATCAGGTGCTTAATAAATTCATAATTCGTAGTAAAAATGTTTACTGACATTGCTAGTGCGGTTTTAAAACGTTCGGTTAATTTGAGTCAGAAAAAAAGGATATATAGTAAACTTAGAAGCGACTAACTCCAATACGGTAAAATCAGAAGCGACTCACCGCAATTCCTAAGTGTATTGTGATTGTAATTTACTGGCCCGTAATTTCGGCTTTACAGAACAGACAGACACGAAATCTTCATTATAATACAAGCATATCATTTTGGTCGGAGATATAAGGATATTAACAGTTAATGCGATTGGAAGATCAGTTTGAAATTTATATTAAACAGTTTTACTCACATGGAGAGGGTTAACATTTTTGTGGGGTTAAGGCCTGCATAGCGGGCAACTTTACACAATTCTATTCAATGGCCTCTCACATCTCATAAATTAAAATAGATAAGTAAATGATACAAATAAAAACATAAGAGAAAATAAAAATAAAAGCAGATTAAAAAAAAAAGTAAAACCGGCGCTTTCACGCTTAACGTTTATTTACAAATTCGCGCCAAAAAACTGTTCGGGCGAGGTTCTCAAGCGACATTCGCTAATAATCATGTCTAACGTTCAGTAAATATTTATTCTCCCTAAGAGGAATAAATAATCGATGGAAAAAACAATGCCGAATTCTGTAATTGTAATTAAGCGAATAAAGAAATATACATTCTTGCTACATAAGAATAGAAAGGAGCAGATGGAGTACAGGTGTTAGAGATGAAAAAAGCTACATGCGACTAACAGATTAGCATTAATACAAATGGTTTTGTTTCTTCGAGCGAAACGTACGCAGAGGAACGGTTGCCAAAAAAAAAGTTTCTAGCTAATAAACGAGATCACAATTAGTGAACCGATTCCCAGTTTTACTCACCGTATTCTAGTATCTTTGGATAATCGTGTTTGACTTCTATTTCTGTTTTTCCTTTACGGCGCACCCGAAAAAACGACGCACCGTCCATTCCTTGAAGTTGTTGTGAAAAAAAAACTTAAAAAACTGTGGACTGGAAAGCTATTCAATATTTATGGACGAGCAGTTTGGTCATTTCATCCGTAAAACAAATAGCAAATTAAGGAAAAAAAAAAAAAAAAAAAAAAAAAAACAAAAAAAAAAAAAAAAAAAAAAAAAAAAAAAAAAAAAAAAAAAAAAAAAAAAAAAAAAAAAAAAAAAAAAACAAAAAAAAAAAAAAAAACAAAAAAAAAAAAAAAAAAAAAAAAAAAAAAAAAAAAAAAAAAAAAAAAAAAAAAAAAAAAAAAAAAAAAAAAAAAAAAAAAAAAAAAAACAAAAAAAAAAAAAAAAAAAACAAAAAAAAAAAAAAAAAAAAAAAAAAAAAAAAAAAACAAAAATAAAAAAAAAAAAAAAAAAAAAAAAAAAAAAACGAAACAAAAAAAAAAAAAAAAAAAAAAAAAAAAAAAAAA
This sequence comes from Doryteuthis pealeii, assembly GCA_023376005.1. NCBI lineage: Eukaryota > Metazoa > Mollusca > Cephalopoda > Myopsida > Loliginidae > Doryteuthis > Doryteuthis pealeii. The sequence goes on along the minus strand of CM042159.1, from coordinate 73,700,340 downwards.
AAAAAAAAAAAAACAAAAAAAAAAACAAAAAAAAAAAAAAAAAAAAAAAAAAAAAAAAACAAAAAAAAAAAAAAAAAAAAAAAAAAAAAAAAAAAAAAAAAAAAAAAAAAAAAAAACAAAAAAAAAAAAAAAAAAAAAAAAAACAAAAAAAAAAAAAAAAGAAAAAAAAAAAAAAAAAAAAAAAAAAAAAAAAAAAAAAAAAAAAAAAAAAAAAAAAAAAAAAAAACAAAAAAAAAAAAAAAAACAAAAAAAAAAAAAAACAAAAAAAAAAAAAAAAAAAAAAAAAAAAAAAAAAAAAAAAAAAAAAAAAAAAAAAAAAAAAAAAAAAAAAAAAAACAAAAAAAAAAAAAAAAAAAAAAAAAAAAAAAAAAAAAAAAAAAAAAAAAAAAAAAAAAAAAAAAAAAAAAAAAAAAAAACAAAAAAAAAAAAAAAAAAAAAAAAAAGAAAAAAAAAAAAAAAAAAAAAAAAAAAAAAAAAACAAAAAAAAAAAAAAAAAAAAAAAAAAAAAAAAAAAAAAAAAAAAAAAAAAAAAAAAAAAAGAAAAAAAAAAAAAAAAAAAAAACAAAAAAAAAAAAAAAAAAGAAAAAAATAAAAACAAAAAACAAAAATAAAAAAATAAAAAAACGCAGGTGATGTTTTTCTCGGACCAAGGAGATCTCGCAAAAAGGGGAAAGAAGAATGCGGCGCAAGCGGACGGGAAACAGAGGGAAAGTAAATATGGGCGGGGAAAAAGGCGGAAAAGAAACAGGGGGAGGGGAGGGAAAGTAAGGGGAGGATTAAACTCCTTCTTCCGTGGGAAACTGACCGAAAACAAAAAAAAAATTAAAAAAAAAATAGGGTTGGATTTTTATCAATTATGTCGTTTTCTTGTTTTAGATTGGCCTACAAAAAAAAAAAATCGGTATATCAGCCAGAGACCAGCGAGGAAGTTCAAATCCTTTTTCATAATAAGTGCTAGACCACAAAGACGAAGGAGGAGAGAATTGGGGTTTTAGTATGTTTTGAGGGGGACAGCGCGACCTATCATCCAAGCTTTCTCACTTTCACCGGCAACCAGATCACCTGTTGCTACTCATTACGCTTGATGAGACTGGCGACGCCGGCCCGGGAAATCGCAACTTAGGAAACATCTGTGGTTCTCTCGATGCTGGACGCGTCATACACCGACCTGACTAACCGCTCAACATGGGACACAAAAAGAGATTTAACATGTTCTCGCGCGCATAAGGCTACCACCAAGCGTTAACGGTTATTTGCGTCGTCATCAAATCTCGAGTGATTCATGCGTGTTGCCCTGTTGACTTTGATTGATTGGTTGGGTTATGTTCGTGTTTTTTTTTTATTTACGGCCATATCAACTTCTCCTTATGGTGTTTAGTTAATTGCCCAAAGAGAGGGATGATATATTTGTTTGCTTTTTTACTTTTCACTATCTCCTCGTTGGTTTTTTCTTTATTTCGATATAATTTTTTTTTTTTTGTTAAAAACTCACAATTTTTAGTAATACATCAGTTGACACTTTATTTCTTTGTTTTAGTTTCACACACACGCACGCATTTATACTATATATATATACTATAATATATATAATATATATATATATATATACTTCTTATTTATAATGCGAAGAGGATTGTTGGCTTTTTCTTGTCTTGTAACCGAAATCTATTATCATTACACTTATCAATCGACGCTCACACAAATTAAACATAGTTTATTCTTTACATCACATTTCTTCATTGACTTTTTATTTTATCATTTTTTAGATTTTTTTTTTATTTTAAACAGTCAAATCTAACTTAACATTTATATCTATTTAATTATTTCATTTATATTATTATTAAAATTGCCTTCACCTCTTTTTTTTGGTGTGTGTGCTAATTAGATATCATGGTTGCGTCTCTATAATGGTATACATAAGCGTATTAAATCAACATGCTATCTGTTATTTATATATTACAAAAAAAAAAAAAATAGGCAGGTTTTGCAGACAACGGCGTTTGTAGTGAACGGGGCCAACGGCTAATTTGCACACTATTGCATAATTAAATTAAAAAAATGTCGGATTTTATTTAAATATGTTGCTTAGTCTTCTTAACCTGTTTTGGTTTTATTTTTTAATGACACTAAAGTCTAATAGCAAAAAATAAAACAAAAAAATCGCTCTGTCTTAACTGAAAATTACTTTATAAATGAACATCCAAATTTAATTTAACTGAAGAAAAAAATAATTGTTTCATTCTGTTACATTCTTTATTTCGCCTAATTATTTTTTCAACATATCATTATGTCTTTTTACTTGTTTATATTCCTTTTCTTTAATCATTCTAAAATATACAGTTTTAAACATAATGACGCGTCAAAAATCTATTAAAAAATTTCCCAAGCACATGCAAATATGAACAATCTGAAAAGAACTGGGCCACGGAAAGTGATGGAATTAGAGTAAGCAGAGCTTTCATTTCTTAATTTTTTCCTAAATTTATTTCGTTGATACCCCACTCAGTTTTGTACATATTCTTTTTTAATCATGCATTGGTTTATTTAAGACTTATCTTAAATCTATTTTTAAATACGCATATTTTTATTACATTTATTAAAACTTTACACTTCTTTTAAAAAAAAAAATTACTTGCCACCCGGAGGTGCATACTCCATTTGCTTAGCGTATAAGTATTAAAGTTCAAATGCTTTATCTTTTTATTTTAATATTACAAAGTTTATAATGGGGTAATAAAGCAAATTTTATTTTTGGGACAATAACGTCCAACATCGGCAGGCATGTTCTAGATTTCATTCTTTTTGGCCTTACTTTTAATATGTGGCGGGGGGCGGGGGGCGGGCACGGTGAATTTCATTTTTTTCTATTTTACTCCCATAAATTAAATATGAATAAAAATTTTAAAAACCAAGAATTGAAATTGTCAGTGGACCTTTTAAATAGCAAATTAAAAAGACAAAAAATAAACATATAATAAAAAAAAAGAAAAATTTTTAAATAATAAATAAAATTAAAAAAATGATGATAGCTTAGATAAAAAAAAAAAATTTTAAAAAAATGAAAAAAACAAAAAATTTAAAAAAAAAAAAAAAATATCGTAGAGTTCCCCTTATAGAAATAAAAAAAAAAAAAATAAAAAAAAATAGAAAAAAAAAATTTGAAAAAAAAAAGAAATAATCCGTAGGTTTCCCTATAGAAAAAAAATTTAAAAAAAAAAAAAGAAAAAATTATAATAAACTAAAAAAAAAAAACCAAATAAAAATAAATGAGAAATGATCGATTAGGAGTTCCGACTATAGAGTAATAAAAAAAAATTTTAAAAAAAAGAAAAATTTGAATTATCGTTAGTTCCATAGGGAAGAAATAATAAAAAATATATAAAATAAATAAAACAAAACAAACACTGAACAAATATCGTTAGTTTTCCCTATGGAAATAAAAAAAAATAAAACAAAATAAAAAAGTGAAAAATATCGTACGTTCGCGATATATAAGAAGAATATACTATAAAAAGATGACAATATTCGTTAGTATCCCTCTAAGATAATTATATAAAACAATAAAAATAGAGATATGCTCGCGCTCTCACCAGTATCTCTCTCTTTT
>CM042159.1:73613722-73696633 GCA_023376005.1 Doryteuthis pealeii | reverse complement strand
GTTTTGCGCCAGTCACTGAATACATGGTTGATTGTCTCATCTCTGTCTCGACACATTTACTGTTCCGTTGTGTCTTATCCTTTTTCGAATGTGTGCATTTCTATCGACGGTAACCATCACACCACGTGCTTTGTTATAACAGACAGTTTCATTTTGCCGTGTGTGTGTCGGTTGGTTGGGTTTTACGGCATGTCAACCCTTGTTGGGTTATTTTATGCCGAAGACATTTTATTTGATTCATTTTTGTTGGGTATCCAATTTTTTTTTTTAATTAAATTTTTAGACAATTTTTAAAAACTGATTTTGTTTTCTATTTAAACCATAGATAGGACCGTAACAGGTACTACCACTCCGGGGACCTGGGAGTAATGAACATGAAGTATTCCACATACACCACGGCTCCTAGATGCAATTGAACATCCTACCCGGGACACTAAGACACCGGTCACAATCTTCTAGCACATATGATAAAAAGGATTGGGGGGGTTGTCATAAGAGCAATACGGTTTGGACAATCATATACGTGAAAGGATTGATCGGGGGGGGGGGGATTCTCCAACTGCCCGGTTAGTCTATGTAATGGCCAAAATGGATTGTTGCATATCACGGACTGCTCAGCCACTAGGATTCCATCCTTAAGCATCACGTGTCGTCACTCTCGACCAACAGGGGGTCTCATTGGGGGGATTTTACTCCTCTGGTGCAGTCGGTGTATTCTACAGCCCCAACTTAGAGGGCCGGTATGTGTGTGTGTGTATGTGTGTATGTGTGTGTGTGTGTGTGTGTGTGTGTGTGTGTGTGTGTGTGTGTATGTGTGTGTGTGTATGTGTGTGTTTTGTTGTGTGTATGTGTGTGTTTTTGTGTGTGTGTATGTGTGTGTGTGTATGTGTGTGTGTGTTTGTGTGTGTATGTGTGTGTTTGTGTGTGTGTGTGTGTGTGTGTATGTGTGTGTGTTGTGTATGTGTATGTGTTGTGTGTGTGTTTTTGTGTGTATGTGTGTGTGTGTGTTTTGTGTGTGTATGTGTGTGTTTTTGTGTGTGTGTGTGTGTTTTTGTGTGTGTATGTGTGTGTTTTTGTGTGTGTGTGTGTTTGTGTGTGTGTATGTGTGTGTTTTGTGTGTGTATGTGTGTGTTTTTGTGTATGTGTGTGTATGTGTGGTTTGTGTGTGTGTGTGTGTGTGTGTGTGTGTGTGTGTTTGTGTGTGTGTGTGAAATTATTTAGTGAATGGCGAGAAGCGAAAACGTATTTGCTTGGAATTGGATGCAAGAAAAAGGCGATTTGCCAAGACAAGTCTTTCGCAATGTTGCAAAGTATTTTATGTTTACCAATTCTTTTGTAAGAAGAACTGAAACTCAGACAAAAGAACGCAAATTTCAATCAACGGTTTTTTCTTTATTTTGGAAAGAAAACAAGAAATTATGGAATTTTCTTATGGATTTGTATTTCTTTTTCTTTTTCTTTTCTCTTTCTTTTCTTTTTAGAATTTCATTTTCGTAGAGAGGCTTGAAAATTGTGAATGGTTATTTTAATGTCTCTCTCTTTTAATCAAACTTGAGAGTTCCAAAAACAAGGGACATAACTGTGTATCAGATTGATACAAATATATAAATTATCTAACAGTGTACCTTGTTAGCAACTATCAGGTCGGATTCTTAGTAACTTTTTACCAAGAGTGCGGTGACATTTTACCGCCCAATGTCCCAGTACCTTTAACTGGAAGCCAAAGAAGAATTTGCGACTGATACCCTAGCCGCCAAAAATGGAAAGAAAGAATTTAGAAGGTTGCTGCCTAATCCTGCCTATGACCTAAAATTACTACGCCGAATCCAAGCCCTACAGACTTTCATTTTTTTCCACTAACCTTTTGTTTTCACTGTCTATTGCAGTGTTCTATTTCAAATAGGCAAACAAGTCTTCCACCTATCCGCGAAAATGCATTTACACCTATTCTAATCAGTAGTGGGGGGGGGGTCACAGTCAAGTCTGACTCAAGGCTCCAATCGACAGTCCAATCAGTCCCAACTGTATCTCGCTCCAAAATCCAATAGCCAAAACTATTTCTTTGTCGTTCTGCCTGGTCTCTGAGAATAAGTCCTTTAAATACACCCCAATTTCACCACATCCGGGCTCCTAACTCATAACTGTCCGTTCAGCACGTGCGACACTCGCCATCACGGCGCGACCACCCACATCCGGGCCACTATGCCATTCACCGATCGTCCACAGGTCTCACATTCTGAAGGAATCGGGTTCGACTCTAGGTCAGTCCTACACGCTAAGCAAAGCCTAGCCCGCTTCCTTCGAGAATACGGCAAGTCTTCACCCCCGCCACCCTCTCCGTCACACCGTTTTGCACGAGGCGGGTCTCCTCTCTCACTACACCTATTTTTAGGGGTTTTAAACTGACAAACTATTTTCTCTAAGGGAAATCTTACAAGAGGTGATAAGGTCACTGGGAAAATAAGGGGCGTAAGATAAACCTGTTAATTACAAACCAAACTTCTGTTCTCTCTACATTATTATGAGAGAAACTAATAAATAGACAATGCTTTGATAAATGAATACATTAGACACCAAAGATAATTTGCATTTTTTTGTAGTAATGCCAACGAAGTTGCCTCCCTTTATTCGTTAAAAATAGAACATTTGTTTTAACTTTGAAAAAGTGGCATTACTACAAAAAAATGCAAATTTTGAAAAAATTTATTTTTAGTAAATCCGGACTATAACAGCGTCCGCGGAACTAACCGACGTTATTTACAATCCAAAATGTGACATTGAGTAAAGAACTCCAACAAACACCATAGGATCTTGCTCAACAGCCTGATGATTGCTATTTAGCATGAAACCTGGGTCGCTGTTAATAATGAACATTGATCTGTGAAAACATTGTAAAATATATATATATATATAATATATATATATATATATATATATATATGAGGTGAGGTAAAAGGAAAAATGAACAAAAATAATGACTCAAACAAGTCCAAGTAGGAGATAAATATTTCGTCCTTCTGACGCGAAGAACATCCCCAGTCTGACTTTATTCAAAATGCGTATATTTATGTTTATAGAAGACGAAATTTTACTCCAACCCCTCCTATCATTATATATATATATATTATATATATATATATATATATATAAATATATATATATATATATACTAGCTGGAATATGCGCTCTTCGGGCGTAAGTATTTACGTTTTAATGTAATGAAATACATTAGATTAGAATGACTAATTTTAACGTATTCAGTGACCTGTAAAGAAAAAGGTAGTGAAGGAAATATGTTAATTGAAAAAAAAAGAAGTTTATTTAATATAAGAGTGTAATAGATACAATAAATCTTTTTCCATTCTATATTGAAATAAACAAACGAAAAAGACCATTTTAAGAGCCAGCGTAGAATCTTTTTTTAAAATATTCTATTCAATATACGGGCATTATTGCGTAAGGCACGATTCTGTCTAAATATTAAAATCGAAATAAAATTAAGGTGAGTTGACTCAAGAAATTTTAATTGAAAAAAATTCTTGTCAGCGACATTATGACGTCAGCGACGTTATGACGCTAGCGACAGCCAATCAAATTCGAACAGGTTTTGGAATTTTCAGGAAACTCGGAATTAAAAGATTACTTAAGACAGGATAATGAAGACACGACAGTTATCACTACAGTTGCAGATGGGGGTCAGGATGCAGACGGGGTTAAGTCACATGTTGACACGGCTAGAACTGACTAAAAAAACAACAAAAAAAAAACAAGTTGATAAAGATATCTCTCTCTCTCTCTCTCTCTCACACACACACACACACCACACACACACACACTCTCTCTCTCTCTCTCTCTCTCTCTCTCTCTCTCTCATTCCTGTCTGAGAAAAAAAATTCTTAGTAAAAGAAATTACGGTGTCCATTTCATTTTATCACAAAGAAAGAAAAAAAAAGCAAAACAAAAAAACTTGAAACGACAACGTCAGACTAAAAAAAAAATGAAATATCAACAATCCTGCGCCGGGATAATCCCCAAAATAACCCTTGACCGACCGAGAAAAATAATTTGTTAGTGTCAACAAATTGAGTAGCCCTCTGCGTGACTAAAAGCTATACCCTCCCCCCCCCGAATCTTACGCGTGCGTGAGACACGCGTTTTGAAAATAACCTGCACCCCCAAGTAGTAGTTCGACTGACTGATCTCAGAAAAAAGGAGGAAGATTTGTTTTGGGGTAAACAAACAACTCCAAACGCTGCTGTACCGAAAGCCGCCTCCTTGTATAAGTCTGAGACGTTCCCTTAGCGCCGCGGTTCGTGTGCATTACGTATCGCTTGTTGGTCCCGATCTGGTACATAGCGATTCTCACAAGAATCGTTATGTACCCGAGAATGAGGTACATAGCGATTCTCACAAGAATCGTTATGTACCCGAGAATGAGGCATTTGCGTAATACTTAAATTAGAAAAAATAACAATGAAAGACAAGAGTGATCGAAGAGTAAGATTCAGTTGTTCTATTTTTTTTATTATACCCCCTCTGTTTCAAATCTTTTTATCTGCATTCTTATTTAGTTTTATTAGCCTTTCTAATCTAATCTAATATTTTATTACATTAAAACTTAAATACTTACACTAGGAGGGTGCGTATATTTGCTAGTATTATTAATGAAGATTAGGTTTCGATTTGTCTCTAACCAAAATTACGTTATTGCTTACGTCACATTATCCAAAAATTGTTATAAAGGAATAAATCCACTCAAAATTTGAGGAAGATTTGTTTTGGGGTAAACAAACAACTCCGAACGCTACAGTGCCGAAAGCCACCTCCTTGTATAAGTCTGAGACGTTCCCTTAGCGCCGCGGTTCGTGTGCATTACGTATCGCTTGTTTGGTCCCGATCTGATACATAAATATTCTGGTGACATATGACGGGATAATCGTAAAAAAACAACCCTTGATAATTTGTTTGTGTAAACAAATTGAGTAGTCATGTACGGCCACCGCCAACGCTTAAAGCAAGGTTCTCCTATTAAACAGATGTAGGCTCACTGGGGAGCTAGATGCATATACCTATGTATGTACTTATCAGTTTCAGTCTGACTTGCTTGTTGGTGCTGATTCTGGCTAAGGTATTAAGGTCTCTGAGAGAATACAAATTGGTTGGGTTTCGATCCCGGCTGTTGGTAGCCTGCGAAGTCTAGCCACACTGAGTAGACATGATACGTCGAAACACGTTGTCTGTAGATGACACACACACACACACACAACTCTCTCTCTCTCTCTCTCTCTCTATATATATATATATATATATATATATATATATATATATATATATATATATATATGAAAAATAAGTATAGCTGCACTGATGAGGGGTAAACCCGAAACGCGCGTCTGTAGATTGCTTTATATATATATATATATATATATATATTATATATATATATATATAGGGGGGTGCGTGTGTGCGTGTGTCTGCAAGAATGATCTCAGGTGCTTTGGCATTACCCATTCTAGCTGGGAAATTTGGCCCAGGACCGCCTCGGTGGCTGCAGGATCTCTGTAACGGACTATTCATGTCCGATGTCACCCTAGCGCAACACCATGAAACCAAGAGTTCCAGAGAAAAAGCAAGGGCAACAAAAACAAAACACCAGCACATCAACAACCTTCACATGCGGGCATCTGTGGTCGGGGCTGTTGTTTCGAACATTGGACTTTATAGTCAGAGGAGGCTGTAACTTCAGGGACACAATAATTATATAGTTTTTCGAGACTGCTGTTATATATTGTACAAACGGAAATATGAATTTCTGGTTTTATTAAACAAAGAAGTTTTAACAACTGCCCGTTATCAGATCAAGAGATAAAAATACGTGGGTGTAGCTATGAATATAAAAGAACCGAGGGCCCGAGACAGGTCAGTCGTCAGTCACCTGGAGAGAGAGTGAGGTGATCGGGGTCAGTAGTCGGCCGAGCGGGACCTCGTGTAGTTGGTGTCGGAAAAGCTAGCGTTAATATTTACCAACTGAAAAAGCTTGTCGCCCAGAAATTTAATCGAAGGACCGAAAGTGTAAAGACTGAATATATTAATTAAACTGACCCTCTCTCTCGAAGTTAAGAAGCTTGAATTTATTTCAATAAACTTCTGGAGGATAACTTTGGTGTTATTGTCATCCCTTACAACGAAGATAAAACTATTGCAATTTAGTACAGTGACGACGCGCTATGCAACAACTGCATTTGTAAGATCAAAACTAACCAGTGACAAAATAGGTATCCGCTAAGGAACCCAAACAGAAATACAAAAGTAGAATTGTAAATTAGACTTAAAGGACAAATAAAGAAACTACGACAACAAGCAAAAGCACTATGTGAGGGAATATACACAAGGGAACAATGGAATGAAAAGACCGAGAAAAGATAACAGCAGACAAAGCAAACCTAGAAGAAATCAACCAAGCGAAAAAGAAGGGAGACTCAAAAGTTATGAGAGAGAAGAAGCAATATAAAAAAATACCAAAAAGTTAAAAAAAAAAAAAAAAAAAAAAACGTTCCAAAAATTCTACGAGCATGTCAGTAGAGAAAGCATAAAGGCAAATAGACAATCTAATGTAAAGGAAAGAAAAAGATTTCTGGGACAAGATATGGGAACAGAAAAAAATCTTTACAAAAAGGACGAATGGATAAATAATATGAAAAAGAATTACAAAGCGGACATACACATGGGTTCACTATGAGCAACACTCAAGAAAGTACCAAATTGGAAAACATGAGGCCTAATGGCATATAAGGATTCTGGTTTATTAGAAAAATCACGTCCATCCATGACAGATTATCACTGCAACTGATTAAATAACTTGAACAATCAGGAATAATAATAATAATAATAATAATAATAATAATAATATTATTATTATAATGGAGATTGTGTGTTTTTCTGTCTGTAACCGAAACTATATTACTTTACTATTCAAGTAACAATTCCCATAGTTATTTACGTCACATTCTACAGGATTTTATTTTTATTTAAACCTCAATTATAAATAAAAATTGTTTTACATTATTAATACTGTTGGTAATATCTACATACTAATAACATACAATTGTATTTATATATACAACAAAATAGCAGTTTACAGTGTGAATGGGAAGGTTAATTTGCATATTGATATTACAAATCTGGTTTTAATAAATATGTGCTTAGTATTACTGATTTCTAATTGTTTGGTTTTATCTTCATGAATATTATCTAAAATCTCAGGTATAAATCTTAAAAGAAATTCATTAACAAGAAAAAATAACTGTAATTTTATTATTTACTTCCTATTTTAACTAAATAGTTAATTTAGGAAAATTTAACAATGAAAGACGGGAGTGAGGGAAGAGTAAGTTTCAGTTGTTCTATTTTTTATTATACCCTCCTCTGTTTCAAATATTTTTATCTGCTTTCTTATTTAGTTTCATTAGCATTTCTAATTTGATACAATATTTTATTACATTAAAATACTTGCACCCGGAGGGTGCATATATTTGCTAGTAATAATAATAATAATAATAATATATATATATATATATATATATATATATATATATATATATATATATATATGGCATTTCAGTCTTGGAAGACTATGATAAAGTTTTTGTACCCCTGAAGTTACAGCGCCTCCTGTGATTGTAAAGTCCGATGTTTGAAAAACATTCTCGATCACAGATTTTGCTGTCCCTGAAGATGTTGATGTTCCGATGCTTTGTTACCGCTGCTTTCTTTTGGACCTTTTAGCTTCATGGTGTTGTGTCAGGGTGACTTCTGACATGAGCAGTCCTCTATGGAGATTCTGCCACCACCGAGGGCGGTCCTGAGCCAAATTTTCCCAGCTGGAAGGGGCAATGCCAAAGCAGCTGAGATCATTCTTGCAGACATCCTTGAATCGCAGTTGGGGGCGACCAATCTGTCTTTTACCAGACGTAAGCTCTGCATAGAGGATGTCTTTCGGGATTCGTCCATCATCCATCTGACGTACATGACGTTGTCTCAGTAGAGAGTACAAGTTGGGGAGTTGAGCTCTCTCTAGGACTGCTATGTTAGTGATCCTGTCCTTCCTGGTGATGCCCACTATACGTCTAAGGCAGCGAAGGTAGAAGTTATTTAGCCGCCGCTCTTGGTCCATGTTTCACTTCCATACATGAGGGTGCTGATAACACATGCCCTATACACTTGTACCTTTGTACGGATAGTAAGCTTGCTGTTGTCCCTCTATCTTTATGAGACTGTAATGCCGATATATATTATATATATATATATATATATATATATATATATATATATATATATGTAAAAAAAGGTATGTTTGGAATGGCTTTTTTTCCGACAATTTTTTGGAGAATATGTGCTTAATTGGAGTCGTACATAATTTTGAAAATTAATTAATTAATAATGAATTAGGCGGGAATGCCTATTTAAATGTATGGCTAAACAAATCGAGAAAAATCAATCTCTGTATGTACATTTCGGCCTATTAGGCCTCATCAGCAGAGCTATAGATAGGAAGGCCGCCCTGTGCGTGATTTGAAACCGGACTGCCAAGCTGACAGGCCGATCCCATAACCGCTACAACAAACGGACTTCTTAGATTTTACGATTTGTTTAGAGTAGGTTAATATTCCTCTTCTAGTGACTTTTATTACACGACGATATGATAAGTTGTAAACACGGTTTGTTTGGAATGGCTTTTTTGCCGACAATTTTTGGGAGAATATGTGCTTAATTGGAGTCGTACCTAATTTTGAAAATTAATTAGTTAATAATGAATATATATATATATATATATATATATATGTGTGTGTGTGTGTGTGTGTGTGTGTGTGTGTGTGTGTGTGTGTGTGTGTCTATTTAGGCAGCATTTTTTCTTGTAGGCATATATTGTTAAATAATGCAGCCATTTTCTTTCTGCAAGTTTTGTCCTTTGTTTTTTCGTATTACCTGATTATTTTTGTAATATCTGGCGAAAATTGTCTGATGTATTTGCCATATGTCATAGACCAAGTACTTTCCGTCCTATCGTGGGCCATCTTCAGGGTATTTTGAAACCGTACAACAATGGGCTATTCCATTTTCCATTCATATAGGTTGTGTTTATTATTGTTGTTGTTATTATTATTAGTGTTATTATTATTGACATTATTATTACTACTTTTGCTATTATAATTTTATAGTAATTATAGGCATTTTAGAATGTTGGTGCTATTATCAAAGTTTATTTTGTTTAGTTTTGGATTTTTGTTTCTAATATGCAGTGCTTCTAAGTTTTGTACGGTTTCAAAATACCTTGAAGATGGCCCACGATAGGTACTTGGTCTATGTGTGGTTTCTAGCCGAATCGCTCAGTCGGTAGAGCGTTCGGCTAGAAACCACAAGGTTCCTAGTTCAATACTGTCCCTCGCCAACTCAGCGTATGAGTAGTACAGGGATCTGTGCGGTAAAGTAAAGAGCTGATGATAGGTGTGGCACTCTACCTCAGACGCTGAAACAATCTCCTTGGTCTAGCACTAGTGAAAAGGGGATAGACTCCCTCGCTGATTGGCTGATACCGGCTTTAGGCCGCCCCGACGACTTTTATATATATATATATGGGAGAATATGTGCTTAATTGAAGTCGTACCTAATTTTTGAAAATGAATTAATAATTAATGAAGCCTGACTGTCAAGATGACAGGCAGAGACTCTAACCATTACACCAGCAAGCCCTTCCCAGATTTTTCGTTTTGTTTAGAAGTAGGTTATATTCCACTTTATGGTGACAATCAGGTTTCGAGTCACACACAAAGCGGTCTTCGTGTCTATAGCTCTGCTGATGAGGCCTAATAGGCCGAAATGTACATACAGAGATTGATTTTTCTCGATTTGTTTAGCCTTACATTTGAATAGGTATTCCCGCCTAATTCATTGATTATTAATTAATTAATTTTCAAAAATTAGGTACGACTTCAATTAAGCACATATTCTCCCAAAAATTGTCGGCTAAAAAAAGCCATATCAAAACACATCGTCTGTTTGTTTACTTCTCATATATATATATATATATATATATATATATATATATAAGCAGTCGTATAGAGATGGATAAATGGACAAATGGTCAGAGGTATGGATATATGTGTGCACACCCATCCAAAGAGAACTAGGCCATTTTGTGTTTTTTTTTTTGGCAGAGGAACCTCAGCAAATCTATTCATCTCCCCCCCCCCCCCCGGCTGACCCCCACCCCCCGCCGTTAGGTATTTATGAAGTGTTGAAATCTTGCTCATTAAGTAATTTTGTTCTTACATGGCTGACAAGGCCACCATGTACGTCTTTCTTTCTTTCTTCTTTTTCTCGCCTTTCTTCTTCTTCTTCTTCTTCTTCTTCTTCTTCTTCTTCTTCTTCTTCTTCTTCTTTCTTCTTTTCTTCTTCTTCTTCTTCTTTCCATTCTTCTTCTTCTTCTTCTTCTTCTTCTTCTTTCTTCTTCTTCTTCTTCTTCTTCTTCTTCTTCTTTCTCTTCTTCTTCTTCTTCCATTTCCATTCTTCTTCTTCTTCTTCTTCTCTTCTTCTTCTCGCCCTTCTTCTTCTTTCTTCTTCTTCTTCTTCTTCTTCTTCTTCTTCTTCTTCTTCTTCTATTGCCGCAGCCCACAGTTGTGTACGTACGTGTTATATCATTAGGCAAGGTAACTCTATCACCCCACCCTAAACCCAAAAAGCATTCGATAACTATCATCATCATCATCATCATTAAACAGAACTTACATAACCAGACAAGTTGCCAAGGTGTTGGGGTGGGGGTCTTTTGATTCCCTGGGGGGGAAGGCGGTGTAGAAGTAGGAGAATTTTACGGCATGTCAATCCTTGTTGGGTTATTTTATGCCGAAGACGTTTTGTTCTGATCATTTTTGATGGATACTCAAATTTTCAAAACTCATTTTTCTAACTTTTTTTTCTGTTTAATTCCTAGATGGGACCCTAACAGGTACTATCACTCAGGGTAGAGTGGACCTGGGAGTAATGGTGATGAAGGGGTACTCCACATTCCCCAGATATCCAAAATTGGAACTTCAACATCAGATAGAGTTTAACGTCATACCCAGGAAACAAAGACCCCTAGCCACTGCCTTCTAGCACATATATGGTAAAAACGGATGTGGGTTGCCATAAGACTAATAGGATTGGGCCAATCATATAGGTGCTAGGGCTTGACGTGACCAGTTGATTAATGTCTCCATTTGGTGACATGCGCGTCCTGTCGATAAATTACCCTGACTGTATCCCGTGTAGAGGGGTAAGCGACCGGGTTTCCTGTGTGGGAAAATGAACGGTATCTGATGGTGACGTTTGAGTTCTGTGGCGTGTGAAATCACACCTTTACTAACTGGTCACCCATCCAAACACTGAACAGGATCATCGCTGCTTAACTTCGATAACAGGAAATGTGTATAAACTTCCTTGTAGATAATAAAAGAAAACAAAAAAGGTGTGGGGTGAGTGGGAAAGTGCTGTGTCAATAAAGAAGAAATCGTCTGACGACAAGGGGGTTATTTACTGGCAAGAAAAGAGAAGAAAGACAAAGCAGTTATTTATAGTAATAAAAAAGCTACAACACGATTATATAGAGAAAAGGGAGAAGGTTGGATTATCGAGTGAGAAAAGAATGAAAGAAAATGAAATCAAGGAAGAAAGATGAAGTTGTGGATTATCACTTGTTTACAAAGAAATTGAAGCAAGCACAAAAATAGCTGTTTCAACCTAATTTGGGGTGGGGCTGAATTCAGATTTGAAATCCGTTTTTACTGATCACCTCTAGTTTTTTTTAGATATGCATACTGTACATTTTGTACACATACCGTACATAAAGGTGTATATGCATTCAGGGTTAATTTCTAATATTGTGTGACTTATGTCTTCTTTTTTAGTTATTATGCAATAAATGTAAATGATAGCATTACATTATATATAGAGAGCTATATATCAAGACGGATTTTGGCAGTTAAGCGTAGCCAACACATCTCAACCAACAGCCAGTAGTGCACTGGCAGTCAGCGCAGGAGGCTGTCGTCCCTCGCAACGCAGGAGGAAAGTGTCCCTCAACACTTGTGTTACACAATCTTTTGGGTATATATTTGTATTACAATTTCCAGCGACGCACATTTTATTGCCTTACATATGATTTTACTTTGTTGGATGCTCTTGCGTGACATCCCGGAGGCAAAATACAACAGATCATCTAAGAAAACACATTTCTAACTGTCTGCGGTACTATGAATTGTGTACATTGTGTCATTCAAGTATATTTATTCCGTCAATGTTCTTTATCTATTCTGTTTTATCTGTAATAAGCTGCTGCAACTGTTGAAATAAGCACGTATATACACTATATATACTAAAATGAGACAATTTAAAAGACAGAAAACTAGAGGTGATGGAGCAAAACTGTTTATAAATTTGAATTCAGCACACCCAAATTAGTAAAAACACCTATTCACATTCTTGCCTCAGACAAAAAAATATTTTTTTGTAACCAGTGTTATCAGTCCCAGGAAGTGTTTCCCACCCGCGTTAGATGTTAGTCTTTCACTGGAATATGAGTAATAGCAAGTCTCCTCAGGTCTCCAGAACTCTTCTGAGTATTCTAACCAATCGAAGCAACGCTGTTGTTTAGAAGATCTCGAATTATCCCTTGATTTTCAATTATTTCAGACTCTTTTGCAAACCCTTTTGAACCGTTCCAAGCGCACCAACTACAATTGCTATGAGATTATTATTATGTTAGTTTTTCACACCAGCATCAGCTGATGGTATTCCCCTGGAGTCTGACAACAAACCTCATCGGGTCCCCAGGACTCTTCTGATTATTCTGGCAGATTGCATCAGTGCAGTATTCTGGATGGTCTCAATTATTCCTCTGATTTCCAGATTTTCCAGTCTTTTTTCCAGGCTTTTTGGGACCGTTCCAAGTGCACTAACTACAATTGGTATCAATTTGACTTTCATATTCCATAGCCTTTTCAGTTCTCTGGCAAGGTCCAGGTATTTGTCCATCTTGTTGTTTTCCTTCATCTTCACCCTGTGATCTGCTGGCACTGCAAAATCCACCAGTTGACAAGTTCTTTCTTTTTTGTTAATTAACACGAGGTCTGGTCTTCTTGCTGGGATAAGGTGATCCGTTTTTATCTCAAAGTCCCAGAGAAATTTATGCGTTTCATTCTCAAGAGCAGATTCTGGTTTATGCATATACTATTTTGTTGTATGGTCAAAATTTATTTTTGCATAGTTCCCAGTGTATTACCTGCCCAACCCAATCGTGCCTAGTTTTGTATTTCCTTTGTGCTAGTTTGCTACATTCGCTTAGTGCATGGTTTATAGTCTCATCTCTGTCACTACATAGTCTACATTTACTATTTTGTTGGGTCTTATCAATTTTTGCTTTGATATAGTTTGTCCTTTAAACTATATAAATTGTTTACTAAATTTTCCTTATATATTTTTAAAAATTTTTCCTTTTCAAATTTTGGTCGATTTTTAGAGAAATCTATATAAGTGTTATGCTATGAGTTATTTAACTGATTAAAATAATTTAAATAACTGATTTGAATTATTAGCCAATCTGTCTTAACTGGAATATAAATTATTTATTAAAAAGAAAACCATATATATTTTTAACATTTCGAGGGGGTGGAGTCTATCAACAACAAAAAAAATACTTCTTGTCATATTTATTACACAAAAATTATCTATTTACAGACAAATAAGTAGTGAAAATTTCATTAAAATTGGATTTTAGAAAGATGTGAAAAAATATTTTTTGGACGAAAATTCGAGAGTTGAACAACCGGTGTTCTAAATTGCTTTCAACACCGCTACTGATGATCCGCCAAATTTGCTGCTATGCTTCGAGCAATTCAACCAAAACTCTTGGATGGGTAGATTTTTTCTAGACATATATTCGTCTGCCGTTTGATAATTAGGCCAATAAAAAAAGGATAGTGAGCCAAATTTTCAATGGCTTCTTCCTCTCTCTCGATTTTCTATTGCTTACTTCGCTGAATGTTGGCAAATTTTCAAAGTGGCTTTCTTCTGCCTGCTCACTATCATCACAATCCACGTGGGCTGGTTACACTTGTTCAGTCATAAATTTCGCGACATTTAGTGGAATTCTAATTTCATTTTCATTTGGCAATGTTTCATTCCATACTCAGAAATTTATTTGCAGACTCTTGCTAGACTCCATTCATTAGTAGGAGTCTGCATTCTAGTATGCATTTACACAGCCTCTCCGCCAATATGGTCAATCTTTTGAATTCAGAGTTTCCCTTTACTTGAAAAAAGACGACGGGGTGGCCTATTGTCAGTATCAGCCAGACTGCGAGGGACTCTATTCCCCTTTCAATAGTGCTAAACCAGGGATATTGTTTTTGCGTCTGAGATGGAACGCCACCCCTACCATCAACTCCTCACTTTACCGCACAAATATCTGTGTTACTCATGCGCTGAGTTAGTGAGGGTTAGTATCGAACACAGAACCTTGTGGTTCCGTGGAGGATGCTCTACCGACTGAGCTAAACCGCCCAGAGCTATGAGAAGAGATAGATTTTTGCCTTTTCCATGGACATCAGTGAAACGCAAACAGTCTCGTCCAGGATTGGAACTTCAACATCAGATAGAGTTTAACGTCATACTCAGGACACAAAGATCCCCAGCCACTGCCTATAACTCTATCACCCCACCCTAAACCCAAAAAGCATTCGATAACTATCATCATCATCATCATCATTAAACAGAACTTACATAACCAGACAAGTTGCCAAGGTGTGTGGGGGGGGAAGCGGTGTAGAAGTAGGAGAATTTTACGGCATGTCAATCCTTGGGTTATTTTATGCCGAAGACGTTTTGTTCTGATCATTTTTGATGGATACTCAAATTTTCAAAACTCATTTTTCTAACTTTTTTTTCTGTTTAATTCCTAGATGGGACCCTAACAGGTACTATCACTCAGGGTAGAGTGGACCTGGGAGTAATGGTGATGAAGGGGTACTCCACATTCCCCAGATATCCAAAATTGGAACTTCAACATCAGATAGAGTTTAACGTCATACCCAGGAAACAAAGACCCCCAGCCACTGCCTTCTAGCACATATATGGTAAAAACGGATGTGGGTTGCCATAAGCCTAATAGGATTGGGCCAATCATATAGGTGCTAGGGCTTGACGTGACCAGTTGATTAATGCCTCCATTTGGTGACATGTGCGTCCTGTCGATGGGAGATTACCCTGACTGTATCCCGTGTAGAGGGGTTGTAGGAAATGGTATCGATGACCTGAGTTACATAGTGCGTGTCTGCGTTCTAATAGATAATCTACGGTTTGTGTAAGGGTTAAAGTGTTTTCTCATCCATGGTCTACCAACAAGGAATAATGGTAGCGAATAAAGAGTTTGGATCCTTGTTTTTTCAATTTAAAGTTGTCTTTTTCCTAGACTGGTCGCCAACCCAAACTTATTAAGCCAATTCATTTGGAGGACTGCGGTGGAATGGTTATAATAGTAAGAAATGGACTCATCGACCCGAGTTCAAATCCCAGACGAGGCAGTTAGAATTCACATAAGGCTAATACCACTGGGAAAGGTAAGCATCAAATTACTCTTCCTCCAGCTATGGGTAAATATTAGAACAGACTGGTCTCTTTAATCTTGGAAAGGTAACCAATCTAGGAGAAGGAAAACTCTGAATTCAAATCTGTTAAACTCCGCCTAAGAAATTGTCACATCCTACTCATGCAGAGGGGCTGGTATATATTTGTATAAAGCCATTTCTATGCCAGAACGCTATGTGAATGGATATATATATATATATATATATATATATATATATATATATATACTATATATATATATATATATAATATATATATATATATATATATATATATATATATATATTATATATATATATATATATATATATCTAGGTCTTTTATTTGAAAAATATTTTTCAAATAAAAGACTGAAGAAATCCTACTCATTGCACGACAAAATATATCTCTTACATCTACTTGTTTGAGTTGTTCTTTGTTCACATTTTCTCTGTATACTTTACCTCATATATATATATATATATATATATATATATATATATATGTGTGTGTGTGTGTATGTGTTTGTGTGTGTGGTGTGGTGTGTGTGTATTATTTGGGATTTAGTATGAAGAATTAAGTGCGAAATATAAGAAACCCAGATTTTGAATGTTAAGTTTCGTTTTATTTCGTAAATATTTGGGAGGATGTTAAACCCTTTCCTCAGAACGAATAGAATAGCTTATCTGTCCTTTTTGGCTTCTATGTTTGTCACAAAAACTCATTAAAAAGGGTAAAATACTGTGCTCTATGCACAAAACACAGAGTATTTTTTTAAACTATAAAATGAAATAAAATGATTTGGGGAGTAAGCCCCCCTCATAATCGTAAACCTCGGTGCAAACCGGAACTGGTTCACTTGCCGTTCATAGTGTGTTCTGTCTTGGTAACTCTGTTTGGCTGTGTTGTGACGTCAGATTGTTTAGATAATGTCCTCATTGAATAACGAGTACGCACACGCACACGCTTATGTACACACATACACTCACATACACTCACATACACACCTATAATATATGTAACGTATGATATTAATTATATGCAATATATTCATATATATATATGTGTATATATATACATATCTATATCTTATTATAATGGAGATTGTGGGTTTTCTGTCTGTAACCGAAACTATATTCCTACTCAAGTCACAATTCCCTTAGTTATTAACATCACATTCTCCATGATTTTTATTTTATCTAAACCTCAATTATTAATAAAATTGTCTTACATTATTAATACTGTTAACATGTCTACATACTGACAACATGCAATTATATTTATATATACAACAAAATACGGATTACAGTGTGAACGGGAAGGCTAATTTGCATATTAATATTAAAAATCGAATTTAATAAATATGTGCTTAGTATTATTGATTTTTAACTGTTTGGTTTTATTTTAATGAATATAAGTAAAATCTCTTTCAATGAATCTTAAATGAAATCCATTAACAAGAAAAAATAACTGTCATTTTATTCTTTACTTCCTCTTTTAACTAAAACTTAAATTAGAAAAAATAACAATGAAAGACGAGAGTGATGAAGAGTAAGTTTCAGTGTTCCATTTATTATACTCCCTCTGTTTCAAATTTTTATCTGTATTCTTATTTAGTTTATTAGCCTTTCTAACTTAATACAATATTTATTACATTAAAACTTAAATACTTGCACCCGGAGGGTGCATATATTTGCTAGTATAAATAATTATATAATAATATGTAATATATATATATGTATAAATATAATATATATATATATTATATAATATATATATATATATATATATATATATATATATATATATATATATATATATATATATATATGCATATTTAGCATGTATTAAACATGTTTATAAGTAAGAGTTGATTCTGTTGTTTACATTAAAATATAAATAAACAATATCTGTCTCGTTAATCTCTTAAATAAATATTTTATTTAACCATTTTATGAAGATTATGTTTACAAATGTTTTTCTTTATATTTGTGATTTAGTTAACCTTTTTATGTAATATAGATTCTAAAATATTTACAACTAGATAAAGTGTTCGCGTCTACAATTGGCAAACGATCAAATCTTGGATCGGAACTGTTTAAAAAGGAGAGTCAAAAAAAAAAAGTAAAAGGAGAGTAATACGATTATTTGCTTCTCAAAGGGGAACCTGTTTTTCTTACTGGAATAAAGTTAACATGTTTGGTAACTTATACGGTTTCGTTACTAATTCTCTTAGAAAAGAAAGCTTTAGTATTTTAGTATCGGTATTAACAATAAATGTAACTAGCAGGACCTGTGGATATATCACAGTATGATATTTTAATTACTTACAACGATTGATATGTTTACTTAAGAGCTGTTGCAAAATAGTAAAATATGTTAAAATATGATATTTCTCTGAATTTTTTAGATGAGGCTTGATGATTAGTATTATCTACATTATTCGGACTATTGTCCTAATCATCATTGTTATTTGTACAACGTTTCGGTCGATATGCCCTCCGGCCTTCTTCAGGTATTTCTTGTCGGACTCGGGAACCTTCTCGTTAATTATTTTTCTATGTTACTGCCTCTACTCAGGATTGAACCCGGAATCCAGAGATAATTGTCACTTAGAACTGTCTTAACCTAACTACATTATCCACTAGGCCATGTGTCCAACACAACTCCTACTCCAGCTATGGTTAGCGGAATGAGAACAGGATACCCCCGTGGACTAAATAAAGGGTTAGGTTCAAAATTCCGTGATGGCTCCCGAGTTGAACAAAACCACACGCTACCATTTTTAGACACACTTATTATATATATACATATATCATTATGGACTCTCCCGTCGATTATCGACGTATGAGGGTTCATACACACAATGAACTCCCACACAGGAATTTGTTTATAGTGGTGAAGGCTTGTGTTGGACCATTCCACACTTTTTGGCACAGTCGATAGGAAAGAATTGGTGCATCAAGGGTTGCCACAAACCCAATCAACGACCGACCTCAGGAATTTTGAATTCAGAGTTATCCCTCTCCTAGACTGGTTACCTACCCAAGGCTGAAGGGCTCAGTCTGCCCTACTATTCAACCCATAGCTGGAGGGAGAATATATGGATTCATATCTTTCCCAAGGGTATTAGCGCTATGTGAATATATATATGTGTGAATATATATATATGTGAATATATGTGTGTGTGTGTGTGTGTGTGTGTTGCTTATATTTGTGTCCAGCTGTGTCTTGTACATTAAAGATATGAATTTTTAATGCGAGTCGAGAATCTCTCTTTACATTTGGTAAATCAAACATGAACAATTGGCGTTTATCGTTTTACGGTCGAGAAAACTGGAAATTGTGAAAGACGTTCGAAATCTGACAAATGATTCGAGTCTTTACGCTAAGAATAAAAGGAAAGAGAAATTCTATCTTGGAAGTGGGCGTATGAAAAGATTTTTTGGTGTTTATTACGTAAAATGGATGAGGAAGTTTATAATAGAGAAAGAGCATTGGAATCAAGAGAGAGAAGGTATAGAGGGGTTAAATGGGAGGGGGGCTAATAACAAAGAGGGTGTAAGAGAAAGAGGGAGAGAAAAAGTGAGAAAGAGAAAGAGGGAGAAAGAAAGAAAAAGAAAGAAAGAGAAAGAGAAGGCTATGTTTATTACGTAAAATGGATGAGGAAGTGTATACTGGAGAGAAGATTGAAATTAAGATAGAGGAGGGAGAACCATTAGAAAAGAGGGTGTGAGAGGAAGAGGGGAAGGGGGAGAGATAAAGCGAGTGAGTGTGAGGAAGAGAGAAAAAAAGGAGAGAGGGAGAGAGAGAGAGAAAGAGAGAGATGATGAACGAGAGGAAGAAAGAGAAAGGGAAAGATTACGTGAGTGAGAAAGAGAGAGAGAGAGTGTTTAAGTGTGTGTGTGAGAAAGAGAGAGAGAGAGAGAGAGAGAGAGAGAGAGTGTGTGTGTGTGTGTGTGTAAGAATGGGAGAGAAAGAGATTGAGTGTCTATGTGTGTGTAAGAGAGCGAGAGAGACAGAGAGAAAGGGAGAGAGTACGTGAGTCAGAATGAAGGAGAGAGAGAGCGGGTGTTTGTGTGTGTGTATGTGCGAGAGAGAGAGAGAGAGAGAGATGGGGGGGGCTGGTGCAGTGATGCAGTGAAGAAGAAGAAGAAGAAGAAGAAGAAGAAGAAGAAGAACGCATTAGAATCTATTAACATGGAGATAGAGAGAGAGAGAGAGAGAGAGAGGGGGGAGAGAGGCAGGGAAATAGAGAGAGAGAGAGAAGAGAGGGGAGGTAGAGAGCGAGGGAGGAAACTGAGAGGAAATATATATATATTATATATAGAGAGAGAGAGAGAGAGAGAGAGAAAGAGAGAGAGAGAGAAAGATAGAGAGAAAGAGAGAGAGAGAATGAAATAAAAACAAAGGTGGCAGTGAGAGAAAAAACAAAAAACAAAGTATAGAGCGAGTGAGAAAGGAAGAAGGAAGATATCTCTATTGTTTTATCAGTTGTGTGTGTGGTGTGTGTGTGTGTGTGTGTGTGTCTATATGATTGTGTAACTGCATGTAGTTGTGACTGTGTGTGTGTGTATATAACTGTATGAGTGGGTGACTGTGTGCGTGAGTAACTCTTTGTGTATATGTATGTGACTGTGATTTTGTGACTGTGTGTGAAAGTGTGTATGACTCTGTAACTGTGAATGTATATGACAGTATGGGTGTGTGTGGGTGACTCTGTGTACATGACTGTGTGTGCACGCACGTGTGTTTCGGTGTGTGTATATGATTATGTGTATGTGACTCTGTGTGCACGTGTGTGTGTGTGTGACTCTGTGTGTGCGTGTGTATATGATTCTGTGTGGGACTCCGTGTGTACGCGCGCATGTATGTGTGTGTGTGTGTGTGTGACAGCGTGAGTGTATAATTATGTATATGTGAATCTGTGTGTGTGTGTCCGTGACTCCGTACGTATGTTTGTGTTATTGCGTGTGTATATGATTATGCGTATGTGACTCTGTGTATGCGTGTGTATGAGTGACTCTGTATGTACGTATGTGTGTGTGTGACTGTGTGTACGTATGTATGTGTGTGACTGTGTGTGTGACTGTATGTGTGTGTTCAAGTGTGTCTGTGTGTGTGTATATATATGTTTGTATTGTGTGTGTGTGACTACGTGAGTATATAATTATGTATATGTGAATCTGTGTGTGTGTGTCCGTGACTCCGTGTATATGTCTGTGTTATTGCGTATGTATATGATTGTGTGTGTGTAACTCTGTGTTTGCGTGCGTGTGTGTGACCGCGTGTGTATATGATTATGCGTATGTGCCTGAGTGTGCATGTGTATGTGACTGTGTGCGTGTGTGACTGTGTTGTGTGTGTGTGTATATGATTCTGCGTGTGTAACTCTGTGTATGCGTGTGTATGTGTGACATATGTACGTATGTATGTGTGTGACTGTGTGTGTGTGTGTGTGTGTGTGTGTGTGACTACGTGAGTATATAATTATGTATATGTGAATCTGTGTGTGTGTGTCCGTGACTCCGTGTGTATGTCTGTGTTATTGCGTGTGTATATGATTGTGTGTGTGTAACTCTGTGTTTGCGTGCGTGTGTGTGACCGCGTGTGTATATGATTATGCGTATGTGCCTGGGTGTGCATGTGTATGTGACTGTGTGCGTGTGTGTGACTGTGTGTGGTTGTGTGTGTGTATATGATTCTGCGTGTGTAACTCTGTGTATGCGTGTGTATGTGTGACTGTATGTACGTATGTATGTGTGTGACTGTGTGTGTGTGTGTGTGTGTGTGACTACGTGAGTATATAATTATGTATATGTGAATCTGTGTGTGTGTGTCCGTGACTCCGTGTGTATGTCTGTGTTATTGCGTGTGTATATGATTGTGTGTGTGTAACTCTGTGTTTGCGTGCGTGTGTGTGACTGCGTGTGTATATGATTATGCGTATGTGCCTGGTGTGCATGTGTATGTGACTGTGTGCGTGTGTGACTGTGTGTGTGTGTGTGTGTGTATATGATTCTGCGTGTGTAACTCTGTGTATGCGTGTGTATGTGTGACTGTATGTACGTATGTATGTGTGTGACTGTGTGTGTGTGTGTGTGTGTGTGACTACGTGAGTATATAATTATGTATATGTGAATCTGTGTGTGTGTGTCCGTGACTCCGTGTGTATGTCTGTGTTATTGCGTGTGTATATGATTGTGTGTGTGTAACTCTGTGTTTGCGTGCGTGTGTGTGACCGCGTGTGTATATGATTATGCGTATGTGCCTGAGTGTGCATGTGTATGTGACTGTGTGCGTGTGTGTGTGTGACTGTGTGTGTGTGTGTGTATATGATTCTGCGTGTGTAACTCTGTGTATGCGTGTGTATGTGTGACTATATGTACGTATGTATGTGTGTGACTGTGTGTGTGTGAGACTGTGTGTGTGTATATATGTGTGTGTGTGTGTGTGTGAGTGAGTGAATTGTCGGAAACCCAAAATGGGACATATCTGAAATGAAAATTACCGACAGAAGAGAATGACTGGCTGAGTCAACACGGGACATCATAAATCATTTGTCGCTAACTGACCAACACCCCCCCCTCCTCACCCCCCACCATCACTCTTCCTGCTCACTCTCTCTCTCTCTCTCTTCACTCTAACCCCCTCCTCACATGCGTGTAACCCCCCCCACATACACATAATTGAAACATATTATCCATCTTCCTTATTCATCCTTTTTTTAATACATGTCTACCTTTTAACAATAAATTCTAACTAGCATCATTTTAATATATATATATATATATATATATATATATATATATATATATATAGTAAATGAAGAAAAACTCTAAACTTGCTTCATTACAATAATTTATTTCAACCGTATTAATACGGCATCTTCAGGTAATCACAAGAACATGACTCTTACTGTAAGAGTCATGTTCTTGTGATTACCTGAAAATGCCGTATTAATACGGTTGAAATAAATTATTGTAATGAAGCAAGTTTAGAGTTTTTCTTCATTTACTAAATATCTGGCTCAGTCCTTTTACTCACTGGTATTAGGCACATTGAGCTCTCCTTATGGTATACCTGCATCAGCTTGGTTAAACCACACATGGAAAGACCCTAACTACGGAAAAAAACCATATATATATATGAAAGTAAGTAAACATACAATGTGTTTATTTTTTATATGGCCTTTTTAGGCAACAATTTTTGGAGGATATATGCTTAATTGAAGTCATACCTAATTTTGACAATTAATTAGTTAATAATTAATGAATTTAGGCGGGCATATATGTTCAAATGTAAGGCTGAACAAATCGAGAAAATATCAATCCCTGTAAAATAGGTCGAAATGTACATACAGGGATTGACATTTTCTCGATTTGTTTAGCCTTACATTTGAATATATGTGCCCGCCTAAATTCATTAATTATTAACTAATTAATTTTCAAAATTAGGTATGACTTCAATTAAGCACATATCCTCCAAATATATATATATATATATATATATATATAATATATAATATATAAGATGACTTATCATATGCTCCCAAAAACCCGGTAGAGCTCTCTAGGAGCTATTTTAATTGACTTTCACTGTCAGCATAAAGCAATGATCGACTGTTTACAGATTTGATCTTTATGGTGTTCGTAAAGTATATACACTGATGTATGTATTTAAAACAGTTTAAAACACCGTTCCTTAATGACAACTGGCGATCGTCTAGAGGTTAACGGATCGGGATGATAAAAGTTAGTCGTGTTTCTCTCCTGGTTAAAGGTAGTTGCTGTTTCTAGCCACACTGATGAGACGTGACACTTATCTGTGGATGACTTATATCTTATTATAATGGAGATTGTGTGTTTTTCTGTCTGTAACCGAAACTATATTCCTACTCAAGTCACAATTCCCTTAGTTATTGACATCCCATTCTCCATGATTTTATTTTTATCTAAACCTCAATTATTAATAAAATTGTCTTACATTATTAATACTGTTAACTATGTCTACATACTGACAACATGCAATTATATTTATATATACAACAAAATAGCGGTTTACAGTGTGAACGGGAAGGCTAATTTGCATATTGATATTAAAAAATCGAATTTAATAAATATGTGCTTAGTATTATTGATTTCTAATTGTTTGGTTTTATTTTAATGAATATAAGCAAAAATCTCTTCAATGAATCTTAAATGAAATCCATTAACAAGATAAAATAACTGTCATTTTATTCTTTACTTCCTCTTATAACTAAATACTTAAATTAGAAAAAATAACAATGAAAGACGAGAGTGATGGAAGAGTAAGTTTCAGTTGTTCCATTTTTTTATTATACTCCCTCTGTTTCAAATCTTTTATTATACCTCCCTCTGTTTCAAATCTTTTTATCTGTATTCTTATTTAGTTTCATTAGCCTTTCTAATTTAATACAATATTGTATTACATTAAACTTAAATACTTGCACCCGGAGGGTGCATATATTTGCTAGTACATATAAACAATTTTTTGGTAAAACTAATATGGTATAAGAATTTAAGTAGGGGAATCATACTTTATTTAAACAACATGATCAACCACCCTGCAGAGAGAGGGGTAAAAATGAAACGAAAGAAAAAAAGATAAATAAAAGTAGAAAATATAAAAATAATTTCATCCCCTTTTATACATTTTAATATCCATGTCTCTCTCTGATTGGTAGATGATCTTGTTTAGATGAATTATGATTCCTCTACTGAAATTATTTTAATATATATATATATATATATATACATATATATATATAGATAAATCTAATGAATCAGATGAACCTACTAAAAGTTTCACTCAATGCTCGTCAGATCTTAGCCCCGAAGAGCATTAAGCGAAACTTTTAGTAGGTTCGTCTGACTCATTAGATTTATCTTTATTATTTGCTCTACTCAGGTATTGAGCACTTTTTACTTATTAGCTTTAGTCTCCTGGCGGGTTTGTATGAATATATATATATCTTATATATATATATATATATATATATATATATATATTGTTTTTTCTTTTGGACAAAATATTGCACTTACACGTTATTTTTTGTTGGTACGATTATCTTGGTCTTTTCTTTTTTACAAACATTTATTTCTCCCCGGGTAAAGTTTGGTAGTATATTTTTACAATCAAACTATTTGCTGTTTTTTTTCCCACCGCGAGGATTTACCAATAAATTTGGTATATCAAATTATATATATATATATATATATATATATATATATATATATATATATATTGTCAACCTGGAAGCAGTGGAGAGCGTCAAGTATCTTGGGTCCACCATTGTCAACTCTGTCTCCACTGACAGTGAAGTCAACAGCAGAATCGACAGAGCTGCGGCAGTTATAGCCAAACTGAGCCAGAGAGTCTGGGACAATACCAGCCTTACCATGAGAACCAAACTGCTCGTCTAAAAAGCATGCGTTATCAGCACTCTCCTCTACAATAGCGAAGCCTGTTCACATACTTATGCCATGAGAGGAAACTGGAAAATTCCACCTCAGATGCCTACGCCGCATACTATGCATACGTTGGCAGGACAAAGTGCCAAACACAGAAGTGCTGGATCGATCAAACATGAACAGCATGCCGGTCCTCATCTGCGAAAGACGCCTACGTTGGCTTGGTCACGTCAGGAGGATGGACAAAGGCCGCACCCCCAAAGACCTACTGTATGGTGAATTAGCGGACGGCACCCGACCAGTAGGGGGACCTTTAAATATGTCTGCAAGAGGGACATGAAGACATACCACATAAACACCAACACATGGGAGGCTTGTGCATAAGACAGTGTGACCTGGCACCTCCTCGTCAAACAAAGGAAAGAATCCGCCACAGAAAAGAGAGCCAAATGGAAGGAGAGACAACAGCAACTCCAGAAAGCATCACTGTTTGTTTGCAGTCAGTGCTCCAGAGACTGCCATTCTAAAATTGGTCTGTTCAGTCCCTCACGTGGTTGCAGATAAAAAATGGACCCTACGCCATCGTCTTTAGTAGACGGAAAGATGACAACAATCACAATATATATATATATATATATATATATATATATATATATATGTGTGTGTGTGCGTGTGTGTGTGTGTGTGTGTGTGTGTGTGTGTGTGTGTGTTAAAACTAGGTTTCCATACCGTTATAGAACGTGGATATTGCATTCCGGGCAGAGACATATGTAAAAACGTGAACGTAACCTGGAAACGTATCTATAATTGATTTCAATTTCCTATGTCCCTTTCAGAGTTTGGATGGGGTGGAGTTGACGGTGGAGATGAGGGTTGAGATGAATGTGGTTGACACTGTCGTATGTGACAAATTATAGACGTTTTTTATGGTCCTGTCACTGTTGATAAAAATGGACGAACAGAAATAAAATAAAAAAGAAAACACTTACGAAAAGGTAAAAATCAATGCAAACCCACTGAGATCTAATGACAACAAAACCGAAACAAAATTGAAAGAGAATGATAACGTGAAACTCATAGTCGTGAGCTTGTTTTTCACATTGTTCTACTTTATATTTGAAATATCCGGATATCGACTTGCATTCTTCAGCATATAATACTGATTCAGAATGGAGACGCGTGGTGTAATTGTAGTAAGAAATGGACTCGTAGACCCGATTTCAAATCCTGGACGAGGCTGTTTGCATTTCAAATAGCACAAATACCCTTAGAAAGGTGTACTTCAAACTACTCTTCCTCTAACTATGTATAAATAGTAGGGCAGACTGGGTTCCTCTTACTTGGTTAGGAGAAGGAAACTCTGAATTCAAACCTGTTAAACTTTTAAACGCTTAAGAAATTGACCTTGTTACAATTTTGGACCATTTATGGGTTAAATAGAAAAAATGTTTTTTAAAAAATTGAGTTAAAACAAATCTGAATGCCCATCAAGAATGAATAAAAAAAATCATCTTTGGCATAAAATAACCCAAGGGTTGATATGCCATAAAACCTTCCAACCAACCAAATTATTTCTTTTATAACCAAAGGAAGACATACATTAAAATACATACCAGCAAAGGTTTTTCTAAGTATTTCATTAGAGCCCAAGTGGTGCAACCATACGGTAGTACTGACACAGCTAAAGTTTCTACTTGTAACCAAAAACAAGTGTGAATTCAAGTCACAATTGTTGACTCTGATACTCGAGTTACAACACTTGGGTTATAAGAACCTTGTCAATGAAGCAAGGTCAGGTAGACCTAAAACTCTGGATTCCGAGGCTGTGCAAAGGGGTTGGGTAAATATACATAATATTGATTGAGAAGTTAAGAGCTCAATGTTCAATAATTCTATATACAGCAATAGATAAAAAAGGTTTAAATATCTGTTATATGTGCAGTTATAGATCTGTTTCTATCCATATGTATATGCCTATACATATGAGTTTTATCAGACCACCAATTATATATATATATATATATATATATATATATATATATATCCCGTAACGAACCATTTATCGCAAAAGACACACACGTGTAATCGACTGCAATTAATCAATATCTTGATTAATCCAGTGAATTTAACCCTGAAGATCCTTATGGTGAAACTTGAGTAGGTTATCACTTGTACACACACATATATATATATATATATATATATATATATATCTTTGTTTACAAAATTTGAGAACTCCTGGTGAATTCATTTCCGCTTAGAAATGTAGCGATTAAATAGCCTGCTATACTTGGCAGCTGATTGTGGTCGTATGGGTAAGAGGTTTGGCGAGCGTAAGTTCGTTCGGGTCTCGAACCCGGCCAGTGGCAGCTGCTAAAATGGTATAGCTGCACTGATGAGAGGTGATACCTCGAAACACGTGTCTGTAGTTTACTCTATTATATATATATATATATATATATATATATATATATATATATATATATATTGTGAGTTTTTGCTGGTTGGCTAACATTAATGTGTCTATGTGTAGGTGTCCACAGGAGAACGTCACTTATCAGTTCGTTCTTACTTCTCTTAGCAGTGTTCAGCATGTCTTGTCCGTCTTACTTGGATGGTTAGTGTGATTGGAGGTAAGTGGCCGTACAGCTGCTTTTTAGGGGTTGCTGCTTCTAGGATTTGTTCAAGATACCATGCAGCATCCTTGTGAGGTTCCATGTGGCTTTTACTCTAAGTGTTTCGTTAAAGTACAAGCGGTCCAACCATACAGTAGTACTGATACGTTCACAGCTTGAAAGAATTCCCGTTTAATCTAAACAGAGACATCAGATTTCCATATGATAGATGATCTTTCTATAGCAGTTCATGCCTTTCCTATGTGATTGTACGAATGTGTGTGTGACTGAGTGTGGGTGACTGTGTGTTTGTTTTTGTTTGGTTTGGTTTTACGGCATATCAACCTCAGTGGGTCATTTAATGTCGATAAAGTTTTGAAATAAATCATTTCTTAATGTATAATACAATTTTGTTTGTCAACTCATGTTTTTCTATTTAACCCATAAATGGGACCCCAACAGGTACTACCAGTCCGGGTCAAAGTGGACCAGGGAGCAATGGTGATGAAGGGGTGCTCCACATTCCCCAAACCTTCAAAACTGGAACCTCACCATCAGATAGAGTTTAACATCATTCCCAGGACATGATGACCCTCTGCCACCGCCTTCTAGCACCCATATGATAAAAAGGGGTTAGGGCTTGCCATAAGGGCAATAGGGTTGGGAAAATCATATAGGTACTAGGGCTAGACGTGACCAGCCAATTGATCGGAGGGGGCCTCTCCGATCGACCGTCTAGCCCAAGATAGGGCCTAAGTGGAGTATTGCAAGTCATGAACTGGGCTCTATCCGTAAGCATCACGGGTCGCCACCCACGGCCAACAGGTGTCCCCATTGGGGGAGTCTTACCCCTCTGCAGAGGTGCAGTCGGTGCATTCTAACGCCCGAGACGACAGGGCGACGAGTGTGTGTGAGTGACTGTGTGATTGTGTAACTGTGAGCGTGTAAGAGGGTGTGTGATGGTGTGAGCGTGTATATATAACTGTGTGATTGTGTGTGTATGTGACCGTATGATTATGTGCGTGACTCTGTGTGTATATGACTGTGTGAGTGTGTAGTTCTGTAACACTATGAGCGTGTAAGAGTGTGTGTGAGATTATGTGACTATGTGACTGTGTACGCATAACTTAGTGACTGGGTGTGTGTGACTGTTTTTGAGTTGGTAAAAGCTGGTATCGAACCCGAAATCTTATGGTTTTGGGATGGATGCTCTACCACGGATCTAAACCGAGAGTATAGTCAGCGTATTCTAAGCCCCAACCTCCAGGTGTGTGTGGGGTGGGCCAAAAGTTGATTTTAATGTAGGCATGAGCAGTAAATAATACCCCTAACATCGAACCCGGAAACTTGTGATTTTGAGGCAGATGCTCTATCGCCTAAGCTATACCGAGGGTTATAGTCAGCGTGTTCTACCCCCCCCCCCAACCGGTAGGTGTGTGGTGGGTGGGGCTTGAGTTGATTTTAATGTAGGCAGAAGTAGCAAAGGATTGCGCATTGGATGTGTTACCCGAGTGTGCTGCCAAAAAAGATGTGGAAACTAATTTTCTCTGTTAATGTGAAACTCGATCGACAGAAAAATAAACAATAGACAGTAACAAAAATATTTTTGACACTTCGTCGTGGAGTTTGTTTATCTCTTAACACACACAACTGTTTCTTGCCCCGGTGAGGGAGGCCCAGGGGTAGGCCCGGTGGTAGGCCCGGGGGGTGGAAGCACTTTAAAAGAAACCAAAATATATTGGCGCAATTTATACGTAGATCTATTTAAAAGAAATAAATAAAACCGTACAACATTATTTGTAATTAGGTTTTTTATTCAATAAATTAAAGATATTTATCAATGGGAAACACGGACTTTATATTCATTAGAGATATTTTATATGTCAAGATATATGAGGGTCGGCTGAAAAGTTCATAGGCTGACCAAGATACTCTTATAGAATGTGACTAAATGAGGTTTATATGTAGGTCGGCTGAAAAGTTCATAGGCTGACCAAGACACTCTAATGGAATGTGACCAAATGAGGTTTATATGATGGTCAGCTGAAAAGCTCATAGGCTGACCAAGATACTCTTATAGAACGTGACTAAATGAGGTTTATATGAAGGTCGGCTGAAAAGTTCATAGGCTGACCAAGATACTCTAATGGAATGTGACCAAATGAGGTTTATATGAGGTTCAGCTGAAAAGTTCATAGGCTGACCAAGATACTCTTATAGAATGTGACTAAATGAGGTTTATATGAAGGTCGGCTGAAAAGTTCATAGGCTGACCAAGATACTCTAATGGAATGTGACCAAATGAGGTTTATATGAGGGTCAGCTGAAAAGCTCATAGGCTGACCAAGATACTCTTATAGAACGTGACTAAATGAGGTTTATATGAAGGTCGGCTGAAAAGTTCATAGGCTGACCAAGATACTCTAATGGAATGTGACCAAATGAGGTTTATATGAGGGTCAGCTGAAAAGTTCATAGGCTGACCAAGATACTCTTATAGAATGTGACTAAATGAGGTTTATATGAAGGTCGGCTGAAAAGTTCATAGGCTGACCAAGATACTCTAATGGAATGTGACCAAATGAGGTTTATATGAGGGTCAGCTGAAAAGCATAGGCTGACCAAGATACTCTTATAGAATGTGACTAAATGAGGTTTATATGAAGGTCGGCTGAAAAGTTCATAGGCTGACCAAGATACTCTAATGGAATGTGACCAAATGAGCTGAAAGATACTCTTAAGAATGACTAAATGAGGTTTATATGAGGTCGGCTGAAAAGTTCATAGGCTGACCAAGATACTCTATGAATGTGACCCAAATGAGGTTTATATGAGGGTCAGCTGAAAAGTTCATAGGCTGAGTACTCATGGAATGTGACCAAATGAGGTTTATATGAGGGTCAGCTGAAAAGTTCATAGGCTGACCAAGATACTCTTATAGAATGTGACTAAATGAGGTTTATATGAGGGTCAGCTGAAAAGTTCATAGACTGACTAAGATACTCTCATGGAATGTGACCAAATAAGGCTTATTTGAGGGTTGACTGAAAAGTTCATAGACTGACCAAGACACTCTAATGGAATGTGACAAAATGAGGTTTGTTTTGGTTTGTATAGATAATGGCATACAAGTTGAATTAGTTGTTAATCAGGATTATAATTATATATATATATATATATAAGCTACCTGCAATGTTGTTGAGGAAGCGTTGAACCTCTTCGTCGTTGCAAACTCCCTGCACCACTTGCGGAGGATATTGACCTCCATGCACGACTCACCATATACTTCCATTAATCGGTGATGAATTTCAATCGGTTTAATGCGCTTTGCCGTTAAACAAATAACAAATAAGCGCGCCAACTTAACAAATGGTGGTAGGCGTCAATCGGCAGCTCCAGTCAAGTTAAGACTGATTGTTGTAGCAAGGTGCACCCAAGGATGTGCAAAAAAAAAACACAACGCAATTCTGAATACTTTCCTGTGTCTACTTAGTAAACCGTAATTTTAGCATTACCCTCGTATACATATATATATATATCATTAGTAAAGAAAAAAGATTAAAAATCGGCTATTATGTCGAAAATGATTAGCTCAGCAACCCATAAAAAGCATCTGTACGACCACTTGCCTCCAATCACACAAACCATCTAAGTAAGACGAACAAGATATGCTGAACACTGCTGAGAGAAGTAAGGACGAACTGATAAGGGACGTTCTCCTGTGAACACCTACACATAGACATTAATATTAACCAACCAGCAAAAAATTACATATATATATATAGTGTGTATATATACATATATATATGTGTGTGTGTGTGTGTGTGTGTGTGTGTGTAGGGGGTTAAAAATGATTAGCTCATTTAATGTAGTAGTTATATCTAATATATTTGTGGTAATGTTGTAAAATGTTAACAGCAAGTAGTTGTCAAAAATAACTTTTCTAAATGAGCCCCAGAGATAAGTGAGTGTGACTAATTATTCTTTAAGAAGAAGAAGAAGAAGAGAGAAGAAGAAGAAGAACGAGAAGTAAAGAGAAGAAGAAGAAGAAGAAGAAGAAGAAGAGAAGAAGAAGAAGAGAAGAAGAAGAAGAGAGAAGAAGAGAAGAAGAAGAAGAAGAAGAAGAAGAAGAAGAAGAAGAAGAAGAAGAAGAAGAAGAAGGCGAGAGAAGAAGAGAAGAAGAAGAAGGCGAGAGAAGAAGAAGAAGAAGAAGAAGAAGAAGAAGAAGAGAGAAGAAGAAGAAGAGAGAAGAGAAGAAGAGGAAGAAGAAGAAGAAGAAGAAGAAGAAGAAGAAGAAGAAGCGTCAATTACAATTAACCGTTAATGTAACTTCATTCACAGGAATCTAAATCAACCAGATCTAAGTACGTACCTGCGTACATCTATGTTTGTATGTCTGTGTGTGAATGTATGTGTGGAATGTATGTCAGTCTATTCTTTCTTTCTCTCTCTACCTACCAATCGATCGATCTCAGTCTGTCCTTTATTTCTATCTATCTATCTATCTATCTATAATATATATATAATATATATATATATATATATAATATAATTTAACCGACCCCTCCGCACGAGCAGGATGTAACACAAGGTCAATTTTCTTAAGCGGAGTTTAACAGACCGGTTGCCTAACCAAGGTTAAAGGGCCCAATCTACCCCACTATTTACCATAGCTGGAGGGAGAGTAGGATTCATACTTTCCAAGGGTTCTACTCTATCCAAGGGTTTAGAACTCGGACGGCTACATTTTGCAGAACTAAACGCACGGCCCCTATATATAACACGCGCACAAAACCACACATACATAAGCATTTAACATGATATATAATAATAATAATAAATAATTAATAATTAATTTGAATAATTAATAATTTGATAATTCATAATTTATTTTCCTTAAACCAACGAAGGCCCCGAGGAAGGTTTGTTAAACAAACCGAAACACTGCAACGTTGGCTTATTAAACATCATTTGTTAATGAAACTTGTGTTTAAAAAAAAATAATATCACACCACACACAACACACACATATATATATATATATATATATATATATATGTATATATCTGAGATTGTTCTCTCTCTCTCTCTCTCTCTCTCTCTCTCTCTCTATCTATCTATCTATCTATCTATCTATCTATCTATTTCACTGTTCCAATTACATTCTTACCAAACCCATCCTTCTATCTCAGTTGGTTTATTTCTTTTTACTTTCTTTCTTTCTTTCTTTCTTTATATATATATATATCAGTCTAATCTATCTATCTATATCTCCCAGCATTCACCCTTTCTGTCTACCTATCTATCAATGTATTTCAGTTTGTTCTATGTATGTATGTATCTATCTATTTACATGTCTATCTATCTCTTCCAGCTCTTTCTACATCAGTAAATCTATCTATCTATCTATATATGTCAGTCTTCATATCTATGTATGAAGAAAGTCGAAAAACAAAGTATTCTAAAAAGATGTATTGTGATCGCTACAAACGAAGACGTCCCAATAGTCTGACATATTTCTAAGTTCACATACTTCCATAATTTAGCGCTGCGCTCATTTCAGTTATGTGCCTTTTGTACCGTTGTGGTATATTTTCACGGTACCAAAATGATATATGTCTCGTTGTCCCTTTTTTCCGAGCGCTACTACGATAACTGTCCGGTGGTGGCGGCGGCGTATATATTGTATAGCGAGTCTCGTCCACGTGCCTAAATTCACAGTGCTAAAATGGTGTTGATAGAAATTATAACACGAGAAACATGTCGTCACAACTGCCAGCCTTTATTCCCAGGGTAGGTTCGTCTCGTGTGCTGTGTATCGGAGGAAAGGCAGAGAGAAAGAGAGAGAGAGAGAAACTGTTAAACTACTGTGACCCCATACTAGCCACTAGAGGCCCCATCCGTACTCTACGACGGCGGCAGGCAAAAAGAGACCGATCCCTTTTTTCGTTGTTCCACGTCACCACGTGACTTCCGGTCAACACCCGACTTCCGCTTGCGGTCAACACCCGACTTCCGCTTTCCACTCAATTCACCGTTCGGGGTCACGCTACGGTCAAACCATCGTTCATCCTGTCTTGGGTCATCACAATTTTTTTAACCATTATCATCTCTGATTTCTTCCTCCTTAGTAGTCCTTGTCAAATGAATCTTGCTACACTTTCTACAAATAAAACTACTTCTCATGCTGTCGTGTAGCAAGTCACCAAAAGTGGAATCTAACTGAGTTCAAAACAAAGGTAAAATCTAGGAAAAACCAGCTAGTGTAATAGTTAGAATTCCCGCCTGTCAGCCTGACTGTTAGGGTTCGAATCACACACAGAGCAGTCTTCCCGTCTATAACTCTGATGAGGCATAATAGGCCGAAATGTACATACAGCGATTGACTTTTTCTGTATTTGTTTAGCCTTACATTTGAACAGATATGCATTAATTAACAATTAATTAACTTTTAGGTATGACTTCAATTAAGCACATATTCTCCCAAAAATAAAACTAGCTAAACTATTCCGTTATAATAAAAACTTCCATCCTTGACTAGACAACTTTCTTTCCATCTTAAAGTCCTGATGAAAGTTTATTAAAACCAAAACTTCATAACGTCGACCTCACCATCAAAAATGAATTCATCTTTTTGGAATACTTATAGAGATTTATTTTCATATTTTACACCCATATCTATGTATGTATGTATGTATGTATCTATCTATCTATCTATCTATCTATCTATCAATTAGTTTGTCAGCTGGGGCTTTAGAATACTCCGACTACACCTCTGCAGAGGTATAAGATCCCCTAATAAGACCATCTGTTGACTCATGATGCTTAAGGATTGAACCCGGGTGGATTAGCTATCCATGACATACAACAATACACTTAGGCCCTTACTTAGACGAGACGGGTTGCTGGAGAGGTACCCTTCTATCAATCGGCTGCCCACGCCAGGTCAGAGTACCTATCTGACTGTCCTAATCTTAATTGCTCTTTTGGCAAGCCACAACCCTTTTTTATCATATATGTACTAGAAGAGTCTAGCAAACATTATTCCAGTGAATAGGAAGTGAAATATGTAGTGAAGAAGTGGCTCAAAGAACAGTCAACAAAATTTTACGGGGCAGGTATACATGCTCTCATTCGAAGGTGGAACATTGCTATTGAGAGAAATGTTGGCTATGTGGAGAAGTAGGGATTTGATCGACTGAGGGCCAGCTTCATTTTTATGTATGATACATGTTCCTGTGTTGGTAATTATACCAGTCCTAAACAAAATAACATTACTTTTTGACTCACCTATGTGGAGAAGTAGGGATGTGATCCACAGAGGACCAGTTTCATTTTGATGTATGATACATGTTCCTGTGTTGGTAATTATACCTGTCCTAAACAAAATGGCATTACTTTTTGATACACCTATGTGGAGAATTAGGGATGTGATCCACAGAGGAACAGCTTCATTTTGACGTATGATACATGTTCCTGTGTTGGTAATTATACCTGTCCTAAACAAAATGGCATTACTTTTTGATACACCTATGTGGAGAAGTCGAGATGTGATCCACAGAGGACCAGCTTCATTTTGATGTATGATACATGTTCCTGTGTTAGTAATTATACCTGTCCTAAACAAAATGGCATTACTTTTTGATACACCTATGTGGAGAAGTATAGATGTAATCCACAGAGGAACAGCTTCATTTTGATGTATGATACATGTTCCTGTGTTGGTAATTATACCTGTCCTAAACAAAATGGCATTACTTTTTGACTACCCTCTTACACTCACGTTGCCTTGAGGCAGAAACTAATTAACTATCAATGGCTTGCAACACGCTTTCCACGTTTTTACGGGTTTTTGCTTGGGGGTTAAAAAAAAGAAGGAAAACAAGTGAAAGTTTACAAAATGTTAGTTTGCAAGAGCAACTAGCAAACTATCGCTTTGATAGAAAGGTTTGTCGATGTTAAGATATCCTGAACTCTTCCTACACACAATAAACACGGAAAAAAAACATCCAGGAGCACAGAACATTATACAATCGAAACGGAAGCGCCTGGTGTGATTGTTAAAGTCATGGGAAATGGACTCGTCAGCCCGAGTTCAAATCCTGGACGTGAAAATTGCATTTTCACTTAGCGCTAATATCATTGCGAAAGGTATCAAATCCTACTCTCCCTCCACCTATGGGTAAATAATAGGACAGACTGGGCTATTTAACCTTGGTTAGGCAACGGTCTAGGAGAAGGAAAACTCTGAATTTAAACCTGTTAAATTTCGCTTAATAAATTGACCTTGTGTCACATCCTGCTCGTGCGGAGGGGTTGATATATATATATATATATATATATATATATATATATATATATATAAGGGGTCACATAACGACACACATATAACCCCTGTAGTTGGGACGGTGACAGAGTATAAAGTGGCCTCCAGTTTAAATCCTGGACGTGTTAATCCTTTTCACTTAGCGCTAATACCCTTGGGAAAGGTATGAATTCTACTCTCCCTCCAGCTATGGGTAAATATTGGGGCAGACAGGGCTCTTTAACCTTGGTTAGGCAACCGGTCTAGGAGAAGGAAACCTGTTAAATGTCGCTTAATAAATTGACCTTGTGTCACATCCTGCTCGTGCAGAGGGGTTGGTATATATATATATAATATTAATATTATATATATATATATATATATATAATCAAAACGTCTTATTAAAATTCTGGTTGGCATTTTAGGAGGGATAGTTTAGCTCAGTCGGTAGAGCGTCCGACTAGTAACCAGAAGGTTTCGAGTTCGATACTGGCCCTCGCCAACTCAGCGTATGAGTAGCACAGGAATCATAGGTGTGGCGCTCCGCCTCTGGCACCAAAAACAATCTCTTTGGTTTAGCGCTAATGAAAAGGAGATAGACTCCCTCGTTGTTTGACTGATAGTGACTATAGTCTACCCTGATAACTTAACTTTTTTTTAGTTCCTCTGTTGGTAAATACAAGTCGATACTGAGTTTGAGTTCAGTTGCTTGATCCTTGTTCTGTTCCTTAAAATCCGAGGCCAAAAAAAGAGGGTTGTTTTCGGGAGATACTCCTTGTGGCAGAAAGTCTGTATTATTTCTTGAACAACAATTATTAAATATAGGTATAATTCCATGTCAAATTATCCAGGCTATGTCATCAAACTTCTTTAATCTTTCTGAAATTTTATCCATTGTGGATAATCTTATAGTTAGATAATCCCCAAAATTTGAGCTTCCAATTCCAAAAATTGGCGGAGTTATTTGTATTTTTAGCTCCTCAAATTAAAGTGGAAGTCGCGGAAAATGGCGACTTTCTGTAATCTATATTTGCCTGTA
Source organism: Doryteuthis pealeii (assembly GCA_023376005.1). Lineage (NCBI taxonomy): Eukaryota > Metazoa > Mollusca > Cephalopoda > Myopsida > Loliginidae > Doryteuthis > Doryteuthis pealeii. The sequence continues at coordinate 73,659,580 of CM042159.1, read as the reverse complement.
AAATGAGTTCTAAAGCTTCCCTACTCCTAAAATTAGTTTTATAAAAGCATTTTGGGCTGACCTGAACTTTTGGAAACCCCCCATCTAAATTATTTTTTTCTTCTTTCAATGGATTATTATCGATTGCAAACCAATCTATCAGACTGTAAAAAATAATTTTAAAAAGTTATTTATTTTTCGAGTTTTCAAAGGTGCTCATTTATTTTATAGTAAATTGATCCCCCATATCGGAACCGCCCGAACTGAACTTGCGCAAAGGCGTCAAAGGTTAGGGTGGCTCAGAAAAAACAGAACCCAAATTATTTATTTATTTTTCCATTAAACTAACCTTAAACCCCAACACCAACCCCAAACCCCTAACCCTAAAATCCCCTTATTTAAAATTAACAGTTTTATTACAAAATTTATGGGTTCTGTTTTTTTCTGTGTCACCTTAATTTTGACACCTTTGTGCAAATTCAGCCCAACTGTTAAGATAGAGCGGTTCCTATATGGGGGATCAATTTACTATAAACTTATACGGGGAGATGAGCATTCCTGAAAACTCAAAAAATAAATAACTTTTTAGAATTTTTTTTTTACAATCTGATAGATTGGTGTGTAATCGATAATAATCCATTGAAGAAAAAGAAAAAAAAATACTAAGAAAAATTTTTTTTAAGCGGTTCCGTTATGGGGGATCAATTTACTATAAACTTATACGGGGAACTGAGCACCCCTGAAAACTCGAAAAATAAATACCTTTTTTTAATTATTTTTTTACAATCGGATAGATTGGTGTGCAATCGATAATAATCCATTAAAATAAGAAGAAAAAAATTAAAAACGAAATTTTTAGAGGGGCGGGGTTTCCAAAAGTTCAGGTCCGCCTCATTTTGGCACAAGGAATTTATAAATGGTATCAAAATGTCATAAGATTTTTTAAGTTATTAATGATTTATGATTTGCAAAATTCTAATTGATGTAGTTTCAGTATATGTGAAATGATAATAGAAAAAAATGTAGTGCCAATCAGAAATCATCAATAACTTAAAATTTGTTGACTTTTAATTGATAGTATTTTAGTGGTTCATGAGGATACGGTATCACACATGGTATTCATGACACGTTTTATGATATATATATATATATATATATATATATATATATGTGTGTGTGTGTGTGTGTGTGTGTGTGTGTGTGTAAAAAATAGAAATTGGAAATGAATCCGACAATATGAGGAAGAATGAATAAAGAAAAGAAAGAAATAGAATGGATAATACAAGATGAATTTAATCAATATCACTTACACATGTGTTTCGGTCAGTTCATCTGTGTGAAAATATTCTGCACTCAGAGAAGATTCGACCTTCATCAGAGTGAAATTTTATTTTGAATGAAAAAAAAAACCGGAGAAATTTTTTGGGAAATGTTCGAAAATAGAAATTTTTTTTATAATATCACTGTATTGAATAAAATATTTTCACACATATGGACTGACCGAAACTGAAAATATTTTCACACAGATGAACTGACCGAAACACATGTGTAAGTGATATTGATTAAATTCATCTTTTCTTATCCATTCTATTTCTTTCTTTTCTTTATTCCTTCTTCCTCATATATATATATATATATATATATATATATATATATATATATATATTATTATACAGGTGGATTGAAACGTCATTCCCTATTTTAAACTATTTATAATATTTTGTATACAGTCACATTTTTTCTTTGTAAAATACTGAAGACTTGATTATTATGCATGATAGTTTTTTCCACATTTTACTATTGTTGAATTACTTTTCAACTCACCTGTATATATATATATATATATATATATATATATATATATATATATTATATATATATATATATATATATATATATGTATATAAGTGATTACTTATTATACTGTCACTGCAACTTAACTTTCTTTTTACAGTTTTCCTTTTTATTCACTATTTTCTTTTTTTCTCACTGTTTTTTTTTTCTTCTTCTTTCTTTCTTTCTTCGTTGGTATTTTGGGTGAAGTAAAAAAAAAATATAGAAGGAGATGAACAGCTAAACTCCAATTCTTATTTTTCTTTTCTTCATCTTTTTCGTTATGTAGCTAAATGCTTAACGAGTGTGAAATTGCAAATCTATTAAAAATAACATCTTTTCTCAAACTAACAATTTTTCTGCTTAAACACGACAGCTAATGTTTCTAATGAATGATGTGACATGACAGTAATAAGAATTTAAACTTGATTAGAATGAATGAAAGAAAAAAACAGAAGAAAGGTGTTAGTCTTGTTTCTTATGCGATTGTTTTCTTTTCATTTGCACATCAAGTAATCATTATTATTTCTGTCAAAATTTGACACATGAAAATCGGATTTAAGTCAGAAAGAGTTTTTGTTTTACGGCATATCAACCTCAGTGGGTCATTTCATGCCGAAAAAAGATTTGAAATAAATCCATTCTTAATGGACCCTCAATGTTTTTATAAACTCCATTTTTTTCTATTTAACCCATGGATGGGACCCTAAAAGTTACTATCACTTCATATAAGAATGGACCAGACAGTAATGGTGATAAAAGGGTGCTCCACATTCCCCAAACCTCCAGAACTGGAACCTCACCATCAGATAGAGTTTAATGTCATTCCCAGGACATGATGATCCTCTGCCACAGCCTTCTAGCACATATATGATAAAAAGGGTTAAGCCATGCCATAATGGCAATAGGGTTGGGGCAATCATATAGGTGTAAGGGCTTGATATGACCAGTCGATTGATCGAAGGGGGCCTCTCCAACCGCCCGTTTAGCCCAAGTAAGGGCTAAAAGTGGAGTATTGCATGTCATGGACTGCTCAGCCACTTGGATTCCATCCTTAAGAATCATGGGTCGCCTCCAGGGCCAACAGGGGGTCCCATTAGGGGGTCTTATCCTATATGCAGAGGTGCGGACGGTGTATTTTACGCCCCAGCCGATTTTTTTTAACTAGTCGCGATGCAGAAAGAAAGAAACTTAAATCAGAGAGAGAGAGAGGGGGGGAGAGTGAAACTTAATAGAAGACAAGTAAAGAAAGAAAGAAAGAAAGAAAGAAGAGAGAGTTAAAACAGAGAGACAGGGGGAGAGACAGTGGGAGAGACAGACAGAGACAGAGTTCTGTGTGGTAAAATGGGCAGCAGGTGATGGATGTGGTGCTCCACCTCAACAAATAAACAATCTCCTTGGTATGACTCCCCTCGCTGTCCGGCTGACAAATGGTCACTCCCACTGACTTTTATCTATCTATCATTCCAATTCATCTATGCATATATAAAATATATAAAGTACAGTTTTTGTGTATGTATGTCCGAGGAAACTACGAAAATAAATCAATTAATGACAAAGTAAATATATATACACATTCACTAACATCAGAGCTTGCTTTCTTTTAAAAAATAATGAAGATTGTATTTATATTTGAGAAGATATTTAAAAATTAGGATTTGAATATTAAGAGAACGGAAAGTTATTGGTTGCGAGAACATAAATCAATTACGTAAGACCAAAACAATCAATGGATCTGCGAGACTAACTTTTTTTCTGAGACTACCCAGGCAACGCCGAATAGTCTATTCTATCCCTTCAATATTTCTTCCTCCCGTTCAATCTTAGCGAAATGTGCAAAGATTTCTAAGTTCTTAATTCAGTCATTTCATTGTTGCTATTGGTGTTTGTGAATGAAGTTAAACTGATACAATTTCCTTTTTTCTTTTTTCTTTTTTTCGGTCTGATCGAAACTAAAAAGCTCAGTAAACCAATTCGACTTGGAGAGATTAAGAAAATAAATACTGAGACGTCGACATTTTCTTGAGAAAAAAAGAAAGTATCAGTGGAAATCTTAAGAGAAAAACTCCGGATGATGAATGAGAATCAGATCGTCTTCTTCATCATTAATGGCGCATCTAAAAGACACAACGACATTTTCGATTCTTTTAAATTGACGTTTAATCAATTCAAATTGACGCGACCGAAAGAAGATTCTTTTCAGTCTTGTCTGGTCATCACAATGATCAGACAAAACAAAATACCACACACACACACACACACACACACACATACACACATACACACACATCGATCGAACTTATAATACAAAAGTTTTTCTTTTATGTGGATTTATTGGCTGGTTGGTTGGTTGGTTTTAGGGTATTTCAACAAATGTTAGATTATTTCATGTCAAAAACAATTTAAATGGTCTACAATTACATCCAGTAGAACAGCAGTCCCCAACCAGTGGGCCACGATCCGGTACCGCTCCGCGGGCCATTAGGTACTGGACCGCACAGAACGTTTAAATTTTTCTTCTTTTTATTATTTTGTTTTAATTGATTATCAGTTTAAATGTTGATGTTTTATTTTGAAAAGTGATTCATTTGTTCACTCTTTTATATAGAAATGATCAGTATTGTCACTTGAACCGAGTTTTTTTTATTGTAATCATTTCTTATTAGAAAGGATTTTCGTTCTAAAATAAATATTTTCGTTTACAGAGATGTTGTTGATTATTAATTTATGAACAAAAGTTGTTTTTTTTGTCTGTTGATGTTTGCATTTGACATAAGACCACTGTGGATGATTTATTATTAGATTACGCCATTAACGATTATCGAGCAAATGTAGGCCGGAGAATATAAAGGCCGGTCCGTGAAAATATTGTCTTAGATGAAACCGGTCCGTGGCGCAAACAAAGGTTGGGGACCGCTGAGATAAAAAAAAAAAAAACTGTACTTTCACATTTATTTTAAACAGGTAAACACTTCATATTTTTGTGATTTTTTCTTGGGATTTTTTAAGTAAGGCTTGACATGTATTATTTTGATTTTTCTGACTGTTGTCCTCATCTTTATGTTATTTGTATAACCTTTCGGCCGTTGTAGCCTTCGGCCTTCTTATTGTTTTATCTATCTAATAACTCGTTATTTGACCAGAGAACCAATGACATTTTCCATGATAAAGACAATAAAGTAATAACACCAGGGAATTAATACAAGTTGTTTTTTTAAGGCTCAAAATAACATTATTGGAGACACCCGTGGTTATGCCCTCATATTCAAATCTTTACTTACTATCTAGAGTAACTGACTGTTATTTCTTATTCTCTTCTGTTTCTTGTATAATCTGTGGCTATCTTCATGATTTCTTTTATTTCTTCAAACTTTTTATGTAGTTGCTTCTTGTTCTGATCCTTCAAGATAAGTAGAAGAAGAAGAAGGAGAAAAAGAAGAAAGGTGACAAGTAGAAGAAAAAGAAAGAGTAAGAAAGTGACAAGAAGAAAGAAACAGAGAAAGAGAAAGAGAAGAAAGAGAAGAAGAAGAAAGAAGAAGAAGAAGAAGAAGAAGAAGAAGAGAAGAAGAAGAAGAAGAAGAAGAAGAAGAAAGAAGAAAAAAAGAAGAAGAAGAAGAAGAAAGAAAAAGAAGAAAAAAGAAGAAGAAGAAGAAAGAAAGAAGAAGAAAGAAGAAGAGAAGAAGAAGAAAGAAGAAGAAGAAGAAGAAGAAGAAGAAGAAGAAAAAAAGAAAGGAAAGAAAGAAGAAAAAAGAAAGAAGAAAGAAAGAAAGAAAGAAAGAAGAAGAAAGAAGAAAGAAGAGAAAGAAAGAAGAAGAAGAAGAAGAAGAGAAGAAGAAGAAGAAGAAAGAAGAAAGAAAGAGAAAGAAGAAGAAAAGAAGAAGAAGAAGAAGAAGAAAGAAGAAGAAAGAAGAAAGAAAGAAGAAGAAGAAAAGAAGAAAGAAGAAGAAAGAAGAAGAAGAAGAAGAAAAGAAGAGAAGAAGAAGAAAGAAGAAAGAAGAAGAAGAAGAAGAAGAAGAAGAAGAAAGAAAGAAGAAAGAAGAAAGAAAGAAAGAAGAAGAAGAAGAAGAAGAAGAAGAAGAAGAGAAGAGAAGAAAAGAAGAAGAAGAAGAAGAAAGAAGAAGAAGAAGAAGAAGAAGAAGAAGAATGGTGACAAGTAGAAAAGGAAAGAAAAAGAAATATGACGACAAGAAGAAGTAAGATGACAAAAAGAAGGGGACAATAATAATAAGAAAGAAGAAGAGCAAGAAAGAAGAGAAAGAAAGATTATGGATACGTATAAAGCACTTGAGGTGTAATGGTTATCATCATAGTTTCAGTATCAATGCTGTAAGAGCCAATGTATTAATAAATTTAACGATTAAGCTCCAAAACTGCGTTTGAAGGATTTATTTTTAAGGAGAAGAAAGTTACTTGATAAGTAGCGGAAAGTCACCAGAAATCGAGCGGGCTGTAGAATGCTCCTCATTCTAGTTGCAAAACCGACGAGAAGTTCAATTCCATGATTCTTTTGTTTTGTTTGTTATTGATATTAGCAAATATATGCACCCTCCGGGTGCAAGTATTTAAGCTTTAATGTAATAAATATTGTATTAAGTTAGAAAGGCTAATGAAGCTAAATAAGAATACAGATAAAAAGATTTGAAACAGAGGGAGTATAATAAAAGATTTGAAACAGAGGGAGTATAATAAAAAATGGAACAACTGAAACTTACTCTTCCATCACTCTCGTCTTTCATTGTTATTTTTTCTAATTTAAGTATTTAGTTATAAGAGGAAGTAAAGAAAAAATGACAGTTATTTTATCTTGTTAATGGATTTCATTTAAGATTCATTGAAGAGATTTTTGCTTATATTCATTAAAATAAAACCAAACGGTTAGAAATCAATAATACTAAGCACATATTTATTAAATTCGATTTTTTAATATTAATATGCAAATTAGCCTTCCCGTTCACATTGTAAAGCGCTATTTTGTTGTATATATAAATATAATTGCATGTTGTCAGTATGTAGACATAGTTAACAGTATTAATAATGTAAGACGATTTTATTAATAATTGAGGTTTAAATAAAAATAAAATCATAGAGAAGGTGACGTAAATAACTAAGGGAATTGTGACTTGAGTAGGAATATAGTTTCGGTTACAGACAGAAAAACACACAATCTCCATTATAATAAGATGTTAGGTATTTGATTTTGGGATTATCAGGAGAGAATGTGCACCGTTTCGAGGCCTTCTTCTCAACGGTTTTATTTGCACACCGCCCCCCCCCCTCACTGATGTGAGGTCCCACTGAATATATCCAATGTATCGTGCAATCAAATATACAACTGAATAACGACGAAATGATGGAAATATTGCGTCTGAAGGACTTATTTTTAAGTATTTAAAATAAGAAATGAAAAAAAAAATACTTATAACAGAACCTGCGGTTACAGTGGCTTGAATATTGTGTTTATACACAATGTATATAAGGAAAACAGTATGAAATATCATAATTGTTTATATGAAGCCTCATCTCATAGATACACATAATCATCATCATCATGTCGCGCATGCAGCACGGGTATCCATGACAATCTCTCGCCAACCTTCCCTATAATTCATTACACCTGGGAGCTCCTCTGTGGAGCAGCCAGGATCTTCACATAGCTGGTCAATGTAGGTCCTTGCTGGGCGCCCCACATTTGCATGTTTATGTGTTGGCTTCCACAGGAGAACGTCGCTTATGAGTTCATCCTTGCTTCTCCAGTAGTGTCCTGCATGCCTTGTCCGTCTCACTCGGATAGTTTGTGAGATGGGGGGCAGGTGACCGTCCTGCTGTTTCCTTGTGGGGTTCTGTTTCCACGACTTGTTCAAGACTGCACGCAGCATTCTTGTGTAGCTTCCATCTAGTTTATTCTCAAGACGCTTTGTTAGGGTCCAGGAGGTGCAGCCATATAGCAGCACCGACACAACCACAACCTGGAAGAACTGTCGCTTTAGCTTGTCAGAGAGATCGGACCTCCATATGACTGATAATCTATTTGTGGCTGACCATGCCTTTGCTATCCGTGTATTAACATCGCTCTCTGTGGAGGAGATATTACCACCCAGGTACGTGAATTGTTCTACTGGCTTAAGAGGCTTGCCGTTGAGTGTGGAGAGTTGCAATATCAATGTTTTAAGAGCCAATATATTAATAAAGTTCAGAATCATTTCAAATATGTAAACACTTCATACTTAGTTGAAATGTAAATGTTTTAAGTGCCAATTGTATTGATAAAGTTCAAAATCATTTTTAACAGGTAAAACCCTTCATACTTAGATGCAATATCAATGGTTTAAGAGCCAATTTTTAATATAGACCATTATATTAATAAAAATGCCAATCGTTTTAACGAATCACACGCAGCACAGTACACACGAACAAAAACACAGAAAACACACACAACTCAAACGCACACACACACAACACACAAAACACACATACACTCACACGCGAGCGCACCGCTCATATATAATATAATATATATATATATATATATATCCTGGTAATTAGGATCTTTACATGTTTGTTAACCGTAGTGAAACAGGTAAAACCGTATTGAAGACTCAATTTGCCTAATACCAGTGAGTGGACAGACAGAAGATAATATTCAATAAATGAAGAAAAAATCTTTAAATTGGCTTCATTTATAAATTATTTCAACAGCATTACTGCGGTATTTCAGGTATGGCAAAAACATGGATATATTCAGAATTGAAGGTTTTCATAGACACACACACACACAAACACACACACACACACACACACATATATATATATTATTAATTAATGTCTGATGACGGCCAATCACCTAAGGTGAGGTAAGAAACCATTGGTAAACGGACTCTTAAATGTATTGTAAACTATAATTAAATGAATACAGCTCTTACAGAAGTAATTGAGCACTTTATTATCATTTCTCCAATATTAACAAGGAATTAACTATATATATATATATATATATATATATTATAATATATATATATATACGGACTTAACACCACAGGTAAATTTTGGAACTCTTAACATCTTTCTTCAAATTACAATGTGGACTTGTATATTTAACAGCTGAAATATATACTATACTATTTTAATACCCACTTTACATTTTTTATATATTTTTACAACAAACTCTTTTGAGTTTTATTTTAACTATAATGCTTCTGATTTTTAAATCAAAAATAAATTTATTTTATTTTAAAACAGAACATGCATTTTTCAAAATTTTCAACGGTTGAATTCAGAGTTCGTTTTTTGTAACAGACTTTTTAACGGATATCTTTCTTCCCACTATTATATATAATATATATATATATATATATATATATATATATTATATATATAATGAATAAAGAATGAATGAGAAAAGTATTGGCATATAAAGGTGCTCAATGCAAAATAGCAGAGCAGCTTTACTAACCGTCAACAACAGAAGATATGCAATAGTACCACTTATCAAAAATATGTATGGCAAATTAAAGATACAACGGGGGGCAAACCACCCATGATTAAATGGGAAATTATCAAAAAGGGCCCAGATGTACAAAGCGGCCAGCGTAAATGCGATCTCTTGCATCGAAGAAAAAATTGTGCATCAAATACAAAACAAAACTTATTGAACAATAGAAGCGAACTCGTTTCCAAATGCAGGCATTTGAACAAATTTCTATTTTTATTCACCTGATCCTGATTAATCCCTTAATTTTCGCCCTCTTTTTTTATCTAAAAAAAGAAAATCATCTGGACACCGCGTGCATTAAGACCAAAGCATGTTTATTTTTTATTTTTTAATACAACTTTAGAGCTATAACATTCCATCGCGTGAAGTGCTTCACGTTTATATAAACGCCTAAACAAAACCTCCATTTTTTTTTAATATCAAAATCTTAACATTTTGACAGTCTCGTCTGATGATTGTAGTAAGCATAAAACTAATAGTAACGAGATATTAAATTCATAATATCTAATATTTGATTATATAATATATATTATATATAATATATATATATATATATATATATATATATATAAAAGAAAATTTGAAAAAACAAGTATTCCGAAATTGGGATGAATTTAATAATCGATGTTTAAAACATTTCGGTTACATTGAACCTTCATCAGGATGTCTCTTGGGTGAAGAAAATGATGGATGTTTTTATATGTGACAGGAGATGAAAATCTTTTTAGTTATGTAACTGTATTTGATCAGCGTTTTAATTTTGAAAGGCAAGTCGCGATCTACTCACGCGAAGGTGTCATGACGCGTGACGCCACTCGAAGAAATGCAAAAGACGAGAAAAAGTATTAATGGACTGATTATTTTTAAGAGAACATTGTTCCCTATGTTCTCTTAAAAATAATCAGTCCATTAATACTTTTTCTCGTCTTTTGCATTTCTTCGAGTGGCGTCACGCGTCATGACACCTTCGCGTGAGTAGATCGCGACTTGCCTTTCAAAATTAAAACGCTGATCAAATACAGTTACATAACTAAAAAGATTTTCATCTCCTGTCACATATAAAAACATCCATCATTTTCTTCACCCCAAGAGAATCCTGATGAAGGTTCAATGTAACCGAAATGTTTTAAACATCGATTATTAAATTCATCCCAATTTCGGAATACTGGTTTTTTCAAATTTTCTTTATATTGTCGGATTTAATTTCCATATTTACTCCCATATAATATATATATATAATATATTATGTTAGGGTTCGAATCAACACAAAGCGGCTTCTCGTCTATAACTCTGCTGATGATGCATAATAGGCGGAAATGTACATACAGACAATGAATTTTCTCGATTTGTTTACGCTTTACATTTGAACAGATATATTCGCCTAATTCATTGATTAACAACTAATTAATTTTCAAATTAGGTATGACTTCAATTAAGCACATATTGTCCCCAAGATTGTCGCATAGCCATATCAAACAAACTGTTAGCGTACTTTCATATAATATATATATATATATATATATATATTGTGTGTTGTGTGTGTGTGTGTGTGTGTGTGAGTATGTGTGTGTGAAGAGATGGAAGTGAATCCGACGGTATGTAGTATATTAAGAAAATTGAAAAAACACAGTTTAAATGAATTGAGTGGTAAGTTTATTAGCCGACACTGCAGTGTTTCGATCTATTAATTAGATTATCTTCAGGACATTTGGCTTGCTTTTCTCGTTATTCTGTGCTAAAAAATTTTTATCACCTTCCTTATACCAACCAATGCCCTGAAGATGATTAAATTAATAGATCGAAACACTGCAGCGTCGGTCAATAAACTTACCACTCAACTTATTTAAACTGTGTTTTTTCGATTTTCTTAATATACTACAACACACACACACACACACACACACAATATATATATATATATATATATATATATTATATATATATAAAAGTAAAGTCGTCGGGCGGCCAAAGTCGGATACAGCCAGTCAGCGAGGGAGTCTATCCCCTTTTCAGTAGCGCTAGACCAAGGAGATTGTTTTAGCATCTGAGGTGGGCGCCACACCTACCATCAGCTCCTTACTTTACCGCACAGATCCCTGTGCTACCTCTACGCTGAGTTGGCGGGGACCGGTATCGAACTAGGAACCTTGTGGTTTCTAGCGAACGCTCTACCGACTGAGCTAATATATATATATATATGAAAACACTGAATTCTGCTTAAGAATGATCCTTATCCTACTTGACTTTTTCTATTTGAAATAAAACTGCAGTAAAATGAATTGTTATTCAACTGATAATAATAGAGAGGAATTTTATCAAAAAAGACCTCGGGGTCGGGATGGAGGGGGGGGGGCAGAGTAATGGAGAGCGAGAAAAAGAGGAAAGAAAAAGAGAAAGACAGAGAGAGAGAGGGGCGGATTGAGAGAGGGAATATCGCTTATCGTGTCCCGGGGGAGTCAGAAATCCAAAATTCTCATTTCCACGGCAGTTTGGCTTGAAGCGTTTAGATACCAATATCATTATTGTGGGTCGGACCAAAGATTTCGGGGGGAGGGAGGCGGTGCAGCGTGCGTCATGTCACCAGTTAATGAAAGGTCAAGAATTTGGAGTTTTTGGTTTCAGCCAAATTCTTCTTCTACCCGTTGCCTTTAAAAGAGTTACTATTTTTAGAATGGCATTTTCTATTAGATTACTGGGGGGGGGGTTGCTACTGACTGGATAGAATGGTCTTTAACTTTGGCGGCAAATCTTCTCGATTGGGGGGGGGGGCGGCACGGATAATAAGTCTTGATTTACGAGGTCAATGGACAAATGTTCCACCAGATGGAAATGTGTGTGTGTGTATGTGTGTGTGTATATATATATGTATGTGCGTGTTTGTGTGTTTGTATAATATAATATATATATGTATGTGTGTGTTTGTGTATTTTTGCATGTATATATATATAATATATATATATATATATATATATATAATATATATTATATATATACACACATACACACACATATATATATATGTATATTGTGTGCGTATGTATATATCAGTATGTTTGTATGGTGAGCGTTTGTATATATATATATATATATATATATATATATATATATATATATGTATGTGGTGTGTGTGTGTGTTGTGTGTGTGTGTGTGTGTTTGTATATATGTATATGCGTCTGTGTGTATGTGTTTATATACATATATGTGTGTATGTATATATTAGTATATTTATTAAATACAAATATGTGTAAGCAATTGTATATATATGTGAGTGTGTTTGTATATATATAAATATATATATATATATGTGTGTGTGTATGTGTGTGTGCGTGCGCGCGTGTGTGTGTATATGTGTTGGTGTGTGTGTGTGTGTGGTTGTTTATTTAAATGTCTGTGCACATCTTTATGTTTGTTATAAAAGGCACTGGAATTTACACAACACACACAACACACACACAGACACACACACACAGACACGCACACACACACACACACACCACACGCACATGAGGGTCGGCTGAAAAGTTTATAGGCTGACCAAAATACTTTCATAAAATTTGACCAAATAAGATTTATTTTGTAGCGTAGTCCACTTTATGGCCGACGCACTTTTTCTCTCGGTGTTACAGTGCTTGGATCTCAGTGTAAAAAAAGCAACAGTAGATATGACGTCATCATATTACATTTTAGCCCATTCTTTTTAAGGCCACCCTCGTATTGTGTGTGTGAGTATGAAAACGAAAATTATATATATATATATATATATATATATATAATATATATATATATATACTAGCAAAAGAACCCGGCCATAGCCGGACTAAAAAAAATGTTAATAACAGAAATTTGTTAGAAATAAAAAAAAAATGTCTTTATTTTTTATACAATAAGGAGTAGGGTGGTGTCTGTTAAAAACCTGTGCCGATGAGGATGGGATGGAAGTGTCTTTTAACGGTAGTTTTGTTTATTTTAAATTTTTTAAATTTTTATAGTAAGGCGAGGTCTACAGATGGCGTCGGTCTGGTTGGTTTGACACCAGTTCAAAGGTGCCGACGGGGGCTGGAGTTGAAGGGTCTGTTAATGGTAGTTTTTTGATTTTTTCTGTTTTGAAAGTTTAAAAAAAAGTTATATATATATATATATATATATATATATATTATATATATATATATGTGTGTGTGTATGAAAAATAGATGGAAATTAATCCGCAGTATGAAATTTAACATTTGAAAAAACATATGATGTTTGTTATGTAAATGCTGACAGATCTGTTTCGACCAAATCGATAAGTTGGTCTTCATCAACGAGCGATTGCGCTCTGCTTAACTATTGTACCGGCCGTTCCTACAGTGGAGAACATGCACCGGTTCTCACTATAAATAGTGAGACACCGAGTGGAAAGGTATACTGTTCCCGTTAACGACAAGCTAGTCGTACATGTACCATGATTGTAAATACACTTGTCTTATTTTACCCTATCTCGACTTGACTTCTTTTTACTGTTGGGACTAACATCACAACAGATTGGCGACGAGAAATCGAAACGAAGTCACTGCAAAAAATCACCAAAGTGATTAATATACAAGATCTTCACGGAAAACATCTTCGTCATTGCAAACAGATTTTTGGATTCGCAAGGATGAACAACAAAATAATTACTACAAAATTCAAAACTTGCTACCAAAAAAAAAAAAAAAAAATCGACAGCTAAGAAACGCGAAAAATATTCTCAATTATTAAGTTAATTGAATATACTGACACCTTAAGTGTTCAAAAGAAAAAAAAAGTTGACTGCCTTCCCCAGATTCGAGAAATCTGTTCACGGTAAGACTAAATTTTTTAAGTCACTGACTCGTTCAGATAATTGTTTGAGCAAAATTCGACTTGACTATTTATTAGGAGCAAAATTCGCTTGACCTATTTTATAAAACCGGTCTACCAAATTGGCCAAGGAAAGAAAAGGGCAGACAAGAAAAAAAATATTCGCGTAAGTCATTTGTGCTTCTAAACAAAGACGTTAAATAAGCAAGTCAGAAAAAAAAAAAAAAAAAGGGGGTTAAAAAAAAAAAAAAAAAAATGATTCCGATAAAACTAGTCTTATTATGCTTATAGCGACGAACTTTATTTTTTACAACAAATGGAAATAAAGAAAAAAAGCTGTGCTTTTTTTTTTCTTTTGTGTTGAACAGAATCTATTGGTCGGACTGTTTTTTACATGCAGAAAAGGAAAAAAAAAAAGCTATTGGTTCGACTTTTTTTACGTGCAGAAAAGAAGAAAAAAAAAAGACTTTTTATTTAGTTTCTATTTTCAAACAAAAGAACTGGAACTAAAACTGTATTAGTGAACAACTAATTAAGTACGTTGAAACGAAAAACTGGAGTTGTACAAGTGTAAAAGAGGTAGTAAGGATGGATACTGAATTCAAAGATTCTTCTTCTTCAATTAGTTAAATTCCAAACGAACAAATGTCGCATTACAAGACAACAATGCAACAACAATTAGAACTAGAAGAAAAACGAATTGAAAGTGAGGAGAAATTTAAAAGAGAGCTTTTGACCAGCAAAAAGCCCAAAGAAAAATAAATGCTGAACAAAAAGAGCTTGCGACCACACTGGAAGAAAAATTCCAAGAAAGACTGCTACAACAGCAGAGACACTTCGAAGAACTTTTGGTAAAAACACAGGAGGAACAGAGGAAATTTTTAGAGGCAACACAGTTATCGAAAGCAAGCGAGAATCATAATGCATTCTCCCGACGGCTGTGTGGAACGCTATTGAAAATTTCAAATATAATCCAGAAGACGATGTCACTTTTGAGCACTTCTATAGAAGATATGAGGAATATTTTTGATCGGACTGCAGTACATGGACAAACTCTAAAAAAGTTAGATTTTTGCTAGAAAAATTAGGGGCTGCCGAGCATACAAAGTTCGTGAATTTTATCCTTCCAAAAAAGACCAGTGAGTTGAAACTTCCAAGAAACAGTTACTTTACTAACAGAACTGTTTTCGACAAAAACTTCTCTTTTTTCACAGGAGATATAAGTGTATGAATGTCACTAGAAGAGAGGAAGACGACTACACTACGTATGCAAGTATAGTGAATAAGCATTTCGACGATTTCAAATTGAGGAATTATCATCGGATAATTTTAAATGTTTAATATCGTGCAAGGTCTGGTCTTAAATAAAGACTCTAAATCAGACGTCGTGTGTTAAATAAACTCGAAAGTGTACGAATCTAACACTTCAAAACCTAGCGGAAGACTGTGAACGTTTTGTTTTCGTTAAAACAGGACAGTCGTGACATAGAGGAAAGCGGAGTGTCGCACATTAAAAAGAATCATCAGAAGAAAAAATTGACTTCAACAAATAACCAGAAAAAAAAACATGGTAAAAATCCACCGGGACCGTGTTGGAGGTGTGTGAGACAAACATTGGTATAATGAGTGTCCCTACAAATTTAAACAATGTGACTACTGCCACCAGAAGGGTCATAAGGCATCATGTTGTAAAAGAAAATCTGGTAGAAAGACATCCATTAAACTGACAAAAATTGAACCTGAGGAACAAAATATCCGGAAATATGTACAGGTCAAAATGTTTAAAAAGAAAGTAAGACTTCAGCTTGATAGTGGGTCTGACATTTCCATCATTAATGTACAGACATGGAAGAAGCTTGGGCGACCCACTATGATCAAATCACAAAAAACGGCGAGAAGTGTCAGTGGTGAAAAAATAACCTTCGAGGGGAATTATTGACGAATATTTCTTTCCAGAATAAGACCGAAAAAGCCAAATCTTCGTCATGCGAAAATCAAATAACCTCTTTGAACTGATCTGATCGAAAAGTTTAGACTATGGGATCTGCTTTAAGTTCTTTTTGCCAAAAGGTTGAGGATTCAAATGCGGAGGCAGAAAAACTCAAGAGGGAATTAAAAGAAAATTTTCCAGACGTATTTTCAAGGGTCTTGGAAGGTGTACGAAAGCGGTTGCAAATTTGAAGTCAAATTGAATGAACAGCCAGTGTTCAGAAAGAAAAGAAATGTTCCATACGCTGCTATAGAGCAAATAAACGGTGAATTAGAAAGACTCGAAAACATGGGTGTCATTTCAAAAATGATCACAGTGAGTGGAGTTCACCTACAGTTTATGTTAAGAAAAAGAACAAGGAGATTCGGGTTTGTGCCGACTTCTTCCACAGGCTTGAACAAATGCATTAAAGGATCACCATTATCCTCTACCGAGCCCTGAACAAATTTTCGCAACACTGAAGGGAGGAAAATTTTTCTAAAATCGACCTCAGTGATGCCTATTTACAAATCCCTGTCGAGGAGTGTTCAAAACTGCTATGCATCAATACCCATAAGGGATTATACAAATTTAACCGACTTCCTTTTGGGGTCAAGGTCGCTCCTGCGATTTTTCAACAAATTATGGACATTATGTTAAATGGGATGGATTTCGCAGTAGGATACCTGGACGATGTGTTAATAAACAGCGCTAGCAAAGAACAACACAAGGCTCATGTGAATCAAGTATTCAAAAGGATACAGGATTTTGGGTTTAAATAAAAGATGAAAAATGCAATTTTTCATGAGAAGAATAAAATACTTGGGGCAAATCTTCGATGAACAAGGTAGAAGGCCAGACCCAGTTAGGACAACGGCAATAAGGAACATGTCTGCTCCAGAAATATGGCGTCCCTACAAAGCTTCTTGGGGTTGGCGAATTACTATAATGTGTTCGTGCCAAATATGCATAAACTAAGATCACCTTTAAATGAATTATTAAGGAAAAAAAATGGGTATGGACGCAAGAGTGCGAAGAAGCGTTTCAGAAAATTAAAAATATCTTAACGTCCGACTTGTTTCTGGCACATTATAATCCCAAGCGTGATATTGTAGTTGCAAGTGATGCCAGCTCCTATGGCATAGGAGCGTGCATATTGCACAAAATGGATGATGGAAAATTAAAACCAATAGCCCATGCATCCCGGACACTTCTGCCAGCCGAAAAGAACTACTCTCAAATTGAGAAAGAGGCTCTAAGCATCATATTCGCGGTAAAGAAATTTCATCGTTTCCTGCACGGTAGACAATTTCTGTTACAAACAGACCACAAGCCCTTATTAACGATCTTTGGATCAAAAAAGGGACTACCACAACATACTGCGAATAGACTCCAAAGATGGGGTACCATTCTTCTGAATTACAATTTTAAAATGGTGTATATACCATCTAAAGAATTTGGTCATGCAGACGGGTTATCAAGATTGATATCTAAGCAGACAGAACCATTGGAGGATATGGTGATAGCAGCCATTCAAGCGGAAGCCGAGGTAAAAAATACTTTATGTGACACGGTAAGAGAGCTTCCAGTAACGCTTGAGGAGATTAAGAGTAAGGCAGATGTGGACGAATTTATCATAAGCACGAAAGAAAAAATCAACAATAACCAACTGAATGAGGGAATTTATTCAATTTGCGACAACGTCCTGTTATATAGCGATAGGGTTGTAATTCCTATGACATTACAGAAAAGAATGCTCAAGGAATTCCATGTAGGACATCCAGGCATATCGAGAATGAAAAGCCTTATGCGCTCTTTCGTTTACTGTCCAAACATGGATAAGGATATTGAAGGAAAAGTCAGGGAGTGTAGAGGATGCGCCTTAGCTATGAAAGCTCCTCCAACTCAATTCGGATCGTGGACTAAACCGGACCGACCTTGGTCTAGAATTCACTTGGACTTTGCGGGACCACTGGATGGTTTCTACTATCTCATTGTTATAGACAGCCTATCTAAGTGGCCGGAAGTACTAAAATGCAAGAACCCCACATCTGAAGTAACTATAAACTTCCTATACGAACTATTCGCCAGGTTTGGAGTAGTAGACTGCATTGTCACAGACAACGGAAGTCAATTCACGTCTACTGAATTTAAACATCTTTGCGAGGATCATCTCATTAAGCATATAACCATCCCGCCATACCATCCAAGAAGCAATGGACAGGCAGAAAGATTCGTGGACACGTTCAAGAGAGCTCTGAAAAAAGCTAGTGGATCACCGACGGATAAGTCAATTCAGCAGTTTCTGCAAGTTTACAGGGTCACTCCGAATGCAAACATCGAAACGTCGAAAACACCTGCTGAGGTTATGTTCGGGCGCAAGGTTAGATCGATTTTCCACAAGTTGTTACCAAGCCAGGATAGGAAAACCGAGAAAAACCGATAACAAAAAAACGGTATAAAGTTGGTGAAAAAGTTTTTTTTAAGATTCACAAAAACAAATAGGACTTTCTGGGAGTCCGGCACTGTGGATAAACAAATAGGCAACATGGTCTATATGATTAAGGGACCAGATTTCGTGCACAAACGTCACACTAACCAAATCCGGAAAAGATACTCGAACAGTGAGGTGACCATATCGCCCGAAGAGGACATCATGGACACAGTGTTTGATACTTTTCAGGTGCCCATACCAGAGACTACTCCTGAGAATAGGAGATCAAAAAGAAAACGGAAATCGACTGAGTTGATTATGGTGAACCCCAAACAAAAACGTTATTAATCCCCAGACGGGATATTTTCAAAGGGGGGTGTTGTACCGGCCGTTCCTACAGTGGAGAACATGCACCGGTTCTCACTATAAATAGTGAGACACCGAGTGGAAAGGAGACTGTTCCCGTTAACGACAAGCTAGTCGTACATGTACCATGATTGTAAATACACTGGTCTTATTTTACCCTATCTCGACTTGACTTCTTTTTACTGTAGGGACTAACATCACAACATTAACATAAGGGATCTCCGCTGGACAGTGCTCCTGCTTGAAGCTTAATGTTGGTCACCAAAATCGTAACATGAACTGGACTACTAAAACGATTATTGTAGATCCAGTGTTAATCTATGATGGAAGAAGTTTTGGTTTTGGTTTTTATGGCCAGATTCTTGTTGAAAGGCCAATGAGAAAAAACAAAAAACGTCGAAATGACAGAGTCGGCAATTGTTTGCAAGAGAAATCAGGACATATAAATATGGAAAGGGTTTTTCAATGTTGACACTTGTGACAAAGTGATAAATTAGGCCATATCCTTTTCTAAAGAGAGAGAGAGAGAGAGAGAGAGAGAGAGAGAGAGAGAGAGTGAGTGAGAGAAAGAGAGAAAAGAGAGAGAGAGAGAGAAGAAAGAGAAAGAGAGAGAGATAGAGAGAGAGTGAGAGAGTGAGTGAGAGTAGACAGAGACAGAGACAAAGCGAGAGAGAGAGAGAGAATCGACGGTTGTCCTTAACAACCGGTTAATATAAAAAGGAAAAAAAAGGACCTCCCCCCCTCAGAAACGAGCACTTTTGTTTGCATCGAGATTGGGGATCTAACCTACTCAGTATTTCAATACATTTCTTTTTATGGCCGCCGACAAACGCAATATTTTTAGCGCTACACATTTTTCAAGAACATCGCTGAAGTGGTTGATAATAGAATTACATATCTATTTATCTATTTATCTATCTCACTGTTGACATCTATCTATCTATCTATCTATCTATCTCAGTCTGTTCATATCTATCTATCTATCTATTTATCTATCTATCTATCTATCTATCACAGTCCATATCTATCTATCTATCTATCTATCTATCTATCTCAGTCTGTTCATATCTATCTATCTATCTATCTCACTGTTCACATCTATCTATCTATCTATCTATCTCAATCTGTTCACATCTATCTATCTATCTATCTATCTATCTATCTATCTATCTATCTATCTCTATCTATCTATCTATCATCTATCTATCTATCTGTCCTATCTATCTATCTCTGTCTGTTCATATCTATCTATCTATCTATCTATCTATCTATCTCAGTCTGTTCATATCTATCTATCAATCTCTGTCTGTTCACATCTATCTATCTATTTATCTCAGTCTGTTCATATCTATCTATCTTTCAATCTATCTAGCTATCTCAGTCTGTTTACATCTATCTATCTATCTATCTATCTATCTCAGTCCATTCATATCTATCTATCTTTCAATCTATCTAGCTATCTCAGTCTGTTTACATCTATCTATCTATCTATCTATCTATCTCAGTCCATTCATATCTATCTATCTATCTATCTATCTATCTCTGTTCACATCTATCTATCTATCTATCTATCTATCTATCTATCTATCTATCTATCTCAGTCTGTTCACATCTATCTATCTTTCAATCTATCTAGCTATCTCAGTCTGTTTACATCTATCTATCTATCTAATTATCTCAGTCCATTCATATCTATCTATCTATCTATCTATCTATCTATCTATCTATCTCTGTCACATCTATCTATCTATCTATCTATCTATCTATCTATCTATCTCAGTCTGTTCACATCTATCAATCTAGCTAGCTAGCTAGCTAGCTATCTATCTCAGTCTGTTCACATCTATCTATCTATCTATCTATCACAGTCCATATCTATCTATCTATCTATCTATCTATCTCAGTCTGTTCATATCTATCTATCTATCTATCTATCTATCTCAGTCTGTTCATATCTATCTATCTATCTATCTATCTCTGTCTGTTCACATCTGTCTATCTATTTATCTCAGTCTGTTCATATCTATTTATCTATCTATTTATCTATCTATCTATCTATCTATCTATCTATCTATCTATCTCAGTCTGTTTACATCTATCTATCTATCTAATTATCTCAGTCCATTCATATCTATCTATCTATCTATCTATCTATCTATCTCTCAGTCTGTCCATATCTATCTATCTATCTATCTATCTATCTATCTATCTCAGTCTGTTTACATCTATCTATCTATCTAATTATCTCAGTCCATTCATATCTATCTATCTATCTATCTATCTATCTATATATCTATCTATCTCAGTCTGTCCATATCTATCTATCTATCTATCTATCTCAGTCTGTTCACACCTATCTATCTATCTATCTATCTATCTATCTATCTCAGTCTGTTCACATATCTATCTATCTATCTATCTATCTCAGTCTATTTATCTATCTATATCTCATTTTGTTCATATCTATCTGTTTATATATCAATCAATCAATCAATCAATCAATCTATCTCAGTCCGTTCTTATCTAATTATTCATCTGTCTATATCAACCTCTTTATATCTATCAATCTATCTATTAGGGTCAAGTCACACTGAAAGCACCGATTCGCGCTAGATCACCGAAGTTAAGCAGCGACGAGCCTGTTCAATACTTAATTGGGTGACCTCTTAAGCAACAGCAGGTACTGTAAGCAACCTGAGTCATTTGTTTATCGAAATGATTTGATTCGGCTTCAAACACAAAAAATCCATAATATATATCTAAATATATATCTCATTCTGTTCATTTCTATCAATTAGTTTCAAGTCACACAGTCAAGTTAAGTAGCGATGATCCTGTTCAATACTTGATTGGGTGACCTCTTAAGCAATCAGACTCCTTTCTTTACCGAATTATTTCGAGTCGGCATTAAATGAAAAAAAAAGAAGGTTGATATGCCATAAAATCACAAAAGCAACCATCATATCTATCTATCTATCTATCTATCTATCTATGTCAGTAAATTCATATCTATCTTTCTATCTATCTACTAATCACAGTTTCTTCATATCTATCTATCTCAGTATGTTTACATCTATCTATCTATCTATCTATCTATGGTAGTATATTCATATCTATCTATCAATCTATCTATCTATCTATGTCAGTAAATTCATATCTATCTTTCTATCTATCTACCTATCACAGTTTCTTCATATCTATCTATCTCAGTATGTTTACAGCTATCTATCTATCTATCTATCTATCTATCTATGGTAGTATATTCATATCTATCTATGTATCTAGCTAGCTATTTAGCTATGTCACCATTACGCCATGGGCTCATTAGAATTACGTATAGAACGATTGTTTAATTAACGAATGTTAGCAAAAATATGCTGAATTTTCAGTTGTCTCTGATCATGCCAGGGAGCGGTAAAGACACGTCGCGATATTACCTATGTTCACCAAGAAAGACTTTTTCCATGTTTGTACCCCTTCCACATACTGCTTGTTCATGGAACTATATGTGTATAGTTCTAGCTGTTTGGATACGTTAGTGTATTCTTTCTGTTTATTATTTTGATTTTACGGATTATTGTTCTCGTCTTTATCATGATATATGAAAACAACATTTCGCAGCCCTGTCAGCTAGGATATTAGAATACATTGAATACACCTCTGCAGAGGGGTAAGATCCCCCAAGTGTAGTCAGCTGTTGACCGTGGGTAGCAATCGTAATGCTTAAGGAAGGAATCATTTTAGCCCTTTACTTTGAACCTTACTTAAGTTAGACAGACGGTTGGAGAAGCTCCCGATCAGTCGGATGGCCACGTCAAGCCTGAGCTCCTAGAGGATTGTCCCGACTCTTATGGAAGGTCCCCACCCTTTTTATCATATATGTTGTGGGGTTTTAAGGGGTCAAATAAGAACAAAACGACGGGTAACAAATGTAGGAAAATGTATTAACAAAAGAGTAGACAATTACAGTACAGAGAAGTGAGAATTACGTCCGACAATAGAGTTATGAGCTGACACGCATTGGCTTACTCTACAAGCCATAATTGTCCCTGTTACTTATGGTAACCGTCGGCGCATTCCATTAGTCTATAGGGTATATCACCTATAACAATATATGTGCTAGAAAACAGTTGCTGAGGGTCTTAGTGTCTTGGGTATGATGTTAAACTCTATCTGATTTTGGAGCTCTGGGAAATGTAGAGTACTACTTCATCACCATTACTCCCAGGTCCACTCTGCCCCGGGTGGGTAGTACCTTTTAAAGTCCCATCTATGGTTTAAATAGAAAAATTTAAAACGTGGATTTTTTAAAAATTAATTACCCATCAAAAATGAATAAAACAAAATTTCTTCGGCATAAAATAACCCAACAAGGGTTGACATGCTGATGAGGAAGTGAAATCTGTTGCTCTTAAGCGGAGTTTAACAGATCTTAATTCAGAGTTTACCTTTTCCTAGTTTGGTTGCCTAACCAAGGTTAAAAAAGTCCCATTCTGTCCTACTATTTACCCATAGCTGAATGGAGAAGAGTTGGATTCGCACCTTTCCCAATGGTATTAGCGTTATATGAAATGCTAACAACCTCGTCTAGGAATTGAACTCGTTCTGTCGTGTCCAGTTCCTACAACGGTAATCATTACACCACAAATAAATATCAGTGTATGTGCAAATTATATCAACGTATGAGTAGCACAGGGATCTGTGTGGTAAAGTGAGGAGCTGATGGTAGGTGTGGCGCTAAGATGCTAAAATAATCTCCTTGGTCTAGAGCTAGTGAAAAGGGGATAGACTCCCTCGCTGTCTGGCTGATACCGACATTAGGCCGCCCCGACGACTTTACTTTTTTTATATATATACTTGAAACCATACAACAGTGTAGAAATCATTTGTATATATATATATATATATATATATATATATATATATATATATATATATACGAATGAATTGCACACTGTTGTATGGTTTCAAGTATTCCTATATTTTATATAATTCTAAGTAATTATTTCTATTTAATAATGGTCTTTTGTTTGCACACAGTTATATGATTTTCAAGTAAGTAATGATAATTCTTAGTAAACAATTATACCTTCAAGTAACTATTCTTAATACAAATAATATACAGTTATATGGTATCAAATATTCCCACCAAGTACAAGTATTTTTAAGTGGATCTATTTGGGAGCCTAACAAGTACTAACACAACCAGTCAGAGGAAAACTTGGAGTAAAAACAATGAATAAGTACTCTACACTTCCAACAGCTCCAGAACTGGAACCTAACCATTTATTTCGGAGGCTTAAAATACGCTGACTGTATTCCCCACTCCTCCAAAAACAATAAAGGGGTGTCCTGAGTTATGATACTAAACTGCATCTGGTGGTGAGACTCCGGTTTTGGAGCTTATGGTGTACGGAGTACTTCCCCGAAGCAATTATTTCCAGATCCACTCTGGTCCGGACTTTCAGTACCAGGTAGAGTCCCAACTATGAGGACTATCGATCTGTTAAGAAATATTTGTATTAGATAGGAATACCAGGTATCATAGTACCAACCGGCTACCTTTACCTCTTCAAGTCTGATTTTCTAATGAAGAAAATTTACATATCTGGTTTATTTAATATGATTGTCTCTTCTCAACGATTTTGTATTTCAAATTCCATTCAGCGTTTGTTCCTTATATATCTATCTTCTATTATTATACTAAAGCTGAGATTTGGAGCATTCAATCCCTAAAGGCTTTTTTGTTTGTGACCTTGATCACACGAAATTTGTCTCTGATTATTCCTTAGTTTTAGCTCAACCTATTGTTTGAAAAAACAAACACTTTAATTGGTTTAATTAGTCAGAATTTGCAATTAAGTCAAATCTTGACTCATCCCTGTCTTTGCATCCTACGTTCCTCCCCTTTTTACTCCCTATACGCCAAGGAAGGGCAGATGAAATTGATCACAAGTAATACTACTACAAAGGCGGCACTCAGCCCCCACCCAACATCCTATAACTCTAGAGTCGCCTGTCTTACATTCAACGAAAAAACACCGCCCCGCAATAAAAATTCTGATGTCTATTTCAATTGTCTAGGTCAATTCATTGAAAAAATCCATGTTTTTTTTTTAATACAATTCTAACCTTACGTTTGTACCAAAACTCGGGGAAGTTTTCGATTTTAATTCAGTGTTGATTTAGCAATGAATTTTTATTCTATTTTAAAACTTAACCTTGTCTTCACCTGTTTTACGGGTACAAAATAACGGTGTGTATATATGTGATTGATACTATTTTCTACATAAATAAAAAGACTAAACAGCGCGTATGAATAGAAGAAAAACAAATTTTTTGGTACTCTTTGCGGAGAACCGTCCCAGGCCCCTGCCTCAAAAAATGCTTGCCGGTGGCTGCTGTAAAATAAAAAATTTAAAAAAAACACAACCTACGATTGAAGTCCGTAACCGAAGCGGTGTTACTTGAATAAAAAAAAAACTCGGGTTTGGGTTGGGGTTAGGGTTTAGGATTAGTTTAATGGGGAAATAAATAATTTGGGCTCTGTTTTTTATAACCAAGAAAAAACAGAACCCAGAAATTTTGTAATAAAACTGTTAATTTTAAGTAGGGTGGGGTTAGAGTTTAGGGTTGGGGTTGGGTTTTCGGGAAAAACGCCCTAAGTTGTTTTTTTTTTTTTTTTGCAAGTGACACCGCTTCGTCTACGGACTTCAATCGTAGCTGGGTTTTTTTTTCAGCAGCCATTGGCTAGCGTTTTTTGAGGCAGGAGGCGGGACGGTTTTCTGCGAAGAGTACCGTTTTTTGGATTTTTTTAAAAGAATCTGTTCGAGTAGTAAATAAGTACCGAAAATCGAAAAATAAAATGAAAATAAAAACTAAAAAATAATTTTTGGAGTATTATTTGGGTGATATTGGCGGAGTTCTGTCCTGGAATCCTGCCTCAAAAAATCGTAGCCAGTGACTGCTGAAAAAAAACACCAGCTACGATTAAAATCCGTAGCCGAAGCGGTGTAAAAAATAGAGTTAGGTTTTAAGGCTAGGGTTTCGGTTGGGGTTAGGGTTAGTTTAATGGAAAATAAATAAATAAATTGGGTGACCCAGGAAAAACAGAACCACAAATTTTGTAATAAAGCTTAATTTAACTAGAGGGGGTTGGGGTTGGGTTTTCAGGAAAAACGCCCTAAGTTGTTTTTTTTCTTTTTTTCAAGTGATACCGCTTCGGCTACGGACTTCAATCATAGCTGGTGTTGTTTTTTCAACAGTCTGCGGCTAGCAGATTTTGAGGCAGGAGGCTAGGACGGAACTCTGCAAAGATTACCATTATTTGTATTATTCAGTCTATTGTCCTCATCTTCATTGTTATCTGTACAGTGTTTCGGCCGATGTGCCCTCCGGCCTTCTTCAGGTATTTCTTGTCGGACACAGGAACCTTCTTGTAATAGGGAGCCATCACAGAACTTTGAACCTAACTCTTTATTCAGCCCACGGGGTATCATGTTCTCATTCCACTAACAATAACTGAGGTACAGGTGTTAAGCTATGTTAATTATTATTCTATGTTACTGCTGCCCCTGACCAGGATTGAACCTGCAGTCTAGAGATAACTGTCATTTAGAACTGTCTTAACCTAACTCCTTTATCTACTGGGTTATGTGTCTTAATGGACAATCCAGTGTGAATTTTTTTCAAGCGCAAAGGTTAGAATTTATTTTGTAAAAACGAATTTTAAGTAGCGTCTTAGCAGATCAAGATGATCGAAATTGACCGAAAACATCGTTTTAAATGTATCAAAAATGAATTAAACGTGTAATATTATTTTGCTTTTTTTGCTTATGCTCATTATGTTACTTTTTCGACTTAAAACTTGACCTTAAATCGTTTTAATGAATTTTAATTCATTTTTAAAATGAAAAGCAGATGATATTTTGGCAGATCCTACTCTTTTTTCTAATCCCAATCATCTAGCGAGAGCTTAACAGGTGACCCAACGGGTCACTTTTTGTCTAGTATATATATATATATATATATATATATATCCTAAACAATTTTGATACCCACTTTACACTTTTTATATAATTTTACAACAAACTCTTTTGAGTTTTACAATAAACTATAATGCTTCTGATTTTAAAAAAATAAAAATTAAATTTATTTTATTTTTAAAAAAGAACACGCATTTTTTTTTTAAATTTTCAGAATTTGAATATAGCGTTCGTTTGCAAACAGTCTTCTAACGGATATTTTTTCTTTTCCCGTCTATGTTGCTCGTGAAGATGACCAGTCTATCGATTTGGTCGAAACAGATTTCTGTCAGCAATTATATAACATCATTTGTTTTTTTCAAAAATGTTAAATTTCATACTGTCGGATTAATTTCCATCTATTTTTCATATATATATATATATATATATATATATATATAATATATTTCAGCTACGGGTTGCTGTTATAAAATTTAACATACAAATATATTTCAAATTCTCTCATAGCTCTCTCTCTCTCTCTCTCTCATACACACACACACACAACACACACACACACACACACACACTCTCTCTCTCTCTCTCTCTCTCTCTCTCTCTCTCTCTCTCTCTCTCTCTCTCTCTTTACTACTCTCCCAGAGAAAATAATATATGCAGCGAGGAGGTAATCAAGATATACATGGATAGGGGGAAAATATAGGAAGAATATAAAGTAAGGGATACATACGTTTTTTTTTTTTTACTTAATTGCCAATTGCTGCTAATTAAAAGGATGAACATGCTTCTTTTAAACATAACTCAATCTTAGACATAAGGAATAACTTAGTATAATTTTTGTGTCATTAAATGAAACAGTAAAAAAGCCTTTAGGAGACAAAACTAAGCTTTAGTATAATAACAATAACAACAACGATAATAATAATAATAATAATAATAATGATGATGATGATGATGATAATAATAATCTATCTATCCATATATATAGAATGAATAGAGAATGAATGAGAAAAGTATTGGCATATAAAAGTGCTCAATGCTAAAATAGCAGAGCAGTTTTACAATCAATAATATATTATATTATGTATATTAATATCTCGTTACTATTAGTTTCACGCTTACTGCAATCATCAAACTAATAGAAACGAGATGTTAATATCTATAATATATATATATATATATAAATATAAATAATAAAGTCGTCTGGGCGGCCTAATGTCGGCATCAGCCATGCAGCGAGGGAGTCTATCCCCTTTTCACTAGCGCTAGACCAAGGAAATTATTTTAGCGTCTGAGATGGAACGCCAAACCTACCATCAGCTCCTTACTTTACCGCACAGATCCCTGTGCTACTCATAACGCTGAGTTGGCGAGGGCCGGTATCGAACTAGGAACCTTGTGGTTTCTAGCCAAACGCTCTACCGACTGAGCTAACGCGGTCCTCCCTTTGCTTGTTTATAGGGCCGGGTTATATATATATATATATATATATATATATATATATATATATATATATATATATATATATATATATATATATATATATATATATATATATATATATATATATATATATATATATATATATATATATATATATATATATATATATATATATATATATATATATATATATATATATATATATATATATATATATATATATATATACGTCTTATCAATTTTTGCTCTAAGATAATTTGTTCTTAAGGCATTATTTTGTGCAGTAATTATTAGTGATTCAGTTTCTCTCTTGAGGTTTCCTCTTCGTAACCATCTTTTTATGTGCAACCTCTCCGATTTGTCGCTTGAAGTGCCCATGTTTTTCTTCCCATCTTTGTTTTCTAGTTTTCCTTGTTTTTCTGTTTGTCCATACATTACATTATTATTATTATTATTATTATTATTATTATTATTATTATTATTATTAACCCTTCAAAACCGTAACTTGAGGCTTTATTGTCCGATTATTATTAATGTGCTGACATTTATATAATTTAAGCACCTGGAAGATATATTATTATTATTATTATTATTATTATTATTATTATTATTATTATTTACTCCTTTTGAGTTTTCACATCAGCATTAGCTGAAAGTCTTTCACTGGAGTCTGAGTGACAGCAAGTCGCCTCAGGTCTCCAGGACTCTTCTGAGTATTCTGGCAAATTGCAGCAGTGCAGTCTTCTGAATGGTTTAAATCCTTCCTCTGATTTCCAAACTTTCCAAACCCTTTTCTAATCCTTTTGGGACTGTTCCAAGTGCACCAACTACAATTGGTATCACTTTCACTTTCATATTCCATAACTTTTTCTGTTCTTTGGCAAGGTCCAGATATTTGTCCATTTTTTCATTTTCCTTTAGCTTCACCCTGTGATCTGCTGGAACTGCAAATTCCACCAGTTGACAAGATCTTTCTTTTTTGTTTATCAACACTAGGTCTGGTCTTCTTGCTGGGATAAGGTGATCCGTTTTTATTTCAAAGTCCCAGAGAATTTTATGTGTTTCGTTCTCAAGAACAGATTCTGGTTTATGCATATACCATTAAATTTTGTGCATAATTCCCAGTGGATCACCTTCCCAACCCAGTTGTGTCTAGTTTTGTATTCTTGTTGTGCTAGTTTGCCACATTCGCAGAGTACATGGTTTACAGTCTCATCTCTATTACCGCAAAGTCTACATTTACTATTTTGTTGGGTCTTATCAATTTTCGCTTTATTATTATTATTATTATTATTATTATTATTATTAAACCCTTCAAAACCGTAACTTGAGGCTTTATTGTCCGATTATTATTAATGTGCTGACATTTATATAATTTAATCACCTGGAAGATATATTATTATTATTATTATTATTATTATTATTATTATTATTAAGTTATATCAGCTTTATTACGTGTTTGGTGTTATGATAATGAGAATTCAGTTTTATTATTGGTTTGTATCCTTTTAATTCGGTCAGAATTGTCGGCGGCTTTTGATGTGGTCAATCCAATAAAAAATGATTTTTTCCCCCAACGCTGATCAAATATTCATGCGTGTCATTTCCGTTCAGCTTAACTAGTTGTTCCCTATAAAAAAGGATCATAACGATCCATGGAAGGAGAGGAAGGGGAGGAGGAGGAGGTTGATGGCGGGAGTTAGCAGTGGACAATGAAGCCATGTCGAGTTTATAGAATTACTAATACAAAAGAAAAAACTCTAAGCGAACAAAAAGACGAAGAAATAAAAAAAAGTAGTGATGAGAAAAAGGTTCGAAGAAAATTAAGAGAGAAATAAGGAGAGTAAGGTGTTGGATAAGGAGAGTAAGGTGTTGGATAAGGAGAGTAAGGTGTTGAATAAGGAGAGTAAGGTGTTGGATAAGGAGAGTGAGGTGTTGGATAAGGAGAGTGAGGTGTTAAATAAGGAGAGTAAGGTGTTAAATAAGGAGAGTAAAGCGTTGGATAAGGAGAGTAAGGTGTTGGATAAGGATAGAAAGATGTTAAATAAGAAGTGTAAGGTTTTGGATAAGGAGAGTAAGGTATTGGATAAAGACATTTACGGATTGGATAAAGAGAGTAGTGTTTGATAAGGAGAGTAAGGTGTTGGATAAGTAGAGTAAGGCAACGTAAAAAGTAACGTATTGGATAAGGAGAGTAAAGTTGTAAACAGGAAGTTACGGTTTTAGATCAGGAGAGTAAGGTTTTTGATAAGGAGAGCAAGGTATTGGATAAGAGAGTAAAATTGTGGATGGGGAGAATAAAGTGTTAGATAAGGAGTGTAAGGTGTTGGATAATGGAAAATAAAATAGATTGGGGTAACCTGTTAGGGTCTCATCTGTGGGTTAAATTGATCAAAAATGATTTTTTTAATGTTTAAAAAAATTGAACTTAATAAAATGAGACAAATAAGAAATCTGCGATTAAGCGACTCAAGATAATCTATTCAAGTTTTTGCATTGCATCTTGGACGATTTGGACGTTCTCACTTTTAACCAGAGGGTGTTTGTTGCAGGATGATAAAGGGTGGAAGATTTAGGAACAACCGTATTAATATATCAGCCCTGTCGGTTGGGACTGTAGAATACACCGACTGCACCTCTACAGAGGGGTAAGATTCCCCCAATGGCGGCCACCTGTTGGCCGTGGGTGGCGATCCGTGATGCTTAAGGATGGAACCCAGGTGGCTGAGCAGTCCATGACATACAATACTCCACTTTGGTCTTACTTGGGCTTGACGGGCGGTCGGAGAGACCCCCTCCGATCAATCGGCTGGTCACGTCAAGCTCTTGCACCTATATGATTGCCTCAACCCTATTGCCCTCATGGCAAGCCCCAACCCCTTTTTATCATATGGGTGCTAGAATATCCTGGGAATGTGTTAAACAATCTAAGGGTGAAGTTCCAGTTCTGGAGGTTTGGGGAATGTGGAGTGCCCCTTCATAACCATTGTTCCCACGTCCATTCTGATCTAGAGTGGTAGTACCTGTTAGGGTACCATCTATGGGTTAAATAGAACAAAATGAGTTCTAAAAATGTGTTTAAAAAGAAAAATTAATTTAAAAAAATAACTGAATAACCATCAAGAATGAATCAACCAAACGTTTTCGGCATAAAATGATCCAACAAGGGTTGACATGCCGCAAAATCCAACCAACCAACCAACCAACCAAGTATTAATACATAGATGTATTTCTAATCTTGTATAATATTTTTAATACAGGTACACTATTTCTTATGATGATTATGGGTGATCAGCAAATTCTGAGATGTTTGACATCAAAAATGAGCTTCCATTCTGTTAAACGATTGTCGTCCGTTCAAGCTTAATAAGCGATAGGAAATAACATTGATTTGCCGAACTTGTGAGTCCAGTTCATTAAACAGTCGACTGAGATTTTAGCGAACACAATCCAAAGGAAAAAGAGATTTATCTGAATGGAATATACTGATGTCGAAATTAGACGGATCTTCATTCTTCTTCGATTCCGTTAATCTAAAGAATGGCCAGTGATGAACGGAATGGTCTTGATAAAAATCTTGGAGAGAATCGGTAAGTGAAGAATTGTATCCTTTTCTTTATTTCGATCAATCATGATTTCTTGAAAGGGTTGAGGAACTTGAGGTAGACACAGAATAGAACTTCGACCGGTTGGACGCTGAGAAAGGCCATTGCTGGCGTGGCCAGTGAGGACAGGACTTTGCCGAAATGAGTACTAAGGAAGTTTATGAGGTGAGAGCTAAGGGCATGAATTTGCCGTGGTGAGAGGTAAGGAGAGTAATTTGTAAGTTAAGAGCTGAGGGCATGGATTTAATGAAGTGAGAGTTAAGGATAATATCTTTGTTGACAGGCCTTTACCTAGTAAGGGCTAAGGACACGATTTTGCAGAGGTGAGTACTAAGAACAGTAATTTTCTGAGGTGATAGCAAAGGACACGGCTTTGATGAGGTGATTGCTAAGGACAGAGTTTTTAACAAGATAATAACTAAGAGTTGAGGTGAGATCTAAGGACAAAAACGAACAAAGGTGAGTTTTAATGACAGAGATTTTGTCAAAGTAAGAGTTAAGAACAAGAAATAACCTCAGTTAAGCAATGGATCATTGTGTTTTTATTATTAAAGGAAGAAAAAGAACATGCTACACAGAAAAATATAAGAAAGAAACAGAAGTAGTGAGTAAACGGAGGCAATAATGCTAATCTGTTTCAGTCGAACACAATGAAAAGGAATTTTTTAAAAGGAAGAGAAAGATAACTCGTGTTTATTATGCTTTTTACATATTGAACTATTTAGCAATAGCTCTTAAGTAAACACGTCAAACGTTGGAATAAATATCATACTCAGGTATATCCACAGGTTCTGCTTATAGAATATAAATCTACAATGAAAACGATTCCCTAACCTCTAGAGTGAGTGGATATGCCGTTAAAATCTACAATGAAAGCGATTCCCTAGCCTCTAGAGTGGGTGGATATGCCGTTAAAATCTACAATGAAAGCGATTCCCTAACCTTAGAGTGGGTGGATATGCCGTAAAATCTACAATGAAAGCGATTCCCTAACCTCTAGAGTGGGTGGATATGCCGTTAAAATCTACAATGAAAGCGATTTCCCTAACCTTAGAGTGGGTGGATATGCCTTAAATCTACAATGAAAGCGATTCCCTAACCTCTAGAGTGGGTGGATATGCCGTTAAAATCTACAATGAAAGCGATTCCCTAACTCTAGAGTGGGTGGATATGCCGTTAAAATCTACAATGAAAGCGATTCCCTAACCTCTAGAGTGGGGGATATGCCGTTAAAATCTACAATGAAAGCGATTCCCTAACCTCTAGAGTGGGTGGATATGCCGTTAAAATCTACAATGAAAGCGATTCCCTAACCTCTAGAGTGGATATGCCGTTAAAATCTACAATGAAAGCGATTCCCCTAACCTCTAGAGTGGGTGATATGCCGTTAAAATCTACAATGAAAGCGATTCCCTACCTCTAGAGTGGTGGATATGCCGTTAAAATCAATTATCTAAATAGAATAAAACCATTATACTTTCCAATGATCATGTTTATAAAAACGGATATTGCATTAAACACGAACACAACTAAGGTGTACCAATATTATATTTAAAAAAACTAACGACTAATTTTAGGACAAGAAATAGCTTTGATGAGAGTTAAGGACAGGGCAATGAGATTTAAGGACGATGAGTAACCGTGGTGTGAGTTGAACACATGACTTTTGAAGTGATGGAGACTTTGAGTAGCATGAAGTAGCAGAGTTGAGAGTTAAGGTCAGGGCTTTTGCCGGGTTAAGAACTAAGTATTATGAGTGGAGAGCTAAGGAGAGGGCATTTGCCGAGGTGAGAGCCAAGGACAATAAGTAGCCGAGTCGAGAGCTAATGTGAGAGGTAAGGACCAGAAACGACAGGTCTTTTGCTGAAGTTAGAGGTAAGGACGATGAATTGCTGTGGTGAGAGTTAAACACATGACTTTTACCGAGGTGAGAGCTAAGAAGTAGCCGAGTTGAAAGCTAAGGACAGGGTGTTTGCCAATGTGAGAGCTAAGAACGATGAGTAGTCGTTGTGGGAGCTTAAGTAAAGGGCTTTTGTTAAGGACCACAAGTAACCGAGGTGAGAGCTAAAGGCGGGTTTGTTTTTGTTTTTCCAAGGTGAGAGCTAAGGAGAATGAGTGGCGGGGTTGAGAGCTAAGGACAGGATAGGGCTTTTGTCGAGGCGAGAGGTGAGAGGACAAGAAATAGCCGTGGTGGAAACCGAAAAGTGAAGTTATGCCGGAATATCCCAGCACCTGCAGCAGCAGCAGCAGCAGCAGCAACAGCAGCAGCAGCAGCATATTGCGACAAATGAAACAAGAAAACTATTTGAAACAAAAGAACTGCAAATCCTTTCAACCTTTTGTTTTATTATTGATTTTAAGGGAATGCAACAAGTCAAATGAATCACTGGGTGAGAGGGGGGAGGGGTGACAGCAACGCCACCACCACCACGGACGCCCCCTCCCTCCCCCGCCGCCGCCAACGAGTACGGATCCTAAATCCTCGTCGATCTTCAAGTAGTTAAATATGTTTTTGAGTGCATTAAAAAAAGAAATTGAATAAAAAAAATAAAAAGAACATTGAAACTAAAAGTGATGTTGGCTGAATGTGAATTGGTGAACAAATATTATTTTAATGCTGCCGGTTTATTCTTTCCATATGTCATACAAAAGCAGAGAGAGAGAGAGAGAGAGGGAATTGGGGTGGAAATGAAAATGGGGGGGGGTCAGAAGAGAGAGAGAGACAGAGACAGAGACAGAGACACACATAGAGAAGACGGGGTGAGCTAGAGAGAGAGAGAGAGAGAGAGAGAGAGAGAGAGAGAGAAAGAGAGAGAGATAGCTAGATTGAGAGAGAGAGAGAGATAAAGAAAAGAGAGGGAGACAGAGAAACACATAGAGAAAGACGAAGTGAGCTAGAGAGAGAGAGAGAGAGAGAAGACAGGAGACAGAGAAACACAGAAAAAGACGTAGTGAGCTAGAGAGAGAAAGAGAGAGAGAGAGAGAGAGAAAGAGAGAGATAGAGAGAGACACACACAGAAAAAAGAGGAGACAAACACATAGAGAAAGACGAAGTGAGCTAGAGAGAGAGAGAGAGAGAGAGAGAGAAGGGGGATAGAGGGGGTGGAAACAAATATGAGGAATAAGAGAGAAGAGAGAAAGACTGGCTGGGAAAAAATGAAAGGCAGGGAAAAGAGTGGTAATATGCAAACGGATCAGGATCCGTGATTAATCAAGAATGTGACAGAAAAAATGATGGCGAGAGAGAGAGGGGGGAAGGGGGGAAGAGAGAGGGGAGATACAGAGAGAGAGAGAAAGAGAGGGGGGATATAGATAGAGAGAGGGGGCAGAGAGACAGGGACAGAGAGTAAGATAGAATGATACAAAGAAAGAAAGAAAGACAGGAAGAGAGAGAGGGGGGAGACAACAGATAGATAGACAGAGAGAACCAGGACAAAACAGAGAGAGAGAGAGAGAGAGAGAGAGAGAGAGATGAAACTGAAGGAGAATCTAGTGTCAAAAGTTATTAACCCCCCCTCCCCATAATGGTACATTCTGACATAGATTTGTCGTACGTGTGGGTAGTTCCAGATTTTTTTCACTCCTGTTTGCATCTTGTTTTGATGCCTCGGCATCATGAGGACATTGACCTTTCCTGAACCCCTTTTTAAGTGCAATGGAGGGGTGCACAACATTTTCCTTGAGAGAAAATGAGTGGACGTATCAAAAATAAAAAAAATGGAAAAGGATAATGAATTATAAATTAATATAAAAAAAAACTATAATTATTTTCAAGCTTCACTAGGGTAGGTCGATTTTTCACTTTTTAAAAATATCAAATTGTCCATCTATACGAAAGTTGTGCGTTAGTCAGTAATATGGAAATCCGATCTCACTGACAAGCTAAAGCGACATTTCTTCTAAGCGGTGGTTGTATCAGTGTTGCTGTACGGCTGCACCACTTGGACCCTAACGAGGCGCCTTGAGAATAAGCTGGACGGGAGCTGCACAAGAATGCTGCGTGCAGTCCTGAACAAATCGTGGAAGCAGCACCGCACGAGGAAACTGTCCCCCATCTCACAAACCATTCGGGTGAGACGGACAAGGCATGCTGGGCACTGCTGGAGAAGCAAGGATGAGCTCATAAGTGACGTTCTCCTGTGGAAGCCAAGACACAGACATGACATCAAGGACCTACATTGACCAACTAAGCAAAGATGCAGGATGCTGCGCAGAGGACCTCCCTGGGAAAATGAATGATAGGAAAGGTTGGCGAGAGATTGTCATGGATATCCGTGCTAATTGCGCGACATGATGATGATAATGAATACTGATACCAAAAATTAGATCTTTTACTTGCACCATTGTCTGAGGAAATAGCATCAAAGATCGTCTACTAAAATGCACTAAAAATCCTCATTTTCGCAAAATATAGCCTAGAAACTGGTTAAAAGATTTACCGTTTTCAATATTTAAATCAGAAATGTTATTTTATTTTATTAAAATGAAATGAATTAACTATTATAAATAGAATTCAAATTGAAAATGGGCTCCCCACCATCACCACCGACACCTTTGATATGCTTGCTAACAAAGCAAAAACCATTATACCATAGAAGAAATCTGAGATGGACCCACCAAGGTGGATGGTGCCTTGCATGTGTTACGGGCCCTTTTCTAGGTCATTTGTGTGATCGTCTAGGTTCTTCTTTCTTGTTGTTTCTTTCTTTTCTGAGGGCATGCTTGATTAATTAACAAGGCTTATTGCTTTGATCAAAGTTTTATTTGCCCTTCTAACTCATCGCGCGGAGTCACAACCGAGGTAGAACAGGTCTGTCCCACCCTGGGTCTGATTGCAAACTGATTAACTAACTAAATCTCATGTGACTTGCGATATTCTCGCCTCTGCGGTCAGTTGGGGCCAGTAACCGTCACTGGTATATTTTCCATTCCCTCAGACCTCTCGCTACAGGGCTTATCAAAAGCTCTACGCCACCACACAATTATGCAACACGTGTCAATATGAAAGGATTGAAATATGCAGAGGAGTTTAGAGAAGGGCAGCCTATCTGTTCAACCAGTTGGAAGAACCCTTTTCTACTCACAAGGTCGTGTGGTCTATGAATGATAGTTATTTTCCGCGCGTCTCACCATGCCGGTCAGACAGAAAGGTCCATTAAATGTGTGTGTGGGGGGGCACTCACCAACCGAAGCTCATAGAATGGCAGCACATAAAATGCGTGGACCCCCTTGGCATTCCCATAATGGGGCGCCTCAGGCACTGGACAATAAACCCAGTCTTGTCCCTTTAAATCAATTGGGAAATTGTTGCCTGGTGGGTGACCCCCTGGGATCACGCTATTATTCATTTTCTAAAAGAGAGAGAGAGTGGTTACTTACAGTACCTGCTATTGCTTAAATGGTTACCCAATTAGGTATTGTTTGGTTGAACAGACCCATCCCTGCTTAACTTTGTATAAGTACAATAGAGTGATCTGCCCCTGTGTCCAGGCTGAACAGGGTGATCTGCCCTTGACCAAGACATAGTATAGATATAACAATGGAAGTAGCCATTTGCAATTTTACTCTTGACATCTGAACCACACCATTCGTACATTATAACGGTAATGCTGAGCAGAAAGAGACCACGGTAGTTATTACAATCACTTCTGTCTCCCTTGTTTAACCCTCTTAAGCCTGATTTTATTATTAATTTCGAAAAACTACTAATTGTTTTTTTGTTTTGCTTATTTTTGTAACACTGGACAAAGTGGAACCAGTTTTAGCACTTAAATTTTTGGCAAATTTTCCTAGATTGGAGACCAATGTTCATTTCTATTCACCAACACCCCACCCACCCAGACGTTTTGTTAGTTTTTAATTCCTTGGGTAATTGGGCGATGATTGAGCGTTGTGGGTCAGTGCTCTTTTGTCTAGAGACAAAAAAACATTTTTGACAAAGTTTTTTGGCAACCTTTACCAAATTGATAGTCCTACCGGCGGGGCTTAGAATAATTTTACTGGACTCCCTCACCCCCCGCCAATCAGAAGAGAAACAAATGGTGTATCCTTGATATGACACTAAATTGCTACTGGTGGTGAGGCTCTAGTTTTGGAGATCTGGTTTGGTTTGTTTTACGGCATATCAAACTCAGTGGGTCATTTAATGCCTACAAAGTTGTGAAATAAATTCATTCTTAATGCATAATACAATTTTGTTTATCAACTCATGTTTTTCTATTCAACCCATAGATGGGACCCTAACCGGTACTACCACTCCGGGTCAGAGTGGACCAGGGAGCAATGGTGATGAAGGGGTGCTCCACATTCCCAGAAGCTCCAGAACTGGAACCTCACCATCAGATAGAGTTTAACGTCATTCCCAGGACATGTAGACCCTCAGTCACCGCCGTCTAGCACCCATATGATAAAAAGGGGTTGGGGGTTGCCATAAGGGCAATAGGATTGGGAAAATCATATAGGTGCTAGGGCTTGACGTGACCGCCCGTCTAGCCCAAGATAGGGCCAAAGTGGGGTATTGCATGTCATGAACTGCTCATCCACCTGGGTTCTATCCTTAGACATCACGGGTCGCCACCCACGGCCAACAGGTGACCACATTGGGGGAGTCTTTACCTCTCTGCAGAGGTGCAGTCGGTGCTTTCTAACGCCCCAGCCGACAGGGCGGTTGGAGATCTGGGGAGTGTTAAGTACGTTTTTATTGTTTTTACCACTCTCCTTACTGACTGGTGCAGTATAAAACATCGACTGCACCTCTACAGAGGGGTAAGACCCCCCACAATGAATCTATCAGTTGACCGTTGGTGTTGACTCGCAATGTTTGAGGAAGAGATCCACGTGACCTACAACATTCCACTTCACCCCTTACTTAGGCCAGACGGGCGGTTGGTGAGACCGATTCATCAGTTGTTCATCTCAAGACTAGCACATATATGGGTAATTCCATGTCAAATCATCCAGGCCATGTCACCAACCCCTTCAATGGGTAATTCCATGTCAAATCATCTAGGCGATGTCACCCACCCCTTCAATGGGTAATTCCATGTCAAATCATCTAGGCATGTCACATCCAACCCCCTTCAATGGGTAATTCCATGTCAAATCATCTAGGCGATGTCACCCACCCCCTTCAACGGGTAATTGCATGTCAAATCATCTAGGCAATGTCACCCACCCCCTTCAATGGGTAATTCCATGTCAAATCATCTAGGCGATGTCACCCACCCCCTTCAATGGGTAATTCCATGTCAAATCATCTAGGCGATGTCACCCACCCCCTTCAACGGGTAATTGCATGTCAAATCATCTAGGCGATGTCACCAACCCCTTCAATGGGTAATTCCATGTCAAATCATCTAGGCGATGTCACCCACCCCCTTCAATGGGTAATTCCATGTCAAATCATCTAGGCGATGTCACCCACCCCCTTCAATGGGTAATTGCATGTCAAATCATCCAGGCGATGTCACCCACCCCCCTTCAATGGGTAATTGCATGTCAAATCATCCAGGCGATGTCACCCACCCCTTCAACGGGTAATTCCATGTCAAATCATCTAGGCGATGTCACCCACCCCTTCAATGGGTAATTCCATGTCAAATCATCTAGGCGATGTCACCCACCCCTTCAACGGGTAATTGCATGTCAAATCATCTAGGCGATGTCACCACCCCTTCAACGGTAATGCATGTCAAATCATCTAGGCGATGTCACCCACCCCTTCAACATGTCAAATCATCTAGCGGTGGGTAATTGCATGTCAAAGGATCTAGGCGATGTCACCCACCCCTTCAACGGGTAATTGCATGTCAAATCATCTAGGCGATGTCACCCACCCCTTCAATGGGTAATTCCATGTCAAATCATCTAGCGATGTACCCACCCCCTTCAAGGGTAATTGCATGTCAAAGGATCTAGGCGATGTCACCCACCCCCTTCAACGGTAATTCCATGTCAAATCATCTAGGCGATGTCACCCCACCCCCTTCAATGGGTAATTCCATGTCAAATCATCTAGGCGATGTCACCCACCCCTTTCAACGGGTAATTGCATGTCAAATCATCAGGCGATGTCACCCACCCCTTTCAACGGTAATGCATGTCAAATCATCTAGGCGATGTCACCCACCCCTTCAACGGTAATTGCATGTCAAAGGATCTAGGCGATGTCACCACCCCCTTCAACGGGTAATTGCATGTCAAATCATCTAGGGATGTCACCCACCCCTTCAACGGGTAATTCCATGTCAAATCATCTAGGCGATGTCACCCACCCCCTTCAACGGGTAATTGCATGTCAAATCAATCTAGGCGATGTCACCCACCCCTTTCAACGGGTAATTGCATGTCAAATCATCTAGGCGATGTCACCCACCCCCTTCAACGGGTAATTGCATGTCAAAGGATCTAGGCGATGTCACCCACCCCCTTCAACGGGTAATTGCATGTCAAATCATCTAGGGGATGTCACCCACCCCTTCAACGGGTAATTCCATGTCAAATCATCTAGGCGATGTCACCCACCCCCTTCAACGGGTAATTGCATGTCAAATCATCTAGGCGATGTCACCCACCCCTTCAACGGGTAATTCCATGTCAAATCATCTAGGCGATGTCACCCACCCCCTTCAACGGGTAATTGCATGTCAAATCATCTAGGCGATGTCACCCACCCCCTTCAATGGGTAATTGCATGTCAAATCATCCAGGCGATGTCACCCACCCCCTTCAACGGGTAATTCCATGTCAAATCATCTAGGCGATGTCACCCACCCCCTTCAATGGGTAATTCATGTCAAATCATCTAGGCGATGTCACCCACCCCTTTCAACGGGTAATTGCATGTCAAATCAGGCGATGTCACCCACCCCTTCAACGGGTAATTGCATGTCAAATCATCTAGGCGATGTCACCCACCCCCTTCAACGGGTAATTGCATGTCAAATCATCTAGGCGATGTCACCCACCCCTTCAACGGGTAATTCCATGTCAAATCATCTAGGCGATGTCACCCATCCCCTTCAACGGGTAATTCCATGTCAAATCATCTAGGCGATGTCACCCACCCCCTTCAACGGGTAATTGCATGTCAAATCATCTAGGCGATGTCACCCACCCTTTCAACGGGTAATTGCATGTCAAATCATCTAGGCGATGTCACCCACCCCTTCAACGGGTAATTGCATGTCAAATCATCTAGGCGATGTCACCCACCCCCTTCAACGGGTAATTGCATGTCAATCATCTAGGCGATGTCACCCACCCCCTCAACGCATGTCAAATCATCAGGCGATGTCACCCACCCCTTTCAACGGGTAATTGCATGTCAAATCATCTAGGCGATGTCACCCACCCCTTCAACGGGTAATTGCATGTCAAATCATCTAGGCGATGTCACCCACCCCCTTCAATGGGTAATTCCATGTCAAATCATCTAGGCGATGTCACCCACCCCCTTCAATGGGTAATTGCATGTCAAATCATCCAGGCGATGTCACCCACCCCCTTCAATGGGTAATTGCATGTCAAATCATCCAGGCGATGTCACCCACCCCCTTCAACGGGTAATTGCATGTCAAATCATCTAGGCGATGTCACCCACCCCCTTCAATGGGTAATTCCATGTCAAATCATCTAGGCGATGTCACCCACCCTTTCAACGGGTAATTGCATGTCAAATCATCTAGGCGATGTCACCCACCCCCTTCAACGGGTTCAACGGGTAATTCCATGTTAAATCATCTAGGCGATGTCACCCACCCCTTCAACGGGTAATTCCATGTCAAATCATCTAGGCGATGTCACCCACCCCCTTCAACGGGTAATTCCATGTCAAATCATCTAGGCGATGTCACCCACCCCTTCAACGGGTAATTGCATGTCAAATCATCTAGGCGATGTCACCAACCCCCTTCAATGGGTAATTCCATGTCAAATCATCTAGGCGATGTCACCACCCCCTTCAATGGGTAATTCCATGTCAAATCATCTAGGCGATGTCACCCACCCCCTTCAACGGGTAATTGCATGTCAAATCAGGCGATGTCTTCAATGTGTCACCCACCCCCTTCAATGGGTAATTCATGTCAAATCATCTAGGCGATGTCACCACCCCTTCACGGTAATTCCATGTCAAATCATCAGGCGATGTCACCCACCCCTTCAATGGGTAATTCATGTCAAATCATCTAGGCGATGTCACCCACCCCTTCAACGGGTAATTCATGTCAAATCATCTAGGCGATGTCACCAACCCCTTCAATGGGTAATTCCATGTCAAATCATCTAGGCGATGTCACCCACCCCCTTCAATGGGTAATTCCATGTCAAATCATCTAGGCGATGTCACCCACCCCCTTCAATGGGTAATTGCATGTCAAATCATCAGCGATGTCACCCACCCTTCATGGGTAATTGCATGTCAAATGGCGATGTCACCCACCCCTTCAACGGTAATTCCATGGGTGTCATTCAAAATTCCATGTCAAATCATCTAGGCGATGTCACCCACCCCCTTCAACGGGTAATTGCATGTCAACATCTATTCACCCACCCCCTTCACGGGTAATTCCATGTCAAATGATCTAGCGATGTCACCCACCCCTTCAACGGGTAATTGCATGTCAAATCATCTAGGCGATGTCACCCACCCCCTTTCAACGGGTATTCATGTCAAATCATCTAGGCGATGTCACCCACCCCTTCAACGGGTAATTGCATGTCAAATCATCTAGGCGATGTCACCCACCCCCTTCAACGGGTAATTCCATGTCAAATCATCTAGGCGATGTCACCCACCCCTTCAGGGTAATTGCATGTCAATCATCTAGGCGATGTCACCACCCCCTTC
Organism: Doryteuthis pealeii; assembly: GCA_023376005.1. Taxonomy (NCBI): domain Eukaryota; kingdom Metazoa; phylum Mollusca; class Cephalopoda; order Myopsida; family Loliginidae; genus Doryteuthis; species Doryteuthis pealeii. The sequence continues at coordinate 73,616,812 of CM042159.1, read as the reverse complement.
AACGGGTAATGCATGTCAAATCATCTAGGCGATGTCACCCACCCCTTCAACGGTAATTGCATGTCAAATCATCTAGGCGATGTCACCCACCCCTTCAACGGGTAATTGCATGTCAAATCATCTAGGCGATGTCACCCACCCCCTTCAACGGGTAATTGCATGTCAAATCATCTAGGCGATGTCAACCCACCCCCTTCAATGGGTAATTCCATGTCAAATCATCTAGGCGATGTCACCCACCCCTTCAATGGGTATTGCATGTCAAATCATCCAGGCGATGTCACCCACCCCTTCAATGGTAATTGCATGTCAAATCATCCAGGCGATGTCACCCACCCCCTTCAACGGGTAATTGCATGTCAAATCATCTAGGCGATGTCACCCACCCCCTTCAATGGTAATTCATGTCAAATCATCTAGGCGATGTCACCCACCCCTTTCAACGGGTAATTGCATGTCAAATCATCTAGGCGATGTCACCCACCCTTCAACGGGTAATTGCATGTCAAATCATCTAGGCGATGTCACCCACCCCTTCAACGGGTAATCCATGTCAAATCATCTAGGCGATGTCACCCACCCCTTTCAACGGGTAATTCCATGGCGATGTCACCCACCCCCTTCAACGGTAATTCCATGTCAATCATCTAGGCGATGTCACCCACCCCTTCAACGGGTAATTCCATGTCAAATCATCTAGGCGATGTCACCCACCCCTTTCAACGGGTAATTGCATGTCAAATCATCTAGGCGATGTCACCACCCCTTCAACGGGTAATTGCATGTCAAATCATCTAGGCGATGTCACCCCCCCCTTCAACGGGTAATTGCATGTCAAATCATCTAGGCGATGTCACCCACCCCCTTCAACGGGTAATTGCATGTCAAATCATCTAGGCGATGTCACCCACCCCCTTCAACGGGTAATTGCATGTCAAATCATCTAGGCGATGTCACCCACCCCCTTCAACGGGTAATGCATGTCAAATCATCCAGGCGTGTCACCCACCCCTTCAACGGTGTCAAATCATCCAGGCGTTGTCACCCACCCCCTTCAACGGGTAATTGCATGTCAAATCATCTAGGCGATGTCACCCACCCCTTTCAACGGGTAATTGCATGTCAAATCATCTAGGCGATGTCACCCACCCCTTTAAACGGGTAATTGCATGTCAAATCATCTTAGGCGTTGTCACCCACCCCCTTCAACGGGTAATTGCATGTCAAATCATCTAGGCGTTGTCACCCACCCCCTTCAACGGGTAATTCCATGTCAAATCATCTAGGCGTTGTCACCCACCCCCTTCAACGGGTAATGCATGTCAAATCATCTAGGCGATGTCACCCACCCCTTCAACGGGTATTGCATGTAAAATCATCAGGCGATGTCACCCACCCCTTCAACGGGTAATTGCATGTCAAATCATCTAGGCGATGTCACCCACCCCTTCAACGGGTAATTGCATGTCAAATCATCAGGCGATGTCACCCACCCCCTTCAACGGGTAATTGCATGTCAAATCATCTAGGCGATGTCACCCACCCCTTCAACGGGTAATTGCATGTCAAATCATCCAGGCGATGTCACCCACCCCTTCAACGGGTAATTGCATGTCAATCATCTAGGCGTCACCCACCCCCTTCAACGTAATTGCATGTCAAATCATCTAGGCGATGTCACCCCCCACCTTCAACGGTAATTGCATGTCAAATCATCTAGGCGATGTCACCCACCCCCTTCAACGGGTAATTCCATGTCAAATCATCTAGGCGATGTCACCACCCCCTTCAACGGTAATTGCATGTCAAATCATCCAGGCGATGTCACCCACCCCCTTCAACGGGTAATTGCATGTCAAATCATCTAGGCGATGTCACCCACCCCCTTCAACGGGTAATTGCATGTCAAATCATCTAGGCGATGTCACCCCCCACCTTCAACGGGTAATTGCATGTCAAATCATCCAGGCGATGTCACCCACCCCCTTCAATTTTTCTGAATTTTTAGCCAAGTCTGGATTATGATAGAGTTAGACAATCCCCTAAATTTGGGCTTTCAATTCGATTTTTAGCTCTCCAAAATTTAGGGTAGTCGCGAAAAATGACGACTTTTTGTAACCTGTAGAATGAGTTTTAGAGCTTCCCTACTGCTGAAAATTAATTTATAAAAGCATTTTGGCCTAAGAAATCCAAAAATGCTATCAACAAATCTTAAAGTCAACTAATTTTAAGTTATTACTAATTTTTTCATAGCAAGATCAATATCCCGATGTGGCACTGCATCAACAACAAAATATTTTCCATTATTATTTCACATATATTGAATATTATTTGTACCAAAAAGAACCTCAAAATTTTGCAAATCAGAAATCATCAATAACTTAAAATTGGTTAACTTTAAGACTTTTCCCAAAGCATTTTTGGATTCCTTGAGCCAAATTGTATTTTTCTCTGGATGATTTGATATGGAATTACGCATGATTAAGTAGCTGGTGTAATGGTTAGAGTCGTAGAAAATAGACCCGTCAATCCGAGTTCAAATCCTGGACGAGGCTGTTTGCATTTTCACATAGTGCTAATGTTGCATTATCATGCAACGGAAGAGGAATCTTCTCGCAGAAAGACAAAGAGAAAAATAATAAAAATATATTTTAAAAAAGGGAGAACGGATGAGAGATGTTCCGGTCAAGAAGCAGGGAGAAGATGAAGAAATAGATGAAAGAAAAAAGGAAAACGGAAGACACCTCTTCCGGTGAAGAGGCGGAGACAAAGATAAAGAAATATATAACGTTATCAGATCAAAAGATAAAAAAAATGCGTGGGTATATTTTTTGTATAAAAAGGCTAGCGGATTATGGGTGAGATCAGTCCCCAGCGAGCAGCCGAGTCGCCCCCCGCCGTCATCAGCCACCCTCGGGCATTTCCATTGTGAACACTCGTCGTCGCCTCACCAACGCTCGGGCATTTTCATTGTAAACTCTCGTCGCCTCTTACCACCCACACACCGAAGAAAATAAAGACGGGACCTATTTTTATATATACGTGTCTGTGGTTTTATTGAATTCCAGAAGTCGGCTATACAACACTAAT